>BSBM01001402.1:13452500-14155000 GCA_027924585.1 Larix kaempferi
TCTCAACCGTCCTCTACCTCAGACCTTGGAAAGAACGTTTCAACCCAGAAACGGAGGATATGAAGGTTGCCCCAGTCTGGATCAGACTTTTCTCTCTACCTTGCGAATTTTGGGATCTGGAAATCTTGCAGGCTATTGGTAATTCCCTTGGGGAATTCGTCAAAGTCTCGAAACAGACGAAGCTGCAAAGGTATACTTCATGTGCCCGGATCTGTGTCTATATGGATCTTTCCAAGGAGCTCCCAGAAACTGTCAACTTAAATTGGGAGGATGAAGAATGGATCCAGCGGCTTGATTATGAGCAGCTTCCTTTTCGTTGTCGCCTCTGCCATGAATATGGCCACTTTAGTAGAAACTTACCTCAGTTTGATCAAGAGAAACCCTCATCTCGTTCCGACTCTGACGGTAAGAAGGACAAGGAAGGGTTTACCCAGGCCCGAAGCCGCAAAAAGAATAGATCTAGTGACCAATCTCGCAAAAGGAAAAGTTGGTTAATGGGTCCACCAGCAAAATCCTGTTCCAGATTTTGGAGGAGGTTGATGAGGAGGGTGAGGGTAGTAAGGGCAAAAAAGAACTCCTGATGAGTAAGGATGAAGTTGTGGAAAACCAGGGCCAGGATCAGATCCCGGAAGATCAACCATAGAGATTTAGATCTTGATGAGTTTGAGAAGGAATGTGAAAAGAGAGGAAAGGATTATGTTACCATAAAATAGGTGGAGATCCTATGGGAAGCGATAATCAAATCGAAGGCTAGTCAAAAGCTGGGTATCATGGCCGATCCTCAGTCGGGGAACAAATGGAAATCTCTGACAGAGGACCTAAAACGCGACAGGAAATCCAACAAATAAAGGATAGCAGAAATTGGTGTAAAACTTGTTGAGTCAGGCCAATACCCGACGATCAGGGCGGCCTTTTCAGAAGTAAACAAAGTTTCTAAATGAATATTATCTCCTAGAACATTAGGGGGTGCAATCACCCTCGGAAGCTAAAAACTCTAGCTAGGAAGGTGAAGTAGGAAAGACCTGATATTCTTTTTATTCAAGAGACCAAATGTTCATCCAGTATAATGGAGAAGGTTGGGAAAAAAATATGGAAAGGCTGTGAGGTCATTGCAATTGATGCCAAAGGCATGGTGGGGTGCCCGACGGTCCTTTGGCGACCCCTCTCTATTTCATTTTTTAATTGGAGAGCTAACAGATTTGCTTTGTTGATCGATCTTGTAGTTCCGGATTTGGGAGTATCTGGATCCCTGGTAAATGTTTATGGGCTGAGTGCTGCACCTCATAAGGAGGCCTTCCTCCAATTCTTCTCTTGGTTGGCAGTGCAGGCTGAGTAGGGGTCGTGGATTGTTGGTGGGGATTTCAATCTTATATCCTCCCTTAATGAGAAAAAAGGTGGCAGAAGGAATCTGGATAGATTTCAAGAAACCTTCTAGGATGTTCTCAATCGCGGTCCTTTTATTGATGTGGAAACCAGGAACGGTTGGTACACTTGGAATAATAGAAGGGGTGGTACTCACCTGGTGGCATCTAGACTTGATAGATTCCTAACTAACGAAGATGTGGCACGGGGGTAGGGGGACCTCAATTCCAGTGTCCTTCCTTTGGCAGGCTCTGATCATTGGCCTGTATGTTTAAACTGGGATCTCTCGAATGCTGTGCTCTTTAAGCCTTTTAGATTTGAGCAGTTTTGGCTGGAGCATAAAGATTTCAATGATCTGGTGAGGCAGTGGTGGCAGGAGCTGGTCCCACTGGAGGGTTCCAGCATGTTTCAATTCCAACAGAAGTTAAAGGCCCTGAAGGCTAGGATTAGGACCTGGAACCGGGAGGATTTTGGTAATATCTTCCAGGATAAAAATAAATTGTGTGAAGACTTAGAAGTCATTCATCAGAAAGGGATGGAGGTTGGCTGGGATGTGGACTTACATGAATAAGAACAAGTCCTCCTGGAATGTCTGGAAGCGCGGGAAAGGCAAGAGGAGATTTTCTGGAAACAGAAATCTCGCAACCAATGGTTGCAAGAAGGTGAGAGGAATACTAAGTTCTTCCACAATACTGTCATCTAGAAAGGTCATAGGTCTAAAATCCTCAAGATTCGTAAATCCAATGGGGAACAAGAAGAAACTAGAGGAGAAATTGAAGAGGAACTTGTGAACCAATTCGAGGCCGTCTTAAAAGAAGATCGAGTGGATCGCAGCCATGGCATAGCCAAAATATCCAGCCTCATTCCCCCTTTGGTTACTAGGGAGCACAATGAAATGTTATGCAAACCCATCTCTATGCAGGAGGTTGAAGAAGCAATGCATCAGATGGCTCTTGGGAAAGCTCCTGGCCCTGATGGGTTCCCCACCAACTTTTTTCATCACTTCCGGGATCTCATCAAGGTGGAATTTCATTAGATTGTGGAAGATTCGTGTAGCAGCTGAGGGGTTCTTAAAGCCTTTAATGCGACTTTCTTATCCCTTATTCCAAAAGAAGATGGTGCTGACTCCCCGGGGAAGTTTCGCCTGATATCCTTATGCAATGTAATCTACAAAATCATTTCGAAGGTGATATCCAACCGGCTTAAGCCGCTCCTCCCCATTCTTATCAGCCCTGAGCAGTTGGGATTTGTTGAGGGCAGACAAATCGTGGATGGAAATATTATGGTTCAAGAGATCATGCATTCCCTGAAGGTGACGAAGAAACCAGGCATGCTTGTTAAGTTAGATATTGCCAAAGCTTATGATAAAATCAATTGGGAATATACGAGGGGTATCTTGAAGGCCTATGGTTTTGACCGGGAATGGGTGAATTAGATTATGAATCTGGTCTCGACCCCTTTTTATTATATTCTCCTCAATGGGTCCCCTTACAAACTCCTCCAGGATTCCCGCGGTATTAGTCAAGGTGACCCTCTATCTCCTTTTCTCTTCATCTTAATGGCGGAAGGCCTTAGTAAGCTATTGCAATCCCAGGTTTCCGAAGGCAGGCTTCGGGGGCTCCATTCTCATGGGGGTATGGATAAGCAGACTCACCAGCAATTCGTGGATGATACGATGCTAATGGGGCAACCCTCAGTCCAAGAGGCCCGAGCCTTCAAAAAATGCCTTGTCCTTTTTGCGAAGGCGTATGGGCTGGAATTTAACCCAGGCAAGTCTTAGGTTTTCTTTTTCAACACTCATGTTCCCACCCAGCACAACATTATCAGAATTCTTGGTTTTTCCCGGGGTTCTTTCCCTTCAAGATATCCGGGGGTCCCGCTGGCTGAGGGGACTATTCGCAGGGTCTCTTGGCAGGATCTATTGGACAGATTAAGAAGTAAATTGGCTAGTTGGACTCTACGGCCCTTAAACTTGCCCAGTCGTCTGGTTTTAGTCAAATTTGTCCTCCAGGCTATGCCGGTCTACTTGTTCTCAATGCTTTCTGCACCTAAGTCCATCCTTAAAGAAATTTGGGGTATTTAGAGAAATTTTCTCTGGGATGGTAGGGAATCTAAGGCAAAGTTCGCATTGGTAGGCTGGGACAACATTTGTAAACCCAAGACTAAAGGGGGCCTGGGTCTCAGGGATCCCGAGGTGCTGAGTGGGATCTATGGAGCTAAAATATGGTGGAAATGGTGCACGCACAATTCTGAACCATGGGCCCGTTTGTGGCATATCAAAATATGTCAAGGATCGTGAGCTGGGACAGCTAATCAAATTCAATGAAGTTAAACAAGGTTCTCACATATGGCTTAAAGCTTTCTCCGGGCGCAATTTGGTTCAAAACCATTGCTTTTGGGAGGTTCATGATGGTGAACGGGCGAATTTCTGGGACGATTCCTGGAACCAATTACCCAAACTCAGGGATGATCCTAGGTGGTAGGCGATTAGGGATAGGGGAATGCCCGAGGGAAAAACTAAAGTTTGTCACTATTAGGAGCCTCCTGATCATGAAGGATACATGAATTAGTGTAATCTTGAGGGATTGGAGGAATTCATACCAGCGGTGGATCTTCACAACTTCCAGGCCATCTTGCAGGAGAGGTTTATCAAAATCAATACTTCCCCTGACAGACTTCGGTGGGGTTCTTCTCAGCATGGTACCTTCAGTATTAATGAAGCTTGTGCTTATCAGATCGAGGATGATATGGAGGAGAATAAGGTGTGGGGGAAAATTTGGGGGATGAATAGATGGCCCAAAATTGGGATCTTTTGCTAGCTAGTGTTATGGAAAAGAATTTTGACTAGTGAAAATCTGTGGAAGCGTGGAATCCTTGGCCCATCGCGATGCCCTCTTTGCTTCAACTCAGAGGAAACTATTGGTCATCTCTTGGTTTCTTGCCCCTTTTCTTCTTTTATGTGGGATCGGGGAGCAGCTATCTTTAGGCGAAGTAATCGAATCAGAGGCAAGCAGACCAAACCTTAAAATCCTGGGACCTTAAAGCATTCTCGAATCCCATCATTGGTTCTCTCTGGATGTTGTTTATGGGTATGGTTATGTGGACGTTATGGAAAGAGAGGAATTAACGTATCTTTCGGGACAAACACCACCGGGAAGAGGATGTTTGGACGAAGCTGGCCAGGAACATGAAGGAGGCTATCAAAAGTGCCCAATGGGATGATAAGGATAAAGACCTATTAGTTGGAGAGTTGTGGATTGCTGCCAGTTGGGGAATTGGCCGGTCTGACCTAGAGGGACTTAGAAGAAAGGAGAAATTTTGTCATCCGGTGATTCCGACCCATTGGTCCCTGCCCCCATCTTCAGGATTCAAAATCAATTTTGATGGTGCCTCCCGTGGTAACCCCGACTCTGCTGTTTTTGGGGGGGTCTGTAGGGATTCGTCGGGGGTTATTCTGAAGGACTTTTTCAGTTCCATTGGTCACGATTCAAATAACTCTGCCAAGCTGGAAGGACGCATACAGGGTGTTAAGTTGGTGATCCGCGAAGCTTGGCTCCCGACGATTCAGGAAGGAGATTCATTGCTCATTGTCCAAATGGCCAAAAAAATTCTATGTGGCCAATCTCTAGAGAAGGTGTCATCCAGTTGGCGCCTTTTGGATCGTTTGGACTACCTCCAGATGTTGCTAGCCAATCAGCCGGCCTTGTCCTTTTCCCACGTCAAACGTGAAGCCAACAAGGTGGCTGATCTCCTCGCAAATATTGGAGTGGAGGGTCGTAGGACCTTTGTGAATGGCAAGTTGGCTGACTTCTGACAGGAGCCATGGTCTCAGAATTGTAGCCACCTAGCATAGGATGACTTGGCTGATTGTAGACAGGTGGCGCTGGCGGATCCTGCTACCCGAGGTGGTGCGAGCAGGTGGCCGGAGACAGTTATGAGGACGCACCGTGTCTAAGGCTAACCATGAGTGATATGACACCTGCTGACGCCTCGAGCTATGATGCAAGCATAAGAAGGTACAACCCGAAGCAAAGGAAATCCGGTGGAACAGATTTGTACAACTTTCTCTGTACTTTCGTTTGTTGTTTTGTCATTTTTCTTTGTGGGATGATCGACCCTCTAATCTGTGAGCCGTATTCTGTGAAGCAAGCTCATAATTTCGCAGTTACCCCCATAATGTCACTCAAGATTTTAAATTGGGACGGTCGTCCCGGTCTGGTCACCATTTCTCATTCTTCCTCTGCAGTCTAGTTCGACTGAGGGGGCGCCTGCTGATGGTGGTCATCGGTGCATGCGTAGCTGTCTTGAAGTCGCATCTGGCGGAGCTAAGGAAAAGGCCCAGACCTCGGGGATGCTGCCAACTCCGGAGAACCGCGGTAAGGAGACAGTGCCTATGATCCACCTCTGAGTTGTGTCTCTGGATGCTGTTTTGGGTTGCTGTGGTTTTCTTACGCGGTTACCATATTGTTTTGGTCTTTAGTTATATGGAATGTTTAAGCTGTTTAAAGAATTTTGAGTTTTTGTTGTCTAAACTTTATGCCAATGGAAAGACTCCTGTTTGGCTGCCCTCAGCTAGGAATGTTCTATGAATATTATTACTCTGTAAGGTCTAAAGTTTGGCTTCCTGTTTGGCTGTTATTAGCCGGGAAGGCTGAGGGTTCTGAAGACTCCGCGTGACTAGCTCTGTATCTCTTTATGTAGTAATATAATGTTTTTTATTTACAAAAAAAAAACACATATCTAGCATGATTTAAAATGTAGTTTTGAAGAATGTGAATGCGAGTCTCAAACTTTATTATTATCATTGATTTACCCTACATAACACTTGGGGAACCACTCCTCATTTGTTTGAAACTTTTGTTACAAAAAACAAAGAGAATTTTGAAAGTTTTTGGGATAGATGTATAGTCCCAAATATCGCCTTGTTAAAATTATAAAAATAGTATTTTTGGTGTTATGTTGGTTGTAGATGTGATAATTCCATATTTATTGTTTTTTTTGGTGCCATGAATTTGATTGAAAATGCAATATTTGTTTTAGCACATTTTTTTATGAAGTGTGCAATTAATTTATTATTGTCATTTGAAATCTGATTTTTTTGGAAGCTTTTCATCATAGAAGGGTGGCATGAACATATAACCTTCTAACTGAAATTAAGACCAACCCTTCAAATTTGATCCCTGCAAGGGACCCCCTCCATGCAGTGGTTTGACTACTAAGGTTTTTGGAGGTGTATGTACCCTACCACCCTCTCCCCTCTCGATTTGAACATGTGGCCTCTTAAGATTAAACACATGTTCTTAACCATTAGATCCATCATTATATGAGGATGGATGTGAAGCATGATAAAGATTTAAGATTCAACACATATTACTTGCCTTTAACATCTAAAGAGTAACATCATCTTTATTCTTGTTGGCTCTCATATATTCCTTGATATGGTGTACCCTTCCACAACATAAAATATTTCACAAAGCTCATTCCCAAATAATCCTACCATTGTGACTTAATTCAAGCTTCACAAAGAAGCTTGGACACCTTATCTTTATAATCCCCACTTGAATTCATGTGTTATGTACATTTTTTTATCATTGTCAATATGATAATTAGCATGGCTTTTAATGTCCATACTTATGTGTTTAGATCTCATGCTCACCTATTATTTCCTTTGTTATATTTGCATCAAAACATGGCCTTGCAAAAACTGGCTTGGCAGGTGCGGAAGGAGTCATTTATGATTCCAAGGGGAACAAGCAGAATGAGTACGCCTGGGGCATTGGTAGAAAAAAAAATGGCGCAAAATGGTTAGCCTTAATCAAGGGTCTGGAATTAGCAAGGATTAATGGCATTGAAGAGATGGTGGTCATTGGAGACTCGCTAATGGTCACTAGAGAAGAAATAAATCTAATGAAGATCCAGAAGAATCCGTCTAATAAGACGCACTACCTTCTAAAATGCATTGTCAATGAATTCAAAGCTATTAAGTTCCTTCATGTGCTGAGAGCACTCAATCAGCAGGCAGATAAATAGGCCAACAAAGGAGCAAGCCTAAATTGCGGCAATCCTGGTGTGCGACAATAAAGTTTATGAAAGAGTTTGGATTCCTTAGATTAGAGTTCATGGCTAAAAGAAAGTTTGGGTTTAGAGTTCATTGGAGCAACAGAAATTCCCTCATCTTAGATAACGTCCACTTTCATATGATCAAAAATTCGGGACAGGATGCATTTATGGGCAACGATAATGCCGAATATTTACACAGGATCTCCACCCATGCTTCATTAATTGATTTAGGGAATGTCTCTAGGCTAAGACAGATGGTTCACATGCGTAAAACCCAGGTGGTTGGCAGAAATCGGGCTGGAATTAAAGCAGCAGGGTGGAGGGTTGTCTGTATTATTCGTGGTCTTTATGTTGCTCAGCGTCCGAAGAAGGAGCATTCAGGAACAATCTTTTGTGCAATGGGTGAATACAGTGCTCAGGGTCCACCTCTGGTTCGTAGTTCGGTTAATCGCCTACCTCAGTGTATGCGGTGCAGAAAAACCATTCGGAAGCATGAGGGCTTTACAAACCAGGATAGCAGAAAAGCTTTCTCGTTTCAGGATGATAGACAGGAGACTCCAGACCTCTCGATAAGCCCTTCTGGTCACGTTTCTTGCAACCTCGATTTCCTTGGTATAGAAGGGAAATGGTATCATACTCCGGTGCAGAAAGAATTTAGCAATTCTGGTCCACCTTGGAGGTTAGAGAGAAGCTCCAACACGATTGAGGGTTTAACTATTCTTAAGGAAATGGAGGATCAGATTAGAATGATCTGGAGCGAGAACTTAGAGATGAAGAGGGCTATCACTCGGCTCTTCTCTCTCGCTCCAGCCACGCATTCAGAGGTTAGAATTTGTAGCAGTGACAGACGTGAAAGGGTTCTCAATCTGGGTGAAAAAGTGGATATTGTTTCTGTTGTCAACGTGGACACTAAACTGGACAATGTCATAAGTTATATCAAAGCCGTATAAAAGAAAGTGGATATTGTTTCTGCTGTCAACGTGGATACTAAACTGGACAATGTCATCAGTTATATCAAAGCTATAGAAAAGAAAGTGGATCTTCTACGAGCCAATGTTGGGTACTTCTTCTCGGACTTGAATTTTGGAGGTGGTTCGGCGAATGACAACTACGAGGAACCTGTGATTTCCAACCTTTCCAGGCATTTAAAGGTTTATTCTTAATTCTAGAGTCTCCGCTTTTGGTTTTTTGGTCATTTGTAATGGTTTTTTTTTTTTTTTCAGATGCTTTCGTCCAACCATGTTATATGGTTTTTTCTCCAGGTTACAGGGAAGTCTACTGCAATTTTTCTTTCGTAGGGTCTTTTTGACAAGAAGAAGTTGTATTACAGAAGTCTTCTCGGAAGGAAAGGCTCTTTATTTTCTACATCAATGTTCTATTTTTGTATTTTTCTTCTTGGGCAGTTTGTAAGGAATTACAGTTTCCATAGAATAGGGAAGTTCCATGACAATTATAGAATAGTAAAGGATGAACAAGGAGTCATGGACTCAGTCCTCCTGTGGGAGCAATCCTTCTCCTTCTATTTTGTAAACTATGCATCTTTTATATAATCAAAAGCTACTTATCCGTTTCCGTTAAAAAAAAAACTTGGTTTTGCAAAAAACCAAAACAATTAGTCATGGGTTATAGGTGTGAACCCTGCCATTGGAAACTTATTATCAAGATTCACAACAAATGTGTGGTTCAATGACAATTTTGAAGAGCAAACAATAGATATCAATCAAACCCCAAGGAAATGAGGTTGTCTCTCTTTCTTCATGTTCACATATTCCATCTCTCTAAGAGCGTCTAATATGTTAACAAATCAAACATGGTTATATTATTAGTATATAATATTTTTATTATTATTTGAGAACATTCATTGGTCTCTTGACCACTTAGTATGTAGTTCATGGCATCCCCATTACTACAATAGATACATAGGGGAAAACCACATATTTATACTTGAATGTAAATCTTTCAATAAACCACCAATCCTGTACAAGTTTGGTCAAGCTCGTTGTAAAGATAATGCATCATTTTTATTTGTTTCACTCAAAACTATATTGGTTTAGTCCATGATTAAAAAAAAAAATGATGTTAAGATTAGTGATAGCTTGTGTGTTATTGATTAAGTTTTTGTATGAACGTACAAAAAATGGATCTCGTTGATGGGCCTCACTTGGTAGGTCAATTAGCCCATCTTTATGTCATCTAAAGGATTTATAGGGGGATATAAGGACTTAGAAGTGCATCATATAAATGAATTTGTGATAATCAACCTTTAGAGTGTTTTCATGTTTGGTTAATGGACATATTTTTATTTGGTTACTGTTATCCCTCATTTGCTTTGACTTCCCTTGATTTTCACTGATTGGTCTAACATGAGTGCGTTTGAGATGAATGATTGTATAGTCTTGTGGAGCATGTTGAAGCATTGGCGCTCGTCATCAATGCTACATCCAATCCCATGTACACCAAGATATCTCTCAAGCACAACCAAACCCAAGATTAGTTCCAGGTGGCAAACAAGTCCCCGAGTTTAGGATTTTAGTTTCAATTAACTGCCCAATCTTAGGGGCAAAGCATAACAACTCTTTTTATTTTATTTTTTAATAAATTAATATAAGTGGAAACAACCCAAGGGTAGACATTGCCATTGAAACTTTGGTCCACATAGAGTTTGAGTTACCTACTCATGTTCACTGTTTGGTTAATTATTACATTTTTTATATGTAATTTGTGTTTTCTAAATGAGGAGAAGTGTTGATCTTTCCTTAGTAAGTTAGAGGTTTTTCTTTAGGTTCTTGTACCAGTCTTAGGGTGGGCTTCCTCAAGACAATACAAGAACCTTTGCAGTGGGTTATGTGATATATATATATATATATATATTTTGTTTTGTTTTGTTTTTCCAATGGAAAAAATCTTTTTATTCATTAGAATAACTTGAATTGCCCACTTGGAGCTTACATCAAAATGGTTGGCCTTGAGGGCACCAAGATACTTCAAAATTACATTCATTCGCTTGGACCTTATATCAAAAACTTAGTTCTATTGCAGGGGCTTCAAAAAATTACATACATACTTCCTAAAGCATCTTTCACTTACATCTCAACATTACATGAATTAGTGCCATATCGAAAAACGTTCCTCTAAATGGTTATTTTGCCATCCTTCTACCTCAATGATGCCAGGAGGTACAACAAGCGGCATTTTAGAAAGCGAATCTGCTTCCATGTTTAATTCTTTATATACATGAGCAAAGGAGACTTGTTCAAAGGAGGTGATGAGCTCTTTAATTAACATAAGCACATGTTGAAGGTGGGGAGCATTGATACGAATTTTTCCGTTAGCCCAATCTATTGCCATCTTTGAGTCCCCAAATAGCTGTAAAGATTTTATCTGCTTTAATAGAGCTACCCTTAGTACTGCCCAAACAACTGAAAGTTTTGCTTTGCTGTTTGAAGCTCTTCCCAGAGCAAATTTGATTATCCATTTTTTTCCTTCTGGTAAATGAACTACACCCCCAGCTCCGCCTAGGGGAGGATCTCCTTGAATGGTGCCATCAAAGAAGGCCCATGGGAGATTTTTGTTAATTAAAGGGCTTGAGACTACTCTTCGAGAGTTCACTGCAGGTTCTGAGTGATGTTCACTTACTTTCTGCAAAAGGATAGTTGTAGTTACTTCAGGAAGGGTCTTCAGGTTGAGAAAAATCGCCTTGTTTCTTACTTCCAAAATGTTGAAAACGAAAAGGGCAGGGAAAGCTTCAAAGTTACATACTCTGGTATCTTGCCACCAACCTAAAACATTTTTTTCCAAGGAGGAATCTGTCTTCAATGTCATTCTATTCTTTAATCTCTCTCAAGCCTTCTCCCAAACATATCCTGCATAGGGACAGTAGCAGAACAAATGAGCATTTGTTTCTTCAGCGCTATTGCACAACACACAAATACTGGGTCCTTGAAAACCTTGTTTTTTAAGGTTTTCCCACGTTAAAATTTTATTACTTAAATCCAACCATATGGTTATAATGGTTTTCAAGGGTCTAGGGATAGTCCAGATTTTTTTCCACCACCTGCGATGTTCACCTATCAAAAGAGATTTGATTGCAAAATCATAACCGAGTTTTGTAGAGAAGTCACCATCCTTGTTCTGATTTCCATCTTGATCTTCCCCCTATCTCAGAATGTTGTAAATGAACGTCTGCCACGGTGAACAATTTTTTTTTCTTTGAGATTAAATCAACTGGGAGCTTGTAATCTTCCCCTGCACCAGCCTAGGAATCTTCTCCCAGACGTATGCTTCTCCCATCTCCTATCTTCCAGGCAGTCCAGTTTCCGATTAAGGGGAAAGAGAGGACTAGTTCCTTCCATCCTATGGAACTATTTTTGAAGCTTTTGTTTGGTTGTTTGAACCAATCTACAATTAAGGGGGATTGACAGTATTTCAAGATCAGGGTTCTGCCCCATAGGGAGTTCTGAGTTTCTGTAAGTATCCAAAGACTTTTTTGCTGCCAGCGATTTGCAGAAGGGGTCGGGGTTTTTGATTCCCCACCCTCCCATGGATTTTGGCATGGATATGATAGATCACTTTACCAGGGGGATTCCTTCAGATTGTTTGTTTGTTGTCCAGAGGAAGGAAAAGCATTTTTTCCTTATTTTTACCAGTATACCTTTAGGTATGTATGCAATAGAATCCTAGTAAACTGGTATGATCTAGAGTACCGCTTTAAGCAACACTAGTCTACCTCCTCTAGATAAGAAGCGGTGTGCCCAATGAGTGATTCTTGATTCAATTTTCCTGTAAAGCCATAACCAATCCTGAAATGCGTATGCGTTAGGTTTGAGGAAAAACCCTAAATATTTGAAGCCTTCCGATATGGGTTGGATGGTGTAAGAGTATGACTTCTCAATCATGCATACCAATCCTTCTGAAATATTGTTTTAGGCTAGGCAATATTTTTCAGTGTTGATGACCATACCTGTGGCCATATTGTAAGTGTCCAATAATGAAGCAAAGGCTTGAATATTTCCAAAGGTACCCTCACCTAACAGAAGAACATCGTCCGAGAATAGAGTGTGGGTTAGGACAACAGAATTGGACACCCTAACTCCTTTGATTAAGTCTTCCTCCTTGGCTCTATGAATTAAACGACTCAGAGCATCTGCTACTAGAAGGAAGAGGAAGGGAGACAAAGGGAACCCTTGTCTTAAACACTGAGTAGGTATGAAGAAATGGGAGGGTTACCCATTTATTAATACCGCAAAGGAAGTAGATTGCAGGCATCTCATTATCCATTCCACCACCTCAACCGACAACCCTATTTGAATCAATAACAGATGAATGAAGGTCCATCTTACCTTGTCATATGCTTTGGAGAGATCCAACTTGAGAGCAAAAGTTGGAAATTTTTCCTTCTTTATTGTATGGATGGCCTCCTGCACGAGGGATACTCCATCATGTATTTTCCTATTGAAGAGAAATCTGAATTGTTCTTCAGTGATGACTTTGCTGAGGATAGGTTTCAGTCTTTGCGCTAATATCTTGGCTATGACTTTGTAGATCAAATTGCAGCAGTAGATCGGTCTAAAGTCTTTAAAGGTGTCACCTTTCTGCTTTTTAGGAATAAGAGTGATGAAAGTGGAGTTTAGGGCTCCCAAAACCTTCCCAGAACTCTGCAGGGATCCCATGTATTTGGAGGGGAGAGAGCTTCGACGAAAGTTTAATAGGTGGGTGATTTCCATTTGGAGACGGATCGAAGTATTCATAAAAAGGGTTTCAGATTTATCAATGCTGAGAGAGAGGCCAGAAGCAGTTAGGAAAGTGGAAAGAAGTCGTTTTATACAACGATATTCTCTCATAGAAGCTTTAGCGAGGAGTATTGTATCATTCACAAACTGCAGGTGTGAGGCCTTGAGGGTGTCATTGGTAGGATGGATGCCTGTGAGCTCATTGGATTGAATGGCAGCTTTAAGAGATCTACCTAATCCTTCTGTTGGAATATTCTCACCATCATCATTTGTATTTGCATGCATACTGCATGCATCTAGCCATCAATATGGTAGTCTCCCAGCACCTAGTCCTTATTTTTGGGCCCCTGGAGCCTGTTTTTGCTTAGTAATATCCCTCCTAGCCATTGATGCTCCCTTGTTTCCATCACTAGAGTACAACTGCACCCTCTTCCACTGATTTAGGAGATCTATCAGTCAGTTCCATGATTTGAGGATTGATTGCTCAGTTAACTGATTGTAGCTCTTAGGTTGACTGCTACAGAGACTAGAGTAGCTCTACTTGACCATTGACAGCTAGAATGCGCCCTCCTTGGAGTCTCCTCGCCTAGATGTTTTCTCACATGCATCAGTTAGACTCAGGTTGACTGATCTTTGACTATCGGTGGCCACTACCATTGATTTGGTGATGTTTCTAATGCAATCCAAGCCATGCCTTGAGGAGAATTCGAATCACCTTCACTGACATTGAATTCATTCTATTGTATTGTCATATTTTTTCCAGTTTACAGCTGATGAATATATCAACAACAATTTCTCACATCTTTTGAGTTTCATGTGTGAATTTTGATCATCTTTTGTATATTCTTCAATGCAATTATTGAGTGAAATTGTGAGGTTTGTTCAAGCTAAAGTGATCTCCACCTATGGAATTTCACACATTCCACCATAAGGATGAAAAGGAAAGGAGAAAGGGGGTCTCCCTGCCTAATCCCTCTGTAATATGGAAAGGTAGGGGATGGTGAGCCATTCACAAGGATCCAACTCACCCATTGTTCCGCAAACCCAAAGGCCGGGAGATTATGCATCATATAGTTCCAACATATTTTATCAAAAGCTTTGGACAAGTCAAGTTTAAGAAACATACCCGATGGTTTTGAGATATTGAGGGTGTGGATCGTTACATGCACCACCATAATACCATCCAGAATTTGCCTCCCTTCCATGTATCCCAATTGTTCTTCAGAGATGAGGTGGGGCATAATCTATTTTAGCATGTTGGCGATCACCTTTGTGATGATTTTGTAGACCATGTTACAGAGGGCAATTGGCCGAAATTTGTTGGGATGTGCAGGATTCTCTTCTTTTGGAAGCATAGTGAGGAAGGTTGTATTGAGGGCTGGAATAACAACAGACCACTGCTGGGACTCCTCAACAGCTTCCCAAACTTTGTTTTGTATGACATTCCAGCAACGTTGGAAGAAGTTAGTGGTGAAGCCATCATGGCCAGGCGCTTTGTTAGTGGGCATTTATCTGATTGCCTCACTAACTTCGTCCAAGGAGATGGGTTGCATAAGATATTCATTATGTTCGTTTGTGACAAGCCTTGGTATATGCAGAATGATGGAGGTCATAGAAGCTTGTCGGTCCAAATCTTCTTCATGGAGGAGTTGATTGTGATAGGAGACAAGTTATATTGCAATGTCATCCTGTTTTGTCAAAAAATTTACCCTTTCATCTTGGAGTCTGGTTATGCGGTTGTGGGATCTTTTTTGGATCATAGAGTCATGGAAGAACTTAAAGTTTCGTTCCCCTTCCTTCAACCATCTAATTCTTGATTTCTGTCTCTAGAGAATTTAATCCTGGTCCAATCATTGATTGATGGTGTTCTGAAGTTCTTTCTCTTTTTGGAGAAGGTCTTCAGTGCAGCCAAAGGAGATGGCTTCTTACTAGAGGGTCTTCATCTCAATCTCTAACTTTTTCCTAGCTTCAAAAATATTGTCGAAGACTTATTTTTGGCATATTTTAAGCTTGGATTTGATCCCTCGCTACTTGGAGTCTCCTCCCAACAACTAGTGAAGGTATCCATGAATTCAGGATTCCATAACCAAAAAATTTCAAACCGAAATGGGTGATTTTTTGCAGTAATGAACTCATCAATTTCCAAGCTCATTGGCCAGTGATTTGAACCAGCTCCTAGTAGGATGATAGATTTAATGATGGTGTCTGTTCTGACAAAAGGGGTGGAGAGGAGGAAACAATCCATCCGGGAGGCGATTTGATGCGAACCCCCCTTTTGTTATTCTATGTTAAGGAGTCATTTTTTTGTAGAATATCAACAAGGTCTAAGGAGGCTATGAGGGGGCCAAAAGCATGACTAGCAATGTAAAGACAACCGGTACCCCCGCCTTTTCTCTCCATGGTACTAGAGATTGAAGTCACCTCCAACTAGCCAGAAGGATTCATGAACTAAGTGATTATTAATGTAATTCAGGGAAGACATGAAAGATGGTTTGAGAGAGGGAATAGGAGGTCCATAGACATTGGTGATAATACTCCTAAGATTCTAGGAGACATTCTGGAAGGAGGCCGAGATGGAATGAGGGGTAGAGAAAAATTTGGAGAGTTGCACCAGAGAGGGGTCTTGGAGGATCATAACATTCTACCCAACACTAAGATGTATCCTATTTAAGAAAAAAAACGTGAATATTCGAGGAATATTTCTTATTTTGGGCATAACGTTTTTCTCGTAACTCATAATACAGAGTTACGTTTTTTTTGTATTTTGAGGATAAAATTTGTGTGATATATTTTTTGAAAAAGTTTGAAGAGCAATTTATAAATACACCAAGCATTCACATAGAGCTCTATGACAAGACCTACAATTGAAACAATCCCATTATTTTTTTCCACCAGGGGTGATTTTGTTAGTAGTTTATTTTGCAAAGGGTTACACATTTGCTCCGCAAAAATATATACAGAGTGAATATTATCATTCCGACAAAGTCTTTATTCTTGTCCACTTTCTATATAGACATGCTCAACATAATGTTGATAATATAGAAAGAAACAATGACAATCGACATGGCATCAAAGAATACAATTTTAATATCAACGATGATCGTACATATTATACACATTTTGTACAACATTGTTTTGATAAAATTTATGATTCATTGAAAGCTCATGGGATCAAATTCAATGAACATTAGATATGGATAGACGAATGTGCAGGTCAATGCAAATATTCAAGATCATTTATAAGAAATCAAGCATTAAACATTATTGGAATTTCTTTGAGACTGGTCATAGAAAAGGAGAGCACGTTGGTGCAAGTGTGTGTGTCAAACAATAACTTCGAAGGTTTTAGATGAACCCTCTTGTCAATTGATTTGTATTAGTTGATCAAGTTGTTGAATGATGCAAAAATTCTCTAAGCCATGAACAAAATCCGTCAAGGGATGTGTGCAAGTGTGTATTATGTCAAGTACACATTATTATCACTCGAAAAATTTCCAGGTTGTTTGGAAATATTCCTAAGGAAACCTCAAACCAATCTTTAGGACTGAAAAACTGGCCTTTCAATCCAAAGGGGTCTCCCTTTATGAGTCTGCTATTCAAAGGTCACTACAATAACAACTCATGTCTCTTTAAACAATGACCAGATCTCTAACTGTAATAACGGTTAACAAAGTGGTTGAATCAAGAGGAAAATCATTGGTCGTGGAGTCAATACATATACATCTCAAAATTATTTAGAGACGAGTGGTGGGATAAATCATTCACATAGGCAAAATAGGTATCATTTCTTCAGACAAGTAGCAGTTTAGGAATGGTAGAAGATGAAAAGAAAACAATTTATTAATATAGAGCATCAAACTGGGATGAATTCCATATCATTTTGGAAGAAAGAACATTAACAATATTCAAATGTATGAATTAGAGCATATAATATGAATTCTAACTAATATAATTCATTCAAATATGAGAGAAGATGGTAAAATGGTTTTAAACAAGAAACACATTCACATAAGAGAAAATTACAGACTTAAGAAAATAATAACATATGAATCTATGCTCAGAAAATCCTATACTTATGCTCTCATTAAAGTCTTCAAAATATTAAATCACGGAGTTTTCTTTCTCTCAGGTCTAACCCCAATTACATTGTAAAATTCAAAATTTATACAAAATGCTCTATGAGCAAACCCTAACTGATTTTTTGCTAAGAATAGAAATTCATAAAGAACTTCCTAAATTTCATGAACGATTGCTCTGTTGTCGACCACCTTTGTAGTGTGTTTCCTTAATAATGAACATGTTCAATTCAGAATGCTTATGTGGCAACTTGCGAAATAACAAAAAGAAATTGCATCTATGTTTCAAATCAAGACATCTAGTTGTTCATTATTGATATAAACTGTACTTAGTTTTCCCAAAATTTTCCATAATCTTCAACTACTCTTGGATCGAGATTTCATAATCCATCATCTCTTTAATCATTACTTCCAATTCTATATAAGCAGTGTAAGATACATGTGGCAAATATTTTTTAATCATCAGGAACTGATCAAATATCTCGAAATCATTAAGCTATTAAGCCTAAACTATTAAGCTTTGGTATTTTTCCTGAGAACTCAACTTGCCATTGTCATCCCAAAAAGAGGGTAGACCATTCTCAAAGAGTTTCTGAAATAGTTTTTAAAACTTTGAATCTCGAGGAGCATTTGTTCTACTTTACCTTATACATCTCTAGCATGATTATGCTTGCCAATAATTCTTCTTGCCCAAATAATAATAACAAGTCTGTCTTTAATTCCCAGATTTTGCAGATCTATTTGAGTAAAATTATTTAAAAAACTAACTGTATTTTGGGCTATCTATGAAGGCCTTTTATTCAATGTTTCATTTACCACTTTACATCTTTGGAGAGTTATGTTTTCTACAGCAACTTCATCAATAAACTTTAAATAGGACCAAAATTTGGTGATTTCTACTGATAGCGCATCCCACATAAGGTGCTTATATCCTTGAAAGGGAAGCGTACCTATCAATCTATCTTTTAATTCATAAACTTTTCTTTGTAACTGCTTTCTTGCATTCAAAACTTTGTTCTTTTTCTCAGTGTTATGAATTAATTCTTACTTGAGTTTATGGTTTTCTCCTTTCAATTCTTTAATTTCCACATCTTTCAAACTAATACGAGACATGGCATTGGTCAATTCTTCTGTGGAATATCCATCTATTTGCTTCTCCTTTGTAATAAAATATTGATCCCTTAGTTTCTCTGATACTTGCTTCTCTTCAATCTTATTTGTACTTAATACTGAAATATGTGACAATAATTCTGATTTTTCTTTTTCCCAAGTCTGTTTACATTGGGAATTGGTTCCAGGTTCCTTTATTTCTAAAAAAGAATATTGTTGTATATTTACAAGTGGTTGTGAAAATAGAGTATTTTTCCCTGAATCAACTACATCCCGCTCTTCCATATTGACAATTTCCTTATGTTGTTATGTTTTAGTCTTTTAACTTGAAACTTCTCTATCAATTTCCATGATGTCAACCTATGAAATAACTCTTTTATTAGTAACCTCAGACTTAGCTAGTGTTTGAACCAGCAATGCCAAATTATTTGTTTTCTCCACATTTGTGTCATTTACTTCCCCCCTGGTTTTGTTCAAAATTTAATAAATTTGCCATTTTATCTAACCATTCCACTATCTAATGGTCAAAAGACCTGTTCTTATTTTGTTGTATCCTCTGAGATATAATTTGATGTGGATCGTAATCGATTCTTTCATCTTCTTGGAAATCCATGACCTTTAACAATTTTTCCACTACACACAAAGATGCTTTGTTTCTTATGATAAATGGGCCAACTTTGAGAGGAAACTTCACATTTGATGATATTTTGAAAGCACCAAATTGCTATTCTTCCGAATATAACCTCTGCCTAATGAATTCTAAGGCAAAAACCCTCGGTGTCAAGAAGGTTGGTAATTGGTATGGTGCTCCAGTAAAGCCATATACTCTAACAGTATGCTCTTTTCACAAAAACCAATCACTTGTTCAACTTTATAGCATAGGTTGCAACATTTTCTTCATATCTTATAATACTTTGGGTAACTCGGTGTCAAAAATAATTATGTAAACCTCTGACATGATTGTATTGTTGAATTCAAACATATTAATCTGCTTTGGAAGGTCAGAAGAGAACACGGTGCCAAGAAACTTCAAGTCAGAAACATTGGAGCATAAAAACAAGTTAAGGAGATAAGACTGGTATCTGAAATGTTTTAACTTGTGGAAGTTCACCAACTGAGCATGAATTGCTTCAACCAGGAACTCATAAAAATTAAAGCAACATGCTAGACTTGACTCTGACTCAAGTGAATTTATCTTCAGAAGAAAACCCAACATAATTTCAACAATTGAATTATCATTATCGAGACCTAAAACTTGATTTAACAAGGACAAGACTAATTGGGCATCTTCCTGAAAGACGTCAATATTCAAAGGAAAAGAGAGGTTTTCACGTGATTGATCAATTTTCAAAACTCGTGACAAAAATTTTTCTTTATCTTTTGGGTTACAATCTCTATACAATTTTACCAAGACTTCTTCACTAATGACTCATGGTTTTTGGGAAAAGCTTTAGTTAAACCTTAAACTTCACGGCCGGTCTGTGCATTGACTTGACAGAGGATTTTAGTTGTATTAGCATTTATAATTACTCTTTCGGTCTGCGAGTAGTTTTTCGCACACCAACTAATGAACTCGGGAAAATGTAGGGTTTTTTCAATGCAGAAATAGTATAAAAAAGAGCTAAAAACATTCAATACATCCATTACCAATGAATTAAACTCCATTAACCACTCATTAGACTGTGAAATGATACCTACAGACAGAATTGGGTCGAAAATGTTTCCCTCCCTATCAACTATGACTTCTTCCTTCTCATCTAAAACTTCACAGAGTAAAACAGATCCTTGGATTTGTTCCATGAAAATAGGGAATTCCAAAAATGCAAAGTTTTGAGCTACCTGCAGACGGGACCTACAGATGGGAAGACTTTGAAGTTGACCTCTAGACCAGGTTGACAAAGAAGACTGGTGTGTTGTCAGCATTTCTAGTTCATCCATGATTCAATAACAAATGAACTTTTTAATTTCCCACTATGATTTTATATAACCAACGTCAAAGCGGTTTCGGGGCTCCCAACACGCGATTTAGTTACAACCGCTTTTGGGAGCGGACTTCACGAACTTACGCCACGTGGTAGGTGATACACTTTCTGCTACTACCTTCAAGCTTTAATCTATGCGTTCTTTTCTTTCCCGGAACACTTTCCCACCGTTGATTTGATCTAGATGCAACCCACACCGTTGATCCAACATTTCTTTTCATGTTTCGACTTTGGTCTTGTTCGCTCACCTTTAGTGCCTTCTATCCCATGCTTTCGGTTACATCCCCGGGCCACATGCTCCACAGGCTATCTCTGTGCTCCTTTTAGTTGGCCCCGAGTCATAGCCTTTGATCCTATGCACTCCAAATCCTAATCTTTCCTCCTTTATCAAACTTCTCTTTAAGCACCTTTTATTCTTCAGCTATTAATCATGGTGCCTAACTATAGGACAAATTTCAAAGGTTAGACTTATGAATTTATATGACTCATCCTCATTCTATCTCATCATTTAACATCTTATTTTTCAACTTCAAATGGCATCAAAACAACAAAAATTCTTCAGAAATTTTGCATGCCAACATTGGCTCCAATGGGGATGTTATCCTCCCTATGAGGTAGCAAAGAACCTGTAGACCAAGTGCCTATTCCATTGGGATATACCCAAACTTTTATGAGATCTTAATTCTACAATTTGTAACCTGTAACTTGTGACCATTTTCAACTGGAAACCTAATGCACACTATAAATCACCCTTTATTTTGGTCTTATATATCCAAACTGACAACTTCTTCTTGTAAAATAAAAAAATGATAGTCATTTTTCAAATCTTAGGTCCTTCACTCCGGGCTTCAAATTTTAAAGTGTTGTCTATAATTACAACTTAAAACCAACCTGTAATGAGAATGTACAATGAATATATACAATGGGCTTCTTAATCTCTTCAAGTAGAATAGTGCTTCAAAAAGCTCCCATTGATCGGGCTTCCACCAACCACTTCTCCACTTATATTATTTAAAATGAACGAATTACTCCCTCGATAAGTAGCTACTATATATGGTCATTTCCATAGATGATCAATTTTTTTAGCATTATCTTCATTTTTGGCATCACATTTTAACACTAAATCACCAATTTGGAAATCATCAGCCTTTGTTTTCTTATCAATTTTGTTTTCATCTTCTCTTGAAAAAACTGAGTTTCATCATATACTAACTGTCTCATTTCTTGAACATCAATCAATTGATTAATTCTTCTTTGGGAATCATTAGGTTCTTATTCCTGATCTTGCAAAAAATTCATCACAGGTAACCTAGAGAGGGAGGAAAAATTACGTCTATTCCATAAACCAATTGAAAAGGTGAAGTACCAATAGATCTTTTTGTACTGATTCTATCTTCCCACAATGCATATTTTAATTTGGTATGCCATGCCCTTTTGTTATCCTGTAGCATCTTTTTGATAATTCTGACAAAAATTTTATTTGATGATTCAACCAATCCATTTCCTTGAGGATAATAGGTAGTAGAGTGACTCAAATTGATATGATAATCATGCAAAGCTAATCATCTTTTTGGATTTAAAGGCTTGATCATTATCTGTTACTATTCTCCTAGGACATCCAAATCTTGAAAGAATATTCTCCTCTAAAAATTTCATGATAACAACATCAGTAGCTCGCCTGGTAGGTATAGCTTCTATCCATTTT
The DNA here is from genome assembly GCA_027924585.1 of Larix kaempferi. Taxonomy (NCBI): domain Eukaryota; kingdom Viridiplantae; phylum Streptophyta; class Pinopsida; order Pinales; family Pinaceae; genus Larix; species Larix kaempferi. The sequence continues at coordinate 13,474,525 of BSBM01001402.1, forward strand.
GTGAAGTAATATGTGGTAGTCAAAATCCATCTATGATGTCTTGAAGATGTGGGATTGATATCTCTAATGAAGTCAATCCCCCACTGCTGGAAAGGGGCTTCTACTGAGATAGGTTTTAAAGGTAAGGGTTTTAAAACACATCGGAGAACATAGTTGGGCAATAAAAAGTAGCTCTTAGAATTTTGTTAACAGTGGTTCTCCAGAAATGATGACCTCCACAAACACCATGATGGAACTCTTTCATGGTTTGTACAACTTCGTTTTCAAGAAAACAATTCAATAAAACTTCGTCTGGATCTTTCCAATACAAATAACCATTCATAATACACAATTTTGTTGCTTTCATTTTAATTGATCTACTCTTGGTTTTGTTCATCTCCAATGGAGCTTGTAAATTCTATAAAACATGGATGATATCACTATACCATGGGGAGAATAAAAAATCCTTAGATACTTGCATTTATGATCCTTCTCCTGTTTCACCTGAAACAACTAAGATGGAATTGATTCCCAACGTATCACAGTTTGACTCATCCATTAATTTTGCCAAAACCTATCCTTTGATCAACTTAGTTGGTCTCATTTCCAAATCATATTCCAAAACTACTACAATCCACTTCCCTCTTCGTCCTTCAGGATTTGGTTGAGTTAAGATTTCCTTCACCATATTGTTTGGAACAAAATCAATAATATGAGACTGTAATATATAAACTTTGAAATCCTTTATTGATTTGATTGGGGCATAAGCTTGAGTCTCCATGATGCTATATTTAAGCTCATCATCCCGCAATGCCCTACTGAAAAAATCTATGGGATGATCCATATTATGATCATTCTTCTGCAATAAGACTCCCACAATAGTATGCTTCGATGCAAAATAGAATATCAAAAAATATTTTGTGAAATCAGGACTAACCAAAACTGGTGCTTTAGATATAGCTTTTTAATTCCATCAGAAGACATTTTAGCTTCTTTGGTCCATTTAATTTCATTTTCTTTTCTCAACATGTTAGTGATAGATTTCATGATCTATGCAAAATTTGGGAGAAATCTTCTCGGAAAAATTACTCTTCCATTGAAAGACTGGATCTCCTTTTTGCTTCTAGGCATATCAATTTTCTAAATTGTTGCTACTCTATTTGGATAATTTCTTATCCCTTTCTTTGATATTACATGACCCAATAAGATTCCTTCTTGCATTGCAAAGTTGGACTTCTTGGGGTTAAGGGAGATACTAAATTTTCGATATTTTAGAAAAAACTTGTTTCAAATGTTTTAAATGATCATTATCATATTTAGAATACACTCTTATGTCATCCATGTAGACAACAAGGAATTTGTCTTTTTCCTCTGCAAATGTTATATCCATTGCTCTTTGGAAGGTTGCTCATGCATTCATCAATCCAAGTTGAATTTTTGCATACATGAAGGTTCCCCATGGCGTACTGAAGGTTGTCTTTTCTTGATCATCTGGATGTACCTTGATCCGATTATACTTTGAAAAATCATCAAGCATTGACATTCTATCTGCTCCAACAACTTTTGGTAGAATATGGTTCATTTTGGGAAGAGGATCATTATCTTTTAGGGACACTTTGTTCAAGTTTCTGAAATCTACACATATCCTGATTTCTCCACTCTTTTTTCCGACCGAGACCAAATTCGCTCCCTCTTAGAAAACCTCAACGCAACAATAATCTTTGCATCAAATAACTTATTTACCTTTTTTTAAATGAGAGCTAAAAGTTTTGGATTTATCCTTCTCAATTTTTGTTTGAATGACTTCTCATCTTTCTTAACATGAATAACATGTTCAATGATGCTCGTGTCATACTCCTTCAAATATTCATAGCTCCAGGAAAATACATCTGAAAATGCCTTCATTAGTTCGATATACTTATCTTTATTTTCAGGTGTTAATGACTTTGATAGTTTAATCATTTTTGGATTCTAATCTGTCCCAATGTTAATGTCTTCTACTTCATTGTTATTGGGAGTGACTTTAGGATTCCTTTCCACATCGTTAGTATCAAACAATTTCTCTAAAGGAACTAATCCTTTAGGAGTACAATTGTTTTTTAACTCAATAATATCTTTGCCCGGGAGTGACTTTAGGATTCCTTGCCACATCATTAGTATCAAACAATTTCTCTAAAGGAACTAATCCTTTAGGAATACAATTTTTTTTAATTCAATAATCTCTTTGCCCCCAATATTATTCAGAGTTTTTTGTGGATCAGGGCTCCAATATTCAACATTCTCCTCTTTTTCATCATCCAACGTGTCTTGTTTTCCTCCATCAATCTATGTATTAACAAACTCATCAATCATATCTATAAATCTCTTAATCTACTGATCATCTTCGAAAACCTGCCAATGCTTCACATTATTTGGTATTGAAGGCCTATGCTCGACTTCAATTTCATACTTTTTGTTGGGATAAATTGTGATTTTAAAAGTACTAGCAGAAGTAGCTAAAGTATCAACAATATTGTTTTGTTCTCTTGGGATCAAAGAAATTCGATGTTCTGTAAAGAAATTTCCAAATAAATCCCACACTTTGTTCATGTATGCCCTCATTTTTGGATGTATAGTTTGGTAGGTTCCATTAACCTGATTAACTACTAACTTTGAGTATCCATGTATAGCAATTATTTTGGCTTTTAAGTCTTTCAAGATGTTCAGTCCCAAGATTAAGGCTTCATATTCAACATCATTGTTCGTACACTCAAAATCCAATTTAAAGGAGTGAAGTGTAGAATCATTAATTGGGGACATTATCCATATACCAATACCAGCCCCTCCCTTGCTAATCAGCTCCATCAAATTCCATATTCCATAAACCTTCAGCATCAAGTTCCTTTTTCAAATACTTCTCTTTTTTAGACTTTAAATGGCTGTTTTGTTCAAAATTTTTAGGATTGTTTGTGTCTGATTTTTCAGGATAGATATCATAATAAAAAATAGAAGAGCCAATATCTATGTCAAAGGCACATATAGGATAATTTTCTGGTTTGTTTTGATTGCTGACCACATATGCTAATTGTTTCTCTCTATACAACCTCCTCTGATCACCAAACAGAGGGATAATAGCATATGACATATCCATCTATAAATTTCCTTTCAACTTAGATGCCCAAGATCTAGACAATAACATCCCAAATTTGGGTGGGATTTTTGCAACTACCACATCCATAACCATACTCTTAGCTGGAATTTGAGTCAATGACACCACCAAGTATTTAATCAAACCTATACACGTTACCTTCCTTGAATCAAAAGAAAATAAATCTTTATAAGTCCTAGTAATGTCCAATCCCAGACTTTCCACAACAACCTTTGGCATAAGGTTGTGGGATCCTCCTAAATCTAACATAGCATTGTGAAGGATCATGTCATGAATATTCAAGGTGACATAGAATGGAGGTACATCTTCACTGGTGTCCTCAATCTTAGGGCCAAAAACAATAGTAGGAGTATCATCACGAAGTTCCATAGTATTAGCTTGTTGCTCATCTTCTCCTTTCACCATTTTGAAATTTTGATTATTGTACTCAGTGTTTTTTAAGAGTTCATTGAAGGGAATTGAAACCTTAATTTTGGATATTTCATTATGAATACTAAAGGGTGACTGAGGTTTTTCTGCTTCTTTTACATTGACATCTCTCTTCCCTTCTGGAACTTTCTTGGGGGCATCACTCTTTGGATCATCTTCATATGGGATTCTTGGTTTTCTTGACTTGCAGAAGGCTGATCAACATGGGGTTTATTTGACTTTACACCAACATTGTTGTTTCTAAGATTATATCTTCCTTGAAAGTCAATTACTGCATTATGATATCCTTTTTGGTATTGCTTTGACTCATTTTCTAACATGTTTTCTTCATTTTATTGAGCAACACTTTCATAGTCTTCTATGGTCAGATAAAAGTGAGGTTCAAAATGATCAAATAGATGGATTTGATCCTTAGGTAATCCAACGTCTTCTTCAACAACATAATTTTCAGGGAAAGGGGACCTGATTTGTTGTTCAACTTGGTTTCTTTGTCTACTGGATTCCTTTGGTCCCTTTGTCTTATCTGAGGAATGGGAGGCCTCCTGAAGTTGGGATTTCTGATTTGTAGTTCTATTTGTTCTCTGACAACAGGCATATTTTCTAAGGAAAGTATTTCCACCAATATTTTCATTGTTCTCATCATCATATCGAACTTAACATCCATAGATTGAGATGTGGAAGGCTGGATTTCTTCTTTAATTTTCTTTTTTTTATCAATTTCCACCTTTTGTTTAATTTTTCCTGATGTCATAAGTTTGGCTTCCACTTCGACAACATCTCTCAACATATCAGGCAAAGTTGCAAACTTCCTTTCCCTTAATAGTAATGCAAAATCACTTTCAAAAGCATCAGCATAATGCAATTTGGAGGCTCCAACGGGAGTCTTGATATCAATTGGGATTGAGTTGTAAAGTTTCATAAATCTAGTAGAAAACTCTCAAACAGACTCTGCTTTATTCTTTTTCAGGTTATTATACTGGTTCAAAATCTGCAAAGGAATTTTCTTGTCTTCCCATATTCCAAGTAAACCTGTCTAAAATTCATTATAATTTTGTATACTCCTTGCTTGAAGCTCTCTAAACCACTTTTTAACTTCCCCCAAACAAATTTGAGCCAGTAACCTCATATTAACATCATCATCATCAACATCCTCTAAATCTATGAAATCAGTGAACTTATGTAGATGTTGTTGTGCAGTAATACCCCTTTCACCATCGAACAAAACAATTCTATGAGCATAATTTTGGGGAAGATCATGTAACACAACAGGTAGGGCAAGGGGAGCAAACCTAGAAGCAATATCTCTAGGGGTGCTTGAGGAGGGTTTTGGAATTGTAAAGGAGTAGTAGGTATTTGAGGGGAACTTTTAACTTGGGGATTTCAGGTCCAGGTCCCTTGTTCTTACTATCAACTCGATTTTCTTTAAAGAAAGTGAAAGGATATTTTTCTTCAGAACTTTGTAAGTTATCCCAAAGAGACTCCAACAGATAGGTTTGAAAATTTTCCCTCTCAAGAACAATTTTAGCTAGGTATTTTTCAGATTTTGTTCTGAAGAATGATTTTTCAAATTGTAACTTAAAAGGAATACATTCAAAGCTGGCAATTTCTTCTTTTGGTAGGGATAAGGACCTTTGAATTTGAAAATTACATGCTTGGAGTCTTTCCTTTCCTTTTCTGAGAATCTTATTTGTATCTTGAATAAACTCTGGTGGGTCAGGATCTGGATTTCTTCTGGTATGTATTCTTCTTGAATCCAGGGTTTCCAAGTGAGCCACCTTTTTCTATTAGACAATGAAGTCTCCAGAGAAAAATACAACCAATTTTTGTATCTAGATTTATGTTTTCTCTTCAAAAATCACATTTCTTCTATTTGTTGTTCTTTCTCAGGGAAAATTTCTCCTTCGCTCCCTGGAAATGGCGCCAAAATGTTATCACTCATAAAATTCCAAGTTGTTTGGGAATATTCCTAAGGAAACCTCAAACCAATCTTTAGGACTGAAAAATTGGCCTTTCAATCCAAAGGGGGATCCCTTTATGAGTCTACTATTCAAAGGTCACTACAACAACAACTCATGTCTCTTTAAACAATGACGACATCTCTAACTGTAATAACGGTTAAGAAAGTGGTTGAATCAAGAGGAAAATCATTGGTCCTGGAGGCAATACATATACATCTCAAAAATGTTTAGAGACTGGTGGTGGGATAAATCATTCGCAGAGTCAAAATAGGTATCATTTCTTCAGACAAGTATCAGTTTAGGAGTGCTAGAAGATCAAAAGAAAACAATTTATTAATACAGAGCATCAAACTGGGATGAATTCCGTATCATTTTGGAAGAAAGAACATTGACAATATTCAAATGTATGAATCAGAGCATATCATATGAATTCTAACTCACATAGTTCATTCAAATATGAGGCAAGATGGTAAAATGGTTTTAAACAGGAAACACATTCACATAAGAGAAAATTACAGACTAAATAAAATAACAACATATGAATCTCTACTCAGAAAAACCTGTACTTCTACTCTCATTAAAGTCTTCAAAATATTACATCACAGAGTTTTCTTTCTCTTGGGTCCAACCCCAATTACATTGTAAAATTCAAAATTTATACAAAATACTCTATGAGAAAACCCTAACTGATTTTTTGCTAAGAATAGAAATCCATAAAGAAGTTCCTAAATTTCATGAGGGTTGCTTTATTGTCGACCACCTTTGTAGTGTGTTTCCTTAATAATGAACCTGTTCAATTTGGAATGCTTATGTGGCAACTTGGGAAAATAACAAAACGAAACTGCATCTATGTTTCAAATCAATACATAAGGCTATTCATTATTGATATAACCTGTACTTAGTTTTCCCAATTTTTTCCACAATCTTCCACTACTCTTGGGTCGGGCTTTCATAATCCATCATCTCTTTAATCATTACTTCCAATTCTATATAAGAAGTGTAAGATATAGGTGGAAAATATTTTTTAATCATCAGGAACTGATCAAATATCTCGAAATCATCAATTAACTTCTCAATTATAGCTTTCTCGGTCAATCGTTTGGTCAAGTCCTCGAATTTCGAGTGATCCATGCAGGCCTGAACTATTAAGTTGTGGTAGTTTTCCTGAGAAATCAACTTCCCATTGTCATCCCAAAAAGAGGGTAGATCATTCTCCAAGAGTTTCTGAAATAGTTTTTTAAAACTTTGAATTTGGAGGAGCATTTGTTCTGCTTCACCTTGTACATCTCTAGCATGATTATGCTTGCCAATAATTCTTCTTGCCCAAATTATAATAACAGGTCTGTCTTTAATTCCCAGATTTTGCATATCTATTTGAGTAAGAGTATTTAAGAAACTAACTGTATTTTGGGTTGTCTCTGAATGCCTTTTATTCAATGTTTCATTTACCACTTTACATCTTTGGAGAGCTATGTTTGCTATAGAATATTCATCATCAATAAAATTTAAATATGACCAAAATTTGGTGTTTTCTACTAAGAGCGCATCCCATATAAGGTGCTTAGCTCCTTGCAAGGGAAGCTTACCTGTCAATCTATCTTTTAATTCATAAACTTTTCTCTGTAACTGCTTTCTTTCATTCAAAACTTTGTTCTTTTCCTCAGTGTTATGAATTAATTCTTGCTTGAGTTTATGGTTTTCTCCTTTCAATTCTTTAATTTCCACATCTTTCAAACTAATATGAGACATGGCATTGGTCAATTATTCTATGGAAGATCCATCTATTTGCTTCTCCTTTGTAATAAAAGACTGATCCCTTAGATTCTCTAATACTTGCTTCTCTTCAATATGATTTGTACTTAATACTGAATCTGTGACAATAATTCATATTTTTCTTTTTCCCAAGTCTGTTTCTAATCTTGCAATTTCAACATTTTACCCTTGTAGTCCATCATTTATTGATAGACTAGCTCTTTTTCTTAGTGCAATGCTATCAGCTTAGAAGATTGTACATGTTGAGCACCTGGAACTTTTAACTTTTTCTTCAGCATTTGAATAGTATTATCTTTCTCATCGAAGTGTTTTTTTGTGCACTGGGTGTTGCTCGGCTCTGCCCCTACAGTCACAAGGTCGGCTTGTAGTCTCCTAATTTGGACCAGATTTTTTTTTTTCTCTGGTTTTTCTTGTCTTAGCTGACCCTCTAGCTTCCCTATTATTGAATGCAACTTAGAAATTTTCAAAGTTGACTGTAACAAGTCAGAGTACAAGACATCTCCTGTTTGTTTATGCAATTGAATTTTTTCTTGAATATCAATATCATCAAGTTTAATTTCCATCTTAGATACTTTCTCATCATTTACAATTGCAAATCTCAGAGTGTTCTTCTCTGAATCTTTAATTGTAACAAGTGAAACCCTTTGATCTGTGAAAGAAAATCAAATATGGATTTACATTGGGAGGGAACTGGTTCCAGATTCCTTTATTTCTGAAAAAGAATATTGTTGTATATTTACAGGTGGTTGTGAAAATAGAGCATTTTTCCCTGAATCAACTAGATCTCGCTCTTCCATATTAACAATTTCCCTATGTTGTTATGTTTTAGTATTTTAACTTGAAACTTCTCCATCAATTTTCATGTTGTCAACCTCCGAAATAGCTCTTTTATTAGTAACATCAGACTTAGCCGGTGTCTGAACCAGCAATGCCAATTATTTGTTTGCTCCACATTTGTCTCCTTTACTTCTCCTTGGTTTTGTTCAAAATTTAATAAATTTTCCATTTTATCTAACCCTTCCACTATCTGATGGTCAAAAGACCTGTTCCTATTTTGTTGTCTCCTGTGAGATATAATTTGATGTGGATCGTAATCGATTCTTTCAGCTTCTTGGAAATCCATGACCTTTAACAATTTTTCCACTACAGACAAAGATGCTTTCTTTCTTATGATAAATGGGCTAAGTTTGAGGGGAAACTTCACATTTGATGATCTTTTGAAAGCACCAAAATTCTCTTCTTCCGAATATAACATCTGCCTAATGAATTCTAAGGAAAAAACCCTCGATGTCAAGAAGGCTGGTAATTGGTATGGTGCGCCAGTAAATCCATCTACTCTAATAAGTAGGTTGCAACATTTTATTGATATCTTCTAATACTCTGGGTAACTCGATGTCAAAAATAATTATGTAAACCCTTGATATGATTGTATTGGTGAATTCAAACATATTAATCTGCTTTGGAAGGTCAGAAGAGAAAATGGTGCCAAGAAACTTCAATTCGGAAACATTAGAGCATAAAAACAAGTTCAGGAGATAAGACTGGTATCTGAAATGTTTTAACTCGTGGAAGTTCACCAACTGAGCATGAATTGCTTCAATGAGGAACTCATCAAAATTAAAGCAACATGCTGGAATTGACTTTGACTCAAGTGAGTTTATCTTCAGAAGAAAACCCAACATAATTTCAACGATTGACTTATCATTATCAAGGCGTAAAACTTGAGTTAACAAGGACAAGACTAATTGGGCATCTTCCTGAAAGACATCAATATTCAAAGGAAACGAGAGGTTTTCATGTGATAGATCAATTTTCAAAACTCATGACAAATTTTTTTCCTTATCTTATGGGTTACAATCTCTATACAGTTTGACCATGACTTCTTCACTAAATGACTCAGGGTTTTGGGGAAAAGCTTCAGGTAAACCTAAGACTTCACGGACGGTCTGTGCATTGACTTGAAAGAGGATTTTAGTTGTATTAGCATTTATAATTACTCTTTCGGTTTGTGAGTAGTTTTCCACACACCAACTAATGAACTCAGGAAAATGTAGGGTTTGTTCAATGCAAAAATAGTAAACAAGAGCTAAAAACATTCAATACATCCATTCCCTGTGAATTAAACTCTATTAACCGCTCTTTAGACTGTGAAATGCTACCTACAGACAGAATTGGGTTGAAAATGTTTCCCTCCCTATCAACTATGACTTCTTCCTTCTCATCTAAAACTTCACAAAGTAAAACTGATCCTTGGATTTGTTCCATGAAAATAGGGATTTCCAAAAATGCAGAGTTTTGAGCTACTTGACAAACGTGACCTACGAATGGGAAGACTTTGAAGTTGACCTATGGACCAGGTTGACAAAGAAGATTGGTGTGCTATCGACACTTCTATTTCATCCACGATACAATAACGAATAACCTTTTTAATTTCCCAATATGCTTTTATATAACCAACGTCAAAGCGGTTTCGGGGCTCCCAACAAGCGGTTTAGTTCCAACCACTTTTGGGAGCAGACTTCACGAACTTATGCCACGTGGTAGGTAGTACATTTTCAAACTTTAATCTCCGCACTCTTTTCTTTCCCGGAACACTTTCCCACCGTTGATTTGATCTAGATGCAACCCGCACTGTGTATCCAACATTTCTTTTCATGTTTCGACTTTGGTCTTGTTCGCTCACCTCTAGCACCTTCTGTCCTATGCTTTCGGTCACATCCCCGGGCGCTTTCGGTCACAACCCCAGGACACATTCTCCACAGGCTATCTTCACACTCCTTTTCATTGGTCCCAAGTCATATCCTTTGATCTTATGCACTCCAAAACCTAATATTTCCTCCTTTATCAAACTTCTCTTTAAGCGCCTTTTATACTTTAGCTATCAATTATGGTGCCTAGCTATAGGGAAAATTTCAAAGGTTAAACTTAAGAATTTATATGACTTATCCTCATTCTATCAGGGCATTTAACATCTTATTTTTCAACTTCAAATGGCATCAAAACAACAAAAATTCTTCAAAAATTTTGCATGCCAACACACATGACAATTTTTTATTAATTTAAAAACCATTTATTTAAAAAAAAACTTTAAATAGCAATGTATGATTATCAAGTTGATATATAATTTTTTTTCAAACATATGTACTGACATTTCATTTATCTAAATACACTGTTTGAAAACCACATGTTTTTTTGCATATTGGAATCCAAGATGTAGACAAATCGATCCTATATGAAGCTAGCACAATACATGGGACTTGAAAATTGCATTCAATTAAAACAAAATCCCACCAAAATGTGTTTGCATTTGATAGAAAGAAGGAATCTTGTTTTTGTTCAATTTGCATTGAGGACACACAATCCGCAGAGATTTGTGAAAACAAGATTGGCAACTATGTTAAAGCTTGGGAACATACATAAATTAATATAAAGGGGAAAATGCCACTTGTAAGCGTAGAGGAGATGGAATAACATGACACTATAGTGTCAATTGATGGTGATAGAGTTTCTAATCTCGTTAGAGAAAGTAACATTACAATTTCCCAAAGATATATATATATATATATATATATATATATATAGTCTAGGTTGATAATGAGTTGCTTGTTAATGAAGATGAATTTGGCACACTGCATTGTTTGCAGGAGATGTCTTTGCTTTGGTTGCACCCATAGACAAAAGAGAAAACGTTAAATATTATTTGATGTGTTGCACAAAAAGAAAGATGAATTTATTGGAGGACTATGATGATAACAGTTTTATATATGAAAGATGATATATTATACTAAAAGGCTATTTTTTCCAATAAACCCATCAAATCGAGTCATGTTCACTTTCAAGGCTATCATCCTGATGTCATAAGATGTCAATATAGTCATTTGGTATGTGCAGTGTGCATAAAGTTAATAGAGGTTCAACCAAAGAAAAAATTCAAAATTAAAAAATTCTAAATGACAAAAGTCAATCATTAACGAATAATTGAAGATGGCATCCCATTACGATGTTTTTAAACAACAAATTCCAAAAATTTCTTTGAATGCATTAGATATATGTATGATTCCATCTTGATTGGTTTACTTTTGTGTCACATTATTGATGTACATTTAGATTGAACTACTAATACATGCTTTCATATCTTATATTGTAATCGTGACTTACATACTACTAGAACAAGTTTGCACATAAAGGTAGATGTCAATTGGTTGTCGATTATAAAATATTTGGGTCCCCATATATCCTCTGGACCACTAAAGGGGAGAGATAACATGAACTAGATTCTCCACTCATGCCTCGAATAACTTTACAACTGTAATCTTTTAGTCTTAAAATTATAATTCGAGTTATTAAATGAAAATTTATATCTGTCTTTTAGAGTTGTTAAATGAAAAAATTATCTAGATCTATCAATTTATTGGGCCCTTAATGCTTGATCTCTACCAAGTAAGTTTCCCAATCCATCTCTCAATATTTTTCAGTTAGATCAACCTTTTGAACTAGATTTGATGACCTATGTGACGTAAACTGAACCTTGCAATTCTCACAAGTAGCTAGAGAGTTTCTCTTATGCATTTTGTATGTTGCAACTATTAAAGTTATGACTTCTGACCTTCTATCTACTTGTTCAGTGACTCTTTGAATTTTTGGATTATTTATTTTGTATGTTGCAACTATTTGAATTAATGACTTTTGACCTTCTATCTACTTATATGTTGCAACTGTGTAAAGCAATGAATTTTGACCTTTTATCTACTTACTATGTGACTCTTGAACTTTTTAGATTATTTACCTCTTGAGACTTTTCATATTTCGAAATTGTTCAAACTTCTAAAGAATTTAATTTCCATTAGATAGAACAAGAATTTTGAACTATTTAATTCTTGAAGCAGTTTCTACCATAATTTTATGGTTTCTATCTCATTTCCGCTTATCTTGTTTCTCTCTTTAAAACATATGACCCATTTCCATACATAAAAGATTCACTATGTCGATTGCTAGACTTGATGAGTTTCATCTTGTCTAATGACCACATCTTATACCTTAATGTTGTAAGGTTCATAAACCTCAATGATCCAACAATTTTGGATCAATTTCTGAGGCTCTTAATGGTTGATTTCCACCAATTTGGTAAGTTTCCCATACCATCTCCCAAGATTTTTCAATATTAAAAATCGTTCTTCTGAACTACATTTGATGAGCTCTCTAACCTTAAGAGAACCTTGCAATTCTCACAAGTTTAATTGTCATTAGATAGAACAAGGATTCAACTATTTAATTATTGAAGCAGTTTCTACTGTGTAATGTTCTTGTTGCTATCTCATTTCCACTTATGTTGTTTCTCTCTTTAAAACATACAACCCATTGTCATACATAAAGGATTGGATACAAGATTATGTTGTGCATTACAACATTCATTATGTTTCATTGTGACATTTATCAAGAGTTTCATTTTTATCCATAATAAAAAACAATTAGTAATTCTATGCCTCTATTAGGTCGAGAAGGCATAAGTTTATCAAAGGTATCTTTCTCTTTCACTTTAAGGAAGGTGAAATTGAATGATGAAATCATAAATTTAATAACTAAGTTTTAAGTTTTGATTGTTGAATTTTTTTAATATATTTGTGACTTAATACAAATTATATGACCTCCATATGTATATTTCTTGACCTTATGTTTTCCTTTTTTCTTTATTTGATTTAAATATAATTATTTATAGTAAAATATAGTTGTATCATATAAATTACTATGTCTAATGCAAAATGCAAATTCCATGTACACTATTATGATTAATGCAAATTCCATGTATTCAACCTAAATCATTGCACAATCTTAACTATATGTCTTTCTTTATCTTTTTGGTTCCACATCCACCTTAAATTCATTGACCCACTAATGATATTTTTCCCTATAATGCTCCTAAATTTGTTGATAAACTTTTTGAAAAGATATTTAACGCGTTTTATAAAATTTGTATATTTAACATGTACAAAAGTTGTATATATAGAAAAACACATTTAACATGTTCTAAACTCTTTCAAAATTTGAATAGGGTGCACTTATATGTTGAAGTAAATTTGAACACTAAGCATTTTCATAATCTAAAATTAGCAATCATTTGAAACTAAATTAAATAAATATATAGAAAATATATTTAATATGTTAAAACTCATTGAAAATTTGAATGTTAGCTATCACAAATTAGCAATCATTTGAAACTAAATTAAATGAATATAGAATTTAAGACATTTAACATGTCAAAGGTCAATAAAAATTTGAATACAAATATAGAATTTAAGATAATTAGCAATCATTTGAAACTAAATTAAATGAATATAGAATTTAAGACATTTAACATGTCAAAGGTCAATAAAAATTTGAATACAAATATAGAATTTAAGATATTTAACATGTTAAAGCTCATTAAAAATTTGAATGCACTTGACACTACTTATATGAAACTAAATTTCAACATTTAAATTTATTCATAATTTAATAGCATATAGAAACTTGATATTTTACATGTTAAAACTCTTTGAATATTTGAATGCAAGGTACTACTTATATGAAACTAAGTTTCAATACAAGGTAGTATGCTCATAAGAATTTTCATAAAGTAAGAGCTACTTTAAACGTTTAAAATGCAACAAAACATTCATTAACAAAAACAATATAACTAAAATTTAATTTATAGATTAAATATTCATAATTAAGTTTCAAAGTAAATGTCCACACACTCATGAAGTGATAGTGATTAGAGCAATTTTCTTTTCATGTATCCTACTCTACTTACTCATTGTGCAACTTTGATAGCATATAGAAAAGATATTTAACATGTTAAAACTCTTGAATGCAATGCAAGGTAGTACTTATATGAAATAAATTTGAATGCAAGACCTACTATTTATTTGGAACTAAATTTGAATGTAAGGCAACACATACTTAAATAAGAATTTCATAAACTAACAAAATGCAACAAAATGTTCATTAACAAAATTCAATATAAACTAAAATATAATTTTGCTCAATGCAACTTTGATAGCATATAGAAAAGATATTTAACATGTTAAAACTCTTGAATGCAAGGTAGTACTTATATGAAATTAAATTTGAATGTAGGACCTACTACTTATTTGAAATTAAATTTTAATGCAAGTTATTACATACTTAAATAAGAATTTCATAAGCTAACAAATTGCAACAAAACATTCATTAACAAAATTCAATATAAACTAAAATCTAATTTATAAATTAGATAAATTCATAATTAAGATCCAAAAATAAATAAAAATGTGTACACAGTTCTCATAAAAATACAACATACATGGATCTATGTAATATCTATGCACTCAATCATAAAAACAAAATCTATGTAATATATATAAATATATGTAATTAATTTTTTAAACATATTAAACTTAAATGAAAGTGCATCAAATACCTAACACTGGAATTTGAAATTTTTAAAAGTGTAATAGATTTCTTTTATAAAATATAATGTTTATTTAGTTCTAAATAACACTTCAAATTATAGCTAATTTTAATTTTGGAACCTATAATACATGTGACGTACATCTCCAAAAATGGATGAGGAGACTTGCCCCATGACTATATTCTCAAGAGAAGAAATGGAAACAAGTGAGCAAAACAAAATTTTAGTTTTAGAAAAAATTGTGTTCACGTTAATGATACAATTAAAGTATAAATATGGATGTTTAAAAAACCGTACATCTTTTAACAATTCCCAGTTTGAAGAGTTGTCACCCCTTATTGACTTTTTTGTTCAACAATGAAATGAACTATAAATAACGAACATGTAAAATATTCATTGCTAGATCTCTAAATTACAAAAAAGTAAATCCTAATTTAGGTTAAATCATGTGTAACAATTGTATCACATACCGATCCCATTCCCTCTCCCTAATGACTAATTAGCTCTTTCCATCCATCGCAACAAGCCTGCAATGAACCAATCTGATTCATACTACACACAACCAAAATATTTGGAACATTATAAAGAAATCCATCTAGATAGCATAATAATTGAATAAGAATATATGAATATAAAATATGAGATGATAGATTACAACTGAGGGCTTAATATATATATCTTAGATGGAGCGCCCTTTCATTAATAATCATGTCTTTTCGATAAGACACATATTTTCAATATGTCTCTTAATTATTATTATTATTTTATTATATTAATGTTATTTATGTTCATAGTGTTGCCTTACTCTTTTAGAAATGCTTTGTCATCAAAGCATATTGATGAAGAGGCTTTATGTCTGCTCTTGTTTGTACTACCGTCTCATGATCTTATGTGCGGGTAGCTACGACACTTGACAAAACAAGTCGATATGTTCTTTTAAACATTGAATAAAAATGTTGCATCACTTGTGAAGTGGTCCACTCCAATTTAAATTTCATTGGGACTTTTTGTTGATCGATTGGTTGGATGGAACTTCTCATTTTCTGTTTCCACACCATTTGTTGATTGTATCACCACTCTTTTTTTAAATCATATCTCATTTGTTTGTAAGAGAAATATTGTGTATGTTCCTTTTTACGTTGGTCACAACAACTCTTGTGATTTGGATCATGATAAAGTATCCTAACCTTTTGTGATTGTTGTTCATATCAATTCTTGTGATTTGGATGGTGATAAGGTATCCTAATCTTTTGTGATTGTTCCTCGGAACCATCTTTTTTTTTCTTTTTTTTTTTTAAATATTTGTAGTGATTTGTCAAAATAAGCATTCTTTTGAATTTGAACATCGCTTGACTCTATATTAGTTTTTTTTTTTATGTTTGAATTTGAGCGTATGATTACTTCTCTAATGGTTGAATCATCGTTTCTTTGTCGATTAATGATCCTTTATGATCTAACCCTTCTTGTAAATATTTTTTATCATGATTTAGCTTTCTAACTTGTATAAATGAGTCATAGTTATGTTTCCTTAAGCATAAGAGTTCTTCCTTATAATATGAATTGTTGACTTCATTTTGAGTAGCTTGATTCTCTTGTTCTCTTTCTCTTAATTTTTTATTTGTTTTAGCAATTCCTGATTAACCCTTCTTTAAGGAAGAATTTTCTATGCCTTTTCTTGATATTTTTTTTCTGGAGGTCTTGATTTTCTTCTTCTAACTTTTGATTGTACTTTGTTTTATCTTTTGTCGTATTGATTTAAACAAGTATTTTTTTTACTATGATCTCTTAGACAAGAGATCTCTTCTTGATCTTTATCCATGATAACTTTGTCGAATTCTTTTTGCATCTTATGTATTGACTTCTGATTTTCCTGCAACATCACCTTTGAGATATCTTTGAAGTCTTCAGATGATGGAGCTTCATTGTAATGTCTTGCATTTGATTGTCTTCTTCGTATAGGATGTCAAAAACTTATTTTTGACATTTAAGATGAAAATCCCCAATGTTTATATACAAGGTAATCCCAAAATTATGTCACCGTCATTGCTCCACAAGAAACTAACATGGGATTGCGATATGATGGGTATAATCTCCAACATTCAGTGGTAAATCACTTATTTCATAATGCTTCTTATCCCGAGAGTCTACATTTTCTCCTATATTCGACTCAGGAATCACTAACTCGTCAGTGAATTCAACACTAATATAATTATTGCATTCAGCTTGAGCAATAAAAATAGCAATATGTTTCCTCATGATTCTTCCTTTTATTTTAAATAACACTGAAACATAAATTTGAAGTTTTAGGAAACCTTCCTCTCTCTTCGTTATTGTACTCCATTTATTTTCGTTAATAATTTACGTTTTATTGATACTTTCATATAAATCTCCCTTAAATCTTTACCCTTAATAATTTTTAAACTCTTCTCTTAATAATTTTTAAACTCAAAAGAGAAGAGTAATTTAATATTTATCTCATTTCCAAGTCACTTCTTTTTATAAGGGAAAAGAACCTTAATTATGTCTACTTATGTCGTACACTTTAAAATCTTTTCACTTTAAAAAATATATTTTTGTATTGTACCTTTTTAAACTCTTATGAGATAATTTTAATAATTTGACTTGTCGGTTCACTAAGTCAATTTAAGCAACTTGCTTATCCCTTTACTCATTTGACATTCGTGATTGTACCCTTAAAAATTTTGATATAACCCTTCAAACGTTGTGACGTGTCACTTCATGGGTTCTATGGCGATTCTTGTGGTGGCTCAATCTTTCACGGTGTGCCTTTTTACACGATGGTGGCGGTTCCATAATACTCTTTTAATTTCTTTTCTTTTAAAATTCGAAACTTTAATGTATTCCTGAGATTTGATGGGTGACTACAAGATTGGTCGTGACCCTTGAGGATAATTCGCATCCACTGGGTTGATATCACAACCCCTTTTCCCTTGATATTTGATGAGCTATATTTCTTCATTTTTTATATGGAGTGGATCAACTCTTTCTTCAACATAAGTTCTGATTTATAAATGGCCAAAGGCTTGGGCTTGGTTTGGTCAAGGAACCATATGTCGAAGGAAACTTTGATAAAACGTCTTGATGATTTAGTTAATGGCCAAGCTTCAAAGAAACTTTGAAAGATTGGTGCGTGGCCAAAGGTTGGGATCAGTTTTTAGTTTTGATATCGAATGTAATGAATCAATTTAGTTCAGACTACATACATCCAAAATATTTGGAACATTATAAAGAAATTCATCTAGATAACATAATAATTGAATAAGAATATATGAATATAAATATGGAATGATAGATTATAATTGAGGACCTGATATATATATATATATATATATAAAGTGTCATTTCATTAGTAGTCAAGTCTTTTCAATAAGGCACATATATTCAATATGTCTTGTAATTAATAATATTAATTATTATTATTATTATTAATGTTATTTATGTTTATAACAAATCCTTTGCATAAGCTCGGACATCTTCAAGGATCATCTCATCTACCTCTACATCTTATTTATAAACAAAACGGCCACGAGCATTAGATCGTGTTCTATGTCAGTTCAAACCGACATCAAATCCAACAAATATTGAATGTAAATTGTTTGCTATGGCATCCCTCGCTTATCGGCCAACCTGAGAGGTGACCTCCATCTTTGACCGCAAAGTAACCACCCTTGGTGGTCGAGATACCAAGGGAGATAGAGGTTGAGGCAATGTTGTATCTCGAAATGCACCCTTCTGATTATAAGTCTGGCCTTTTCCAACACCATAATATTTGGATGGAAGGTCGGTATGATCGAGCTTCATGTTCTCAAAAAATCCAGCATAAATAAATCTAGCAAAGTAACGTGGCACCTCATCATTCCATGGCAACCTGCCATATGCTGCAAGGAATAGATCATAGAGATGGTGCACAATGTGAGGATGCTTGAAATATTGCACCTTCAACATCGATCTCTTCGGTCCTTCTTTAAAATTGAACATTAAAATAACTTGTTTTTTGTAGCTACCCTTTTCCCTACCTCGGGCCATTTATCGAGACCCATCACCTGTTCTCTCCCCCTTCGCATCAAGTTAATGAATCCATCGGTTGTTGGCCCAAGATTCCTATACATGTCAATAAATGTCCCTAGAGAGTGGAAAACAATCTCTAAGATTTATTGACTCTCTACAGGGAGGTCTAGCTGTTCAAGATCACCCCTTAATTTTTCATGGTGGGTTATTCAACGTTGAAGTGTCAACAATGTAAGATGGCCCTCCCAAGGAAGTTCGTCGGATACGTCGACAAATAAGTGGTTATCGACTTATAATCCTCATCTTGTGCATATTTCATCTTTGCTTCACTGGCACCCTCTACTTGAACATTGTCCCTAGGGTGATCTTCACCCTCTACTTGAACATTGTCCCTAGGGTGATCTTCACCCTCTACTTGAACATTGTCCCTCGGGCGATCTTCACCCCTGCTTCAAAATCAGGTAAACATAAATATACATTTAAATATGTACATGTAAACCCATCGATGATTCAATTATGTATACATTCACATATATAAATTATGAACAATTTATTGGTCAAAGGTGGGTGACCTTATGGACATTGTACGTAATTTGTTGACCAAGGATAATTTTCATTGTTCACTTCATTATTCCTTTGCCCAGAACAGGATGCAGGTGAAGGTGATTGATAACGCAATGAATCAGATTGATGACCACCCATAGATCTTTGTGCACTCTCACAAGACCCTCTAGTGAGAGAGGCATCTGAAAAGCAAGAAAAACTACTTAACTAACATAAATTCAATACACATGATTACCAAGATAAATATATGCAAGTACATGCACATAAACCTACATACCATAATGTTGATCATGCAATGAACGAGACTCTCTTGATGTATCTGATAATCTGTTATAACCCTCAGAGGTGGGGGTCTCATTGGATGTCTTTCCTCCAGTTGATGTCCTTGCTCGACTTGATGTTCGTGTTCCACTTGATGTCCTTGAGTGTTTATGCCTCGAAGAATGAGACAAAGGCTCCTCGAGGGATGAATCCCCTCGATCCATATAGATATACGCTATAAATGTGTGATAAACAACAATTCTAACATAAATGGCACAAAATAACTATACTTACTAAAAAAGAGGATTTATACCTTTGGTAAGCACAAGGGTACAAGGATACACGCTCAAATTCCAAAAGAAATCCATAAGAGCTACAAACAAAGGACCAAAAGGAGACCAACCAAAGTAAGACAAAAAAATGTGCAAGATCACAACCCAAAAGGGAATGGATCCAAATCTAGACATTGTAAACATTGTGATGTGGATGGGTACATGAATGAATAGTGTACGAAGCTTCATTTGAAATTGCATCCAAAATGGTATAAATCTAAGAAGGGAGCAATTGAATCTACTAAGAAGACATATGTACTTAATATACTTATAGTTATTATAAAAGACCTCAATAGGTCTTTAATAGTTTCCAACATTTATCTTATTTATTTGTGGCAATAGCTTCCATGTCGCTAGGTTCTTGTATCTCCTCCACGTTGAGCATATTTGGTGGAGGGCATGGTGAAAGATTACATACTTTCTTAGTCACCTATCCAGTCTTCATTTTATAGATAAATTCTCACCCATTTTGGATGCTCCTGAGAATTTGATCCCATTATTTAGTTATTAACATGGAGATAGCTTACACGATTCACCTACACTGATTACTCAGATAGGTTAGAGCATCTACCTAAGTGGGTTATTTGCACTCCTTTTGAATCTATAAGTAGGAATCTCCTCCACCTCGAGCCCATATTGCTTAAATTGTTAAGCATTTTGAGGATGAATACAATGTGGCCCATTTGAACACTATCTAGAGGAATCTTCTCCACCATCTTCTATTATCAAGCTTAGTTTTGTTAAATGGGAACCATGGATGATCTTGATGGATTTATATGAAGAAGCAATGTGGAGTTTCAAGGGTCAATATGGCTATCTCCTCAACATTAAGGAGGGAATTATGATTTGTAGGAATTGTAAATTGTAATAGATTCTCTCCATGGTCCCTTATTCATATCAAGGGTGGGTGTTGAAATTGTTGGTGTAATGTGTACATGTGGACTTCACGCATTCATATGTGAGAATTGTGTGATGCACCTGCAACAATTAATTAATAAAAATATGCGAAATAACAGAAATGACAGAACTCAGAATCACTTTTATATTGATCACAGGCCACTTCGAGGGGGCAACCTCCTATGAGCAAGCTCAATACAAATAACTTCACCGTGCCTTCATAGGTCTCAACACACACTTATATACTAAGTCTAGGTGCCAATACTATGGGTCAAAACCATGGGCCATTACAAACTATGGATCAACAATACTACGGACGACTTACAAAGCATATGCGCAGACAACAATAACATAAACTATTGATAAACAAATATTACAGGACGACTTACATAGCATATGCGTCCAACAACAATACTAACAAAGTAAGGACATGGGTTCCTAACATCCCCTCCCCCTTAAAAAAAAAGCTTCGTACTCAAAGCTTTAGATGTGGAAATTGTTGTTGAATCTGAAGGAGTGGTTCCCATGTAGCATCCTCTGGTTGCATGCCGTGCCACTGAATTAAGACCTATGTGATAGAGCGAGAGCGAAGCTGACGAGTGTGCCGATTGAGGATGGCCTCCGGCTCCAAAAGGATGGATCCTTCATTATCCAGTTCGGGTAAAATCGTTTGTCCACTGATGTTGGTGGCAAGAACTTTCTTCAAACAAGAGACATGAAAGACTGGATGAATGCAGGAAGGAGGAGGAAGTTCCAATTTATAAGCAACGGACCCAATCTTCTGAAGAATCCGATATGGCCCATAGAACTTTGGAGCGAGCTTATGACGCCCTTTGAGTTTCAGGGAAGACTGCTTGTACGGCTGGAGACGAAGAAAAACCATATCGCCGACTTGAAAAGTGCGCTCAGAACGGTGCTGATCAGCTTGTTGTTTCATGTGATTTCTTGCCATGTGAAGATTGTCCCGCAAAATGCAAAGAATCTGATCATGGTTTCGAAGGACCGTGTCAACTTCCTGAACTGGTGAACTGGTGGGGGTGTATGGAAGAAGAACTGAAGGTGCCTGACCATAGACTGCTTTATATGGGGTCATTTTAGAGGCAGTGTGGTAAGAGGTATTGTACCACCATTCAGTGAGAGGGAGCCACTTTGCCCACTGATGTTGTTGTTCAGAGGTGAAGCAACGAAGATAAGTTTCCAAGCATTTATTGATAATTTCAGTCTGACCATCTGTTTGTGGGTGATACCCTGAACTCATCTTCAGTTTGGTGCCAGTGTGGCGAAATAGTTCAGTCCAAAAATGACTGGTGAAATTCGCATCACGATCCGAGACAATGGAAGAAGGGATGCCATGAAGACGAAAGATCTGGTCCAAGAAAATTTGAGCGACTGAAGAGGCTGTATAGGGATTACTGAGAGCACAAAAATGACTGTATTTGGAGAGGCGATCAACCACAACGAGAATCACTGTCTTCCCGCCAAATTTAGGGAGCCCTTCAATGAAATCCATAGAAATATCTGTCCAAATCCGTGTAGGTATGGGCAAGGGTTCGAGCAATCCTGGAAGGAGTGCTGTTTCACCCTTATTGCGCTGGCAGGTATCACATTCAGCCACCATCTGTTGAATTGTCCTTTTCATGCCCTGCCAAAAGAAGTTACGCCGTGCCCGTTCATACGTTTTGAGGAACCCAGAGTGCCTTGCCGATGGAGAAGCATGGAGTTCATAGAAGACAGCCTGTTGAAGATCTGTGCTCTTGGGAAGCACCAGACGACCCTTGTATCTCAGAGAAGCACCATCCCAAGAGTAATGTGGTACAACAGAAGGGTTGTTGGTCAAGCGTTGGATAATTTGAGATAAGGAAGAGTCATTGACATAACCCTGTTGAACGGATTGCAACCAATTTGGAACAGGCATAGAAATAGCTGAAAGAGAACCTTGGGCATCAAATGTGCGAGAAAGAGCATCTGCCACAATATTGTCTTTACCCTTCTTATAAGTGATCTCATAGTCATAATCCATGAGTTTGCTAACCCATTTCTGTTGTGCCGGGGAGGAGACACGCTGTTCCAAGAAATATTTTAGACTCTGGTGATCAGTCTTGATGCAGAAATGATTCCCCAATAGGTATGGGCGCCACTTCTGTACTGCATGCAAAATAGCCATCATTTCCTTCTCATAGGTAGAGGCAACTAAATTCTTACCTGAAAGAGCTTTGCTGGTGAACGCAATGGGGTGTTCATCTTGAAGGAGAACAACACCAAGTCCATTGCCGTAAGCATCACTCTCAATAGTGAAGGGCTTGGAAAAATCGGGCATAGTTAGAACAGGTGTAGTACACATAGCTTGTTTTAGTTTGTCAAATGCACACTGAGCAGCATGTGTCCATGTAAAAGCATCATTTTTCAATAGAGCAGTTAATGGAGCTGCAATCTTCCCATAATCCTTGACAAACTTGCAGTAGTAGCCAGTCAACCCCAAAAAACCACGAAGGCTCTTGAGTGTCTGAGGATGCGGCCAATTGTTCATGGCATCGATTTTGGCAGGATCCACGCGAACCCCTTGTGCTGAGATAATGTGACTGAGATACTCAACTTCCTTTTGTCCAAAAACACATTTAGACTGCTTGGTATGAAGATGATGGTCAGAGAAAAGTTGCATGACAAGATCCAGATGCTGGAGATGTTCATCCCATGTTTGACTGTAGACGAGGATATCATCAAAGAATACCAGAATGAATTTCCGCAAGTAGGGTCGAAATATTTTATTCATTAGTGCCTGGAGTGTGGAATGAGCATTAGTGAGGCCAAAGGGCATGACCAAAAACTCATACTGGCCCTCATGTGTGCGGAAAGCTGTTTTAGGGATATCATCCTCATGAACCCGAATTTGATGATACTTAGAACGAAGATCCAACTTGGAGAAAAAGTGAGCCCCATGAAGCTCATCAACAACAGGAATTGGAAACTTATCCTTGATGATGAGGTGATTAAGTGCTCGGAAGTCAATGCAGAGGCGCCATGACCCATCTTTTTTGCGGACAAGAATAACTGGAGAAGAAAAGGAACTAGTTCTTGGGTGAATAATACCTTGCTTTAATAAGTCCCAAACGAGCATTTCAATCTTCGTTTTTTGGTGAAATTGGTAGCGATAGGGCATGATGTTGGGAGGAACGCTGCCAGGAAGGAGTTGAATACAATGGTCTTCTGGCCTGGAAGGTGGCAATCCCACTAGTTCAGCAAAAACACCTGTATATCGATCTAGAATTTGTTGTAGATCCAAAGGAGTAGTGGAGACCGCTGAAGGTTGCATCTGAATGGAATGGAGCTGAGCGATAACACCATGTGAATTCTTCTTAAGGAGTTTTTCCATGCGATGTGAACTGATGATGCTGAGAGAACCTGGTTGTAATCCTGTCAAGGTGTGTTTTTGGCCATTGAGGAAAAACTGCATCCAAAGTTCAGCAAAATCCTATAAGATAGGGCCAAGTGTGCGTAGCCATTGAGCGCCCAAAACCACATCACATCCGCCTAAGGTCAAGGAAAACATGTCAGAGTGCAAGGTATAATCTCCCATAGAGATACGCACATTTCGACACTTCCCTTTGCAAGGTAAGGTGCCCCCATTGACAACCATGACTTCAAAGTTGGAGCAAGGATGGATAAAACAATCAGCTTGTTTGGCGATCTGAGGGTCAATGAAATTATGAGTGCTACCAGAATCAATGAGTATTGTAAGAGGAAGCTTCTTGAAGTAACCCCTGACTCGCATTGTTTGGGGGGTGTTGATTCCAGCTAAAGCATGGAGAGATATCTCTGGCTGGTCATCCTGAGACGGAGGGTCAATAGGCGGTTCCTGAATGTCGACTAGAGCATCCAGTGTTTCTGGATCTTCGTCACCAATTTCAAAGGCAGGCGGAGAATCCACATCCAAGAGAT
Organism: Larix kaempferi; assembly: GCA_027924585.1. NCBI lineage: Eukaryota > Viridiplantae > Streptophyta > Pinopsida > Pinales > Pinaceae > Larix > Larix kaempferi. Next base: position 13,499,260 of record BSBM01001402.1, read on the forward strand.
AGAGCTTTTGTTGAACACATCTATGTCCCCGAGTGAATTTCTCATCACAATTATAGCAAAGCCTCTTTTCTCTGCGTGCTTGCATCTTTGTTTCAAACAAACGCTTGATAGGAGTTGGTCGAGGAGCCTGCGGTATAGGTGGTCGTTGAGAACCCATATTTCGGAAGGGAACAAAAGTGGGCTTGGAGCGTTGTTGGGCTGCAATCTTGTCTTCTGCTAACTTAGCCAACCCTAGGGCTTCCATCATTGTGTTGGGACAGAACATTTTGACCTCAGAGCGGATGGCATCCTTTAGACCACTGATAAAACAACTCTGGTAAAAGTCATCAGACAATCCTTCGGTGTGGTTAGCTAGATTCTCAAATTCGGTTTGATACTCTCTCACAGTGCCAATTTGGCGAAGTTTAGTGAGGGCTCCTGTGAAGTCATCAAAAGCACTAGGACCAAATCGTTGCAAAAGGAGCTGGCAAAAGTCTGGCCATTTGGGCTCTGGATGAGCTTTGATGTACCAACGGTACCATTGAAGAGCATCCTGTTCCAAATGAAAGGATGCCAGCGAAACTTTGTTGACATCAAAAGTATTATGCAGATTGAAATACTGTTCTGCACGATAGATCCATCCAGTTGGATCGGTACCATTGAAGCGAGGAAAATCAAGCTTCGGACCACAGAAATTGCTGGAAGAAGAGAACCCATTGTCTGATGAAGACTCGGACTGCCGTTTGTTGTTCATAGCTGAATGTTCAAGATGGAGGCCGAGAAATTTTTCATCCAGATCCTGGAGTTTGGCTTGGATGGCCGCAAGTGCGTTCTCCATGGTTTTTGCTCCTGCACGGGTGACAACCATGGTTTTTGCTCCATGGTTTTTTTGTTTTTTTTGTTTTTTGTTTTTGTTTTTGTTTTTGTTTTTTTTATCGGTTGACTGGGTAGGAAAACAAAAACAGAAACTACTTCAGTAAAGGAAAATCTGGACTTGAGAAAAAATCTGAAGGGTAATTGGGGTTTGACTAGGTTTTGGACACTGTTGAATAGACAGGGAAGTAAAAATGAGGATTTCAGAAGCGGGGTGAAAAAATGAGAAAATTTGGTAGAGGGGAACAAAGAAGAAGAAGTTAGAAAGGAACTCTGTGGTAAAATTTGAAGGTGATTGGGTGAAATCTGAAGAAGTTATGGCAAACCCTAAAAATAGACAAATGTGGGATTTCGGGCTTTGGGAAGGGGAATTGGGGATAGGGTCCTCAGGAATGAAATATGCAGAATGGGATGACAGGGGTTCCCCGAAAATTTCAAGGGAAACAGAGTGAAAACAAGGGAACTATGGAGAAAAAACTGAATTTTTTTTTTTAGAATGGAGCGGCTACGGCTCAGATGGGATCTGAAACGGTGCCGAATGCATTGAAAATGGCTGGATCTGGAACGGTTTGCAAAATGGATCTGAACCGCGCAGCAACGATCGACAACAGTTCAGCTGAAAATAGATATGGACCCCCGGTATGTGCGGCTTCCTAACAGTTCAAGGGTTTCACTCGGCCACCAATGCTGTCTAACCGCTTGCGTATTGAGGCAGTACTCCTCACTCCACGACTCAGGTAAAACTGATAACCGCTTTGCCACAAACGACAGCTCTTGGTTTACCTCACGGCTGGGAACTAGTCAATCAGGTGGCGGTCGTTGCCCTTTTCGCTGACAGGTCCTCTCAATGGGCCAGCTACTTCGGGGTTCCTGTGGTACTCCTCACAATGAGTTTTAGGGCTTATGCCCAAGTACTTTGCACAGTTAAGCAGATAGGGATTATTCTCAAATCCAAACCTGTAACAGATGCGATTTTTTTTTTTTTTTTTTTGCAGAAATTTCACCCAATGAGCCCAAGAAAGTGCTCTGATACCAGATGTGATGCACCTGCAACAATTAATTAATAAAAATATGCGAAATAGCAGAAATGACAGAACTCATAATCACTTTTATATTGATCATAGGCCACTTCGAGGGGGCAACCTCCTATGAGCAAGCTCAATACAAATAACTTCACAGTGCCTTCATAGGTATCAACACACACTTATATACTAAGTCTAGGCGCCAATACTATGGGTCAAAACCATGGGCCACTACAAACTATGGATCAACAATACTACGGGCGACTTACAAAGCATATGCGCCAACAACAATAATATAAACTATTGATCAACAAATATTACGGGACGACTTACAAAGCATATGCGTCCAACAACAATATACTGACAAAGTAAGGACATGGTTTCCTAACAAATTGATGCTAATAGAGATGAAAAAAATAGAAACTTGCAATGTTGTCTAACTCAAGTTACTCCATTCAAGGCATTGTTATTGGAGTTGGGCCATCCTAGAACCTATTTCTAGATCGTTTGGTTGACCCAGTGAACAAGAACATTCTTACCAATCTAAACTTTCTATTAGTGGTTCATAGCCATGGAGATCCCTTCTATGAATTCTCTCTTTATGGTTCTTTTCTAATGGGTAAGATTCAAAAAGGGGCAATTCTTTATAGCTTGTCATGAATTTCCCTTGAATATATCGCATTGGTTGTGTAGTCAAATAAGTCTAGGAGGCCACAACTGATGTGATACGATTGAGTTACTCTAGATAGCAATGTGAAGGATGCTATTCCTTGAGCCATTACTCTAACTCTCTGGCTAGTGTTTTAGAGGTCGCCCTAATCCACAACATTTAATTTATTAATTAATGTGACACTTATATTTCCCCAATTTTATAAATTTAGTTGTTACATGCTACTTTCAAGTTCAATAGAAGTACTTCGTTTCCTTTCATTTTAATATCACATGAAACTTATTGTTCCACTTTTGAATTGATGCACACCTTTTATAACTATGAAAATATTGTTTTGACTTTTCAACCAAACAACCTTAAACATCCTTATTTATTGATGTACTTCTTTATTTTTAGTGACAATTCTTTTTTGTTATTTTTTGTAGCTATCCTAATTTGAAGAGTATTAGAGAGATGATTTGCAAAAGAAGTCATGGAAAGGTAAACAACTAGAGGATTCTACTCAACATCGCTTGAATTTCAACTCGTACAACTTGAAATGTTTTCTCTTGAAAAATATATTGATACAATAAAATGTGTAGATGACGATTCAAGAAAGCACTCAAATTCATCAAAAGAATACAACAAATCTACAAGAAAGTACAAGAACAACTTCAAAAAAATCACTAAATAATAAAATTGTTCATAATTTCAAGGTTGGAGATATTGTATGGTTGCACTTAAACAATGGGTTTTTCCAAAGAGAAAAAAAAAGTTGAAGCCTCATTGGTATCCCGCCCTTTCAAGATAATACAATGCACTAGAAGCAACTCATTCAAGTTGAACCTACCATCATACATGAAACTCTATTCATAATGAATGATGAAAAATTCAAATTATTTAAACCATCAATGCTTGGAGAGGGGCAGACTACTTCTAGCTATGGTGGATTTGGTACCTAATTCACAAAATAATTTGTATAGAATACAAGTGTAAATAAAGGCTCATACTTCTAAGAAGTGGCAAAAAGATAATTACATATGAATTTGAAGAGTGAAATTCCAAGCAAACCCAAGTGGCAAATTAATGTAGGAAACCCAAGTGGCAAATGAATGTAGGAAGTGAAAAAAATTTCCATGTCTTCTTCAAAATTAATGGGACAAAAAACCTCCCACACGAAGCGGTTTGACATGTATACAATGGATAAATTTTCTCTAAGCTAAACAAAAATTGGATTGATCATTTGCACGACGGATTACAAAAACTGAACTGACAATTAAACAACAGATACATTATTAACCTCATAATAAATTAAAAATTGATGACATTATGTCAGATACATTATTAACCTCATAAGCAACAACGTGATATTCATAATTATTGGGAGTAACTAAATCTAACCAATTAGCAAACAAATTGACAACGGGAAAAATGAGACAATTATTGGAAAGGAATAACGAAGTTCCAAAGGAAAACAAAAAACGAATTTAACGGAAGGGAGAAACACATTAGTGTTTTGCCCAGAAATATACAATGGACATTACATTTTCATTAGGATAAGTAGGGAAAAATTATCCTGGCTTGAGAAAAGAAGGGTGTTAGCAGATTTATCATATTGATGCATTATTCATATTTGTGGAGATGTGACAAATTTGACTATTCCCTCTATTTTATCATATTGATAAGTCATTCAATGTTTTGTAGATGCAGTTTGACATAGCTTTACAAACTCAGGAATATCTACTTGTGCAAATATGAATTGTTATAGCCTCTAGGCATGTGATTCTCATTAAATGTGCACATAAATATATTAAGATGGTAACCAACTTCTAAGGGTTGCATAATTTATCCGAGCTTTGATTCTTGTGTGTTTATGTTTGCATTTACATTCATTTGAGGATCGTTGGATTTTTATCTACTTCTATGTTTTTGTAAGCCGAATCACAGATTGCTCCAACCATTTATATGTTTACCAAACTGGAATTCTAAAGTCTGACTCTAGACATACAACAATTTGTGAAATTTTGTATTGCAAGTTCAGTGAGATGGAGGCCTTCAACTTCTGCTCTCTAACAAGTTTAAGACATCAAGGAAAGATGGTAAAATTGCATACAGAATAAGCGTGGGTTTATAAAATATCCAGGGCTAAATTTTAAATATACACTTTGTATAAAAATAATTGATGAAAACTGGGTTTTGCGGTGTCAAATTAAGATTTCATTGCTTGATTACTTCGACACACCTAGACCTAGACATGCTTCAATACATTTTATGGAAAACCATACTCCCCACATACATATTTTATGGAAAACACATTCGCATTTAAAATCACCCAGAAAACAATGTGTTTCATGGAGTGAGTGACTGAAAAAGTCGGGGTTGGGATTGGTGATGGCAGATGAACACACCTAGAAAACACACCGACAACAAAAAAATTAAATCAATAACAACAGAGACCAATTAATCTCTCTAACACAACTATGTACATGTAAGATTAATTTTGAACTACGAAGTAAAAAATTCGACATCCCTGGGGTTTGAAAAAAATGATCATTCATGTGCAAGTGTCATTTCCGCTCCCAAGCAAACAACGTATGTTCATGTAGTGCCAGTTAGAAATGTGTCGAAAGCTCTATTTAGTTCCTAAAGGGTGGTGGATGGAGTGACGAGGTGGCATACATAGGGTGGTTATGTCGCTTATGCTCCCAAGGAGACCATGTATGTCCATCTAGAACTAGTTAGAACTATGTCAAAATCTTTCTTTAGTGCCAAAAGGGTGGCAGATGTAGTGATGAGGTGGTGAAATCAGGGTGGATTTGTCGCTTCCGCTCCCAGGGACACATCGTTTGTCCATCTAGCACCAGTTAGAACTATGCTGAAAGCTTTGTTAAGTACCAAAAGGGTGGCAGATGTAGTGATGAGGTGGCAAATGCAGGGTGGCACTGTGCCGAAACCTCTTCAACAGTGCCAAAACTCTTCAACAAAACTTTTAGCACATATATATAAAAAAGGTGTTTTTAGCCAAAAAAAATGTTTCCGACCAAACAATTGCTCTTCAACAAAACTTTTGGCACATATATATAAAAAAGAGCTTTTGGCCGAACAATTGTTCAACCAAAAAAGTAAATGTGTTCGATCGAAAAGTAATGATTTCAAATTTTCGCGACTTGATTCTCACAAAAGTGTTAGCCACCTTCACATTTTGGCCCACATAATATGTAAAAATAAGACTATTATGCATGTAAAAAGAAATAAAATATGGGCATATATTAAGAAAACCAATTTAAATTTCTTTACAATTGCAAGTGATCCATCTTAATCCCAGACCTATAAGCATTGAGAGAGATCAAATCCAAAGGGGGAATATTTTCCTGAAAGTTTTTGCACTCTAAATAATGTTTGCATTTCCACAAGTTTTTTTACTCAAAAAGAGGTTTGTATATGACAAAATGTTTGATCTCTCCATACTTGATAAATATAAAATTAATATGGATTTAAGATAATTTTATTTATTACTATTTTATTATCATATTCTAGTATAAATTTGTATTTATTATATTAGGTATTTTGTTCAATTCTCAATATACATCAATGTTAATAAATGAACAAGAACTCACATTGCACTATGATTATTGGTGAGAAAAACGATAGTTATATTTATTGATAGAGAAATGGGGTGATTAGTTTTTAGGAGATAAAGAATGTGTTAAAAGTGAGGTGACGCCTTCACATTAACAAAATAATATACATTTAAACATTAAAAATATTTGATAATCTTATTAAAAATAATGTATAATATATTTTTATTTTCATTTACCTGTAACAGAAAAGTTGTGGGAGATAGAACATTGTCTAGCATGTGTTTATGGTACACAATAAAGCACATTGCTACAAAGTTTGGTGTGTGTATATAGTATGTGGTTGTTGACTTTATCTCACATTGATCTTGTTGAAATCCTATGCTAGTTCATTTCTATGGTTTTAACTCTAATCCCATGATCCCCATGGCAAGAGAAGCTCAAGCACAATAAAGTTTTTACTTTAAGCATACCTCAATACATTGTTTAAAAAATATTTAGCCACAACTGGTATACTTATATCACAAAGGGTTTGTGGGAAATAGAACATTGTCTATTAGTTATTTTCATATGTGTTTATGGTACATAATAAAGCACATTGCTACAAACTTCGTTGTGTATATATTATGTGGTTGTTGGTTTTAACTCACATTGATCTTGTTGAAATCACATGCTAGTTCATTTTTATGGTTTTAACTCTAATCTTATGATCCCCACTGCAAGAGAAGCTTGAACGCAATAAAGTTTTTACTTAAAGCATACCCCAATATTTTGCTTCAATGGAATTTGGCCACAATTGCTATACTTATATTACAAAATGGGTTTCTCTTAATTAGAAACCCATACAAAAGAAAGAATCCTACCTTAGGAACTTTTCATAAAAAAACATTTAAATCTCATTCTTCACCCAAGCTCTTGGGATACTTTAATTTCCACATGATGTTATGATTCCCTACTTTTGGCCCTTAGATTCCCTTTCCTACGTGTCAATATGCATTTTCCTATATGACAGTATCCATAAAGTCTTCAAAATATCTCATCAATTATGCTCAATATGCATATTATTACTAACATTTGTGGAGGTTGATCTTTCTAAAACATCTCTAAAAAAATTAATTGAAGGACACATAATATGTCTACGAGTAAAAATAAAAATAAAAATTAAACTATGAACACAACCTTCGACATAAATCATGCTTTTAAGCAAAGCATGTGATCATGAAATTTATAAGAAGTTTCATAAAAACTATTTCATGGAATGTAGCCACTAAACAACACCAACAGAAAAAAAGGCCCCATGCACCATAAATACTCACAACAGTGGTACAGGAACACCATGCAAAAAATTTAAACTCCTTTTCAAACTACTAGATTTCGATTTCACATGTTCCTCGTGATTAATTTGCAACAAACTACTAGATTTCGATTTCACATGTTCCTCGTGATTAATTTGCAAAGTTTATTTCCCTTGAGATCTCAAAGTATGGCCCATTAAACTAAATAGAGATTACCATTTCAACCAGCAAATGCGTTTGAAAACAATGACAATAAGATTGATATAGATGTGTCCTCTAAGACCAAAACAGGTGTGGTATTGAATCACGTAAATTTGAAGAAATCACAAAATCTCTAGCATCTCTATAACACTTTGAAATGGAAATACCAGTAGTAGACTGGTTGCAGTAGATTTATGAGTATATGATAATGATGCCAAAGAAAATGTTCCAGTTTTGCGCATTCAAGTACAAGCTCCTTATCTAACCAAGAAATAACAATACATCTTTAATTCTGACCTAGAGCATTCCAAGAGTTAATACTAGTAAATATGAACACTATCATCAACAAAAAAACGATGGATGAAAATCATGGACTTTCTGATCTTTCTGATTTGATTTGTGCTCTGCAACTACTATCCCCATGCACTTTACATGTGTCAGCTGAACTTGATTGAGTTGAGGTCTTGACCTTTGTCAAATTCCAACAACTTATGCAACTACTATCCCTATGCACTTTACATGTGTCAGCTGAACTTGATTGAGTTGAGGTCTTGACCTTTATCAAATTCCAACAACTTATCCAGATATTAGTTTTCTTTGTGTAATCTGCTACATAAATCTATATTAATTTTAATTTTCAAGTAATAAGAATAATTATTATTTTGAAAACATTATACATTATCTTCATGTAATTTCAAACACAACTTGTATTACCACATGACTATGGATGAAGCATAATAACTTCAAGTCCTATGATCCTGCAATGTGGTGACTATGGATGAAGCATAATAACATCGAGATATTTAATCTAACACCATTCCAAATATGTTGTCCTGGCCACTTGAATGTGCATCTTAGATGAGACTGTCCTTCAAAGATCTCATGGTATGAATGACAGACGAGAGATCCAATAAATAAATTGAAGGTTGTTGCCATTGATTGATCTCTCTGTCCATCTTTTTAAATATTGCTTATATATGAGATCATGGGATGTCTACCAGCTTCTCTCTATCATATCCAAACTATGTTGTCCTTTCTACTTCAATGTGTAAGTTCGTTGAGACTATGTCCTCCCAAGATCTCATAGTGTAAGTGCTAGATGAAGATTCCAACAAATACATTGTCCTCTCTACTTCAATGTGTAAGTTCGTTGAGACTATGTCCTCCCAAGATCTCATAGTATAAGTGCTAGATAAAGATTCCAATAAATAAATTGAAGGTGATTGTCATTGATTAATCTATACATCTTTTTAAATAATACTTGTATATGATATCACGGATGTCTAGTGACATCTTTCTATCATATTATATGAATTTTGTCAAATCACAACATAACTATATTGATTTTGGTAATAAGAACCAATACTGACTACCCTTTAAAACTTAAAATGTCACCATTGTTTTCTACAATCAAGGTGCACATAAACTAAAATGTGTTACTATGCCATTTGACCCCATTCAAAATGAAATGAAAATGGAGATGCAGGGTACCTTGCACATGCAAATTTACTGTTCATATTTTGAGTTACATCCTCAAACAATGTTTAGTTTGACTATGTATGTGCGAGTATCTTTGGATTCTATCTACATAATCCAGGAATTTCATAGCATTTTTATGGCAGGCACGTGTAAGGATAGACATAAGCAAAACTTAAGAAATGTAACATATTAGGCATTACTAATTCGAAGAATCGGTCATATGATTTTATAATTGTTTTATTAACTTTCTCCAATAATGTTCCATAAATATGTCAGGCAATATAGTTCTACTATTCACCTTCCTAAGTGAGGGTGTAAATTTGTGTGTTACATTGATTGCATTCATTAGTTTGATGTGTGAAATGGCTCCCCAAAATCAACTCAACAATGCGATCATGCTCTTGAGTAAGAGCAAGACCTTCTAACATATCAACGAATACCTTTTATTCTTGATATATCTTCTTGAGGAGTGCTAATGCCAATGAAAGCATGACAAGAAATGGTTGAAGTAGTTTTTTGGTTCTAGATCTTGAGAGGGTCCCAACACTTATTCTTCCTCTTTACAATCTACATATAATAACAGTGTTAGTAATTTGGAAGAATGAACACTATATATATACTTGTAACAATGCTGTGAAACACTTGTCCTACCACATCAAATATTATTCATGTACATAAACACTACAGAATTTATAAATTACCTTTAAAATTAGTGAATTTCCATTACATCCCTCATCTAAACTATTTATAAAGATTACCATTTAAACAAACAAATGACTACCCATTCCCAATCTGGAATAGTGAACACCATATATTTATGCATAACAATGAAACACTAGTCCTACCACAACAAGGATCAGTCACTTACAAGAACACAATGCAGAATTTATAAATCACCTTTAAAACTATTGGATTTCCATTTCACATCGTCTAATTTACATTTTAGACAAGCAAATGAGTTTGAAAATCGCTAAGAAAAAAGTATCGATATAAATGTGCCATATCGTGGTTTTCTAAACTAAATAGATATAATGGTACGTGATTTTGAAAACAATTAGAAAAGATTGATATAGATGTGGCATGCAAGAAAAAGCAGGTGTGTGTAACAATTGCTGAGGTGTTGAACCTCTCTATCAGTGCAGTGCAGGGCTTTAAAACCAAACCAATGATGCACTGATGGATTTTGATAGGTAAATTGCTCATCACAGGGATCAAGTTTGTAAGGCTCTAAAATCAGTAGCCATGAAATTTGATAAATAAATTGCCCATCAATGAGCAATTTAGTCATCCACTATAGCTAATTCTCAAACTTATATATCATAAAATGGCTTTGAAATATGTAAAATACTTAAGAAAATTGTCATAAAAGGGTACAAGTTGTTTGGAATTCCAACCCTGGGCACAACGGTGATAAATCATTAAAGAAGAGAAAACCAATCCTCAAAACACCTACTAGTTTTCAAATTTTCCAAGGTACCATCCCATAATCCAATTCCTTTCAAAGGACGCTGATAAAATTTAAGAATCCACTCTCCAGTCCATCATTTTGAGGGAACATATATGACTACAACATGTATAATTGCTCTAATTAAAGGTTTCTGAAAGGATTCATGTACAAATGGATCTAAATAAGGTCCGTGAAAGGATTCATCAATGTCAATCAGATATATTATCAAGGGCATATATAAACTTAGTAATCACAAGCTAAATCGCCACCTCAATTTTGTCCATTATAATTTGGCTCATAGTTTCTACAATAAATGCCGAAATGGAGGAATGCTTAATTTCCCTATCATGAACAGCTATAATAATAATCCTATCCAATGTCCTTCTTGTCATTACCATGTACAGGAAGAGAAAATCAGTAGAGATCTTTGAGAAAGAAATGCAGAAGCTGCTCAAAGGTAGAAGGAAACCTCTACGTATCTCCATGTTGCCTTCCATGGACGAAGAGAGATTCTATAGACCACTTAACAGATCCCATGAGAAGTTGACAGCATTGCTCTTCAAATGCAGAAATATTCTTCTCACATATCGGTAACAACTTCCTTGATCGATTACTTGATCATAGAATTCGAGATTGTAATTCTACAATCTCATAGTTCAACATGGATTCCTGAAGATATTCATAGTATTTGGTTTGATTTGCAATTCCCCTTTTAACGTTTTTGCAGACCTAAGGGCAACATGTAATTATGCTGAAGCACACCGAGTCACTAGCTTGCACAAGAGATTCAGGAAATGGGAGAGGGCGACCAAACCAGTCACTAGATCCCAAAAATACCAAAATATATCACACTTTTCCTCCTGGTTCTACCTTCACATCCAATGACGCTGAGGATTATTTCAGGTGTGAGACTAACTATTATGCATGCGGGAATCATTATAAATTTTCTTGGTCTGAGTTATATGAAAACTTTGAAAGGCTATTACACGATCTTAGGCAATTCGGGTGTCACCTGAAGAACCTCCGACATATGCTTTTGTGGAGTTTTATACTTCGGAAGGAGCACTGTCAGCGCTTTGTAATACACACGCGCATTACATTGAAAGCCAAAAAGTGATATAAAAGGTTCCCTGAGAAGGCATATGAAATTTTGGAGGGAGGTGAGAGACCTGAAACAATTCCCATCAATTAGAAGCTGCGTCATCATAAACAGTTATATGCAACCAGTAAAACATTCTTTAGATATTCTTAAGCTCTATTACAGAGTTTTATAGGAAAAATGCAGGAACTTCATCAGCTGCAAAGAAGAAAACGACATCCAGGCTTGCATCGCATAGTGTTAATGCAAAAAATAGAAACACTAACGCACACATCCCACATCGAACAGCCAAGTCACACGCAATTACTTTAAAAAAGTCAAAACGAACATATCGTACAACATTCTATGTACGGCATGGCATTAGGCCATTCTCTCTCCGCCACATGGCATGCTAGCATTGGGCCAGTCTCTCCGCCACATGGCGCCCTGCCATAGGGCCAGTCTATCTCCGCCACATGCTGCCCTGCCATAGGGCCAGTCTCTCTCCGCAACGTGGCGCCCTGCCATAGGGCTAGTCTCTCCACCACGTGGCAAATTGTGGTAGGGCCTGTCTATCCGCCACGTGGCGCATTCTGGTAGGGCCTGTCTCTCCGCCACGTGGCGAATTCTGGTTGGTCCACTCTCTCTCCGCCACGTGGCGAATTTTGGTTGGTCTACTCTCTCTCCTCCACGTGGCGCATTCTGGTTGGGCCAGTCTCTCTCCTCCACGTGGCACATTCTGGTTGGGCCAGTCTCTCACCGCCACATGGCACATTCTGGTTGGGCCAGTCTCTCACCGCCACATGGCACATTCTGGTTGGGCCAGTCTCTCACCGCCACATGGCACATTCTGGTTGGATCACTCTCTCACCGCCACATGGCACATTCTGGTTGGATCAATCTCTCCGCCACATGGCACATTCTGGTTGGGTCAATCTCTCTCTCCTCCACATGGCACATTCTAGTTCGGTCAATCTCTCTCTCCTCCACATGGCACATTCTGGTTAGGTCAATCTCTCTCTCCGCCACATGGCACATTCTGGTTGGGTCAATCTCTCTCACCGCCACATGGCACATTCTGGTTGGGTCAATCTCTCACCGCCACATGGCACATTCTGGTTGGGTCAATCTCTCACCGCCACATGGCACATTCTGGTTGGGTCAATCTCTCTCCGCCACATGGCACATTCTGGTTGGATCAATCTCTCTCCTCCACATGGCACATTCTGGTTGGGTCAATCTCTCTCCGCCACATGGCACATTCTGGTTGGGTCAATCTCTCTCCGCCACATGGCACATTCTGGTTGGGTCAATCTCTCTCCGCCACATGGCACATTCTGGTTGGGTCAATCTCTCTCCGCCACATGGCACATTCTGGTTGGGTCAATCACTCTCCTCCACATGGCAGGCTGCCATTGGGCGAATTTCTCTCCTCCACATGGCAGGCTGCCATTGGGCGAATCACTCTCCTCCACATGGCAGGCTGCCATTGGGCGAATCTCTCTCCTCCACATGGCAGGCTGCCATTGGGCGAATCTCTCTCCTCCACATGGCAGGCTGCCATTGGGCGAATCTCTCTCCTCCACATGGCAGGCTGCCATTGGGCGAATCTCTCTCCTCCACATGGCAGGCTGCCATTGGGCGAATCTCTCTCCTCCACATGGCACGTTCTGGTTGGGCCAATGGTAGGCTGCCATTGGGCGAATCTCTCTCCTCCACATGGCAGGCTGCCATTGGGCGAATCTCTCTCCTCCACATGGCACGTTCTGGTTGGGCCAATGGTAGGCTGCCATTAGGCGAATCTCTCTCCTCCACATGGCACGTTCTGGTTGGGCCAATCTCTCTCCTCCACATGGCACGTTCTGGTTGGGCAATCTCTCTCCTCCACATGGCACGTTCTGGTTGGGCAATCTCTCTCCTCCACATGGCACGTTCTGGTTGGGTCAATCTCTCACCGCCACGCGGCACGTTCTGGTTGGGTCAATCTCTCACCGCCACATGGCACATTCTGGTTGGGTCAATCTCTCACCGCCACATGGCACATTCTGGTTGGGTCAATCTCTCACCGCCACATGGCACATTCTGGTTGGGTCAATCTCTCACCGCCACATGGCACATTCTGGTTGGGTCAATCTCTCTCCGCCACATGGCACATTCTGGTTGGATCAATCTCTCTCCTCCACATGGCACATTCTGGTTGGGTCAATCTCTCTCCTCCACATGGCACATTCTGGTTGGGTCAATCTCTCTCCGCCACATGGCACATTGTGGTTGGGTCAATCTCTCTCCGCCACATGGCACATTCTGGTTGGGTCAATCTCTCTCCTCCACATGGCACATTCTGGTTGGGTCAATCACTCTCCTCCACATGGCAGGCTGCCATTGGGCGAATTTCTCTCCTCCACATGGCAGGCTGCCATTGGGCGAATCACTCTCCTCCACATGGCAGGCTGCCATTGGGCGAATCTCTCTCCTCCACATGGCAGGCTGCCATTGGGCGAATCTCTCTCCTCCACATGGCACGTTCTGGTTGGGCCAATGGTAGGCTGCCATTAGGCGAATCTCTCTCCTCCACATGGCACGTTCTGGTTGGGCCAATCTCTCTCCTCCACATGGCACGTTCTGGTTGGGTCAATCTCTCTCGGCCACATGGCACGTTCTGGTTGTGCAATCTCTCTCCTCCACATGGGATGTTCTGGTTGGGCCAATCTTTCTCCTAGCACATTCTGGTTGGGCCAATCTCTCTCGGCCACATGGCACTTCCGGTTGGACCTATCTCTCTTCTTCACATGGCACATTCTGGTTCGACCAATCTCTCTACTCCATCAAGTTCCTGCGCGTTATTCTCAACTGTACATTTTCATCGTCTTTTTCCGTCGATTCGTCGAAAATAGGCCGTGAGGAACCAAGCGGGGCAGTTTTAGAATTTACATTGTCGGCTTTATGCTCATCGTCTTTGGGTGGCTCCATAGTCGTGACCAACTCATCAGGTCCAGTACCAGCGCTTCCATTTTTCTGTTTCTCTATGTTTTTAGCCGGACGTACTCATGAGCAACAATGCTAAGATGAAGTCGAGGAACTGAGTAACACCATTAACTCTGGCACAGTCTGGACCTGCACCAGTGAAGGAACGAAGCAAAGAAACAGACTACATCAATGTTCAAACGTCCCAAACAAGAATACAGCTACCAGCTGCAACAGGAAATGGACCCAGGCAAGACAAACCTAGCAGAGCCTATAATGCTTCGAGCAAATCTTGGGGATACTTTAATGGCTCATGCCAAGGATCCCTGGGGATCTGTGGATCTAGAGGAGTTCTATATATGGCAGATGATCATTTTATTGAATTCAAAGCATCTTTTGTTCAGGGATCAAACAATAAGGCAGACTTGTGTGCTCTGTGTATATTGTTAAAAATAGCTTCTGTGAAAGGTATTTCCAGTATTCGAATTCTGGGGGACTCAAAATTCATTCTTGAATGGGCAATGGGTAAAAGTACACTGCAAAAGCTTCTGCTACAGCCATTCATGGACAAATTCAAAAAAGTAAGAAATCTGTTCGAGCATGTCTCATCCCAGCACGTCTATAGAGAATTAAATGAGTATGCAGATTGACTTTAAAGAAGTTTTATCTCTTCAGGAGGAGTGTCTGCTGGTAACAGCTGAATCTGGAAAAGGAATCTCCCATCCAGAAAGTCATACTGTATTGAAACTCAGCAGAATTGGAAATTTATGCTCAAATGAAGAAGTCCGAGTCTGTAAAGCAGGGCTGTATAGCCATTTTGCTGTGATTTTTGGATTGGCTTTTTGAAGCCAAAATTTTGAGGATGACTGTTTAATGTAGTCAAGCCCCCCATGGGTAGGCCAGTTGGCCACCGCACTCACTGCTAAGGTGCAGGGGGCTGCTATGCAGGTCACTGGTTCGAGCGCGGGCAGGTCAAGTGGGGTTCGCTGGGCTTGCCTAGGGGTTATAGTGGTAGCCGACGGGATTCGACCCCGTGTCACGCGAGTACAATACCGACGCCGTTGCCAATTCCTCTAGTCTACAAAAAAAAAAAAATGTAGTCCCTTTCAGACTGTTTAGTTGAGTCCAGTGTCTTAGATCAGAAAGAGAAGTGAGGCTTTATATTCAGCAATGCTGAAAAGGTACTTACTACTTAGCAATGTATATTTTGGAAATTGTATTTTTTCCATGTAAATTAAAAAAAAAAATCATTCTTGGGACATCCTATAATATAACCTACATACTCAAACAGCTACAGACTTTAATATAATATAACATAACCTACAGACTTTAAAATAACACACTGTTGTAAGATTAAAAGATGACAATGATGTGATAGAACAAAAGTTCAGGAAATTACACTGTTAGATTGGGATATGAAGTGAAGATGGAAGAAAATGAGGAAGGAAAACAGAAGTGGTATTGGAAGTTGAAATGTTCATTTAAAACAAAAATATTTTTTTGGTTAGCCTTGTCTAATAAGGTGAGGCTTTATATTCAGCAATAATGCTGAAAAGGTACTTAGCAATGTCTATTTTGGAAATTGTATTTTTTCCATGTAAATTAAAAAAAAAAATCATTCTTGAGACATCCTATAATATAACCTACAGACTTAAACAGCTACATACTTTAATATAATATAACATAGCCTACAGACTTTAATATAACACACTGCTGTAAGATTAAAAGATGACAATGATGTGATAGAACAAAAGTTCAGGAAATTACACAGTTAGATTGGGATATGAAGTGAAGATGGAATAAAATGAGGAAGGAGAACAAAAGTGGTAGTGGAAGTGAATTTGGAAGTTGAAATGCTCATTTAAAACAAGAATATTTTTTTGGTTAGCCTTGTCTAATAAGGTCTTCACTTCGGACAATTTCTATAAAAGGACCTTGCATAGTCCATGTAGGTGTATCCAATGCAAAAACAATGAGGAAACCATAGATCATCTATTAGTGCATACTGCATTGTCCTTTTACAATAAAAAGTATGGCTTGAAACATTGAATCTGACAAATGCAAAAGGAAAATAGGCAGGGGAAAACATTTCTGATTGTTTAAAGAATAGTACAAAGACAAACAGTAGCAGAGCATAAAGCTCTACCCTGCACAATTTCATGGGCATTATGGATAGCTAAAATTGATATGATATTTCAAGGAAAAGAAATTTTTCCACTACAGGTCAACCATAAAGTAAGATTTGCATAATTTGAAAGGCTCTGAAAGCAAAGAATCATAGAATTCTGGTACAACCAGAAATAGATAAGAGCAAATCTTGGGGATACTTTAATGGAGTGTGCCAAGGATCCCTGGGCATCTGTGGGAGTTCTATATATGGCAGACAATCATTTTATTGAATTCAAAGCAATTTTATTCGGGGATCAAATAATAAGGCAGAATTGTATGCTCTGTGTATATTGTTAAAAATAGCTTCTGGGAAAGGTATTTCCAGTATTCAAATTCTGGGGGACTCAAAATTCATTATTGAATGAACAATGGGTAAAAGTATGTTGCAAAACCTTCTTCTACAACCATTCATGGACAAATTCAAAAAGGTAATGAATCTGTTCGAACATGTCTCATTCCATCATGTCTATAGAGATTTAAATGAGCATGCAGATTGACTTTCTAAAGAAGTTTTATCTCCCATCCAGAAAGTCATAATGTATTGAAACTCAGCAGAATTGGAAATTTCTGTTCAAATGACGAAGTCTGAGTCTATGAAGGAGGGCTGTATAGCCCTTTTGATGTGATTTTTGGATTGGCATTTTAAGTCCAAAATTTTGAGCATGACTGTTCAATGTAGTCCCTTTCAGACTATTTAGTTGAGTCCAGTGTCTTGGATCAGAAGGACAAGTGAGGCTTTATACTCAGCAATGCCGAAAAGGCACTTAGCAATGTATATTTAGGAAATAGTGAATGTCTTTTTTCCATGTAAATTAAAAAAAATCATTCTTGGGACATCCTATAATATAACCTACAGACTTTAAACGGCTCATTTGCCTCTTACACGGTACAGCATTAAGCCAATAACACAAACTCTGGCAATGGCCAGCATAGAACAACAACGGCGTTAAGTACAAGATAAGCAAAGAAAGCGAATGCACTGAAGCAACTGCTAGGAAGTTGGAACAGATTAATTTAATTAAATTGGGGATCTAATAATAAAAAAGCTAGATTGTAAAGCAAAATTTTTAAAGAAATGGCAATGTAACAGTACTGTGTCCGAACTGATCCAATGTAAGCTAGTTCAATATTTATCTGTATAAAATACCAAAATTCATAAATTCATTTCTATTTAAGGCAGCTGCACTATAAAATATCAAAATTCATTTATATTTAAAGCTGTTATAGGGGATAATTTATTCATTTATATTTAAAGTTGCTACAGGTGATAATTTATTCATTTATATTTAAAGTTGCTACAGGTGATAATTTATTCATTTATATTTAAAGCTGCTACAGGGGATAATTTCTATTGACATTTACAGGGGATAATTTCTATTGACATTTACACAAAAACAAGTTCAATATTCATTTGTAGTGTTTGAAAATACAGATTCTGGTTTTAAACAGTTGAAGAATTACCTACAAAGAATTACCAAGCACCTGGCTTCAACTACTTTGGCCATTGGATGCTATTTACCCACGAACAAATTCCATTGTTCGAACTTAAGTTCGTGTACAATTCTCCGGGCTTCACACCAGATTTTTGAGATCCCTTACGAGGTTGTGCTGCCAAAACCAATAAATACCGATATGGATATCTGAGAAAGAGCCTAGTTTCGCAGTATAAAACCTCCTGAATTTTTCAGTATTGCCAGACGAGATAATGGGACTTCGGGAATTTTGCATGCTCTCCCTCTGGTGTCTGGTGAGAGCATTCAATGAAGGCAAAGTACAACCGATTATGCTTTGTGAATGGAAATTGCGGATTAACGTACCTCACACGTACTGCGAAATCCTTACGAAGATATCTCATGGTCACTTCATTGATTCTTCAATAATCTCTGTAACAACAATTCACGCAAACTGTGCTCGGGGTTTCGTGAAAGTCAGTATGGTCGTTTAGTAATTGCACCACCATAAACCAAGTAGACCTTGACACTTCATCAATATGTAACACTTTATTAATTATCAATAATTATTAGTACATCAATTATTATGTAACACTTTATTTTAATATAATCTTACTATAGTTTGTGTTTCGTTGATACTTGAAAGGTAAATTTTCTTAGAGGTGGGTGAAGGAGGAGAAAAGGCCGGAGAGTTTATGTAACACTTTATTTCAATATAATCTTTATTATAGTTTGTGTTTCATTGATATTTGAAAGGTAAATTTTCTAAGAGGCAGGTGAAGGAGGAGAAAAAGTGAGAGAGTAATTTGTTATTTCTTTGTGATGACACTTGCACACTACAGTGTTCACACAATATATGAATGCTGCAATGATACAGCAGCAGGACCATAATGAATCCACTCCAGGCTCACTTTCCAGGCTTATGAATATACTGGGTTCCATTGATTCACTCCTGGCATCAGCTGCTGAATACCAAAAAGGGGTCTTTGGAAGAACAACCAAGCTTTGGTTCGATACATGTTAGAGCTGCAAATGCTCATCTTTCCCTACTCAGAGAATCTTCATTTTTCCTATCAATGTGATTGTTGCAAACACAAATTGTTGATTTTGATAATTGTTCAAAAGCTTTAAAAGTATGGTACTAGAGGAACCTAATGATGAAGTTATTTCCTTGGGGACATTACATGTGAAGCATCATGTTGAGATTGCTTTGTTGCTTTCTTTCCAGATGTTTTTTTAGACTTGTTCTATATCTGGGAGTTGTTTGTAACTATTTGGGTCTATTTTGGCACAGTTGGGAGTCTTTTATGTATTTGGACCTATCGTTTTGGTTTGTGGTTATTGCACTGTATCCAAATTGAACTCGAAGGCTGGAAGTAGCCTTAGTATTTGTATTTCAGTCGATACTATTTATCATCTATTAATAGTATGCTATCTTTCTTTTCCCTGAAAAAAAGGTATTATTGCCTAGTTGCATAATGCTAATGGAGCAAGTTGTTTCCTTACAAGAAACTAACCTTTGACTACAAGATGAAGTCAATTTTCCACAGGACTCTTTTTTCAAAGTCATAAGAAATCTCTACCCTTCAAACTAACAATGTTGTAACAAATATGAAGCCCTAAACAATACTTATACTATGTACAACCTCAATACAAATCTTGTACAAGTAGTATGTAAACTTGAGTACAGAAGGTGATTTTGAGGCTTGCTTTAGCAACCTTGAAACTTATTTGAAATAAATCATATTATTGTTATTGGTCTTTCTAAAACATATAATGGCTAAGTTAAGAGGTAAACACTAGCATTAATGAGTGGGACGAAACCTTGAACATTGGGTATCATAAAATCGTGAATGAATTAGAGAAGAAAGAGATACTTGGATCTAACACTCTTGGTTATTCATGTGTAGTGTTCTCCTAATTTTAAGAAGCATATTATAAGTTTAGTTCTCTTAATCACTTTTGTTTCAGAAACCCAAGGGTTGCATTGTATAATGATTTGTCAAAACTTAAACTTAGAAACCAAACCCTACGCCTCATGTTCAACCAACACCAAATTCTATCCACATATATGTAGTACATGCATCCTAGTCATGATAAGATGTGTTTATTACTCTACATCCAGGGATCAACATTTATATTGGTAGTTCTTAGAAACATTTAGTTAAGAAATGTCTGCATTTGACAAATTTGATCGCAACTTTTATTTGTTGTCTTTACTTTGACAAATTTGATCGCAACTTTTATTTGTTGTCTTTACTTTGCACCTATCCACTTTATGATGCAAAGACCATCTTATCACCTTTATTTGTTGCCTTTGCTTGGCACATGTCCACTTTATGATGCAAAGACAATCTTATCGTATGTAGTGTTTGGAGCACTTGTTGGGCCTATTGATCATATTGCATACATGATCAAGTCATTTGTTGGTTTGTGTAGAGCAATCTTTTTAATCATCGACACTCTTTCCTACCATCATCATGAAATTATTTTCAACTTCAATATGCTCTTTCCATCCACTATAATTTTGTGGAGACTATGTTTTATCATTGTAGGGTTTTAGTTTCTATGATGACTAGTATCATTTTTTTAGACTATTTTTGGACAACATTGTAGCATTTTAGTTTCTATGATGACTACTTATGCATATGTTCTTGCACTTATATTTGGGTTTCCTTGTGTTTGTTTATCCAACTCCTAAAAGGTCCATGTAAAGGTGTTTTATCTACAGTTCTAAAACAAGGCCCCATTTTTAGGTGAAGGTTTTGGAGGCTACAATTCCATAGATTGACTCACCATTGAGTTGTGTCTTCACCTTTTCATAGAAAGGGTGTTGTTGCAATTGATGGTTGTTTTATCCCTTACCCAATTAAACATTAAAGGGGGGATCGTTGTAATGTTTATTGGACCAAACATTTTTTACCACTATCTTTTGCAAGTGAATATTAAAGGGGGTTGTAGGGATATAATCCTTACTTGCTCAAATATTTTCCATGTGTCCCTTCTATATCCAAGTCAAGATTATGGGAGATGTTTCTTCAATGGTGGTTATACAGTCTCTTAATGGTCATTAAAGTCAATTATGACTCGCCCTTAGTGGTTGGTTATAGCCACATTGAAAGTTAGAAGGTGCCCTTAGTGGTCCCTCCTTAATATGGTGGTTAGAAGGTGACCTAGTGTTCTATAGTTGATGTAGTATATGGGTTAGCATTAATCAATATATAAAAATATTATATAGCATAGCAAACATCATATTAGATCTCATTCTTAGATATTCAAGTTTCCATATATTTATTCATTTTTTATCATGTATATTCATGTTTGGAGACAATACTTTCCCTGTACATATATATGTGGTGCACCTCCCACACAATTACAATTAAGGTCCCATCCAACCAATAAAGACAATAATAATACAATAATAGAAAATTAATGTCACAATATATAGGGCTTAACATGCCCCTCCCCTTCAAACAGCTGTTGTCCTCAACACTTGGTTAATTTTGGATGTTTTTGCATGAAGAACTCATGTTCTCATGTCACCTCTTCCATGGAAAGTACTTCCACTTGATGAGGTACTCAGTGATTGCTCATTTTTTCAATTGCTTGATCCTTGTGTTAAGGATTGTTTCAAATTCTAGTATTAATTTCCCTTCTTCATCAATCTGTTTTAAAATAGTTTGGACTAGGATCTTGTCAGCAATTCTAGTTTTCTTTGGATTTGTGGTAGATGATTTTTTTCTTCAATGGTGTTTTTGAAATGTCAATGGCCAAGTGTCAATTCATAGTCAAAACCACAATCAAAGAAACTCTGAAAACTATTATTGGCCAAAAGTTAGGTCACACAATGTCGAGAAAGAAATTTGTGGCCAAGGAATGAGATCATAAATTTGGCTCTAATACCAATGAAACAAACAAAGTTCATTTAAATAAATATGAACGTAGTTCATCTATTTAAGTCTCCTTGCTTGGGCCATATGGAAAACTCGTAACTTGGCAATTTTCCAGGATGTAATTCCTGTAAAAAATCAGACTTTAAGTGTTTTTTGGAACCTGTTTCATACCTACTCTACTCTGTCAAAGGTTAAACAGACTATCTTTAAAAATAAATTTGGCATTCCAATGGAACATTGAAAAGTCATAGGGTTCTTTGATGGTGCTAGTTCTGATCATATAGGTGGAGCTGCTTTTACAATTAGATGTGGAATGGAGTATTTATTGAAATTTCGACTTGCTTGTGGTGATGCCACAAATACCAAAGCTGAACTGCTGGGTTTATGGGGAGTCTTAAAGGTGGATTCTATCTGTGGAATTGATTCCCTTAAATTCTATGGAGATTCTTTGGTTGTTATCAATTGGGCCAAAAAACAGGCAAAGTTGGAGAATACTCATCCTCACCATTGGTGCAGCCGCATTGCTTTTCTGGTGTTACATTTTGCTGATCTCTATATTGATCATGTTTATAGAGAAAATAATGATGTTCCAGACTCTTTGTCCATAGAAGCCTTTGATGGAGATCCGGGCGTACTATTCTGGGAAGAGTGGGTTGACGGTTTCTGTGCACACTCTGGTTCTATTTCTTCTTTTCTTTCTGAAGGTTGCTAGAATTGCTGGCCGAAAGCCAACTTGTTTTTTTTTATGATGGATAACTCTCTTTGTATGACTGTGAACTGTGAAAGGTTTGAAAGTTTTTGTTTCTGATACTGTTTTTGTTTAGAACAATAATGTTTTTGTATTTGAAGCTGATTTAGAGTTTGTGGGTTCAATGCCCGGACCAATGCTTTGTACTTTTTGATTTAGAAGAAATAACAAAAGTACGGTTTTTTTCTCTGAATATATATATATATATATATATATATAAGAAGGATAACATGTTAAAATCCATAAAGAACAATTATATAATAATTGAGTAATGAATAAAACAAATGATTTACAATGTCATGGGACAATATACTTCTATATGCATTGACATGTCGCTATGGATGATAGGTCATGTCCCTTCATCAAGATGTGACACTTTATTAATTAATTATTAGTATTATTTATTAATTTGTGTTTATTTAAATACATTTATGTCCATTACATCTTACTATAGTTTTCAATTAAGTATTCCAAGTTTGTGTTTCATTGATACTTGAAAGGTAAATTTTCTTGGGGGTGGGCAAAGGAGGAGAAAAGCGGGGGAGTAATTTGTTGTTTCTTTGCGATGACCCTTGCACTTTATGTGCCCTACCTAGAGAATCTTCATTTTTCCCATCAATGTAATTGTTGCAAACACAAATGGTTGATTTTGATAACTCTTCAAAAACTCTAAAAGTATGGTATTAGAGGAACCTAATGATGAAGTTATTTCCTTGGGGACATTACATGCGAGGCACCATGTTGAGATTGCTTTGTTGCAAGGTATTATTGCCTAGTTGCATAATGTTAATGGAGCAAGTTGTTTCCTTACAAGAAACTAACCTTTGACTACAAGATGACGTCAATTTCTCACAACTTTTTTTCAACATAGAAATCTCTACACTTCAAACTAACAATGTCGTAACAAATATGAATCCCTAAACAACACTCATGATGTCTTGTGTCTATAGTTGGTAGAAAAGCAAAAATCCACTTATACTATGTGCAACCTCAATAAAAATCTTGTACAAGCAGTATGTAAACTTAAGTATTGGAGGTGATTTTGAGGCTTGCTTTAACAACCTTGAAACTTATTTGAAATAAATCATATTATTGTTATTGGTCTTTCTAAAACATATAATGGCTAAGTTAAGAGGTGAACACTAGTATTAATGAGTGGGAAGAAACCTTGAACATTGGGTATCATAAAATCATGAATCAATTAGAGAAGAAAGAGATACTTGGATCTAACACTCTTTTGCAATGGCTTCTCATGCATTGGTGGCCATTCATGTGTAGTGTTCTCCTAATTTTGAGAAGCATATTAAAAGTTTGAGTTCCAAATTGCTTCATGAAATGGTTTATATCAATGGTGGTCTTGATAAAAATGGATATTGAATTATCACTCCTATTATTCCTAAGATGAGAATAGTTCATGTGCTCCTTCCATGTTTTGAGAATTCATCGCTAGATGCAAGCCCCATAAGCTCTTAATCACTTTTGTTTCAGAAACCCAAGGGTTGCATTGTCGAATGATTTGTCGAAACTTGAACTTAGAAACCAAACCCTACACCTCATGTTCAACCAACACCAAATTCTATCCACATATATGTAGTACATGCATCCTAGTCATGATAAGATGCATTTATTACTCTACATCCAGGGATCGACATTTATATTGGTAGTTCTTAGAAACCTTTAGTTAAGAAATGTCTACATTTGACAAATTTGATCACAACTTTTATTTGTTGCCTTCGCTTTGCACTTATCCACTTTATGATGCAAAGACCATCTTGTCACCTTTATTCGTTGCCTTTGCTTGGCACATGTCCACTGTATGATGCAAAAGACAATCTTATTGTATGTAGTGTTTGGAGCACTTGTTAAGCCTATTGATCATATTGCATGCATGATCAAGGCATTTGTTGGTTTGTGAAAAGCAATCTTTTTAATCATCGACACTCTTTCCTAACATCAACATGGAATCATTTTCAACTTCAGTATGCTCTTTGCCATCCACTATAATTTTTTGGAGACTATATTTTATCATTGTAGGATTTTAGTTTCTATGCTGACTAGTATCATTTTTTAAAACTATTTTTGGAGAACATTGTAGCATTTTAGTTTCTATGATGACTACTTATGCATATGTTCTTACACTTATATTTGGGTTTCCTTGTGTTTGTTTGTCCAACTCCTAAAAGGTCCATGTAAAGGTGTTTTATCTACAGTGCTTAAACAAGGCCCCATTTTTAGGTGAAGGTTTTGGAGGTTACAATTTCATAGATTGGCTCACCATTGAGTTGCGTCTTCACCTTTTCATAGAAATGGTGTTGTTACAATTGATGGTTGTTTTATCCCTTACCCAATTAAACATTAAAGGGGGGATCATTGTAATGTTTATTGGAAAAAACCAAACATTTTTAACCACTATCTTTCACAAGTGAATATTAAAAGGGGTTGTAGGGATATAATCCTTATTTGGTCAAATATTTTCCATGTGTCTCTTCTATATCCAAGTCAAGATTAAGGGAGATGTTTGTTCAATGGTGGTTAAACAGTCTCTTAATGGTCATTAAAGCCAATTATGACTCACCCTGAGTGGTTGGTTATAGCCACATTGAAAGTTAGAAGGTGCCCTTAGTGGTCCCTCCTTAATATGGTGGTTAGAAGGTGACCTAGGGTTCTATAGTTGATGCAGTAGTTGGGTTAGATCTAATCAATATATAAAAAATTATATAGCATTGCAAACATCATATAAGATCCCATTCTTAGATATTCAAGTTTCCTTATATTTATTCATTTTTTACCATGCATATTCATGTTTGGAGACAATAGTTTATGTGTACATATATATGTGATGTACCTCCCACGAGCCTTATTTTCAAAAAATGGTATCCCTACCCACACTCGCACTACCATTTTGTGTGTGCGTGTGTAAGCGTGCATGCCCGCGTGCGCACTCGCGCGCGCGCGCGTGTGTGTGTGTGGGTGTGTGTATGAGAGAGAGAGAGATAGAGAACTCGTACACTCAAAATTAACACATCAACGGTGACTATCTCTATCTGTGAGATAAATTAGCTACTTTATCTTTTGTTACACCATTTCCTTATATCTTTTGTTACAGAACTTTAATACCAAAAAGGTAGGTTGTCGTGCAATGTCCTCAAGCACATGCATAAACTAATCAAAGCTCAAAATATGAGAGTTGGCTTAAGCCAAAACTCTTGTAGCCAAATAACCGCTACCTAAATGTCCATAATCCAAAGAGACCTATGGTATCTAGGGCACAAAAAATTGTGAAATCTTTCTATAATGAATGTATATTGAAGCATGCTCCCAAGACTTAATAAGAGTTGGATGCAGCTTAGTCTCTGCCTTGAAAAAAAGTATAATATAAGTATTTATAATATAAAGTATCAATTAATCATACTAACACTATACAATAGACACAAAATAATAATGTTAACAAATTAATGTTAATTGATTTACGACTAACTCATTTTGATGAGTATTATGTATATTTAATTTTTATTGATAAAAGCATTAATTATAAATTTTATTAATTTGATAAGTATTTTAATTTACTTATATAGCTTATTAAGAATTACTCACTATATAAGTTCATATTGCATATATCTATTAATAATGAAATAAATGAATACTTGTGTTTTTGCTTCTTTTTTCTTGGGAAAAAGAGGTATATACATAATCCTAAGTGCATAGAGCTCTTTAACTTCCAAATGAAATTTTGCAATAAAACTGGAATTAACATTATAAACAAGAAATTCTATCTAAGTTTTCTAATCAAGTAAATAGAATTCAAATTACAAAACATTATCCATAAGATTTGGAAATATCTTCATCATCAACACCGAAAAGTTCATACTAGTAAATCCAACTTTGATACCATTGTGTTAGGGTTAACCTTGACTCGGAAATGAATCAAATCGTCAACTGGTTTAGGTCTCAGCACGTGGTTTTGGTAGCCCGTGGTATTGGCCCAAGGTATTGCATGTAAAGATGCTTATAACAAGGCTTGGCATACTCCATTGTAATGTGGCGTGGAGGTGAGCAAGTGAGCTCACTTGTCCCAGGGTAAATGTGTTGTGTTCAATGTTATTGTTGCTTGTTTGCATTATCAATTATTCTCTCTTATTATTGTATGCTCGTCTAAAACTCAACAACTGGTATCGTAAACACGACAGTGGCTAGGGTTCTATGGATACCCACATTTTGTGTAAATTTGCTTCCCACTGTTTAAGATTGTTGTGCAAAATATCGTGATCATTGCTAGGCAAAAGAACATGGGAACACGGTTGGGGGCGTGAATCAAGAATGGTCCAGAAAACACTAAAAAGGAGAGCTATCGTTGTAGAAATCATGAGGATTGAAACGCCTATGAAGTCGTTGGTTGTTGTCTATTGTGTGGAAGAGGAGTAAAGAAGAACCCACTCGATCTGGGCGATGTGAAGAGCACCTTCTATCCACAAGAGGTTGAATAGAGAGGCCATGATGCGTGGGTGAGCTCTGAGAGCACTAAGAGAACCAATGGCTTGGAGTTCATGGTCAAAGAAAAGAAGACGAGCAACAAGAATCCCCATGTGCAGCAATTAATTGTTGCTACTTCCATCTCAAAAGAGGAAGGAGTCGTGAGATGGATCCACCATCAAGAAGAAGTCCACCCTAGTAAAATCATGTGAATAAGGTTTTGGTGTGAAGTAGTTTGTGGAGTGTGAGAATTTTCTTGGTCACATTGAAAGAGATCGAGGGGACACATTGCTGTTGTGTGAGGAAGCCAAGTTGTTGGAGGAATCTATTAAGTTGTTCAGTCGCCAAAGTTATGCCACCATGGTCCCAAGGAATTGATCCGTGGTGGAACAACTGGACAAGCGATGTGGTCTTGGAGGCAGTGAATAGGTCCATGTGTTTAGGATGATAGGAGGCACCTTCAATAGTCTCACATGGACGAGGATCAATGTTATAGATCTCCCTAGTTAGATGGAGCCAAGAATTAGCAAGGTGGAGCAAAATGTATGTTGTGCATGGGAGGAGTCGATGTGATAGTAGGCAACCAATGGAGTCCATGGATTGAAGACTCCATGAAAAGGTATCGAGGAGGTGGGTTCAAAAGTAACTAGTGAGGACAGTGGAAGCTTAGCATCATGAAAAGGATTGGTGTATTATGTAGAGCCTAGAGGTATTGAGATCTAGAGTCATTGATATGATCTAAGGTTGCAAATGCCAGATCTACAAATATGTGTGTATAGAGGACCTAGGCGGGCTACTTATGGATGCGATTGAGCCTACATATGGTTGCGATTGAGATTTGTTACAAAATGGTAGCATGCTTGACTCAAAGGGTTATGTGGGAAGCTTGTTTTTTGAGTTGTGTAGATTGAGCATGGAAGGGCACCAAGGCATGATGGAGAATGGCGACTTGGTCAAAAGTGACATGGGGAGAAGAAGCAAATGTAGCAAATTCATCTGGTTTTGGATGAATGAACCAAGAATAGATATGTCACAAAATCTCGCTGAAAAGTGATTCTCACATCATTATGTGTGGGGTGTTGAGAAAGAGCGTGTCCAAAAAAGATAATGGCGATGATATATTAGAGAAAAAGAAATGAAGATGTAAGAATGAGATCAACTAAAATGTGCATGGACGAGCATGGAAAAGTGAGAGGATGTAGCAACAGATGGTGATGGTGAAGTCACCATGAGATAAATGAATAAAAAAATATATTATTATTATTATAATGGAGTTAAAAATTGTATTATATGTAAATGGGCATACGGTTCTAAGACCTGGTTAGGCATGCATACCTAGTCAGATGTTGACCTAGGTTATAGGGGGAAGACACTCTCGGTAACTCACTGGTAAAGTCATGTAGACCTAAGTGATAAGGGAGGGGGCATGTGAGATTCTGTAAAACTTTGAGGGGGGTTGGTGATTTTTCCAAGTCAAATTTAAAGGGGGGATTTGGGGAGTTATTAGGGTTAACCTTGACTCAGGAATAATTCAAATGGTTTAGGTCCCAACAAGTGGTTTTTAGCCCATGGTATTTGGTAGCCCATGGCATTGGCCCAAGGTATTGCATGTAAAGAAGGCTTGGCATACTCCATTGTAATGTGGCCTAGAGGTGAGCGAGTGAGCTCACTTAGCCCGACGACCAATTTTGACCAAGGTAATGAAGGTCTTCATGGGTTGTTTTTCCCCACATGGGATTTTTCCAAGGTAAATGTGTTGTGTTCAATGTTGTTTTTGCTTGTTTGCATTATGATTATTCTCTCTTATTATTGTATGCCCATATAAAACTCAACACATTGACCTTAGAAATAAAACAAGATAATTAAATATTAACAAATCAAGTGTTATCCTCAAACCCTTTCAGTGAAACAAATTAGTAATTGAGTAGATTCCCAAGCTACATGTTCCTTGAAGAGATGCTACATGCTCCTTAAATATGCAATGAATTAATAAGAATTGAATTGAATTTGATCAATATATATATCCAGCAACCATGACAATCGAAATACAAGATCACGATTTACAGTTCAGTTGGGCTACCTTTTAGTCAGGACCTTACTTGAGCTAGCATAAGGCATTTTTTTATCAACCCTAACTAGATATAGACTTGAGCTTACCTCTAATAAAACCTTTCGGGACCTTTCGCATTAGAATGGTTTGCACTTTAGTTGGGTTGAGCTTTTAGCTAAGACCTTATCTAGGTAAAGATATGACATGTTATATTAACCCTCATTAGATAAAGACTCGAACTTTACTTCAAATAAAACCTTCAAGGACCTTTCGCATTAGAATGGTTTGCAGTCTTGTTGGGTTGACCGTTTAGTCAAGACCATACCTGAGCTAAGACAAGAACGAACTTTGGTATCAACCTTTATTACAAAATAACAAGGATTGTGTTTCAAATAAAAAAACAAGAACAATATTTCCAGTAAAACCTTTCAGGACCTTTCTCATAGCTCCAATCCATCCTTACCTAGTTTACAAAGCTCATTCGAAGAGAGGAAAACATTCCATCAATATATGTGAATATGCCTAGGGAAAAAAATTAACATAGGAAAAACTTATGAAGTTTGATTTGGGGTGAAGCTACCCCTCTCACACTGGGGACACTACCCAATACTCAGGGTAGAGCTTTGTATATCCCAAGCTATGTGGATACACGGGGCATATGTCTTTCAACACACTGCCCAATACTCAAGGTAGAGCTTTGTATATTCCAAGCTATGCAGATACGCCGAGCATGTCTTTCAACACTTACAAACATGGATACATGGTTTGGCACCACCCCAGGTACACATTCCCATGCAACAAACAGAAAATTAATGATAAATGGACAAAGTGTGATGGGACCAAAACAATATAAAACAACACAGAGACATTGATATAAAATTACAAACACCACTTCCTCCCTTATCGATAGCAATTAAAACCCCAACCACAATTAAAAAGAGTGTTACAATCCAAATTGCATTTTTATACCCCTTGATGCTGCCTATAGTGAAGCTGCAGCTAGGATTACATAATGCAATGGTCTACCTTTTGATGCTACCTACCGTCAGGACATGCCTCTACCACGCAAAGTAAAAGTTTTAAAAAATCCCCAAAATTGATACAAATATCATTTTCCATAATTTGTGGAGAAGATGACTTCAAATTTAATGGCACACCCGTTGAGGCCTAAAAACAGAGATCAAGCTTTGAATCCCAAAAGTGCATCCTGCAACAGTATTTGAAAATGTGCACAAATTATGTAAGTAAATGGTACGTCAAAGACAACAGAGCATATAATTCTATGGACAGGGTATAACTTTGCATTGATATACATAAATGAAAAAGTGTTGGGTTTTCTTACCTATTGTCCTTGTATAGGCTAAGTTAAACTTTGAAGTAAGTTGAAATTGAATAAAATCGTTTACTCAGCTCTTAAATTTAAATCTAAATCCATGCCAGAAATTCTCTGAACAAATACAGATGAGTAGAATTCGGAGAGACATAAAACAACCATGGATCTAAAACTTACCCCCATGAACTTTATCAGCACCCTTCACTGACAACTTCCTGATGCAACTAGCCTTGCAAACCCCTTCTCTTGTGTAATGAAAATCAATGTTATCGGACAAAATGAGAACATCTATCAAAATAGAGAAAACCCTTGTACAATGGTGTCACTGAGTCTTCAGGGCCAACGAATATATTCCATTCTCTTTTGAGAACCTACAGGATTAATAACTAAATAACGAATATATTCCATTCTCTTTTGAGAACCTACAGGATTAATAACTAAATAAAAAGTAACATAAATCGAATGCCTCTGCTGTATCAAATATGTAATTCAACCAATAAATCGAAAGCTTCTACAATCACCTTCACTTGGCTTTTGGACTCAATCCATCAAGTTGAGTTTTACGCAGTTTGGGAAATACATTGCCAATTCACAAATACAATCACCTTCACTTTGGCTTTTGGACTCAATCCATCAAGTTGAGTTTTACGCAGTTTGGGAAATACATTGCCAATTACCAATTAACAAAAACTAGATAATGATATTCTTGCAACCGTTGTTTCAATTAACCTTCTGCAATCATAATGATAAAGATACGTCACCTGAGGCATATTAATTAACTCCTCTGGTTGCAAGAATGATAAATTCATGAAGAGGTTTTACCTCTCGAGATTTAATAATCAAATGTTTATTCTTTCTGAAATTTATTCCCTTACGCTCCAAGCAAGACAACATCCTTTTTCTATATACTTTCTACAAGCTTTAAAATGTTGGTTGTGCCCGAATCGATGTCGCAGCTATAACAACTACCATCTTGCCCAGAGCTGCCATTCTCCATGAAATCTTGCACCGCAGATGATAAATCATGCCCTCATCTCTAGAACTCAGACAATAATCTACAACAAGGCACCATAGGGTTAGGAGGCCGCTTGGATGAATGACGGTCGGGCTTGACCATTTCAAAGCTTCGGTAAGGCTACTTTTGCTCTTAACTTACGACTCGCCTTCAGTTTCCAACATATCTAGTCCATCAATTTTCCTGGAGAGAAGATTTTCACAACATTAAAGAAATATGCACAAAATCAACTACACAAGAGTAACCTAGAAATTTTCGACCTTGCCAGAATTCTTTAGCATCGCGGGGAAATCAAGTAGAATACTAAGAATAGTTTTTAGTATAAGACGCAAATTCAGCTCCAACTTCAAGATAACAACATAATGTTTAAACAACTAATAAAAATGTTATAATACACTCACTTGAAGCTTTTTAAAAGAAAATTAAGAAGAAAAAAGAGTTAAAACTAGCATAAAATCAAAGAAAATTTCCTACAAACATAACATGCACTTACTTTTATTGTTTCTGAAATAGCTACAGCCTTGCCAGGGCTGTGCCCATTGTTTCCAACACAATTTCTGGAGTCGCCTATCGCTGAAGGCAGAACATCAACAAATTTAGTTTGGTAAATACAAGGAATCACATGGGTAACTAAAATGTTGAATACTAACTGTCGTTTCATTTAGCTAAGATTCATGCAGATATTTACGGGTGCAAAAAGTTAATGGAATGCACACTAGATAAACACATCGAGTAAAAGTCATTTATCCAAAAACAAACCTGACTTGGTTAAGACTTTGCAGTGAACAATCAGTTCAATTCTGCATACCATTTAAGCGGATAGGCATAGCTTCATATGATTTTGTTATGTGACCAAGAATAGCAACTGAATAGCACTGATTGGGAGTGAAACAACACTTTATCCAAAAAGAATCGATAATGGCACAACAATTTCAAGATTAAAAGATCCGTTATCTTGTTTTGGAAATGAGAAAAACACGGAAGATGACTGCGAGCTTAGAGACTGTAAAATATGACTGCGAGGCAATAATGGTTTACGATATGGATATAAACTAATCCAAGGTGACAAAAACACAATGCTCTATTGGCAAATAGTGTAGCCATGTAGACAACACTTGCGACGAGATTCATAGCATGAAATAACTCCTCTTATAAATTAGGTCAAGCCAATGTAGAAGTAGCATATAGTCAAGTCAGGAGAAACATTAGGCATCGTGCACGTAACAAAGTAGCATTCAGTCAAGTCCAGAGAAACATCAGGCATCATGTTAGAGATTACTTAGAGTGGGGAGTGAATTAATAAGTAGTTAAACTCTATTTTCTTCACAATTTTTTCCCAAATTTAATAGAAATTTTGCCCAAAGTTACATATCCACTGGATTGATAAAAACTTTGACCATAAAATTTTGTTTTTAATGATTTTGATTCATTTTAATAAATTTTGCAAAACCATATAATATATATATATATATATATATATATATAATCACTCCATTCTGAGAGACCTTAATAGACAAAGACTCATTTTATGAACTAATTATCTACTCCCTCCCCCAAAAAGGTGTTTTTCTTAAGAAAAGGATTCGACTAGACATTTCAGGCTTTCAAACCCATCCGCTGCCCCTCAATATAAATCTGTACAGACCTGCTATAAAAGATATCAACTATGACATGGATGCTGCTTAATATTTCTGTAAGTTCTGATTTAACCAACAGATCAAATATAATATATATAAATTGTAAAGAGCGAATTCAGTAAATAGAAAACACTGAAATAAACTGGAGCCTAACCGCATCCAATATTACGATTCCCTCCTCTGAACAGTTGTGTCAAGGTAAGGGGGTCACTAATATATTTCAGACAAAAAATTCAAGCATCCACAAGAACAGAAGAGAAAGGAAGAGCATAACAAAGCAAAGAGATGTCAAAACCACGATCTCTAAAGGAAGAGAAGAAAATGCATGGTATATCCTTCATTCAAAATGGCTTTGCCATTTTCATTTTCTTTCGAATAGGGTTAAGTAAATAATTTAAATTTAACATAGTTCCAAGTGAGTAAGAGTAAGTATGAATTTATGACTTATTCATAGTTCCAAGAGTAAATATGAATTTATGACTTATTCATTGACCAATCCAAAGAATCTCATTTCCTTTTAAAATTACAGGCCCCCAAGTTTCAAGCAGTTTATTTTGCATCTAATTCATTCTCGTTGGTCCAAGGTTCAAGCAGTTTATTGTGCATCTATTTCATTCTCGTTGGTCCATACAAGTATAGAAGTACAAAAGCTAAACAGCTTATTATTTGGATTCATAAACAATAAACAATAAACGTTTCTTTTTTCTAAAATGGAAAGGAGAATAGAAGCATAAATAATGCACTGTGAATTTATGTACAGTGCATATAACTGAATTCAAAAGATGGGCATTGAGAATCTAACTACACCGAAAATACCATCTGATCAACATTATCTATACAATGTTAAGTAAAATTGGTATAATAAGCTCTGAAGTTTGTAATTCCTCAATTAAAATTATTCAGAAGAATAAATCTGCAAATTCATTAACCTTGATAAGTACATCACAATTTAATATACGTCTGATATGCCATTGGACAAATACTGAATGTAGTGTATCCCCTGTTGTCTAAACCAACAAGAGATGGCTGTGTAGAATTCTTAACTACAAGCCCTCCCAGTAAACAATGAAAACAACAAAAATATATGCCAATGGATATGAAACACTAACGCAACAATTTGTTAATCAACAAGCGATACGTCAAAAGATAACTTCACTGGCTCAGAGATGTCCATGCAATTTTCGGAGACAATCTCCTATCTAAAGTATTTGATTAAAAGTTAACCCACAAATTTTCATCTCTAAGGTGATATGCAATGTCTTGCAAACCTTTCCAGGCTGCATAAACCTTATAGACCAATTAGAATGTCTCAATAAGCTTACTTAGTTCACAGACGTGTTTAGAGACCAGCAACAAGGATGCTTGAGATAAAAGAGGTGTATATGCAATATTTTTTAACGTCATACTGTCAGACTTTCTGTTAATCAATTATAAGTTATAACTTGTATTTAGTCATATTGTAATTGTCATCACAATCATTCCAAGATGCCACTAGACCACAGTTCAACAAAATTTAACTGAAATTTTTAATACTAATACAATGTTTAGAAATTCATAACACTTAAATAGGAATTAATTCACTACCAAAATAAAGCTATATGAACTTCCAAGCCTATTTTTGTCAACATTGAGATCATTATACTTGCTAGAAGCATCTCTCGTTTTGTCAACAATGAGATAATTGTACTTGCTAAGTTGCTAGAAGTATCCTCAGTATTGAGGCTTATTAGTCCCTTGACAAACTAGATTGTATTTGTCTGGAAATGAATTAAAAAATAATAAGGATCATAAGTATTGTATATATGGAAAGATATATCTTATATTTCAATATCAGTCCACAGTAAAAGTGTACATCAAACAGTAATGCATCAGTCCGAATGGGCTGACACACAGATTCCCCTCCTTTGGAGCCAAACTATTTATTTCCTAAATATGCTGATTCTGTCAACGTGAGCAATATAATTTATTGAGTTGGGTGCAAAACTCCAATCAAGATTTCCATGTATACAATTGAATATAATCCTTTGACCTTCTACAAAAAAATGTATTCACCAGATCGGTAGTATAAATGAATGTTTTCATATGAGCTTGATCTTGTTCAGGTAGAAGTAGGCCATAATGCAGTATGCAAAAGCCATTGGTATTAATATCCATACCTCCTGCACACCACCATACAAGCCCATAGTCTCAAAATTGGGCGAGCTCTGAAGGCTTTCACAGCCACCTGGCCCCGTGCAATCATAAGATCTGATGTGGAGAGTAATGCATTTTCACCGCGAAGCGAAATCCATAGAAGACAAATGAGACATATTTCAACCATGCTATGAAGACAGGCATGTGCTGTTGTTAATTACGAAAACATGGCGTAGTTGGTGAATAAGTTTGAAACAATACAAATATTATAAACATGAATTCAAGGAAGAACTTGTGCCAAATTAAACAAAAGGAAAATAAATTTATGCTTGAAACAGACCTGAGTGTAAAATCCTCCAGTGATCATGAACACAAGCAAAACAATAGATGCCACTAACCCAGTCCATTTAATATCAGGAACTGCAGCACCCATCAACTCTCCAACTCCCTTCATGTTGATAACAAGTTTGTCAAAGCACGGTCAGTGCATTTATTATGGAGATAAGATAACTAGGAAAACACCAAGGTTCTAAAAGAAAATAAAATTCTAATGCAAATTTATAGAACTCAAATGACAGGATACAGAATCACAACTTACATGAGCTGTGATGATTACTAAATATACTTCAAGCAAGTTGAGGAAAAATACAGACACAGTCCTTTGAAAACTGGCCATAAAATATAGTATGCAATAGAAAATAGTTGCATAAAAAGAAATTGCTCTACGGTATCACACAATGTGCTGTTTATATAGTATGCACTTAAGCGATACATGTTGGCACTTCTCTCCTTCGCCAGCAATTCTCGTTCAGTGGGAAACACAAAACAAGCACCAAACAGCCCTGTTGATGCCCAATAAAGAACTTAGTGTTAATTTTTCAGTGCAGCTGCGAGACCCATTCTCAGAGAGAATGGTACCCTAGTCAGTTAACTAGGGTTCCTGGTCAAGTTAACTAGGCAGTGTAATGAGTAAGACCCTAGAAGGTACCCTAGGGCCCCCAGCTGTCTCCTGGGGTTCTTGGTCGAGGACCAAGCAGATTGATGCCATGGCAAAGTCCCTAGCAGGTAGCTAGGGCCCCTATTTGTCTTAGGGTATTCTGGTTTGGGACCAGATAGTTTCTTGGTCACGAGGACCAAGCAGATCCTGCAGGTTGAGACAGAGACATCCTAGGTCCTGCAGATGGTTGATCAACATTTAGTCTAGGACTGAGTGCTCAGCTTGAGGCTGAGGACCATTCTCTGGGAGAATGGAGAACCTGGTCATGGACCAGATGGTTGATCAACATGTCCCAGTCTACGACTGAGGCTCAGCCTGGGGCTGAGAAGCCATTCCTTGAGAATGGAGGCACTTGGTCAGTTACCAAGATTATGATGTGTGATGTCCTCTTCTCCCAGGTCTTCGAGATGGATGAGTTGGTTGGTCTTCTCAAGGGACTGGCCACCCCTTGTGGAAGCTACTAACATTTGACCTAAGGAGTAGTTGAGAGGACCACATGATCACATCATCTGTGTGAACCCTTCCTTATACAATGATGATGAACTTTCAGGTTATATGGAACATTTGTACATTTGAGAGAGAGATGACTGGTTGTACCTTTCCACCTTGGGTGATTTACTTTTGGTCCTTGCGCCTTGTTGTTTATTAGTCTTGTGGTACCCTGTGTTTGATTTGTGGTAAATAGGGTCATTGACCCACCTTTTATTTATACCACCCTTGTTGTTTTGATCTTATGGGTACTTTAGATGTTTGTCCACTTTATGAGGTTCTTTTATTTTTTATTTTTTATATATTTTTTATTTTTTATTTTTATCTTTTATTTTTTATTTTTTTATATATACCTTTTTTATCTTTTATTTTATATTTATTTTTATCTTTTATTTTTATTTTAAAGTGGCCTTTCCCTAATTCCTAATTTTTATTTTTATTATTTTAACTTTTAATTTTTTAATCCTTCCTAATTCTAAGGAATCCTAATTTAAAGGATTATTTTAATAATCCAAATACTATTTAATGAAGTCCTATTCTTTCATTTTCTATCATCCTATCTTCATATATCTCAGCTCTATTTCTTTTGAAGTTGACGTCAAGGGTTCCAAAGTTTTTTATTTTTTATTTTTTTATGCTGCTGTCCGCTTACTTATTTAGGGCTTCCACCTGTTGGAGTTTGCCATCTTTCACTCAACTTAGATTTGATCTATTTAAGGGTTATTTGTTGCTTCCATTTAGCTGAGCCGTGAAGGATCTGATTGAGGTCCAATCTACTGCTGTGGGGTCTTGCTGAGCACAGCAGTGGTCTGATTCATACTGTTGAGGGTTTGACTGAGGTCCAACCTGCTTGCTACTATATTGCCTGCCTACTGTGAGCTTGCTTGAGTAGGCCGTGAGACCTTAGGGTTTGATCTAACCCTGCTGTGTGTTCACATGTGGAGGCCGTGAATCTCTTTGGTATTAATCTGCTTATTGGCAGCTCATGTGTGAGGGCCACTGTTTGTATGGACAGAATCTTAAGTTAATTGTCTATGCTGAGCTTTGCTTTTGCCCAGATCTAAATGCTAAGTCTTATCTCTGGTTTGATTGTTGAGTTGTATTTATGGATAGATCTATTTATTTGAGACTGTCATTGGTCACCTGTGGCTAGATCTGGTGAGCTGAGAGTCACTTGTGTTCTGATCTTTTGTGCTGAGATCTTTTTTTTGCTATCATCTGACAGATCTGATTTTTGAGAATTTGTTTGTGGTCAGTTAGTCTAAAGACTTGAACTTTTATGCTAATGACTAGTCCATGGTATTGAGTTTATATTTTGGTTTTGATAAGATTTATATTATTGAGGATCAGACATGGGCACTGAGTTGTATCTGTGTGCTGAGTCTTCTTTTGATTGTCACTGTGCTTCTGACTGTCATTAACTATTTTGGTATACCTCAGCCCAGTCATGTCTCTCTCTGGTTTGTACTACCCTCTTGTAGGGTCTTCCAGATTTGATTGGCCTCTCTGAGGCACAGTCTTTACTGAAGGTAAGTAACTCTTCTGAGTATTCTTATAGGAAGGGTCTCACACACAAGTCAGTATCTTCAACCTTATCTCTTTTATTATTATGTGGTTAAATTTAGTTATTCTACGTTACATGTTGCTGGAAATTAACTTAGCACAGTGACCTAACTGGTAGTGTTAAAAGTACTTTAACACAGTGACCTGAGAGTGCTAAAGATATGAAATTTATGTTATGATAGATTTTACTACCGCACTATTTAATATTCAATATTTGTAAATGTTTATTAAATGTATTTTCTGCATTAAGTATGATGAATTGTTATTTTTCTGTATATAACCCTAATTTGATGAAAATTCAACAAGTAGTACAACAATCCAACCTGCACCATGTACTGCAGTTATTGTTATTATCAAATATTTTGATTAGTATCCCAAACATTTTGTGAGCAAAGAGTTCAAATTATAAAGACTTGTTTTATTCATTCTATGAATAAACCCCCATTGGCAAATTCGATGCCGAAATTCATTGTTAAACAAGTCTATTCTCCGATAGCTCACCTGAGCTCTAAGTTGTGCTTCTGTCCAAATTTCAGATTTCCACCAAAGAAATCCAAAAAGAAGGGAGACTCCAACGTTCTGTGCAAACCTCAATGTGCTAATATAATCAGTTTGGTGTTGTTTGAATGTCCGGACTAAGAGTGTTGAGAATTGTTCAGTCCATGATGTAGACCATTCATTCTTCAGATTTATTCTTTCCTGCAGTTTACTTTCAACTTTAAGTCCTTCCATAATTTTTCTTTCTTGAGGCTCCAATTCAACTTTGTGCCTTTCTTGTATACACAGAATTCAGTGTTTAAAATGGTGTTAATTCCACAGGACATTCCCTTGTTGAAAAAAAAATGCTGAAAAATTAACAAAACAGGATTTACTACAAGGACTACAAATATTTAACTAACTAGATGAAAATACCTAACCTAGCTTACCTTTGGATTTTCATTTTCCATTGTTCTACTCAGCTCTATTGGTGTGGAAATCAGACATATCTCCAGTTGCCAAATCTAGTACAAAATCTGCAGGATTCATTGGGATATTTGGAACAAATCCAATGTTATCAAAATAACCCATGGCATATCTTGCTTGACCTGAAAATATAGGCCATCCTTCTGATATTAACAAGAGTCTATCAAACATATGAAAGACCCTACTACTTGGCTGAAGTATTGTTGTAATTATAGTAGTGCCACTCTGCATATAATTGACTTCACACATCATACTCATATAATTATAGTAGTGCCACTCTGCATATAATTTACTCCACACATCATACTCACATCTGCTCCTCAGAGACGCATAAAACCTTCAACTAGTGTAGCTTTGCAAGGTTGTTGAGAACTTGAGCAAAGTGGATGAATCAACGCCTGATGTGGGTTCATCTAACAATAGAAAGGATGGATCCACTAGTATTTTACAGGCAATACAAGTCCTCTTCTTCTCCCCTCCAGAGACACCACGCAAAAAGTATCCACCAACTATTGCATTTCGGCATCTGGTGAATGTGAAATGAATAAACATTAAGCTACAACGTATGTTTTCAGTTGTGAACAACTTCCCCTGTATACAGATTTTATTTTTGTGTATGGAAAGTTGATGTTACAGTTATATTTGATTCCTTCACATTCCAATCTTATCATGTCTAGTAGCTACACAGATTAATAAACCGAGGATACCTTTCCAAGCCAAGACTTTGAAGTGTTGTCTCTACTTTTGCAAGCTTTTGTTGTTTGCTCATATTACTAGGAAGCCTCAACTTGGCAACAAAAAGTGTTTCATAAACTGTTACTTGTCGTATAGTATGTCCTCTTGTGTTACAAATCCTATCCTGCAAAGCAAGTTTTCAATCAGACTAATCCTGCAGATCATTGTAACTCTTCAATGACCTACTCCTTAGCAGATTATAGTAAAAAGTATAGTGATATAGCTAAACACTTGCTAAATTTATGCTCTAGTTGACTTGAATAGATCTTTGATTACTTTTGTTTATGGCCTTGAAATATATCAGTCAGCCTAAGTAATCTTACAAGGACATTGATTTTTATTCTCACTTCCTAAAAGCATTTGTAATGAATTGAAAGAAACACTTCATTCCTTTAACTACTAGAAAACATAGATAGGATTTATGCTCAATTCTTTACCATGTTTGTTTAAAACTACTATCTAAGCTTTTCTATGAAGTTTTAATATATAAATAACATTTAAACTTGTACTGACCTTCTCTTTAGGGCATTGCTGTAAGGAACCCCGTTATATGTTAAAGAACCAGTCAACTTCCCTTGAAGTCTTCCTGCAATAATTTTGAGTAATGTCGTTTTACCGTTGCCTGAAGGCCCCATTAAAGCTAGAATTTGCTTAGATGCGACATACCCTGCGATTCCATTGAGAATTTTCTTCCGATCTGTCTGGTTCTTCACCACCCTTCTAATGACTCTTGTGGGATTCCATTTGAAATGCTGTGCAGCTTTATATCACACTGTGCATTCCAGGTCTGTAAACTGTAGAACATCATGGTTAGGCCAATCAAGAAGTCCTCATGCATGGCATGTGATCCATACCATTGTCTTGAGAAGGCCTGTATTTTCTAGATAGATTTAAAGCAGACAAGACAAGAGTTGAAGGGCTACAAGCTACCTTAACAGAGATTGGAACCAGGGAATCGGAACTTAATTCCTCCTCTGCAAATGCAATCCAAGTGGCCAATCTACAACATTTCAAATTTGCAAAAGAAATGTTTTATAAAGAATACAATTTAATATTTATGCATTCCTGATCTTCTAAAACTCCTCCATGGCACAACAATGGTTTGCAAACTACAAAAACTCCAAAAGAGAGCCAATGAAAACCTCGCTTCACATCATTATGATGGTAGATAAGATAAGATAAGATAATTATATTAATGTCCAACTAATGACTACAAAGTAGGTCAAAGGGACTGCTGATTACAATGATGTCTGTACAAAGCGGGAGAACCAAACGGTCTCCTATAAAAATATACAATGCACGAAGAAAGAAAGAAAAGAGTGAACAAAAGTGAACAGGGCTGAAGTATGAGAGGGCTTTGACTGCAGACGCGAATCCAGAAAACCCGCAATGGGGCAGAGATGTCCTAGCAGAAAATATCCAGGAGCCAAAAGGTCTGAGGATCCAACCCATCTCTCCTAACATCCGAGGTTGAAAGAAGAGGACTGAAGAAAACTCAACAAAGTCTGTTGTCCTGACGAAGGGCTATTAGAGAGTGCGGACTGCCCACAAACTCGTTTCCTGGAGGGGTTCGTACGTTGCTGAGGCCTGGAGGACCTAGCCCGTCTCTCAGGACGGAGTCTGTGATGAATCTGCTGCTGAGATCTCGTGGGT
The DNA here is from genome assembly GCA_027924585.1 of Larix kaempferi. Classification (NCBI taxonomy): domain Eukaryota; kingdom Viridiplantae; phylum Streptophyta; class Pinopsida; order Pinales; family Pinaceae; genus Larix; species Larix kaempferi. The sequence continues at coordinate 13,541,124 of BSBM01001402.1, forward strand.
CGGGGTGAGGTCCCACAAATCCTCATTTATCTAGAGCCTGGATATGTACTAATATCGGTCAATCTCTTGGTGCCCCTGTCTGTAGGTAATACCCTGAAAAAGGATGTGATCTTCTGTGTGGGATCTGGTCTGATGGGAGGCTGAAGAATATGCGCTCGGAATCTGAGAGTCTCCTGCATGTAGAGAGCCAAACATCTCTGATCAGGGTACCTGAAAAACTCGGCGAGAGTCTGAGATCTCTAAACAAACAATGGAACCATCCTCTGATCTCGTAGTAACTGGGGCATCTAAAAATGAAGTGCGCCTCGGACTCCGCTTCCTGTAGGTGACATACTTGACAGATTCTATCTGGTCTATCAATATGGTGGTCCATATCTACCCGAAGTCTATGAGAACCGACTCTGAACTGGCCTAGAGGGATGCGAAGAGCATGCATCCAATGACGAAACGTATACTGGGGTCGGACAATGAGCCCGTCTCTCAACTCCAGGAAGTGCTTTGCGTAAAAGGCCATCTTTGGGCGTAACCCTCTCGGAGGATTGACCCAGGTGACCTGGACGAACTGCCTGTAGATGTCTTCCCGGATAATCTTGTTCAGTTTCTGTCTAGTGGGTAAAAGGTGACCAGGAGCATCTCATAAAATTAAGATTACAAAAACAAAAGTCAAACATAAAACACAACCAGCAGAATATTAAACTGTCTCGTCATGATAAAGATGCAAAGGATGGGAATAATGACTAACCATAGAACAATATCAGCCTCATCAAGGCTTCGATTTTGCTCCACATGCAATCCTTCTCCAACACGTGGATTTTGATTAGGAAATTCACCTCCTGGATATTGCTTATCTTTATTATATTGAGTTACCCAAACGTTATGCCTTAAAAAGGAAGCTCAAACTTAGCTTCAGACCCTTCCAATGGTAAGCAATTTGAGCTTGGAACTAGCTTGTAGCCAGTTAACTGCCCTGTTCTATTTATGGTCCTTGTGTTCCAAACCTGTAAATGATAATACTAAACAATTAGCCACTCTATTGACTATAAATAAATCCGTGGGACATTTGAAACAAATGTAATAGCCATAAAAGTATAAATGACAACCTACCTGCAACTGGCACTTCAAACAGGTTACACATTATATAATATCAATCTCATACAATGCACAATGCATTATTGTTATGGTAAGAAAAGACACATTTGTAGAAATCCCTGACAAGATGGTTTCATGTAGAATAAATATATATAATCAATAATTCTAAAGGTTACATGCTAAATTATTAAATCCATAAAATCCAAACTAAAAGATATTCTAGTACTGTAAAATATACCAGAAATACATTTATGTAGAACACAGTAGAAGCCTCATCAAAATAGGCATGGTATTTAATGACCTATGATGTGGATGTTCTCATCTTGCATGTCTCTATTCCTGACCCAAGTTCAAAAAAAATAGAGGCAGGACCAACTGTTCAAAAAAATGTAAAATGTAGTCCTCCATTATCCTAATTCCTTGCTAGCAGAGGTCAAAATCACATCTGTCCACACAGTACAAAGCATAAAGACTAGACTAAAATTCAATCATACAGATAACAAGACCAGACTATATCAGAGAATCATTAACCTAAACAGTTTGTTAATGACATCAAGCCTGAAGATAAAATATGTATAACTTGCTCATCACTCCCCCTCATTAACTGAATAAATGAATAAAGATATCTAATGGTATCAAGTTATCAACTGTCATACCTGAAAAAGTGCCTCTGTTGACAGTTGGTGTGGCACACTTGATGGCTTGAACCCCATATTCTGAGTTGGTTGATTTTGCACCTAACCTTCAAGTGCAAGAGATTGCAACAATGGCCTTGGTTGTTGTGGTAGTGGCAGTTGATGTAGACTCCCCAGACTTGGCTGGTTGGAAGGTGTTGAGGCTAACCTAAAAGAATAAAAGGAACTTTAGCCTGTAAAGTAAGTGGAGACTGCATTGGAGTTTGTACTCGCAAATTCAAACTTTGAGATGCCTATTGTAGAGACCGCAATACTCTGTGGCACTTGAGATTGAGATGGTTGGATAACCTAAACTGAAGGCTGCACTGGAGGTGGTTGTACTTGTATTAACTGCCACATTGGAATGTTTTGGGGTTGAGTTTGATGTAACAGTTGGCCTTGACCGTGCTGCCCAACCTGCAGCTGGGCTTGCCTCCCAATTCAAATCTGATTTTGTGCTACACGTATCTGACCCTGTCGACCAGACTATCTCAAAGAGTCATTAACCTACACAATTTGTTGATGACATCAAGCCTGGAGATATAATATGTACAACCTGCTCATCACTCCCCCTCATTAACTGAACTAAATGATTAAATATATCTAATGGTATCAGTTGGTATGGCACACTTGAAGGTTTGAACCCCATATTCTGAGTTCGCTGATTTTGCACCTGACCTGCAGGTGGAAGAGATTGCAACAATGGCCTTGGTTGTTGTGGTAGTGGAAGTTGATGTAGACTCCCTAGAATTGGCTGGTTGGAAGGTTGTTGAGGTTGACCTAAAAGAATATGAGGAACTTGAGGCTGTATAGTGTGTGGAGACTGCATTGGAGTTTGTACTGGCAAATTCAAACTTTGAGATGCCTATTGTAGATACTGCAATACTCTCTGTGGCATTTGAGATTGAGATGGTTGGATAACCTGAACTGAAGGCTGCACTAGAGGTCATTGCATTAACTGTCGCATTGGAATGTTTTGGGGTTGTTGCTGTAAGAATTAGGCTTGACCATGATGCCCAACCTGCATTTGGGCTTGCTTCCCAGGTTGAATATGATTTTGTGCTAAACATATCTAACCCTGTCCACCAGACTATAGGTGGAAATTGGGCACCTACAAATGTGTCATAAATAACAATTATTAACTATTATGAGCTATATACTCCTTTTGAAAGAAATTCCAAAGTCAATGATACTAAATTTAAGAGGATTGAAAATATCATTTGTGGAGACACCACGCCAAGCATTATATGTGCCTTAAACATTCAGAGACAAAACAATGCAGTTGAGCTATCAAGATTCAGACTTGGATTAACAACCAAAAAAGAAAGAGAATCAATAGACACGGACAATGTAAATCCACAAAAAACGTTCATGGCTAAACAAGAACAACCTACACTCCAAAAATTGAAGTATTAATAACAAACTAAAAGACCTTATTAGAAAAATAAATACACACCAAATATCAACCCCAGAAGATATCCATGGCCAACCAAGAACATCCTGCAGACCAAAAATTAAAGAAGTATTAAATACAAACCAAAACATCTTATGAGAAATATCAAGTACACAACAAATACCTTATGAGAAATATGAAACAAAGAACAAAGTATATTATGATAAATCTTAAGCATAGACACAATCTTATACAAAAATATGTACATCTTAGGAAAACAGCCAAAATATAAATCCTACATACACAAGGAGCGAGGAGAATCACTGTATTTTATGCAATGATGATTTTATAGCAGAAGACATAGATTCTGTACCAAATGAAAACTCACATCTACATCTTGCACACTACTAAAGTCTCTCGCATAGAGATATTCAATAGTTCACAAGTGATCCTCCACATTCATTTCCTACATTGTATTGCACTCAATAATTAAAACAATTACACATATGGAACCATACATACCATCTCAATCTTTGCCTTCACCCATTGCACTTGTGGACTCTGCATCTGGTTTTCAAGACCTGCCTTAATTTGTCCACCCCCTGAACCCAACAAAAAGAGTCAAACCATAAATTATTCAATGGAGACTGGGTCCTATACCTGCATTGCCTCTAAATTTAAAAAAACACACATCATGTAATTAGGACACAGTGAATGAGTTAAATTAAAATTGCATGGAACCTTAAAATTATGTAAAAACAAAAGAGTAAATTCTCCCTTACATACCTCCATCGCCTCTACCCACAACACCTGTGGAAAACCCAAAGGAAAATAGACTAGAAGACAAGCAACAAAACAAAATACCAAATCATAAATTAGCATGGCCATGCTCACAAAATGCCAAAAAATAACCATAGCAATAAAAAAGGAAAAAAACAACAAAAATAGCAAAAGATACAAATAACTATAGTAAAAAAAACAACCAAAATAACAAAAAGTAAACAACGATATAGAAACAATAGACATAGACAACATATAGCCCAAGAAAGTGTCCATGGCCAATAAGAGCATCCTGCACACCAAAAATTGAAGAAGTATTAATAACAAACCATAACACCTTAAGAGAAATATTAAATACACACCAAATATCAACCCCAAAAGGTGTCCATGGACAACCAACAACATCCTGCATGCCAAAAATTAGAGAAGTATTAAATACATACCAAACATCTCATTAGAAATATTAAGTACACAACAAATAACTTATGAGAAATATGAAATCAAGAATAAAGTATTATGATAAATCTTAAATATTGAATAAAAATATTATGCAAAAATACGTACATCTTATGCAAACAACAAAAATCATAAATCCTATTTGGGTAAGGAGCAAGGAGAGCCATTGTATTTCATGCGAGGATGATTCAATAGCAGAAGACATAGAATTTGTACCAAATAAAAACTCACCTCTACCTTTGCACTCTTACTAAAGTCTTTGGCATAGATATGTTCAATAGTTTCATGAGTGATCCTCCATGTTCCTTTCCTGCATATTATGCACTTAACAATTAAAACAATGAAACATAATGTACGATGCCCCTAATTTAAAAATACACATATGGAACCTTACATATCATCTCAATCTTCTCCTTACCCATTGCACTTGTGGAATCTCCATCTAGTTTTTTGGACCACCCCCTGAAAGCAACAAAAAAAGACAAACCATAAATTATTTAACAGAGACTAGATCCTATACCTACATTGCCTCTAAATTTAAACAAACACACATCATGTAATTACGAAACAACAAATGAGTTAATTAAAAATTGCATGGAACCTTAAAATTATGTAGCTACAAATGAGTAAATTCTCCCATACATACCTCCATCGCCTTTGCCCACTAAACCTGTGGACAACCCAAAGAAAAATAGACGAGAAGGCAAGCAAGAAAAGAAAATACCAAACGATAAATTAGCATGGCCATGCTCACAAAATGACAAAAACAAAAACAACCATATGTGCAACAAAAATATCAAAACATGTGCATTGGAGAGTTCTTAAGATGGAATTTGGCCCCTTGGTATATGTGCCACTCATGCCTTGTATTCGTTCTTGGACGAAGTGTTGGCCTTCTCCATAATAAAATATGGTATAGAAATCTCCTCAATAACTAGGTTCTCATCAAGCTAGGTTAACTCACTTCACTATAAAGTGCTTTAACCATGTTACCAGGTTTTTTGATACCATTTACCAATTGTTTATGTCACCATACTTGCTTAGGTCGATGTTGGAGTTCTGGAGCAACTTCCTTCTATCTGATGTAACCATTCCAAATTAAAAGGTTTTTTATTTTTCAGTTGAACGCATACACAGTGTTAATACTCAAGGTGCTAGGTTAAAGTCCATCCTGAAGCAAGCATCAACAGGACTGTAAAAATCTGAAAAGTTTTAAGGGGTAACTCTGCTTTATCATGCAAGATTTCAAAATCTGATTTCTCTATTTCAAGAGATTGCATTGATGCCTGACTGTTGCCCTCTTGTTTTCCTTTTGCATAGTGTCAGAGGTTAGAGGAATAAATGATAGTCTTACCCCTTTTTGTTGTCCTATAACCTTTGGAGAAGCATCATTCTTCTGAGGATATTACCCTCAGATTTGGCACACACTTGCTTAGGTCGATGTTGGAGTTCTAGAGTAGCTTCCTTTCTATCTGATGTAAGCATTCCAAGTTAGAAGGTTTTTTATTTTTCAGTTGAAGGCATACACACTGTGTTAATACTCAAGGTGCTAGGTTAGAGTCCATCCTGAAGGAAGCATCAACAGGACTGTAAATATGAGAAGTGTTAAGGGGTAACTCTACTTTATCATGTCAGATTTCAAAATCTGATTTCTCTATTTCAAGAGATTGCGTTGATGACTGACTGTTGCCCTCTTGTTTTCCTTCTGCTTTCATTCTAGCGGGTTTCTTGTTTGCATAGTGTCAAAGGTCAGAGGTAAAAATGATAGTCTTACCCCTTTTTGTTGTCCTATAACCTTTGGAGAAGCATCATTCTTCTGAGGATATTACCCTCAGATTTGGCATACAGTGGACCAAAGCAAATTCATCCTATCTGTATGCCAGAACAACATACAAAGTCTGCAGCATATAGTAACCAAGCTAGACTCGGAAAACATTCAGACTCACCAAATTTAGTACTTACGTTCTGCCAAACTCCCCCACTAATCTGGAAACGAGAGTTCTCCTATCTGTATGCCATAACAACACACAAAGCCTGGAGCATTACTCATAGAAAACATTCATACTCACCAAATTTAGTGCTTATGTTTTGACAAGCTCCCCCACTAATCTAGAAACCAGAGCTCTTACTTTAGAATGGGTTGGGCAATTAATCATCATAAAGTACGTCCCAATAACAGTTGCATCGAGCTTAAGCAATTTGGAAAAATGTGGCATTGGTGTTAATTGAAGTATGACAAATGGAACCAGCAGGATGGGTGTTGTTCCCAACAATAGTTTTAGTTTAAACTGGCTTTGAAGGGTTGTCATATGATGCCTAAATGGTAGAGCGTCCCTCTTGCAATGGCATTTTACTCCTTGCCTTAATGTACTCAGTAGACATCTTTAATTGTGGGCACTTCTCCAATGATAACTGTTTGTTTGTGCTTTCAAGGGTTAGTTGCCACTCAGGCAAACAATGTTGAAAGCACAAACATACTACATCATCAACCTCATGTTTCTTTGCATCTTCCATGCTGGCCATGATTGCCCTTGATCTACCTCATCAGTATGCCTAGAAAGCACAAGAAGTTGCCCTCCAAGCGAAACACTGGACTCTACAACTACTTGTTTGATGCTTGAAAATGTTGATCTGTAGGCTGGAATTGCAGAGAAAAGGACAATACAAACCTGATACATTCCAGAAAACACCACCAAAATCACCATTTTCTATTGCTATCATTGGCTATTCTAATGGCCAAAAAGCATGTAAATCATGTACATAAATTTCTGCTCATGAAGATAACCCAATCTGTGATTAATTTTGCCCTAGATCTTTGAGTTTTAAGAGTACATACATGTTGTAATAGTGTTGAGGTAGATCTGTAAATGGTGATAGGTCTGAAAGTACCACTGAAAAAAATTCCATCCGGGCCTGATCCTTCAAACTTTGAATGTGTTACCCCCCCGGGTTGCACTTGGATGGACTTGCAGTTGAGCCGCCAGACATTTAGCAAGTTACTTGTTCATAATCAGAGTTCATAAGTCCAACAAGCCATTTTTTGGCCCAGTTTTCTCTTTTTTCAATTTTGCATGTTCATACCCCATGGGAAATTGTAATAAATGACATAGCATGATGCCCTTTTGTAAAAGGCTTTGCCTTCCTAGGACTTGGTCATCAATCCAATTACTCTAGAGTGTTTTTTCTTTGTTATTTATATATTGCTTTTCAACGACTTATAAGTTTCGAGTTTTTCACTCGATCCTCTAAAGTTGGAGTAATTGTCTTGGTGGTTAGGCTTTAGGAGATTATTAAAGCTTAGTGGAAATGTATATTACCATGCTAGTTATTATTTTTTAGTCTTGCGAACATGCACTAAGTCCCTCCAAGGATTTTTTAAAATTTTTCATTATTAAAAAATTTCCTGCAAAAACAAGATATTTTAATTGTAAAAATTCACAAGTCATACAAGTGGTACTAGGAGGCGTAATTTGCCATGGGGGTGCTCGTTGTCTAACTCAGACCACCCATTTTAGCTATGTACCCACTTTGAGAGTGAAATTAGTGATTTTTAATCACTTAATTTCATTTTCTCTCAAAAAGTGAATTTAAAAAGTCAAATAAATGGAAAAAATCAGCATCCCGTGATTTGGGGAACATGTTCGGGACATGTTTCAATCATCTGCAGTGGTGGAATTTGTTTGTTAAGTCAAGGGCTAGTTCAAGGGAAGCCAAACCTGTTGATTAAAGATTGGATTGGTATCTGTTTTAGTGAGGGCGCATTAGCTCAAGGGTGAGGGCGCACTCCATGAGGAGAGGTGGCAAATTTCCAATGGGATGGTGGCCAACCTCCCTTGAATCACTCAAACTCATGTCTAGCTCACTTCTATGCTCACTCAAGCTCGTTTCTCCATGTGATAAGGCGCCCCTCCTTGGGAAATGTGCCCCTTTGCTATTTAAGTAGGAACTCTCTCCCTCATTTTGATGGCAGGTGGAACTTTCACTTGAGCTCTTTGTGATTGTTGTAATACTTTTGTTGATGGAATAAAAGGCTTTGGAGGCAAATAGTGGTGTAGCTCTCTCAAATGTGTGGATGATCATTGCTATGCTTATGAGGGAATCTACATTTTTGTATCTTTGTGGTTGATTGTTGGGCTTTGAAGGGGACCTATCTCCCAATAGGGTAAGAGAAATAAATGTGTTCGTTTATCATCTTATTGTTTGCTTACATTAGATCTCTTAGAAGTGCATGCTAATTTTGTTTAATTTCATGCTTTCCAAGTTTCTACTGTAGGTAGCACCGAGTCCTTTTAACCGTTTTTGTGCAAGGATTTCAAAGATTGCAAGTTGTCTAGCTTGGAGAAGAGGCTAAGCTAGTAAGCATCTTCCTCATCTTCAAGGTCTTTCAAAGAACATAGTCCCTCTGAGTTCCATCATCAAAGAATCCATTTGCCCAAGTTCCAAGGGTTCTTCTTCTTTTCTCCTTCTCTCACTTTAAAAAATCCAAATTTTCTTGGTTATTATTTTGTTACATGCTTAAGCAAAAGAAGATTTAGATCAAAGAATATCAAATATCTTTTTGCTTAGTATGCTTTTTAAAGGCTAGATCTAGTTATTCAAAGGCTTTATGTTTAGTAGATCTAGCTCTTAATTAAGTACTTAGTTCCTTTGAAAAAAATATATCTTTCAAAGTACTTAAGCAGGACTTTAATTTTTATGCTTTTAACAACTTATCTAGCACATTTGGTGCAAAGTTGGTGGCTGTTTTTTGCCAGGTAGAAGAGCATTGTGGCGAATTTTTGAAGATTCAGGCCATCCGAGATGCCCTCTTCTTTTCAACCTTTCTTCAAGCAAATATTTAGCCTCAAACTTGTAAGTTTGTTGGACCTGGTTTATAAAGGACCACAAACATTCTATCATTGTAAAAAAAAATAATAAAAGCAAGTGGACTACTCGACGCCCAGTCCCCATCCCCCATTGGGGGATCCGTGTCTCTTTCTGTGGTGTGATTTTTTCTTTTTCTTTTTATTTAGTTAGATTTTAAAGGTTTAAAATTTAACTTTCGTTGGTTCCAATTCAACGTTGGACCACAAACTCATTCAGGACTTTTCTTTTCATAGATTAAATTAGTTAGTTGTTTTGTCATTTTTCTCTTTTTGATTAAAAGAGTAATTGAACCTTTGCTATTTGTCCTTGATTATGCTCTTGTAACCATTGCGGGTTTGCCTGAGTCGATGGTCAACAATTAGAAATGGGATACTTCATAGTAGTTTAATAGGGAAATCCATTCGAAGTTTATTTTTTAAAAGTGAGAGGTTGCATTAAACATACCACAGAGTCAGAGGGATGCCTTAAGTAGATTACGTCTCTCCCTGTTGGACACCTAGTACTATTGCTCTACACTCATTTCAAGAGGATAAATTCTCAAGTGGGCCAAACCAAGAATCAAACCCACCTTAATCAACTCATCCATAATAATCTAAAACTGTTAAGAAGCACTGCAAAACTACCTTTCAGTATTATTGCATTCATTTACTTGTCGACACTGGTATATTTTACAATAATTTGCTTAAATCAATTTATGTGTTGTGATTGATTATCTTGCATGTTGTTATTTTAAATTCATTCTTGTTGCTCTCTTGTTTCAGTTATTCAAACTCCTAGATTTTATTTTTGCTTTAGCGTAATCAACCTTAGCTTCTTTTTATAAGCGTAATCAACCTTATTTTCTTAGGGCTTCGCTAGGAGTTGGCCTAGACAAGGGAGTCGAGTGTTAAGTGCTAGTACTTGACTTGTGACTTTGTAAATATTAGATCCAAAGATCACTACTCCCTCTGGATCACCCTGAGATCTCAAGCAGTTTGAGTCTCGATGTAAGTAAATACTCATACAAACATAAACTTAACAACTAGATCTCTTTACCACTTTAACACACATGTAATCACACATAACACTGAATATACCCTAGAAACCCCAAACAGGGAAAACCAACAATCTTGTGGGGCTATCTTCTCTCTCGAGCCCAGAGCATATAAGAAATGAGGCAAATACAATACAAGGTTACCTCAGAAGTAACTCAGGCAAACTCTAGATCTGCATGCATCAGACTGATGCATGCACTAGAAGAATGAGCCCTAACTGGAAAACTGGATATGAGTCTTCCGGTAACACCTCTATCAGATCTGTCTCTATGTATCACTCTACTCTGATCTGCTCTGCAACTGAAGAAGCCTACTGCTGAAAACGCCCTCCTCTGCATGCACACGTATGCCCTCCCTCAACTGAAGAGTGACTCATACTAAATCAGATTTGAGCTTTGATCGTCACTGATCTTCCTCAATCACTGAGACGAAGATACTCTGCAAGTTACAGACACGATGCGGTACGAGCTTCCTCCTCCTTAAGGAATGCGCCCTCCTTCTCTAGGAAAGTCGTCCTCCTCTTAATTGATCTATCTCAGATCAATCATCTCAGGAAGTGAGACAGACACCTTTTGTCTCCTTATAACATCTCACAGTAAAATTAGGTTTACCAAAAACCTAAAAGTAGGTGCATGCAAAAATCACTTTGCATGCATGCATGCAAACCCTTGCATGTATTTTCTCTCAGACATTTTCCTGGTTAACATTTTAACACTCCCTCTTGACCAGGAAAGGATTTTGCACCACTCCCATTTTCTCCTTGAAGTACTCAAACTTATTTTTCACCAAGGACTTTGTCAGAATGTATGCAACCTGCTCATCTATGGAAATGTATTGGAGCTCCATTGCTCCCTTCTGAACATGATCACGAATGAAGTGATATATGATCTCAATGTGTTTGGATCAATCATGAAACACTGGATTCTCAAAGAGTTTGATGCAACTCTGATTGTCACAGTGAATCATCGTAGGCTCCAATTGTTGATCAAATAGACTCACCAACATCTTGCGAAGCCAGATGGCTTCACAGCTGGATAACCTAGCCGCCATATATTCTGCCTCAACAAAACTCAATGCAACGGACTTCTGCTTCCTGTTGAACCATGACACCACTACCGAACCTAAGCTGAAGCAGCACCCGGAGGTGCTTTTCCTGTCACCTGCATTACCTGCCCAATCTGAATCCGTGAATCCTACAAGTTGGACTTCACCCCGCCTCACATAATTCAGTCCATATTTTGCTGTTCCATTGATGTATCTCAAAACATGCTTTGCTGCTACCCAGTGCACCTCTCTGGGTTCTACCATGTACTGACTCAAGGTGCTGACTGCAAAGCTCAAATCTGGTCTGGTGTTGACCAGATACATCAAGGAACCGATGAGCTGTCGGTACTTAGTGGAATCAGCCAACTTACTTTTAGAAGCCACTTGCTTCTTCCAGTTGGTTGTCATAGGGGTAGTCATGGGCTTGCAATCTTGCATCTGAAATCTCTTCAAAATGTCCATTGCATACTTGCCCTGACTGAGAAAGATATGCCCATCTTCGTGCCAAACTTCCATCCCTAGGAAGTAATGCATCAATCCTATAACCTTCATCTCAAACTCAGATGCAAGGTCCGTCTTGCAATCATCGATGAGTTTCTCGGCCCCTGTAATAAAAAAATCATCTACATAAAGCACAAGGATGAGCGGGTCCCCTTTTACTACGATGTAGTAGAGATTTGGATCAGCTTCACTTTTCTGAAACCCTACCTGCTGCAAATAGGTATCTATCTGAGAATACCAAGCTCTGGGTGCCTACTTTGAGCCATATAGAGCTTTCTTCAATCTGCATACATGAGATTCTCTCTCAAGTACCTCGAAGCCCTCAAGTTGCTCAATATACACCTCCTCCTCTATGAGTCCATTGAGGAAGGTTGTCTTGACATCCATCTGATGAATCTTCCATGCCATTTTCGCTGCAACAGAAATCACTGTCCTGATGGAAGAATACCTGGCCACTGGAGAAAACGTCTCCTCATCGTCAACTCCCTCTATCTGTGAGAACCCTCTAGCCACAAACCTGGCTTTGTATTTCTCAATGCTGCCATCTGCAGCATACTTAATCTTATAGAGCCATCTGGAGGTGACTACAGATATTCCCTTTGTTCTGGGGACCACTTCCCAGACATCATTCTTCATGAAGGAAGCATACTCTTCCAACATGGCATCTCTCCAAGCCTGCTTACCTGCAGCTTGTTCGTATGAGGAAGGCTTTGACTCACTGATATTGCTTACTAGACCTAAGCAACTGTGGAATCTCTGTGGAGCCTTTCTTTCTCTTACATCTTTCTTGGGAGTTCCTACTGCTTGAGCGTCCTTCAAGGTATCTTGAAGCCACTTGGGATTCCTCTTCCCTGAAGTGACATCCTGTGAGGAGAACTCCTCATCCTCGTCCCAATATCCTATATGAGAATGAGTACCTCCAATAGCGGTGCCAATAGTCGTCGATCCTGTAGCTCGAGAGCCTGTAATCTGGGACCCTGATCTCGGTTGATCACCAATCTGAGATGTTGTGCTAGTTCCTGCTCCTGTGCCTGTGGAAACTGTATCTAGTGCATCTGTCACTCCAGACACTTGGGACCTCATTGGCTACTGAGCAATACTTTGTCCTATGTCATATAGGGATGTAGCAACCTGTTGTTTACCCTTCCCTAACTCACATGACTTTCGAAAGGCCCGATCCTCCTCGAACTTCACATCTCGCCTCACAATAGTCTTCTTGAGAGCAGGGATGTTAATGCGATAGGCCTTTGAAGTCTCATCATACCAAACCAGAATTCCTCTTTTTGCAGTGGGCTCCAGTTTTGTCCTTTCTCTGAAGGAACATGAGAGTAGGTGAGGCATCCAAAAATCCTGAAGTGCCCAACTTCAAGTTTCTTCCTAGAGAAAGCCTCCTCAGGGGTCTTGTCCCCCAATGCCTTATGAGGGCTCCTGTTTTGAATGTAGGCTACAGTGTTGCATGCTTTAGCCCAAAGGAAAAATGGCAATCCCTGATCATGCAACATGGATCTCGCGGCTCCAACAATGGCCCTGTTCTTCATCTCAGCCACCCCATTCTGTTGAGGTGTATAAGGTACAGTCAACTGCCTCTTGATGCCTTTCTGAGTGCAAAACTTATTGAACTCATTAGAGGTGTACTCTCCCCCATTATCTGATCCGAAGATCTTAATCTTCCTTTCTGTTTGCTTTTCCACAAGAGCATTGAACTCTTGAAACTTCTGCAAAAATTCCATAAACTCTTTGCTCTTCAAGAAGTAGATCCATGTTTTCCTGGAATAGTCATCAATGAAAGATACATAGTACTTGTATCCTTTCAATGATGTAGTGGACATCGGACCACCAAGGTCAGAATGAATCAAATCAAGAGCTCCTGTAGCTCTGTTATCACTCTTGGGAAATGTTGTCTTGACGTACTTCCCGAGAGCACACCCCTTACACACATCGATGTGCTCAGTGCTGAACTCAGGTACTCCTGTCACAATCTCCCTCAGAATCTTTAGGGTCGGATGGTGCAGATGAGCCATCCTCCTGTGCCAAAGCTCACAGGGATCACATCCCTCATCACGATTGTTATGACTTAGGGCATGATGAAGTTGGAAACTCAGCTTGTATAACTTCCCACTGCGGACTCCAATCCTCTCAGTTGAATCAACACTGGATCCCTTGGGATGAACTAGCACATTTCCATCTCTGAACATCATCCATAGTCCTCGATCTTCAATAGTAGACACGAAGATCAAGTTTTTCTTAAGACCTCGAACGTATAGGACATCACGAACTCTCATTTGTTCTCCAGAGTCTTTATGGAAGGACATAGTTCCTCGTCCTATTGCCTTGACCATAGAGTTGTCTCCCAGGACAATTTCAAGATCTATCCCATCCTCTGCTAGGTCGGAAAAAATATCCTTGGACACCCATCATATGACTAGAAGCTCCACCATCTATGTACCATACACTAGACGTGGAGGCCATCAATGATTGACAGGAGTTAAGAGCCATCTCCCTGTCAATCCCGTCGGTAGCACACTCATCAATATCCATAGTGGAGCAAGAAGTACAAACAATTTGATCCTCCCCCATGATCGCAGATCTGATGCTGCAGTAGTAAATCTAAGTGTGATTGCTCTCCCTGACCCTTACCAGGGCTCTGATACCATGTAAATATTAGATCCAGAGATCACTACTCCCTTTGGATCGCCCAGAGATCACTACTCCGTTTGGATTTTACTCAGCTAAATTTCTCTCAGATAGCAGGTCAACCCCATCGTCTCCCAGACAAAGCTGTAGAGAAACTCCCGATGTACACTAGCAATGATGCCACTACTTTCGCCGCTCATCTCAGGAGCTTTTCCAGATGTGTTAATGCCTATGTCAGTGACCCTGCAAGCCAGCATGATGACGTCTATATGAAACCGTTTGCTCTTTCCTTGGATGGAAAAGCTGGTGATTGGTATAGCAACCTACCAAACAACTCATTTGTCACTTTGGCTACCTTCAAGACTGCCTTCACCAACAAGTTTGGTGAATAGAAATAACCGAGGCATCAACTCGCTTCTTTGACAAACATCAAGAAGGACACTGAAACGATGGACGAGTTTAACACTAGGTTCACTGAGTTATCAAATGCTATTCCTGACACCTATGCACCGCCTGCACCTTCCATCCTGGTTTACTACATTGAGGCACTTAGTGGCAAGATGCAATATCAGATAAGAGACAAAGAACCCACTACTTTGCTTCAAACCCAAGAGATGGCTATTAAAATTGACTTAAACATGCAGTCTTCAGGAGAGTCAAACATCCAGGGTTACTCCAGATCTTCAACACCTTTAAAGATTAATGAACCAAAAGATAAAGATCCTTTATCAGTTATGAAGGATGCTTATGAAAAACAGATGTTGGAAATAAAGAAGGAAATGAAGAGAAACATGGAAGAAGCTGAAGCAAAACACCTTGCTCAACTTAAGCAAATACAGAACCGGGTAGTAACTATGGAAAGAACACAAACACAAGCTGCTCCTAGGACCTTTGCTGCAAAACCAAATTGGCAGAGAAAACCTCCCAACCATGAACAGAGGCCTCCTCATCAGCTAGAGGCTGCTAACATGGTTGAGTCATACAAGCCATTTTGTACGGCATGCAGAGATTTCCATGAGGAATCCGGTTGACATTATGCATGTTATGTTCAGGAACATGGTTATCCTGAGGGTTGTGGTCCTAGCACGTCTACAAGCGAGCCTGAATTCATCAACCATGTAGGGGACACCTATAGCAATCCTAGGGACAGTTGGACTCAAGCCAACCAAGGTCATCAATGGGTTGATAACATGACTCAATACTATGGTGAGATGCCATCAAATGTCAACAACATTCAGAACTTCAAAGGCATGACATATCAAAGAAGACCGAAGGAAGGACCCTCTACTCAAACTGGTCCTAAGGTAACAATTCCTAACACAACTCAAGAATCTAATGATGAAAAGGAAACTGTTGCTTTAAGTTTTGATTTAGGTAGTTGGTTGGCCAACTCTAAAGTTCCAGTCCCAGTATTGGAGCTATGCAAGATTCCTAGTCAAAAGGAGAAGCTTTTGAAAATGCTCAACACTCAAACAAATGATGTTTCCCCCTCTATCTCAAAACCTGTAGCACCTGAAAGACCTTCCACACCTACAAAGCCTTCTACTCCCAAGAAAGTGACTTTTTCCAACACAATGGAACAACCTTCAACAAGTTATAGCAATACTCATGAGGATCCTCCTATAATCCTGCATACTAGGGACTCAAGGAAAGAAGATCACCCACCTTTCTATATATCATTGATGATAGGGGATCTTCTTCTACACAATTGTATGTTGGATTCAGGATCTGGTGCAAACTTGATGACTAAGAAAGTTATGCAACAGCTTAACTTAAAAACCACTAGGCCCTACCAGAATGTATGTGCCATGGATTCCAGACCAGTTAAAGTTGAAGGGATGATCGAAAACCAACCTGTTAGATTGGCTAAGTATCCGAACATCCATGTTACCATGGACATCCTTGTCATAGATGTGCCGGATAAGTGGGGGATGTTACTCTCTAGGAAATGGGGTGCCACTTTGGTTGGGTCAATACAATTAGAGATTGGTCTTATGCAACTGTTCCAACATCCGAAGATTCACTTGTCAAACTGCACACTAAAAAAGAAAGAAGGTACCATGTTGAAAATCCTCAAAGACCCTCAAACGCGTATGTCTACAATATTGATGAAATGGGAACCTATCAAATCAACTCCACCTTTTTAGATCCTATTCATGAAGAAATAAAAGATGAAAAAGTTGATGAGCTGTGGAAAATGAAATTTGATGGGGCATCCTCTAGAGCCGGGAAAGGGGCTGGCATAATCATAACCTCACCCAAAGGAAAGGATTTCAACTTTGCATTCAGGTTAGAGTTTGAGGCCACAAACAACGTAGTAGAATATGAAGCACTTCTACTAGGCGTTGAAATCGCCAAGGACATGGGTATAAAATTGCTTAGCATAAAAGGAGATTCACATTTAATAGTGCAACAAATTAAGGGTCAATTTGCATGCAAGTGTCAAAGACTTAAAAGATATGAAACACTTCTACTAGGGATTGAAATCGCCAAGGACATGGGTATAAAATTGCTTAGTATAAAAGGAGATTCAGATTTAATAGTGCAACAAATTAAGGGTCAATTTGCATGCAAGTGTCAAAGACTTAAAAGATATAGAAATGCAATATGGGACACCATGGAATATTTTGATGCACTAAACATAGAAGCAATCCCTAGAAAATAGAATAGTGCGACAGATAGATTGGTGGTTGCGGCATCCACCCTCCAACCATCAAATGAGATGTTGAATGGGGAATGTACCCTTGAAATTAACTATAGACCATCAGTCCCTAACAACATGAACCATTGGCAGGTTTTCAAAGATGATGAACACATCCTGAAATCCATTCATAACTTAGATGAGTTCTCAAATTTCAACGTCAGCATGCAGGAGGAAGGCAAACAATATCGAGAAGACAGCCAACCCATCAATCCAATATCACGTGGTTTTACTAAACTGGAAAACATCTTTGACAGACATGATGGGAAGAAGAATAACATCGACCAAATGAAACCAGGGGATCACATTGAGATAAATAGTGGGTCGGAAACAAATCCAAAAATTATAAAAATTGGAAAAGGGACTTCTGAAAAAGAAAGGAATGCCTTGATAAGCTTAGTCAAAGAATATAGACATACTTGCATTTACTTATGACGAGTTAAAAGCTTGTAGGGAGGATGTGTTCCGACACACCATCCCTCTTAAACCTGAAATGCAAAATGCTAAGCCTTTCCGGCAAAAACTTAGGCAAATAAATCCTAAGTTGGCCCCTATTGTCAAGCGGGAATTAGAAAAAAATGCTTGCAGCAGGTATTATAGCACCCACTCGATATACATCATGGTGCTCCAACTTAGTTGTGGTTAGAAAGAAGAATGGGAGCATCAGGATATGCATTGACTTCAGAAATCTTAACATAGCCTGTCAAAAGGATAATTATCCACTCCCTAACATGGAGACCCTCTTCCAACAGGTCACTGGGTCTACAATGATGTCTATGCTTGATGGGTTTTCAAGACATAACCAGGTTGTCATTAAGGATGAGGATAGACACAAAACAGCTTTCACAACCCCTTGGGGAACCTTTGAGTATCTGAGAATGCCCTTTGGTCTTGACAATGCTGGGGCCACTTTTCAAAGGGCCATGGATTATGCTTTCAAGGAATTGATAGGCAAAATCATTGAGATATACCAAGATGATTTAATTGTTTTCTCAAAGGAAAGATCCAGCCATATCAATCATCTTAGGAAAGTTTTTGAATGATGCAGAGAATTTGGTATTTCCTTGAATCCAGCCAAATCTGTCCTAGGGATAGAAGAGGGGAAGCTTCTTGGTCACATCATATCAAAAGACGGGGTCAAGATTGACCCTGAGAGAATTGAAGCAATAAAAAAGATACCTCTTCCAAAATATGTTAAAGGTCTGCAATCCTTTAATGGTCATATCAATTTCATTAGGAGGTTCATCCCAAACTTAGCTGAGTTAATGAAACCCATGCAACGGTTACTCAAGAAGGATGCTAAGTTTGTCTAGACTGATGAAGGGAGAGAGGATTTTTCAACCATAAAGGATGCTATCACTAGATCACTTGTATTGGTTAGTCCAGACTACACAAAAGATTTCATGGTGTTCTCTTTTGCTTCAGAAGATACTATTGCCGGTGTGTTGCTCCAAAAGAACTTCGAAGGGTTCAAGGAACTAATTGCCTTCATGAGTAGAGCCTTGCAGGATTTAGAATTAAAGTATACCATCATGGAAAAGCAAGCCTATGCCTTAGTAAAATCTCTAAAGCACTTTAGAACATACATTGGCTACTCAAAAGTCATAGGGTATGTCCCCCATGCTGCAGTGAAAGACATCCTGTCCCAACAGGATTGCTTAGGAACAAGAGGCACATGGGTATCCAAGATCCAGGAATATGATCTAGAGATTAAGCCTACTAAACTAGTAGAAGGACAAGGCTAGCTAAAATGTTAACCCAAAAGAATGAAGAGGCTATTGATATGATTTGTGCAAACCATGGACCTAGTCTACGCATGACAAGAGCATTACAAGAGCTTGATCATCATTGGTACTCAGATATTATATATTTTCTATTACACTTAGGTGTCCTTGATCATCTCAAAGGACATAAGTGAAGGGCACTAAGATTAAAAGTCGCTAGGTATTGCCTCACTCAGGAGGGTTTGGGGTTGGAGGAACCTAGACGGTGTAATACTTAGATGTGTGCATGAACAAGATTCTAAACAAATCTTGATTGAATTCCATTCAGGATTTTGTGGGGGCCATTATGCAGCGAATACAACTGCCCATAAGATCCTTAGAGCCGGATACTATTGGCCAACCATCTTTGCGGATGTGCATAAACATGTTAAATATTGTCGGGAGTGTCAGCTCTTTACGGGGAAGCACAAGTTGGCTGCTCTTCCCTTACACCAGTAGTTGTCATTGCCCCTTTTCAGCAATGGGGCCTTGACTTCATCGGGAAATTCAAAGATAATTCTAGCAATGGATTTTGCTGGATTCTCACTGCAACCGACTACTTCACCAAGTGGGTAGAGGCCATACCTACCAAAACAGCCACAAAAAAGGTTATCATAGATTTCATCGAGGACAGGATCATCACCCGATTTGGCACCCCTCTAAAGATAACAACTGATAAAGCCAAAGCCTTCAGCTCAGCAGAAATGAATGATTTTTGTTTCAGATACGGCATTGTCCTATCTCATTCTTCCGATTATTATCCACAGGGTAATGGACTTGCTAAGTCCTCCAACAAAAACCTAATGACCATCCTAAAGAAGACTATGGGTGACAATAAAAGATCTTGGGATAGCAAAATCAAATATGCCCTATGGGCAGATAGGATCACCAAGAAGAACTCTACTGGTAAATCTCCCTTTGAGCTTCTCTATGGTATTACAGCAACCTTGCCACTCAGCATGCAATTTCCTATATTCAGAATGCTAAGTGACTATGGAGCAGAAAGGTTAGAAATGGAAGATAGGATCAATCAGATTATCGAGTTAGATGAGGCAAGAAGAGCTTCCCTTGATAAATCCCTAAGACATCAAGAAAGTATGAAGGCCACCTTTGACAAGTAAGCCAAGCCGAGACCCTTCCAAGTAGGAGATATTGTTCTCTTATGGGACAAAAGAAGGGAAAAGCCTGGGAAGCATGGGAAATTTGACAGCCTTTGGAAAGGCCAATTTATCATCCATGCCACTGCTAGCACTAATTCTTTCTTGCTGAATACAATGGAAGGAGAAAGATTGAGCCTGCCCATGAATGGGCAACACCTAAAGCCTTTCTATCGAGATAACATCCAAGATGACCAAGGGGTCATCTCAGGGCTTCTCTAAACCCATCCTTGTTGTACTTTTATTTTACTTTTGTACGATATTGATGTATCATAGCATTTGTATATTAGATGTTGTATCATATTTCATATATATTCTGGAAAAGAAAAGATTTTATTTCATGTACTTTGATTTGAAAAAAAAAAGCAAAAAATATTTTACATATTGGTATAATATCTTGGCATTATTTATCATGTACAAGTGGACTAAGACACTTATGTTTCCATGCAGGAAACTGATATTCTGGGATTCTCGAATACTCTCTTTGATCCATAAATCAAACGAGTACCCGTCCCACATTTGGAACCAGATGTTACCAACTTATTTGTACCATAGTTGGATAATCTGAAGAGCCGCCATTTCACAAACATGATAAGTGTTTGTGTTCCAGTGTATCAGATGATCCATCCTTTGTGCCTAGTCAGTTTTGGCTAGTCAGTTTGTTGTTTGTCCTGAAATGACCATGCCCCACGGGGTTTTTGTAATAAAAGTGTGCTAGTAGGGTTTGAGTGACTCGGTCACCCATGACTGGTTTATCAACTAAGGTATTCCAGGGAGTTTTTTACCCTGACTAATTATACTTTGCCTACAACCGAGATATAATTGACAAGGTTTTCTCCCGCTTCCTCCAAAGTTGGAATGCCAGATTTTGAAATTCTGGCCATGGGGGGTTATTAGAGTCCAACTGATGAATATGAACCTACTACACACTATGAGTCGAGTCAGTGGTCATTTCCTAGGTCTGTAGTGGTTTTTAAATGTTGTTTGAAAAAAATTTACCAGACACATTGGACAGTTTTTTTTAATTATTTTTAATAATAAAATTTTTCCATAGTTTAAATGGAAAAATTTCAATTTGTAATATGTCAGTCGTCCGGGGGTGTTTTTCAGTGATTGAAGGCTTAATTCCTAAGCCAAAAAATCATACTTAGACCCCGGACACCTTTATCCTAAGTTTCGGATCGTTGTTTGGCCACTTAATTAATAATTCCTCAAAAATCAATAAAAGAGGATTATTAATTAATTAAATCAAAAAATTAATAATTGGAGATAATCCAATTCTCTCAGATTTAATCCAAATGGATTAAAATAAAGGGCTAAATGACATGGCACAGGGCATCAAAGAAGATTCCAGTCATCTCAGTCATCATTCAGTTAACTATCCAGTCAACATCAGTGTTTAACTCCAAGTGAATTCGCCCTCCTCATGTGGAAACTCGACTTTAATGATGTGGAAAGATATTAAGTGGTTTTGAGTTAAGTATTTGTTGCATTAAATGGGAGTGGGGGCCTTGCCTAGGTGGAGGCCACCTCCCACTCTCAACCACCAAGATCTCTATCAAATTCGAGTTCAAACTCCAAGTACCTACCTCATCCACACGTGTTTCATCCTCCCTCATGCCAATCCAAGTATGGAGCTCGAGTTTGCTATGTGGCAACCTTAGAATGGGTCGTTGGGAATGTAATGAATGCCATGGTAGGCGCCTTACCCACATCATGGCTTGGCTCCTACTAAGACTCATTCCATATCCCACGTTTTGCTCATTGCATTAAACCCTAACCTCACGTATATCTCCATTGGATCACGAGTTCTACACTTGGCAACCATTTATTTGAGGGGTGATAGGACCTATGTTGAGATGGGGGGCGCCTTTCCTAGGTGGAGGCCACCTCCCCATCCCTCTTCAATGCAATTCAAGTTATGTGGGGTTTCAACACTCCAAGCATTGGTTACATTGATATTTGATTGGATCATGATTAGAGATTTGATGGAGTTCGAATTTGATGACTGTGCCATTGACTCTCCTCTTTGCCAATTCGAGTTAGGTCTCTTGGGCTCTTGTATTTTGTTATATAAGGAAGGTGTTGTCCGCCAAAATGCACACCAGCAGCAGAAATATTTCAAAAGCTGTCTCTTCACTACAAGTGAGAGAGGTGTGGCCTTGGGGGCAAGCAATGAGCCAGGTACTGTCACCTGAATCCCAGCTCCTCCGTTTAGGGTAACTCCTAACGAAGCCAAGGGGAGAAGTCCCTACAAAGAGTTTCACTAAGGCTCTTAAATGTTTTTTAAAGTTTAAGTGTATGGTGATACGGATGGGTGTTTTTTAGGAGTTTTTTGATTGATGATGACCACAATTATAGAAATGAACATAAGATAGTAAGCAATCCACGTTGCATTAGAAGATATCAAGATGACAATACGCTTCAAGACTTGAAGTTCAAAAAAAGCATCCACAAGATAAAGTAAAACCACAAGAACAAAAGGTCCTAATCAAGATATAAATTTTAAATAACCAGTGCCTTATGGAGTAAAAAATAACAAAGATGTGATGTTGAATGTGTGGGTCTTGAAAGGTATTGTTCATGAGATCGTTGTGCAAATTATCTTTGTAAATTGTAAGTTTTAGGTGGTCTTGATTATTAGGGTAAAAACAAGGATATCAAAAGTCCGGAAATAGTACTGGTAACCTCTTAGATGATAGGTCGAAGCCACCTAGATTGCAAAAGGGTAAGTGTTCAATTGGCTTGACCACCCTTGAGTTTGACAGCGGGATTTCGGCACCACCTATTTCAGGAAACAACCTTAGTATTATTCGAAAGGCAACGCCGGTTCGTTGGTTGGGGTAAAGTTTTATTAAATTATCACTTGTAAGATTAGCAAATCCAACACCTTTCTGAGTAATAGCCTAACCCTTTCAGGTTGGCAGAGCATACGGGTGTTGGATAATCGACCAAGATTAATTAATTATGAAGGGGTGTGTGTTGGAAAATTTTATTATTAGAGCACAGTTCAACTCTCCGATTGAGAGCGCTCTTGACTTAGTCTTAAGACCAAAGTTCAAGAGACTTTAATTAATCTAAATGCCTAATGCAAGGGAAATGCAACAACTAAATGCTCTCCGACAGAGAGTGCTCTTGACTTGGATTTGGCCAAGTTCAAGAGACTTTAATTCTTTTTATGAAGCAGGAGCAGTTGTAACTTGAAGAACAAAATGAAGCTTTAGATAACAGAAAATTAAATGATTATAGCAAGATTTAACAAGATGATTGAAATAAACTGGAGATAAATTTAGTATTCTATCAAACAATATTAATCTAAAGGTGGGATCTACCTCCGAACAAGGTTGATCACTAGAAACACTAGTCCTTGAGACTTTCCAGCTAGCTGGAACTTCGACAAGGAGGCTAATGGGGAACGAGAAGCTACCACAAAGCTATGTGGCCTTTGGGATGCAATCCCAAAGTTTGTTTACTTTAGTCAAAACTTGGAAATGGAGTACAAAAATAAAGTATTAATCTAAGAACTAAAAGAGAAAGAGAGATCTAAGCCAAGCAAAACACAACACTCTTCCCCAAATGGGGAAGAAGAAACCAAAAAAGTGGAGGACTCCTCCACTTAGCTCTTTATTAATTTATTACAAATGCCTTTGGAAGAATCCTTGAAAAGGTCTTTTAGGTGAAGATGAAACTTGGAAAATGAAACTAACTCTTAAGAGCCATTACAAAGGATAGTGGATGGTATATTCGTGTGTTGAATCCTCCTTGTATTTTATTGAAGTTCTTGTTACTTTGGAATTGGATCCCTTCACTTCGACCTTTTCAAACTCCTTTCACTTTCAAACACCTACAATACAAATCAAACTCAATGCACCCTTTAGTGTTAATGAAACAAAATGTGAAATTTGCACTAAATATGAACTAAATAAAAATGAATTGAAAGACAATGCAAATCTAACTTTCAATGGAATCTAGGATGCAAGAATTAATAATACAATGAGTGCAAATCCTACGTGCAACTGGCTAATGAAACAAGGAAAGACTAGATCCAACGATGCCTAACTATCAATCTTCCAATGCATAAAACTACTACAAACTAACAAAACCTCAAAGTATCCACTCGCTTTTTGTACTTTTATGTGATTTCTAGGATGATTTTAAGGATGGACGAATGGAAGAGATTGGTAGGGAAAAATGGAGAAAGATGGATGAGTGGGAGAAGGGTTGGATGAAAGGGAGATGGCCTTTTTTGGAAGGAAGAGGAGCGAATGGAATGAAAGAGGGGAAGCAAAAATGATGAGGACAAAAACGAGGGCAAGAGGGAGATGAAATGGCTAGAAGAAGAAGGCTTAGCAAGACAACGGCAAAATGGAGATCAAAGAGAAAAATAGAAGGTTTTGAAGAGGTAAACCCTTGAGAACAATGTAACCAACTAAAAGTTTGTTGAAGTTTGATGGGAAGAGCTAGATCCTCTAGTTTCTTTGAGTTCAGAAAGCTTGAAATTCCTTTAGCCTTATGTGGAGTGAAGATGTACCTGCAAGAACCTTAAGCTTTGGGAAATATATGTGAAACAAGAATATTTAAGCGAAAAGAACTAGATACATTGTTTGCTTGTGCTAGATTGTTAGCCCTCTTGAAACAAGATCTACAACTTAATAATCTCAAATACAAATGCAAGAACAATATCACCTTTTTATAAGGTGAACCAATGGCCACCAAGAGCCTCCACGTTTTAACCTCCAAAGTCTCAACTTTATTAATAATGAAAATCATTTACAAAATGTCCAGAGTTTCTTTGCTCAAAAGTCCATGAGGAATCAAGAAGAAGAACCTCATTATATAGCAAAACATAAGAGCTACCCTACCCTAATTCAAATTGGCTTGAATGGAGCCAATACCACCAACACAAGTCGATTTCCAATCAACATCAAGTCCCAACGAGCTTGGAGTGGAAGACCACCAAACAACTTGAGTTCAAAGTCTACATGGATGGTGAGGTGGCATCCACCTAGGCAAGGCGCCCCCCATCCCATTCTTGGAATAATCACCATCCATTTAACATGTGCCATGTGGAAAAACTCGAGCTCCAAGGAAGTTGACGTGAGCTAGGTTGGAGAGGGCGTGATTGATATGGTAGTTACTTGGAGTTTGACCACAATCTTGGTAGTTGAGAGTGGGAGGTGGCCTCCACCTAGGCAAGGCGCCCCCACCCCCAATAAATGCAAGCCAATCACCAACCAATTCTCATTTATTAACCCCTCCACATCACCAATTCGAGTATTCATGCATGGAGGGTGAATTCTCTTGAAGTTAATCTCTTGTGCTGACTGGAGAGTTGACTGAAGCTCAGTGGAGTTGATTGGAATCATCTTAAATGGCAGGTGCCATGTCAAATAGCCTTTTATTTTATTCAAATTGATTTATTTTGGAGAGATATGGATTATCTCCAAAATATTCAATTTTATTATTTTAATTAATAATTTCTTTGTAACTGGGTTAGATGAGAAATTATTAATTATGACGCCTAATTGACATCCGAAACTTAGGATAAACTGGTCCGGGGATCATGAATGATTTTTGGCTTAAGTCTGGAGCCTTCAATCACTGAATTCGGATCCCGGATGACTGACATATTACAAATTGAAATTTCTCTATTTAAACTATAGAGAAATTTATTTAAAATTTAAAAATAATTAAAAACTCAAACCCGACGCCTCCGGTAAAAAAATTTCGAAACTTTTTCTGAGGGTCCTAGAGACTTAGGACATGACCAACACCTATTCTAATAGTGTCTAGTAGGCTTATATACATCAGTTGGACTCTAATAACCCCCATGGCTAGAATTTTCAAAATCGAGCATTCCAGCTTTGGAGGAAGCGGGAGAAAACCTCATCGCTTATAGCTCGGCTATAGGCAAAGTATAATTGACATGGGAAAAAACCCCCTGGAATACCTTAGTTGCTTAATCAAGTCATGGGGGACCGAGACACTCAGAATCCTACTAGCAAACTTTATTACAAACCCCATGGGGCCATGGTCATGTCGACTGAAAAACAAAACCGACTAGCCAAAACTGGCATGGCACAAATGCTGGATCATCTGATACACTGGAGTACAAACATTCATCATGTTTGTCAAAAGGCGACTCTTCAAATAATCCAACTATGGTACAAATAAGTTGGTAACAGAAGGCATTGCCTCCTTGTTTCTCATGGATATTTTGGGCAAACTTACTCTGCCAATTTGTAATTGTTATAGCCTTTGGCTTATTGAAATAAAGTGACTTTGGAGGTCCATATGGTGTTGATGCTTGTCATGGAAGTGCTACATTGATATTAAGGTGATTTTGTTCTTGTATTTTGCTTATATTTCATATCTTGATCAATTATTAGCTTAGAAGGCTTTCTGAAGTCCATAGGGTGGGCATTTGGGTTCAAATTGTCCATTTATGTTGGGTTTAGTGTGATTTGGAAGGAGTAGACTGTAGTTGGAAATACTTATACTCTTCTAACCCCACTTTATTTTGCATACTATTTTGATCAAGATGTGTTTATGAGCGATTTCTTGTGCAGATCTCCCAGTTTGAAGAGAGACTTGAGCTTGGTTGCATCTCTCATCTCTTCAAAGAACATATTTTTCTGACATTTGTGTGCATTTCAGGATCTCCCAAAGTTGATCTCAAGCATTAGAGTTTTGGCAAAGAAGTGCTAAGTTCGAAGATCCATCTCTTAATACAACTTAAAACTTGGTTACTTGGTTCTATTGTTGAGTAGTGGATCTACAAGTCTATCTTTCCCACACTCTTCTTCTTCTTCTATACTAAAGTTTTGACTTGAGTAAGCACCTTGGGATTTCATCCCAAGGGCCAAATTGTTTTGTGGCTACTTCTCTATCCCCACTAGTACCTTGTGTGCATCCAGCTAGCTGGAAGGTTTTCTTGGACTAGTGTTCTAGTGATCACCTTGTTCCAAGGTTTGACCCCACCTTTGTTTGAATCTTATTTGTTTTGGTTTGCTAGCCCTTTTCCATCTTTTCAAAACCCTTCCCCTCTCGTTTTCCTCCTCTTGGGTCTACCTTGTTAGCTTTCGTTTTGCCCTAAGTTTAGCCCTCTTCTCTCTCTTGTCCTACTTCCCTTTTGTCCCTTGCTTCTTTCGTTTTTTCCCTTTTTTGCCTCCTTTCTTCTCCCTCTCTTTAGCTTGTCACCTTACCCTTTCGTTTTCCTTAGATTCTTCCTAGTTTGCTTGCTCTCGTCTTGCCTTTGCTTACTCCAAAGCCCTCCTTTCGTCCCTCCTTGAAAACCCCTTCAAAAACACATAAAAACAATAGGTTTTGTTAAGATCTAATAGTTAATTTCATCTCTTTGAAAAGTTAATCTTAGATCTCACCTTTGCATTTCATAACTAGGATCTAGTTTCCTTTATCACTTAGTTTTCTACTTGCATTGTTAAATTTAGTCCCTTTTCTAGTTTAAAATCTTGCATCTAGTTTAAATTTTGTTCTCTCATTTAGAATTGGTAGTTTTGTTTTAGATCTCATAGTCTCATTCAATTGAAAAAGCTTGCATTCAAAAAAGATTGGGCATTTAGCTAGTTTTCCATTATTAGTTTAGATCTTGGATTTTGACTAATGCTATGGTGTGCCTTGAGTTGAATCGTTTGTGTAGGTATTTTGGAGGAGAAAAGAGCTTGAGAAGCTTTGAAACAAGAAGATCTAAACCAAGAAGAAAGTGAAGAAACCATAAGGATGATCCAAACCAAAAGTCATTGATTAGCCATTATCCTTTGTAATAGCTCTTAAGAGCTTGTTTCAATTATTTTCCAAAGCTTTATTTCTTTCAAAAGTCCTTACAAGGGTTTCATTCCCAAATGCATTTGTACTTGATAACAAAGTTTGATTAGTGGGGTTTTTAATCCCCCACACCCAACTTCCCCTATTTGGGGAAGTCTTGCATTGTCCTTTGAGTGTTATTTTAGCTTAGTTTACCTTTTGCTAAATAGCTTAGTTTTATTTCTGTTGTAGAATACTAATTGCTAGATTAGTTTGATTTTGCAAGTAGTATATTAATTGTCTTTCATTATTTTATCATCTACTTGAGCAATCATTTGGTCTTTTTACAAACTGCTTGTATTCTAAAAAAGAACCAAAGCCTCTTGAACTTGCCATAACAAAAGTCAAGAGCACTCTTTGTCGGAGAGCATTCCCACTGCATTTTCCCTGCATTGAAGCATATAGATTAGTCAAAGTCTCTTGAACTTTTGTCATAAGACAAAGTCAAGAGCACTCTCTGTCGGAGAGTTTAACCGTGTGCTCTAAACTTAAAACATTTCAAACTCACATTCCCCTCTAAAATTTACTTCGCTGGCTTTCCATCACCTAGTATGCTCTACCGACCTTAAAAGGTTGGACTCGTACTCAGAACGGTGATTGGAGTTGTTAATTTTTGCAAATGATAACATAATAAAATCATTCCCCCACAACCAACGAACCGACGTTGATTTTTCGATAAATACTCAAGTAGTGTGCTATTGCTTAGAGGTGATGCCAGAAACATACCATTGTCATAGAGTTCTAGTGCTAGTTAAATCCTCAGGACACCTAGCTGAAGAATATTGGACGTTCCGTCAAGTCACCAAGGGTAGCCACTGAAATTATTTTTTCCGGTTGGACACATACCTTGCCTTTTTCAGCCTTAATAATCAAGACCACTAAAACTTTTAAATCAACCAAGATAATTTGCAAAACGATCTCATGAACGTACCTTTCAAACTCTTGTATCAAGCAACCCAAGCACTCAGACATTTTTGACTCCATAAGGCACTGGTCCTTAGCATCATATTTTCATTTGCTTATTATCTATCTAGAGTACTTGTTAAAATTCCAGATGTGAGTGTCTTGTACTTAAGTTCATCAAGTGGTTGTGCATCAAGTTATCTTGCAATCTGTATCTTTGTTTACTTAAAGTTCACTATTATAAATCTGTGGTCATCATTAAGAACTCCTAAAAAACACCCATCCGCATCACTCAACAGCAAAAACACTTAAAACATAAGAGCCATAGAAAAACTCTTTGTTAGGGATAACCCCCCTAGGATTCGTTAGTAGTTTGCCTAAACGGAGGAGCTGGGATTCAGGTGACAGTACCTGGATCATTGCTTGCCCCCAAGGCCACACCTTCCCCACTTGTAGTGAGGGAACAACTTTCGAAAGATTTATGCTGCTGGTGTGCATCTCGGCGGACAACACACTGGAAGAATGAACCCTAACTGGAAAATTGGATCTCAGTCTTCCGGTAAGCACCTCTGTCGGATTTGTCTCTCTATATCACTCTGCTCTTATCTGCTCTACAACTGAAGAAGCCTATTGCTGAAAACGCCCTCCTCTGCATGCACACGTGCTCCCTCCCTCAACTGAAGAGTGACTCATACTAAATCAGATCTCAGCAGATTTGAGCTCTGATCGTCACTGATCTTCCTCAATCACTGAGACAAAGATACTCTACAAGTTACAAACACTCAATTGCTCAACCGGATGCGGTACAAGCTTCCTCCTCCTTAAGGAATGCGCCCTCCTCTCAATTAATCTATCTCAGATCAATCATCTCAGTAAGTGACACAGACACCTTCTGTCTCCTTATAACATCTCATGGTAAAATTAGGTTTACCAAAAACCTAAAAGTAGGTGCATGCAAAACTCACTTTTGCATGCATGCATGCAAACCCTTGCATGTATTTTCTCTCAAACATTTTCCTGGTTAACATTTTAATAGACTTGCCCCCAAGGATGCACCCAATGGCTTGAAGATTTCTTTCACGTTACTCGAGTTGTCTATTAGGTAGCAACAAAATGCAAGGAGTGCACTAGAAAATGACCTTACACAGTTTTGGAAAAATAGTTTGTTCACCTCCTGGCACCAAAGATAATCTTTAGATCTATATTGTTGGACAAAGTGTTTTGAAATGCCGTGCAGTTTGATTGGTATAGATTGACAAATCCAATATTTGACAATGGAGAATCCAAGAGTAGTTGTATCTCATGTTCACCATCCCTCTTTGGCTATAGTCCTTTTAGAGTTGACACCTCCTTGTATCTTGTCAACAATTAATCTAATTGATTAATTTGTTCTTTAGTGTTTATGTACTTGTGCCATATCTACTTGCAATGGTCCTTGATTTAGTTTGATCGTTAAGAGCACACACTTCTTACTTGCATTGTTAAGTCTCTTTGCTTTATGGGCTGAAACAAGAGAGATCTTTTGCTTTCCTTGTATTATTTATGAGGAATTGCTTGCCATCCTTGAAAATCCTACACTTGTTTCCCCCCCTTATTAGAATAACATCTCCATCCCACAAGGTAAGGGTTGTCAAAAACTACCTCACGTTCAACCTCATGAACAAACTTAGCGTTAATAACTAGCTTGAACATGCACTGCATTGCAACTTGCAATTAAGTATCCTTATGCACCAACCCAATGGGTATGGACTAGATGCCTATATGTATGTAGATCAACCCTCATGCCTATATGTATATAGACCAACCCCTACGGTGTCCTCGAGACATCTCCAATGCTTCGAACATGAAGCAAAGTTGCCAAATGCCATCTAGAGCTTGTAGCATAGATCCAAGTGGATTGAAATAAACAATACACATTTAGAGTTTTTAAACCTCTAATTTGGTAAGGTGTGTGCATAAATGAAGTGTTGGTGGGCCCTTGTAATAGTATGGAGAGCTAAATGAGGATCGAGGAGTTGGTGGTGGGCCCTCGTATTAACATTGATTCTATTTGTTGTGGTGATGAAAAATTTCATTGTTGTTTTTCAAGAATATTCTTAGAGTATGGTGAATTTCTATGTGCTGTGATAGTTAGAGTGAGGTACCAAACTACCACCAAAAGAGGGCTTGTTATATGATGATTTATTAAAATTTATCTCCTATTTAGTATTTTTTGTATATGTTTTCCTATTACTATCTATGGTTTTATACTTAATCAATATTATCGAAACCGACAAAACCGGTCGGTCAGACTGGTTCACAGGCTTGGCCGGTCCGGTCCGGGCAAAAAAATTTGAAAACCGGAAAATTTTCCAAACCGGCCGGTCCCGTACGGAATCGGCCGGTCCGTACCCTGCCGAATGTGCCATCTAATTTTGGATAGCTCCCCCGTCCCGGAAACTCCGTGGAACATTGGTTTTATGCCACTGCTAACAGATCTGAAAGGGAATAATCACTATGGTGTTTGTCATTGTGCATATACAAGAGATTTAGAAATGAGAACAGCTCTCCAAATGCATTTATAGCTGGCTGAGAATCATCATAAGCCATCCATGTCAATATACTATGCCTAATGAGCAAGAGCTCTCTACAAAATTAGATGGCACATGTCTTCAATATGTAAGCCCAAAACACTAGGATCACAAATCATGCAAACAAGCCTAGTGCACCATCATAAGTGCTTCATTAATGATCAAGCGACATGAAGGTAAAATGCACTGTCTTCATTATTAATCAGCCATGTGAAAGCATAATCAATATCAACCATCATGAAAAATCATATGCCACAATCTAGCGTCAAGACCCTTAGCTATCCAAATCTCCATCAAGGTGTAACCCCCAGCTGAAATTGTGGTAAAAGTCACAGGTGGATACCCATGCAAAATGGGGGAGGGGGTAATAGGCTGGATGACAGGGTCTGAAAAAGAGTTTGGCCAAAGGCTGGATTAGAAACAAAGCTTCAATACCAATTAAATGAACAATAGTTCATTTACTAACAAATATCCAACAAAAGGACAGACAACAGAAATCCATATAGAATAGTAATATAGATAATAAGTATGAATGAATGGATGATAGAAATACGATGTCATAGGATGGTATAGTTATATGCACTGACTGGTCACCATGGTTGATAGGTCACGTTCTTCATTAGGTCCTGTCCCTTAGTTAGAATGTGTCCCTTCATTTATATTTATTATTTGTTTATTTGATATTATATATATTATGCTCATTACACAAAGACAGAGGCACCAAGAGGCAGGCAGAGAGCAGTTCCATATTAGCTTCTAGATCCACGAGATCTCAGGGAGATCCAAGACCTTCCCACTCATTTAGATCTCAACAGAGAGCAACCTCACCCAGGCAACATGCTGTACCCAGATCTTCTAGTACTGACAGTTCATATGAACAATCTTCATCAGGTTTTTTTACAAAATATGAATATTTTATGTATTTTTTAGTCGACCGGTTTTTTACCCGGTTTTTTGCCGGTTCCGGTCCGGTTTCCGGTCCGGTTCACATTTTGGGCTTCGCCAGTTCGATGACCGGTCCGGTTCCGATAACATTGTACTTAATCAAAAAATTCGCCAAGACTTCACAATGTTTTATAATTTAGTAAAAGGTCCGCCAAGACTTTACAAGGTTTTATAATTTAGTGAAAGATTCACCAAGATTTTACAAGGTTTTATAATTTAATGAAATATTTGCTAAGGTTTTACATATCGTATAATTCAATGAGAGATTTGCCAAAAAATTATATATACATAATACAACATTGATAAAATAGTCTTCATATTTTCTTATATGTCAGGGGGATTCACCCATTTATTATACATAGAAATTTAGGGGGGGGGTTCTTAAAATTTTCCTTGGTCGAATTCACAGGTGTCCTCCATCCATCTACAATTCTTCAAACATGAATCCAAGCTGCAACATGCCATCTAGGGCTTGAAGCCCTCCTCCATGATGCATAATACTCCAAATCCCAAGTAGGGTGTTCTCACACCAAGTGAATCCCCCACGTGGAAATCGTGAAGTGCGTCCACCATCTAGGCAAGAGATCTCCAATGCCTACGGGAAGAACACTGAGCCAACAATTGATTGAGGTCAAGCATCCATTGAGCAAGTTATCTCAAGTATGCATATTCATCACGAACCATCTCTTATGCTACAATCCTTCTTGGACTATCCAAGGGACTGAACATACATCGTGTAACCCAAATCGCATGAAGCACCCCCAAACATGGTGTATATACTTTCGGCTTAGCCCAAAAAACTAACATTGCCTCTTTACAAGGAAAGTACCAACAACTATCGACTCCCTTTGCAGCTCCATCAAATTTGCTATCTGCAAATCATCTAAATCAACCACTGTTATCTAGAACAAGACTACAATGGCCGTGCTATCACGACATCTCGATCCTCCAATGAATAATGACCACCTATGAATATATAAGAATATCTCCTTGGAACAACAACCAATTTCCAACCTCCATTATCCTCAGCATTATGGGTCACCATCAAATAATACCACATTATGAACTCTAAGACAATTTGCAAAGACAATCAAATCCCCATGAAAGATCAAGTCGACTCTAGAAAGAAAGGTTGGTGGTATAGTCATCGAACTATGCGAGGTCATCATCATCTTTCCTTCATTAAAATCCCTCTCATGCACCTCAAACCGTTTAGCAATTGAACTATCCTTTACTAGGTAAAATCCCTCATCTCGAGACAATCCTAAAGTAAGAGTATCATCAAGGGAGAGTCCTCCTAATTGAGAGAATCCATAATCCCTAGCTTAGTATTATATAATACTCATATCAACTGCAACTCTAGAATCAATCTTGACAACATCCTCCATCAAGGCATCACATCTCTCCAACGAATAACTAAAGGCTCAAGGATGAAGTCAATCTGATCAACACACCTCTCCTCCTTTGTACAACTTGTTGATGTATTTGTAACTTCGGAAGATATTCACTTGTATATTATATGTATTATGTTTGTACTTTATTGTATCCCCAACGGAGATGTATTATTCCTCCGATTGGAAGTGTCGTCATTTGTATTTGCAAGTGTCGCAAGTTATATTGTAAGTGTCGTAACTTATATTTGATGGGTTATTAGACCACCTTGAAGGGGTCGACCCAGTATGAGTTAAGTGAAGGGGCTATTAGACTCCCCTAAGGGGTCGGTCCAGTTAGGGTAAAAGGCAGGTCAAGGTAAAGTATAAATAGAGTGGTTGCACCACTCTATTTGCTCATTCACTCACTTCGCATTAGTGAGAGAGAGGAGGAGTGCGCACAAGTGGAGGAGGAGAGGCTGCTGGAGATCATCTTCTTGTTTTGGGGTTTTGTATTGGTGCTCATTCTATCTCTAAGGAAGTTGCGGGGTTTTCTCCTTTATGGTTTCCCCGGTGAAACGCTTTGTGTCTATTGTCTCTTGTGATTGATTGATATGATGTACATGTTGTTCTCTCAGATAAGATCCTAGATCATATTGAATTAATGATGAAAAACTAACATGGTATCAGAGCTAGCCTGAAGGAAGGCATTGTATGGCATTTACGACACTTGTTGCACTTGCGACAAATTGGAAGCTAGGGCTTGGTATAGTAAAAACTGGTCATCGTGAAACTTTCGCTATAAATCAGTTTTGGCGAAGGTTCGCGATCTTAATTTTTTACAGGCCGAATATCAGACACGGATGTATCCTGTGTAAAAATTTCAACCTCAGATTCGTTGTACTTTGTTATTTATGATCCGTACAAGTTAGGGTTTCTGCCTCTTCCAGAATGCCACCCTAAACAGGTGACGTAGGGAAAAAGGTCACATCTCAAGATTGGAAGCTCCAAATGGAATTCCATAAAAACTGGCAGTTAGGGCATGGACTGTAGTTTCACAGGTCCAATTTTCAGAGGTCGAAGTTGAAACAGTGACACATGGCACTTCGTACAAGTTTGTTATGTTGTTTCATCCCATAAACAGGTCATGTTGCGACACTTAGCATATCTCTCTCATGGAGAATCCATTGAAGCTCAGATCTGTGGGGTTGGAAAGATGACAGGTCAGTCTACCATAGGCTGAAGATTCAAACCCTGAGGATCCGAAATTTCCGAGATGCACCAGAAACAATATGGCATATATTTCTGTCAAAATAGAATTGGATTCTGAGCATTTTCATTTTTGGCTTGTCACTGCTGCAGGAAATTAGGGATTTTGACAGAAGTGGAATTTTGGAGTGCTCTCAGCATAGGATTGCTCTCCTCAGCAAAATCGAAATTTAGAGACCAAGATCGAAGTTTTTGGTTGGGTAGAACCCCGAGATCTATCAAACCCTAGTTCGGGTTTTGGACCAGAAAACCAGATTTTGACAGAAGTTGCAGATTCGAAATTCGTAGGTCATTTTTGGAGGGCCAATTTTTGGAGTTTTCAAAATCTGAGCACACTAGCTTGCTCGCCTCGGTCAATTGCATCTCCCTGTCTAGACAGAAGTTTGAAATTCCAAGTTTGGATTTTTAGGGTTTCTCTGTCAAACCCTAGCCAGCTCTAGATCTAGTTTCAGCAAATCAAAGTGGATTGGGTTACTCCTAGAAGAGAATGAATTAGACACCTACATATGTGAAGAGGCTCCAGTTCCAGAGGGAGATGAGGCTAAGGCCTTACATAAGAAGACTACAAGCAATCTCGACAGGTATGACTTGAGGAGATACAGGTATGACTTGAGGAGATACAGGTATGCTATGATTAAGTTTGTCTTCATATTATTGAGGTTAGTACAATCTTGATTAATTTTAGACTTGTCTTATCACCTTAGTAAAAGTATGAATGCATGTGAATGATAGAAGACATTCATTGATTAGGGTTATGACACTTATGATTGTACTAATGCACTGTGGTGTTGTATGAGGATGATGTTGTCCGCTAACATGAAAGGTACATCAAGAAAGACAAATCAAGTTCTAGATCAAGAATATATGACCATGGTGACATGAAGACAAAGACTCATCCATAGTCATGGACCACATAGAAGCTCTACTTACGAGGTATGTATAATTTGGTTCTACAATGCTTAACTTATGAGATATGCAGGTTACTATCACAAGGTCTCTAAATCATTGAAGAGAACAAAGAAGACATTGTTTGGGTATGTTAGACATAACTAGCAAACATGATAATCCAGGTATGTTTTCCTAAATCGAGTTACAATCCTACCTTGTGTTAGATCTTATATAAGTATACTTTTGTATGATTGATAATGATTGGGCAATCATGGGTTTATGCATATTATGCTTCTTGGTTTGATTAATGATATGACAAACTAGAAGAGTCATATGGTCAAATAAGAATGTGCATGAGTAAAAGAAGTCCTCCCTGAAACCTTGAATACTAACGCTTGTGATAAATTACCTGCGTATGAAATGATCATGACCATACATGTTTAAGATTATTTAGAATCATAATGTTTTGATAGTATTGAGATTATACTAATGAATGTATGATTATGTATGAGATATTGAGGATGGCACAATGATGACACTAGTGCACACTTAAGCATGCATAGTGGTCCAGGATGGACAAAAGTTCTAAGACATATAATCATGATGATATCATAAAGGAAGCAAAGATCAAGAGGGAGCACACTCCAGTAGTTCCTGCAAGGAAGCAAAGATTGAGGGGGAGTCCACCCAACAACTAAACAAAGATACGTATTTCTTGTATATATGATTACTTAAATGATGTTGTTCAGTCATGTACATACTTATGTTCCTAGATTTAGGACGTATATTATGCATTTTAGAAAAGTTGCATTAATGATCAAGATACTACTAATATAGTAATGGGTAAGTGGCCTATGGTACTGTACAACACTCCATTGCTACTTATCTAGATTGAAACCTCTTTGTTGACATGTTGGGAGTAGTGCACACTCTTAACAATGTTCTGGTAGAGATGGAAGGCATCTAGAAAGTTACGGAATATGGATAAATGTTGTATTGAAGCATTGGCTAAGATAATTGCATGACTGTATGACATATGTCTTTATGCGTAAGAATTTGTTCTGAAAACTATGAGATGTTTCTAATCATGCAATTGAGTTTGACTTGTAGGAAAGATCGTGTACAATCAGCGACAAAAGAAGAACAACGACATTTGTTCCAGCGACAAAGTTCAAGAAAAACTACCTATTGAAGATATTGAAGAATCTGAAGTTCCCAGCATCAGAGATGCAGTAATGGAAGGATGCCATGATCGAGGAGACCAGTCGATCATGAAGAATGATGTTTGGGATGTGGTCCCAAGACCAGAAGGGAAGTCTGCTGTGAATTCCAAGTGGATCTATAAGATCAAGCATGCTACAGATGGTAGCATAGAGAAATACAAGGCAAGGTCTGTGGCTCGTGGCTTCTCTCAGAAAGAAGGGATAGATTATGAAGCAACTTTTGCACCTGTAGCCAGATACACTTCCATCTGAACAGTACTTGATCTGGCTACAATAATGAAGTGGAAGATACGCCAGATGGATGTCAAGACAGCTTTCTTAAATGGTGTAGTCGAAGAGGAAGTGTATGTGGAGCAGCTACTCGGTTTTGAGAGACATGACAGGGAGTCACATGTGTGCAGATTAAAGAAAGCCTTGTACGGTTTGAAACAAGCACCAAGGACTTGATATGGCAGGATTGACAACTTCCTGTCTAGTTTGGGCTTTACTAAGAGTAAAGCGGATTCCAACCTTTACTACAAGGTTGACAAAGGCAATCCAGTGATACTCCTACTGTATGTAGATGACCTGTGTGTGACAGGTGAGATTGGATTGATTGCTGATACGAATAGGAAGCTTCCTGCCGAGTTCGAGATGAAGGACTTGGGTACAATGCATTATTTTCTAGGCATGGAGGTGTGGCAGAGTGCAGATAGAATCTTCCTTCGACAAGGGAAGTATGTAGTAGAGATCCTGAAGCGGTTCAGGATGATGGACTGGAAGGCCATGGCCACACCTATGGCATTGAACCTGAAGTTATTGAGTGATGCTTCATCAGAGTCGGTTGATGTCACGATGTATTGTCAAATGATTGGGTCCTTGATGTACCTGACGAACACGAGACCAGATATTTGCTTTGCGTTGAACACATTGAGCCAGTCCCTGACAGATCCTAGACATGTTCACCTAATTGCTATAAAGCATATTCTGAGGTACCTGAAGGGTATGGTTGATTATGGGCTCAAGTATGATGCGAATCAAAAGGTTAACCTGGAGGGTTATGTTGATTCAAATTGGGCAGACAGTGCTGCAGATAGGAAAAGCACTTCGGGGTGCTGCTTCAATATGGGATCAGGTGTGATCTCTTGGTTTAGCAGGAAGTAGTCCTGCATAGCACTGAGTACAGTCGAAGCAGAGTATGTCGCAGCTTGTTCGGCTAGTTGTGAGGCAGTATGGCTAAGGAAGCTACTGTCTGATTTGTTTGATCTCCAGTTCGATGCTACTTGTATCTTTTGTGACAACCAGAGTTGTGTGAAGTTGTCTGAGAACCCGGTGTTCCATGACAAGTCGAAGCATATCGAGATCAGGTATCACTATATCAGGGACATGGTGCAGAGAGGAGCAGTGAAGCTCCTGTATGTTGCGACAGATGAGCAGATAGCAGATGTGTTGACCAAATCACTAGCCAGGGTGAAGTTCGAGTACTTCAGAGAGAGGCTTGGTGTTCTTCAGATCGAAGATACTTCTAGGAGGAAGTGACGAGACACATATGCTAGAGCCCTTCCAAGCATGGTGGTAGGAGGATCCTCCCCATGGCTGTGGATGTAAGTGTTGTGTGATGAGCATCAGGACGATGCTCCGCTATGAACATCTTGATGATGTTTTGTATGATGATGATCAGTATGATCATGAGCATCAACATGATGCTCTGTGCGAGGATGATCAGTATGATCATGAGTATCAAGATGATACTTAGTGGCCATGGATAGGTTGTGCAGTAGCATGAGCATATAATAGCGCCCTAGGAGATCTTATAGGTTCAGCAGGAAGCTCGTAATCAGTCCTGGTATGCTCTTTCGAGGTTTTGCTTGTGCAAAGGCATGTAATCAGTCCTGGGAGATCCTATAGGTTGAACAGGAAGCTCGTAATCAGTCCTAGGATGCTCTTTCGAGGTTTTGCCAGATAGCATGTAATGTGTCCCTGGGAGATCCTATAGGTTGAGCAGTAAGCTCGTAATCAATCCTGGGATGCTCTTTCGAGGTTTTGCTTGTTCGCATATAATGTGTCCCTGGGAGATCCTATAGGTTGAGCAGTAAGCTCGTAATCACTCCTGGGATGCTCTTTCAAGGTTTTGCGAAGCCTGCATATAATGGGTCCTTGGGAGATCCTGTAGGTTGAGTAGTAAGCTCGTAATCAGTCCTGGGATGCTCTTTCGAGGTTTTGCAGATGCACGTAATCATCCCTGAGATTCACCAGATAGGCCGCTCGCAGAGATGATGAAGACCTACATGGAGGCTAGGCCTACATCCAACATGAAAAAGGGTTGGCTCTGTAGAACTTCCTATGACGAGAAGAATTGAGAGATAGCACCAATGATCAAGATGACGAGTACAGCAGTAGTGACAATGATGCTCCAGTGATCCAGTGACGATGATCCAGCTCCAGTATTGAAGACTTGTGCCTATATGTTTTGATGACCTGTGTCAAGAGAATACCTTTCTAGTTAAGAGGGGGTGTATGTATTTGTAACTTCGGAAGATATTCACTTGTATATTATATGTATTACATTTGTACTTTATTGTATCCCCAACGGAGATGTATTATTCCTCCAATTGGAAGTGTCGTCATTTGTATTTGCAAGTGTCGCAAGTTATATTGTAAGTGTCGTAACTTATATTTGATGGGTTATTAGACCACCTTGAAGGGGTCGACCCAGTATGAGTTAAGTGAAGGGGTTATTAGACTCCCCTAAGGGGTCGGCCCAGTTACGGTAAAAGGTAGGTCAAGGTAAAGTATAAGTAGAGTGGTTGCACCACTTTATTTGATCATTCACTCATTCACTCACTTCGCATTAGTGAGAGAGAGAAGGAGTGCGCACAAGTGGAGGAGGAGAAGCTACTAGAGATCATCTTCTTGTTTTGGGGTTTTGTATTGGTGCTCATTCTATCTCTGAGGAAGTTGCGGGGTTTTCTCCTTTATGGTTTCCTACCAACCTTTTGCTAGAATGTGGGTGCCACTAGATTCACAAGTAACCTAGAAAGGCCACCCTTTCTCACCCCTCTAGCCAAAGTCCTCAAACTTGCTAGACTACAATCACTGATGGTGCATTGTTGTCCACCAAAGGCAACTCTATAATGTATATTTGTCATACAAGACACTGAAACATAATCCAACTCAAACAAAATGAAATGGAGTCAACTCCTCTTGCACAGTAAGTCTAATCATCACCAAGCCCCACAGTCATGCCTCCCTTTAGCTCTTGAATTTTTTTGAACAATGATATATCATATGTCATATGTCTTGAAGCTCCACTATCCACTAACCATTCAACAATAGAAACAGGTGTTAGCGGACAAGCAAGAGATCAAACAATAATTTAATTTATTCACTGTATCATAATTACATGATGTTTGTTTGTTTAAATTTAGAGGCAATGTAGATGTAGTCAATAGACCCTATTAAATAATTTATGGTTTGACTTTTTTGTTGGGTTTAGGCGATGGTCTTAAAAGCTAGATGCAGATTCTACAAGTGCAATGGGTGAAGGTGAAGATTGAGATGGTATGTATAGTTCCATATGTGTATGTTTAAATTAGAAGTCTTACATTATGTGTCATTGTTTTAATTATTGAGTGCAATACAATGTAGGAACATTGAGGATCACTTATGAAACTATTGGATATTTATATGCGAGAGACTTTAGTAAAGTGCAGATGTAGAGGTGAGTTTTCATTTGGTACAAAATCCATGTTTTCTGCTATGAAATCATCCTCACATCAAACACAATGATTCTCCTCGTCGCTCCTTACCCATGTCAGATTTATGATTTTGATTTTGCATATGATGAACTTGTTTTTGCATAAGATTTTGTGTATGTCATCTTATGCAGACACAAAATCATAAATTTGACATGGGTAAGGAGCGGCGAAGAGAATCATTGTATTTGATGTGATGATGATTTCATAGTAGAAGACATAGATTTTGTATCAAATGAAAACTTGTCTCTACCTCTGCACTTTACTAAAGTCTCTCGCATAGAGATATTCAATAGTTTCATAAGTGATCCTCCATGTTCTTTTCTTACATTGTATTGCACTCAATAATTAAAACAATGACACATAATGTAAGATACTCATTATTTAAACATACACTTCGAACTATACATACCATCTCAATCTTCACCTTCACCCATTGAACTTGTGGAGTCTGCATCTAGCTTTTAAGACCACTACCTAAACCGAAAAAAAATTCAAACCATAAATAATATAATAGAGATTGTATACAATACCTGCATTGCCTCTAAATTCAAACAAAAAAGCATCATGTATTTATGTGAATAAGTTAAATTAGAATTGCATGGAACCTTAAATTTATGCAACTACAAATGAGTAAATTACCCAAAACATACCTCTATCACCATTTCCCACTACACGTGTGGAAAACCCAAAGAAAAATTGACAAGAAGGCAAGAAGGAAAACAAAATAACAAA
Source organism: Larix kaempferi (assembly GCA_027924585.1). NCBI lineage: Eukaryota > Viridiplantae > Streptophyta > Pinopsida > Pinales > Pinaceae > Larix > Larix kaempferi. Next base: position 13,582,677 of record BSBM01001402.1, read on the forward strand.
CCATAAATTAACATGGCCATGCTCACAAAATGCAAAAAAAAAACAACCATAGCAATAAAAAAAAACAATATCAAAAGATAAAAATAACTGTAGCAAAAAACAACTAAAATAACAAAAAGAAAACAAAGATAGAGAATCAACAGACATAGATAATATATAGCCTCAAAAAGCATCCATAGCCAACCAAAAGCATCCTACACATCAAAGATTGATGTAGTATTAATAATAGTTGGACTATCAGAATATAAAGGATAAATATTATACTTGAAAAATATCTTATTTTGTTTCCTTTATAGCGGCAAGCTTAGCAAATAGATATAGGGATTACAGAGACTGGGGCTTCAGGAAGCTACAATTATAGGGGGAGGTGTATAGAAGTAATTTAACCTCCTGAATATTGAGAGTTGCTATGTTTCCGGGGGGGTGTTGGAACAATGAAATTGAATAGTGGAGATCGCCGTTTGAGCGGTAGCGAGTCAATTAGTTGAGACGTATTCGCATTTGTTATGGGCCCGGGCTTTGTAGGACCACTTCAAGAATAAGAATCAATCTATAATTCCCTCCTCGCCCTCTTATTAAGAAAGATGATGCAATAAGGAAATCCAGAGAGAAACGTCCTTGCCCTCCCGGTGGTCGATCTTCGTGGCTCGTCCCTCTCCCTAACGGTCGAGCAGCTTAACGCAGAACCAAAACACTTTATGAGAAATATTAAATACACACCAAATAACAACCCCAGAAAATGTCCATGTTCAACCAACAACATCCTGTACCCCCAAAAGGTGTCCATGTTCAACCAACAACATCCTGTACACCAAAAATTACAGAAGTATTAAATACATACCAAAACATCTTATGAGAAATATTATGTACACAACAAATACCTTATGAGAAATATGAAACATACAACAAAATATCTTATGATAAATATTAAATGTAGACTAAAAATCTTATGATTAATCTTATGCAAAAATACGTACATCTTATGCAAACACCAAAAATCATAAATCCTACTTGGGTAAGGAAAATCATTGAATTTGATGCGGGGATGATTTCGTAGCAGAAACATGCATTTTCTACCCAATGAAAACTCACCTCTACCTTTGCACTCTACTAAAGTCTCGCATAAAGATATTCAATAGTTTCATAAGTGATCCTCCATGTTCATTTCCTACATTGTATTGCACTCAATAATTAAAACAATGATACATAACGTATGATGCCCTTAATGAAAACATACACATAATAGATTCATAAGTGATCCCCCATGTTCATTTCTTACATTGTATTGCACTCAATAATTAAAACAATGACACATAATGTAAGATGCCCCTAATTTAAACATACACATATGAAACCATCTTACCATCTCATTATTTTCCTTTACCCATTGCACTTGTGGAATCTGCATCTGATTTTTAGGACCTATCTTGATTTGTCCACCCCCTGTACCCAACAAAAAAAGTCAAACCATAAATTATTTAATGGAGACTAGGTCCTATACATGTATTGCCTCTAAATTTAAACAAAGACACATCATGTAATTATAACACAGTGGATAAGTTAAATCAAAAATTGCATGGAAATTTAAAATTATGTAGGAACAAACGAATACATTCTCCGATACATACCTCCATTGCCTCTTCCCACTACACCTGTGGGAAACCCAAAAAAAATACACATGAAAGTAAGCTGGAAAAATATACCAAACCATAAATTAGCGTGGCCATATTCACTTAATACAAAAAAAAAAAACATAGCAATAAAAAAAGAAAAAAACAACAATAGGAAAAGATAAATAACTATAGAAAAAATCAACCTAAATAACAAAAATAAAATAAAGAGAGAATAAAAAAGGCATAATCAATATGTAGCCCTAGAAAGTGTCCATGGCATCCCAAGTACATCCTGCACACCAAAAATTAGAGAAATATTAAAAGAAAACCAAAACACCATATGAGAAATACTAAATACACAACAAATATCAACACTAGAAAGCATCCATGGCCAACCAAGAACACCCTGCACACCAATAATTAGAGATGAATTAGAAATAAACAAAAACATCTTATGAGAAATATTAAGTACACAACAAATGCTTTATGAGAAATATGAAACAAAGAACAAAATATATTATGACAAATCTTAAACTTAAACTAAAATTCTTATGCAAAAATAAGTACATCTTATGCAGACACAAAATCATAAATCTGATATTGATAAGGAGCGGCGAGAAGAATCATTGTATTTGATGTGAAGATGATTTCATAGCAGAAGACATAGATTTTGTACCAAATGAAAACTTGCCTCTACCTCTGCACTTTACTAAAGTCTCTCGCATAGAGATATTCAATAGTTTCAGAAGTGATCTTCCATGTTCATTTCCTACATTGTATTGCACTCAATAATTAAAACAATGACATATAATGTAAGATACCCCTTATTTAAACATACACATGGAACTGTACATACCATCTCAATCTTCACATTCACCCATTGTACTGAGTCCGCATCTAGCTCTTAAGACCACCGCCTAAACCCAACAAAAAAAGTCAAACCATAAATAATTTAATAGACTATATACAATACATGCATTGCCTCTAAATTTAAACAAAAAAACATCACGTAATTATGACTCAGTGAATAAGTTAAATTAGAATTGCATGGAACCTTAAATTTATGCAACTACAAATGTGTAAATCACCCCATACATACTTCCATCGCCACTGCTCACTACACGTGTGGAAAACCCAAAGAAAAATAGACGAGAAGGCAAGAAGGGAAACAAAATAACAAACCATAAATTAGCATGGCTATGCTCACAAAATGCAAAAAAAATAACCATAGCATTAAAAAAAAGATAAAAAACAACAATAGCAAAAGATTAAAATAACTATAGCAAAAAACAACCAAAATAATAAAAGGAAAACAAAGATAGAGAATCAAGAGACATAGACAATATATAACCCGAGAAAACGTCCAGAGCTAACCAAAAGCATCCTGCACATCAAAAATTGAAGTAGTATTAACAATGAACCAAAACACCTTATGAGAAATATTAAACACACACCAAATATCAAACCTCGCCAACCAACATCCTACACACCAAAAATTAGACAAGTATTAAATACACAAAACCATCTTATTAGAAATATTATGTACACAACAAATACCTTATGAGAAATATGAAGCAAAGAACAAAATATCTTATGATAAATCTTAAACATAGACTAAATCTTATGATTAAACTTATGCAAAAATAATTACATCTTATGCAAACACCAAAAATCATAAATCCTACCTAGGTAAAGAGTGAAAAGAATCATTTATTTGATGCGAGGATGATTTCGTAGCATAAGAAATGTATTTTCTACCAAATGAAAACTGACCTCTACCTATGCACTACTAAAGTCTCTGGCATAGAAATATTCGATAGTTTCATAAGTGATCTCCCATGTTCATTTCCTACATTGTATTCCACTCAATAATTAAAACAATGACACATAATGTAAGATGCCCCGAATTTATACATATACATGGAACCATACATACCATCTCAATCTTCGCCTCAACCATTGCACTTGTGCAATCTACATCTAGCGTTTAGAACTAACCCCTTGAACACAACAAAAAAATTCAAACCATAAATTATTTAATAGAGTCTATATACTATACTTGCATTGCCTCTAAATTTAAACAAGCAAACATCATGTAATTATGACACAATGAATCAATTAAATTAAAATTGCATGGAACCTTAAATTTATGTAGCTACAAATGAGTAAATAACCCCATACATACCTCCATTGCCACTACTCATTACACGTGTGGAAAAGCCAAAGAAAAATAGAAGAGAAACCAAGAAAGAAAACAAAATACCAAACCATAAATTAGCATGGCCACGCTCACAAAATGCAAAAAAAACAACCATAACAATAAAAAAATAGCAAAAGATAAAAATAACTATAGTAAAAAAACAACAAAAAGAATAAAAAGAAAACAATAGACATAGACAACATATAGCCCTAGAAAGCATCTATGGCCAACCAAAAACATCCTACATAACAAAATTTGAAGAAAAATTAGAAACAAACCAAAACACCTTATAAAAAATATTCAATACACACCAAATATAAACCCCAAATCATCCTGCATACAAAAAATTAGAGAAGTATTAAATACAAACCAAAACATCTTATGAGATATATTATGTACACAACAAATATCTTATGAGAAATATGAAACAAAGAACAAAATATATTATGATAAATATTAACAATATATTAAAAATCGTATGATTAATCTTATGCAAAAAGAGCTACATCTTATGCAAACCACAAAAATCATAAATCCTACCTAGGTAAGCAGCGAGGAGAATCATTGTATTTGATGTGAGGATGATTTCATAACAGAAACATATATTTTCTATCATATGAAAACTCACATCTACCTCTGCATTATACTAAAGTCTCTCACATAGAGATATTCAATAGTTTCATAAGTGATCCTCCATGTTCCTTTCCTACATTGTACTGCACTCAATAATTAAAACAATGACACATAATGTATGATGCCCATAATTTAAACATACACATAATAGTTTTTTAAGTGATCCTCCATGTTCCTTCCCTACATTGTATTGCACTCAATAATTAAAACAATGACGCATAATGTAAGATGCCCTTAATTTAAACATACACATATGAAACCATACATACCATCTCAATCTTCGCCTTCACCGATTGCACTTATGGAATCTGCATCTAATTTTTAGGACCTATCTTGATTTGTCCACCCCCTGAACCCAACAAAAAAAATCAAACCATAAATTATTTAATAGAGACTAGGTCCTGTTATCACATATATAGTAGCCGGACTACCATACATTATTTTTCTCATTCCAGTACACTATTCAGCCAGTTCCCTTGCATTTGAGATGCCGAGATGAGCATCTATATTGGATCACTATCAGATTGTGGACAGCAGTTGTATTCCCCATGCCATGACTGAGTTTCAGGACACTCAGAGAGATGACCGATGTAGCCATTATACCATTGGTACAGAGCAGTCAGTAGTGCCCAGAGTTGCAGCAGCAGTTTCAGAGGACAGATGATGGTACAGGTTGATGAGCTTTCAGGTATATGACTCAGCAGGTATATCATGGTGTTATGGTTAGATTGCTTTTATACTTATTCTTATAGCATGTCTTAGCACTTAGTGTCATGATCTGGCGATCGTATAGATATGTGGACCTGGTTGATCTATTATGTATATTATATTGTCCCTACTCAGAGTTAGAAGTTCACTATTCATACTCATTGGTCTTACCCTCCCTAGGGAGAATAGAGGTGATCATTCAACCATACCTTGGCTTGCTAGTGTTGGTTCCATCATTCATTGTATCCATCCATCCATGGCCTACCTTTTAGATTATCACCTTGACTTACTACTTGACTAGTGGCGTGGAGGACTTTTCCCCACTGTAGCCTCTGTATTGGATGAGCTTCCTTGTTTATTGTGTCTCGGCTCTGAGTTGGTGACAAAACTTACCTATGGTGAGTTGGAGTTCCTTGTGAATTCCCCCTAGTCACTAAAGTTGTGTTAGCTAAACTTGAAACTTTTGGTGCTGCCATGAATACAATATCTAGAAAAAATGAAATGCTATATCTTGTATGAAAAGCCCATTCATGCAATGTGTTTCTAAACACACATGAATGAAAGGCACGCCAAATGAAAATGGCTATGAAAATAAAGTGTTATATCTTTTTGGAAAATAAATACCTAGGTAAACAAGCTGTCCATGACACACCTAGAAGTGCTCAGGTAAACAAGTGCCTTAAAAACACACCTGCAGCAGAAAGCCTAAAGAAAAAATGTAAATCTATGCAATGTGTTTGTAAACACACATAGATCAAGGCTATGGAAACTTCAGGCCCAAAAAGCAATGGAACTTAAATGCTATATCTAAACAATTGCTGGCCTTATTTGTATTATGGATTGTGCGCATCTGTGAAGGTGAATAAACCCTCTTTAAACAACTCATCCATTTGTGAGACACCTCCATTCCCTGTGTTATTGCTCATTCAGTATATACTATGGTGTGTATTCCCTTTCCCTTGCCAAAGTGCCACAAAGTCAAGTCAGTCAAGTCATCCCTTAGCCTAGCCAATTATTTCAGCCTTCACCCTTCACTAGCAAATTGATCACAACTATGAAGTGAGTATGATCCTGAAAGTCTAGTTTGAGTAATAATAATAATTAACGACACTATATATTTGGATTTAGATCGCCAGTTATGATTACTCTGTGTTATAATTGTTATTTGAATAAGTTGTAGAGCATGTATTAACCTTGACACTTTGCAGCAGCCGTGGATGATGGTCTGAGTTATATTTGGTCTTGGTTAGACCCAGTTTGACCATGGAGGACCATGGGACATGAGATGTTAGACCTTATGATGATATGGATAAATGATATATGGTCTATGTATACATACATGATGATTCTATGCAGCAGCTACAGGGTTATGATGATGATTCTTGGGTTACAGCAGTGTTTGGTCATTTACAGATCATTATTATTGGCCTTGTTTCGGTATATTGGATATTTATTTTGATCATGTAGAGACTCATATGGTGTATGAGTACACATCTTGGATGGATTTGGACCTTCTGAGTCCAATGGGACAGTTTGTTTTCAGTTTTGGGCACTTACAGTGATGATTGAGCCTCAGTAGGCTGTCCCAGTGCAGTTTTGGTGTGTCGGAGGCCTTGTCAGAGCAAATTAGATTTTTATCCGGTTGACCTAGGGCGCTGATAATGGAGGGGGTGGTACAGCCACTTGTTTTTACCATATTACCCCCCTCCCGGACACACTGGTGCCCTCACCTTGACAGCACAGGCACTCCAGGAGGCTGTTTTGGGCAGTTTCACGCTTCCCGAGGCATTTCAGGATTGGTAGAAATGGCTATTGGGGAAATCGATTTGGGCTACTGAGGCAAAGTTATGGCATGGGATGATCAGTGATGATAGATCGGGGTCTTCCACACCTTCTCCAGCAGTTTCAGCTTCATCGGGGCCCGCATCCATCACTTATGGCACTTTCTGTGGATTTCTGAGGTCTTTTTGAGGCCCACGATTTGACTATAGTAGCACGATTTGGTACATTTATGATTATTTATTGATTATTGTGCTATGGGGATTGACCAAGGAGGGATAAAATTACCCCTTGGACCCACCATAAGCCTCTTATGATATTATGTCATCATGATTTGGTGGGATTTCCCTCTTATAAGGCGATTTTGTCCACTTACATAATATTTTATTTGTGATCCATGTATTTTATTGTTGAGCTCATCTCAACCATTGATTAGACATTTGTATCTTTTAATCTTAGCCACTCATCCAAAAAGTGGTTAGGATTTTGATGCCTCTCCTTCCTATTTAAAGGAGAGAGCTCCTCATTGTAAAGGGACTTTTGGCTCTGGATTATTGGAATAGAAAATTATTATTGCATCTATCTCCAGTGTTGTGGTGAATGTTTTTGGTGTTCGTTCGTTGGTTCTTCCTTTGCACTGAGTTATTGAAGATCTTGTTTGCCATATCTTTGTACCACGATTTTTGCATCTACAGGTGGAGGCCGATTTGCTTGGAGGAGGAGGTATTGGTAGGGGAAGACTCTCCCTACTTCTTCTTTGGAGCTCTTCGTTGGTAACAGGGAGTATTACTGTCCCAGGACCTTCTATTTCATGTTACTATTTGCATTTCTCTTGTATTTCTTCCATACTTGATCTTACTGATTGAATTTTCATTCCTTGGTTTGACAGGTAGAGGAAGGCGCACTTGTGGGCTAGGGCATCAAATCGGCAAGCAAATCAACAATCTCTCATTTGATCTCTGCGGGAATCTTCCTCAACATCAAAGCATCTCATCCACATCACTCAGGTATGATCTCAAGGTAAGTTCTATCTCCATGATCTATCCAATTGTCAAAAACACTTAAAACCCTAATTAATCAAAACCTCATTTTTTACATTTTCTCAGATCTACTTAGATCTAGTGGGTTATTGGGCATAATATTGAAAACCCACCTCTATAGCATCCACGGCATCCCGGATCTATAGTTTGGTGAGGATTGGTTTCCGTTTGACCCCTCTCCCATGCCAACTTAGCTTCTCCCAAGCAAGGCGCACTTCACTAGTTGAGCAAGTTGACCTAGATCTAGGTGATGGGTGTTTGAGATTCCACTTGATTCGTCATCTACACATCCAATAACATACACCCAGGTTGTTACTTTTCTGAAATTCACCTTGTGGGCCCCATTCCACATTTTAAGGGATTTAATCCCCATTTTGGACCACTTGGAACCCTTAAACTCAGATCTACTAAGATCTAACCGTTGGATTACCACGAAAATACAGATCCATACTCCTACCCGACCGATCTACCCGGATCTAAAGTTTGGATGCCATCCGACTTGTTTTGACCCACCTAACCCCACTTTTAGGCTTCCTTGGGCAAAGTCGCACCACCTTGGAGAAGTGAGTTGACTCACTTCCAGGAACTGGGTACTTGAGATTTTTGGAGATTTAGAACCGGAATAATTCAAAACCTAGGTCTAGACTATCACTTTGTCAAATCTTGCCTTGGGGATTGCATTCCTTGTTTTAAGGGATTATGGTCCACTTGGGTCAAACCTAGATCTAGATACATTCATCCATCAAGACCTCTATTGCTCACCTATCCCAAGTACTAGGAGTCCTAAACCACAAGTCAACCCTACTTTGACTCCACTTCCCAATTCCCAAGGCACTGGTTTCTCTCCAAGTTAATTCAACTTTCCTAGATTGTTGGATTGACTTGTGTTTTGACCTATGCATGGTGAACTAAACCTTTGAAGCTGTCATGTATCATGGTCAAGCTTGTCATTTGTACTAGTTAGCCCCAATACAACCCTTGAACTACCCTGCACTGGACACGGTTCCCAAGGCAGTGAGTCTTCTGACATTGTACTAGTACACTAGCCCTAGATCTCATTTCAAACATTATAAGTCACTCTCACATCAACCATGAACCAAAGCTATACCCATTGAACCCCTCACTTGGCTTGTGACTTCAACCTATAAGGTCTAGGATAAACCATACACCTAACTTCATTTAGAAATACCCTGATTTGGTGTTTTGGTTTTGATCTCTCCTGTCGGGAGTAGATCGGGTCTCCCCCTTTGTTGTCTGGGCTAGATAACATAAAGCGAAGGTTGCCTCGACTGGCGTGACAACCATATACTGGAGGTCGAGGTGATCGTGGTTGCACCTTTTGAGTTGCCCTTCCCTATTGCCATCCATGACTGGATACATCCATAGGGGTAACTACAGCTTAGGTGATAACAGGTCCTATACATGCATTGCCTCTAAATTTAAACAAAGACACAAATGTAATTATGACACAGTGGATGAATTAATTAAAAATGCATGAAAACTTAAAATTGTGTAGCAACAAATGAATACATTCCCCTATACATACCTCCATCGCCTTTACCCACTACACCTGTGGGAAACCCAAAGAAAACTAGACCAAAAAGCAAGAAGGAAAAAAAATACCAAACCATAAATTACATTGGCCATACTCACAAAATGCAAAACAATAACCCTAGCAATAAAAAAAGAAAAATAAAACAACAATAGCAAAAGAAAAATAACAATAGAAAAAAGCAACAAAAATAACAAAAAGAAAATAAAGAGAGAGAATCAAAAAGCATAGTCCGTATGTATCCCTAGAAAGCGTCCATGGCCAACCATGTACATCTTGCACACCAAAAATTAAAGTTATTAATAGAAAACCAAAACACCTTATGAGAAATACTAAATACACAACAAATATCAACCCTTGAAAGCATCCATGGCCAACCAAGAACACCCTGCACACCAAAAATTAGAGATGTATTAGATATAGACCAAAACATCTTATGAGAAATATTAAGTACACAACAAATGCCTTGTGAGAAATATGAAAGAAAGAACTATACATACCATCTCAATCTTCACCTTCACCCATTGTACTTGTGGAGTCTGCTCTAGCTTTTAAGACCATCGCCTAAACCCAACAAAAAAAGCCAAACAATAAATAATTTAATAGAGACTATATATTATACCTGCATTTTCTCTAAATTTAAACAAAAAAACATCATGTAATTATGACACAGTCAATAAGTTAAATTAGAATTGCATGGAACCTTAAATTTATGTAGCTACAAATGAGTAAATTAACCCATACATACCTCCATCACTACTGCCCACTACACCTATAGGAAACCCAAAGAAAAAAAGACGATAAGGCAAGAAAGAAAACAAAATAACAAACAATAAATTAGCTTGGTCATGCTCAAAAAATGCAAAAAAAACACCATAGCAATAAAAAAAAGAAAAAAGAAAACAATGGCAAAAGATAAAAATAACTATAGTAAAAAACAACCAAAATAACAAAAAGAAAGCAAAGATAGAAAATCAATAGACATAGACAATATATAGTCCTAGAAAGCATCCATAGCCAACTAAGAGCATCCTGCACACCAAAAATTGAAGTATTAATAACGAAGCAAACACCTTGGAGAAATATTAAATACACAACAAATATCAACCCCAGAAGGTGTCTATGCCCAACCAACATCTCGCACGCCAAAAATTATAGAAATATTAAATACATACCAAAATATTTTCTTAGAAATATTATGTAAACAACAAATACCTTATGAAAAATATAAAACAAAGAAGAAAAATATCTTATGATAAATATTAAATATTGACTAAAAATTTTATGATTAATCTTAAGTAAAAATAGGTACATCTTTTAAATGAGATGAGAAGTTGTAAAAGGAAGGTCAAAAGTTCAATCCCCGTGGGTACTAGCTTACAAAAAAAAATGGGTACATCTTATGCAAACACCAAAAGTCATCAATCTTACATAGATAAAGAGCGAGGAGAATCATTGAATTTGATGCGAGGATGATTTCATAGCTGAGCACGAGGGTGCACAAAGCATAACCAACGCCAAGGAGGAGCCAACAGAATGCAGTCATGGGTGCCCATTGACCCATTTATGGAGTAGTGATCCAGGTTCGCACGAGCCATAATAAATTGTAGAGAGCCAAAATGACGGTGCAAAGAGCCGAAGTGAGGGTCGTCTTGAATACGCAGAGGGCCGAGGTGAGGGCGGGATGTACCAGAGTTGCAGCCAGCTAGCCGATGAGAAGACTTGTGAGTGAAAGTTCGAGAAAAGGCCATAAATCAGCAGGTGGGAGAGTGGTTAAGTGCATGGGGCGCACGTGCCACAATTCGAGCGCCTGGGATGAGGTTCCTCCTCCACATGCCCTCCTTGTGTCCTGCACCTGCCCCTTTGTGTCATGGTGGTGCCTGCATCCGGGGCCACACACCATGTAATCATGACATAGTGAATGATTTAAATTAAAATTGCACTTAAAATTATGTAGCAACAAATGAGTAAATCCCCGAGACATACCTCCATCACCTATGCCCACTACACCTATGGAAAACCCAAAGAAATATAGACAAGAAGACAAGCACGAAAATAAAATACTTTGGACTCTGGAGTAGCTATGATAGGTGGTCGATTTGTTCCAGTAAGATGTCAATTTGTTTCTCACCTATGATAGGCGATGTATCTTCTTCATACTACAATTTTTCAAAGATGGATATGGACTTGATCTCTTGCTTGTCCGCTAACACCTGTGTCTATTGTTGAATGGTTTGTGGATAGTGGAGCTTCAAGACATATTGCATATGATAGATCATTGTTCAAAAAAATTCAAGAGCTAGAGGGAGGCATGACTGTGGGGCTTAGTGATAATTAGACTTACCGTGAAAGAGGAGTTGACTCCATTTCATTTTGTTTGAGTTGGATTATGTTTCAGTGTCTTGTATGACAAATATACATTATAGAGTTGCCTTTGGGGGACAACAATGCACCATCAGTGATTGTAGTCTAGCAAGTTTGAGGACTTTGGCTAAAGGGGTGAGAAAGGGTGGCCTTTCTAGGTTACTTGCTAATCTAGTGGCACTCACATTCTAGCAAAAGGATGGTAGGACCTTCTATTTCTAAGGAGGCACATGCCAAGCCAAGTTTCGATCCTTGCACTCTGATTGTGATATCTTTAAGCGTGTAAGGTTCTCCTCCCGTGATCAAGGAGAATGTGAAGATTGTTGATCTAGTGGCTTGGGAGCATATAGGAGCAAGTTGTGCTAGTCATGTAGCATTGTTTTCTTCCATCCATGAGACTTCTAGTTGTACAGAGGAGGAGAGGTGTGCTAATGAGATTGACTTCATCCTTGAGCCTTTAGTTATTCGTTGGAGAGATGTGATACCTTGATAGAGGATATTGTCAAGATTGATTCTAGAGTTGCAGTTGATATGAGTATTATATAATACTAAGCTAGGGATTATGGATTCTCTCAATTAGGAGGACTCTCCCTTGATGATACTCTTACTTTAGGATTGTCTCGAGATGAGGGATTTGACCTAGTAAAGGATAGTTCAATTGCTAAACGATTTGAGGTGCATGAGAGGGATTTTCATGATGGCAAGATGATGACGACCTTGCACAGTTTGATGACTATACCACCAACCTTTCCTTCTAGAGTCGACTTGATCTTTCATGGAGATTTGATTGTCTTTGCAAAGTCCTAGAGTTCATAATGTGGTATTCTTTGATGGTGACCCATAATGCCAAGGATAATGGAGGTTGGAAATTGGTTGTTGTTCCAAGGAGATATTCCTATATATTCATAGGTGGTCATTATTCATTGGGGGATCGGGATGTCGTGATAGCACGGTCATTGTAGTCTTGTTTTAGATAACAGTGGTTGATTCCAAAAGCGCAACCACTGATGATTTGCAGATGGAAAATTTGATGGAGCTGCAAAGGGAGTCGACAGATGTTGGTACTTTCCTAGAAAAGAGGCAATGTTAGTTTTTTGGTCTAAGCCGAAAGTATATACAGCATGTTTGCGGGTGCTTCATGCAATTTGGGTTACACGATGTATGTTCAGTCCCTTGGATAGTCCAAGAAGGATTGTTGCATAAGAGATGGCTCGTGATGAATATTCATACTTGAGATAGCTTGCTCAATGGATCCTTGACCTCAATCAATTATTGGCTCAGTGTTCTTCCCTTAGGCATTGGAGATCTCTTCCCTAGATGGTGGACGCACTTCACGATTTCCATGTGGGGGATTCACTTGGTGTGAGAACACCCTACTTGGGATCTGGAGTATTATGCATCATGGAGGAGGGCTTCAAGCCCTAGATGGCATGTTGTAGCTTGGATTCATGTTTGAAGAATTGTAGATGGATCGAGGACACCTGTGGATTCGACCAAGGAAAATTTTAAGAACCCCCCCCCCCACTAAATTTCTATGTATAATAAATGGGTGAATCCCCCTAATATAAGAAAATATGAGAGCTATTTTATCAATGTTATTTTATGTATATATAATTTTTTGACAAATCTCTCATTGAATTATATAATATGTAAAACCTTAGCAAATCTTTCACTAAATTATAAAACCTTGTAAAATCTTGGTGAATCTTTCACTAAATTATAAAACCTTGTAAAGTCTTGTCGGACCTTTTACTAAATTATAAAACATTGTGAAGTCTTGGCGAATTTTTTGATTAAGTATAACACAATATATAGTAATAGGAAAACATATACAAAAAATACTAAATAAAAGATCAATTTTAATAAATCATCATATAACAAGCCCTCTTTTGGTGGTAGTTTGGTACCATAGGGGTTGGTCTATATACATATAAGCGTGAGGGTTGATCTACATACATATAGGCATCTAGTCCATACCCATTGGGTTGGTCACATAAGGGTACTTAATTGTAAGTTTCAATGCAGTGCATGTTCAAGTTAGTTATTAACGCTAACTTTGTTCATGAGGTTGAACGTGAGGTAGTGCCACTTGATGTATGTGAGGTAGTTTTTGACAACCCTTACCTTGTGGGATGGAGATGTTATTCTAATAAGGGGGGGAAAAGAAGAGTAGGATTTTCAAGGACGACAAGCAATTCCTCATAAATAATACAAGGAAAGCAAAAGATCTCTCTTGTTTCAGCCCATAAAGCAAAGAGACTTAACAATGCAAGTAAGAAGTGTGTGCCCGTAACGATCAAACTAAATCAAGGACCATTGCAAGTAGATATGCCACAAGTACATAACACTAAAGAACAAATTAATCAATTAGATTAATTGTTGACAAGATACAAGGAGGTGTCAAGTCTAAAAGGACAATAGCCAAAGAGGGATGGTGAACATGAGATACAACTATTCTCGAATTCTCCATTGTCAAATATTGGATTTGTCAATCTGTACCACTCAAACTGCACTGCATTGCAAAACACTTTGTCCAACAATATAGATCTAAAGATTATCTTTGGTGCCAGGAGGTGAACAAACTATTTTTCCAAAACTGCCTAAGGTCATTTTCCAGTGTACTCCTTGCATTTTGATGCCACCTAATACGCAACTCGAGTAACGTGGAAGGAATCTTCAAGCCACTGGGTGCATCCTTGGGGGCAAGTCACAAGTCAAGTACTAGCACTTAACACTCGACTCCTTTGTCTAGGCCAACTCCTAGTGAAGCCCTAATAAAATAAGGTTGATTACACTAATGAAAAGAAGCTAAGGTTGATTACGCTAAAGCAAAAATAAAATATAGGAGTTTATATAACTGAAACAAGAAAGCAACATCAATGAATTTAAAATAGCAGCATGCAAGATAATCAATCACGACACATAAATTGATTTAAGCAAATTATTGTAAAATATACCAGTGTCGAAAAATAAATGAATGCAATGCTATTGAAAGGAAGTTTTGCAGTGCTTTTTAACAGTTTTAGATTATTATGGATGAGTTGATTAAGGTGGGTTTGATTCTTGGTTTGGCCCACTTGAGAATTTATCCTCTTGAAATGAGTGGAGAGCAATAGTACTAGGTGTCCAACACGGAGAGACATAATCTACTTAAGGCATCCCTCTGACTCTGTGGTATGTTTAATGCAACCTCTCACTTTTTAAAAATAAACTTCGAATGGATTTCCCTATTAAACTACTACTAAGTATCCCATTTCTAATTGGTGACCATCAACTCAGGCAAACCCGCAATGGTTACAAGAGCATAATCAAGGACAAATAGCAAAGCTTCAATTACTCTTTTAATCAAAAAGGGAAAAATGACAAAACGGCTAACTAATTTAATCTATGAAAAGAAAAGTCTTGAGTGAGTTTGTGGTCCAACGATGAATTGGAACCAATGAAAGTTAAATTTTAAACCTTTAAAATCTAACTAAATTAAAAAAAAAAAAAAAAAAAAAAATCACACCACAAAAAGAAACATGGATCCCCCCAAGGGGGATGGTGACTGGGCGTCGAGTAGCCCACTTGCTTTTATTATGTATTTTTACAATGATAGAATGTTTGTGGTCCTTTATAAACCAGGACCAACAAACTTACAAGTTTGAGGCTATATATTTGCTTGAAGAAAGGTTGAAAAGAAGAGGGCATCTCGGATGGCCTGAATCTTCAAAAATTCGCCACAATGATCTTCTACCTAGCAAAAAACAGCCACCAACTTTGCACCAAACGTGCTAGATAAGTCGTTAAAAGCATAAAAATTAAAATCATGCTTAAGTACTTTGAAAGATATATTTTTTTCAAAGGAACTAAATACTTAATTAAGAGCTAGATCTACTAAGCATAAAGCCTTTGAATAACTAGATCTAGCCTTTAAAAAGCATACTAAGCAAAAAGATATTTGATATTCTTTGATCTAAATCTGCTTTTGCTTAAGCATGTAACAAAATAATAACCAAGAAAATTTGGATTTTTTAAAGTGAGAGAAGGAGAAAAGAAGAAGAACCCTTGGAACTTGGGCAAATGGAGTCTTTGATGATGGAACTTGTTGCCGCCTAGTTCCACACCTAGGGAAAACGCAGCAGAAGTCTTCAAGCTGCTGGTGTGGCCTTGGGGGCAAGTCAGAGTCAAGTGCTGTCACTTGGGACTCGATTCCTCCGTCTAGGCTTTCCTAGCGAAGCCAAGGGAGGTGGACCCTAAAAATAAAACTAAGGTGTCTAATCTAAGAGTTAGAAAAATATTTTTGATAACCAAGACAAAGCAGCATATACTTTTGTGAAATAAAACAATCATTCATCATTTACTCCCATTCACTATAATCATCATTCATTTGCACAGTTGTCAATAATATGAAATAACATTAACATAGACCACTGCCTTATAATGGAGTCAAAAACAAATGCATGAGAAGAAAGTATATGTTGTGCGAGTGTTCTTGGTTTATTTTAAAATTAATGTGAAGGTGATCTTTTTATTATGGCAGGTGGGTTCCCAATATACGCAAGGTACGGGGGAACATGTCCGGAATTTTGAAACGTGGCTTCCCTCTCAGGCTTGGGCTGAATCGAAGTCTCAAGGAGGTGATCAGATGTTGTACCAACGAGGGCAAGCCTAACGGTTTCCAAGAGATCACTACTCAGTTTTGTCCCAAGCCTTCTGAGAAATTTCCCCACCACAACAAAATATTCGTGATGTGCCGGATTTTCACATAAAGGGTTTTTATTTGGGGCGGTATTAGCTCCTATTACTAGTCATCTTCCCCTTTCTGATGTGTACCAACTGGATCAGACTGAGCTGCAAGTCGGCCACAGAGCATACGGGAGAAGACCTTGGTATTTTTAGAAAAATTTTATGAACCAAAATTTTATCTTTTGTAAACCCCAGGAGTCTCTTTTCAGGCACGTACTCGAGCAAGCCCTTGTACAGAAACCCTACTTCGGGAAAGCAAGGGGGGCATTTTGAGTTTGTAAAAAAATGGTAAAACTACGTTTTGAGTGAACTTGTGGCCCGCCAGTGGAACGGACCAACAAGGTTGATTTTAATCTCTAGTTAGTTTTATTAAATGCCGAAAATAAAGAAGTAAACTACTCTAAAAAATCACACCATGAAAAGAGACGACACAGGCCACCCCTGGGGGGATGGGGTGTGGACGCTGGCTAGCCCACTTGCTCTCGTTTAATACTCGTTACAATGATCAGAGAAGTGCCCCAGTCTACTTAAAGTGACTTGGCGGCTTACAATTTTTCAATGAAAAATAATCGGTTTTACGAGAAATATGAATTTTTGTCCTCCGGATTGCCTGGATCCTTGAAATTTCGGCAGCACCTCCTCCTACCTGTTCGTCTTTTGCTGCAAGCCAACAAGCAATTATTAGTATAAGATGCCCAAAAACACTTTAAGAGTGTCTTTGGAACAACTCCTAAAAACCCAAAAAATTTCTGAGTGAAAATCTAAGTAAAAAATGCAAGAAAATAACCAAGTAAGACAAGCAGTGAGGCTTGTTTACTTGGGATCTTTGCAAGCTTTACGAGCTACAAAATACAAGCTCTAATAAACAGCCAGATATACTTTAAAATCAGAACTAACACTACTCATCAAAACCTTGAAAAATTTAACAATTTTTTGCAAATTGAGAAAAGTAAAATGCTAGATAAATGAAAAGATCTAATCTATTCTATTAAAGATGAACACTTTGTAAATGGAATAGATCAAACATTTAGAGTAATAAATCAGAATGTAAAGTTCAGATTGCAAACCACTATTACTCTTTCAAAAAGTAACCAGTAACCAAGGTGAAAGTATGAAGTAGAAGAGAAGGAGATATGGAGAGTTTTTATCAATTTATCAATTTTTTCCTTAAAGAAGCCTTGGAGCCTTCTTGGTGGAGAACTGAGGGGCTACGTCTGCAAAAAGATGTTAGAAAAGTAAAGGAAACAAACAAGATCCTCCACTCATCCACTTGAAATAACCTGCAAATCACATCAACTTGAAGCCAAATGATCAAATCTAGAAATATACATATAAGAAATCAAAAGGAAATGCTCATAAACAAATGACACATTTAAATCAGATCTCTACACTTGCATAGATAAAAGACTAAATAATAAACAAATTATCTAATCCTCCTTATAAATCAATACTGATCCTTCCCAAAGCTAGATTTAGATGCAAAAGAAAACAAGTAGCTCAAATACATGTTACCACAATGAAAACCAAGACATTCACCCACTCATCAAAAGCACTACACCAAGCTTGACCTCCAAAGTCTCTTTATTCATTAAGCAAAATGACAAGTACAAAATCGAATTACAAGTGCTAGCTCTAACTCCCAAACTCCAACTAGAGAAAATGGAGTGGGCAGCCATGCTTAAATAGCCAAAGATGGAGAGAAATGGGTGGAATGAGTGGCATAACTCGTGGAGAAAATGGGGCTGCCCACTCCCATGTAATGGGCTGCCAAAAGTAGCCCCAAATCAGCTAAAAATCAGTCATGTGACAACCCATAAACATAGCTGCAAATTCCATGATTAAAGGGGCCCAATTTTGGGAAATATGCCCCCCTCAAATGGGGAAGTAATCCCACTAATATAGCTGCCCAGAATCTTTCCAAAATCAGCTCTTACAACTCCTAAAACATAGCTGAAAAAATCAGTCCATAAATCACTCCCAAAATTTAATATTTTTATGAGTCATTTTTTCACTTTTTTTATTTTTTCATGACTTTTTTGGGTTTTTTGGCCATAGGTAAAAATTTAAGCACCCAAGCATTAGGAAAAGTGGGTTTAGGGGTTAAGGGGGTGCTCTGAGTTAGAAAACGAGCACCCCTAAGGCAGAAAAGACCTCCAGACGCCACTTCAAGGCCAATTAAAAAAAAATTTAATTGAACCATTAAAAAAAATGGCTCAATTTACGGAAAAAAATAAACTTCGCCGAAAATTAAAAAACAACCTAGGGGGACTTAG
Organism: Larix kaempferi; assembly: GCA_027924585.1. Taxonomy (NCBI): domain Eukaryota; kingdom Viridiplantae; phylum Streptophyta; class Pinopsida; order Pinales; family Pinaceae; genus Larix; species Larix kaempferi. Next base: position 13,601,567 of record BSBM01001402.1, read on the forward strand.
CACATGTCCATATGACTCAAAAATAACGCCTAGCATGTTCATATATATACATTGACCCGTAGACTTTAACAACCCCCTAAGGCCCGTCAGCCTCCCCAGGCATTCCAGCTTTGGATGAGCAGGAGAAAAACCCAAAAATCATGTTATGCACTAATGCAAGACATAATAACTAGGTGAAAAAACTCCTTGGAATACCTGACTTAGCCAAAAAGTCCTAGGGAACCAAGTCTTTTACAAAACACCATGCTAGTACGTTTTCTTACAAACCCCGCAGGGCCATGGACATGTGGAAAAAAGTTAAAACGGGGGCCCTTTAAAAGGCCAACTGGATATCAAATCATCGAAAAAAGAACATTGAAATGTTCAACTTTGCCCACTCGCTTGATAGTCCATCTAAGTACAACTTAGCTGGCAACAGAACTCAGAGGGACTATGTTCTTTAAAAGACCTTGAAGATGAGGAAGATTCTTACTCGCTTAACCTCTTCTCCAAGCTAGACAGCCTGCAATCTTTGAAATCCTTGCACAAAAACGGTTAAAAGGACTCAGTGCTACCTACAGTGGAAACTAGGACAGCATGAAATTAAACAAAATTAGCATGCCCTTCTAAGAGATCTAATGTAAGCAAACAGTAAGATGATAAACAAACAAATTTATTTCTCTTACCCTATTGGGAGATAGGTCCCCTTCATAGCCCAACAATCAACCACGAAGATACAAAAATTGAACAAAAAAGTAGATTCCCTCATAAGCATAGCAACATTTTAGAGAGCTACACCACTATTTGCCTCCAAAGCCTTTTATTCCATCAACAAAAGTATTACAACAATCACAAAGAGCTCAAGCGAAGGTTCCACCTTCCATCCAAATGAAGGAGAGAGTGTCTGCTGCAAGTTCACAAGACTCAAAAATAATAACTAGCATGGTATATACATTGCCACTAAGCTTTGATAATCTCCTAAAGCGTAACCACCAATACAACTACTCCAGCTTTAGAGGATTGAGTGAAAAACTCGAAACTTATAAGTCGAAAAGACATATATAAATAACAAAGAAAAAACACTCTAGAGTAATTGGATTGATGACCAAGTCCTAGGAAGGTCATCATGCTGCGTCATTTATCACAATTTCCCATGGGGTATGAACATGCAAAATTGAAAAAAGAGAAAACTGGGCCAAAAAATGGCTTGTTGGACTTATGAACAAGTAACTTGCTGAATCTCTGGCGGCTCAACTGCAAGTCCATCCAAGTGCAACTCGGGGGGTAACACATTCAAAGTTTGAAGGATCAGGCCCAGATGGAAGTTTTTTCAGTGGTACTTTCAGACCTATCACCATTCACAGATCTACCTCAACACTGTTAGAGCATGTATGTACTCTTAAAACTCAGATCTAGGGCAGAATTAATCACAGATTGTGTTATCTTCATGAGCAGAAATTTATGTACATGATTTACATGCTTTTTGGCCATCAGAATAGCCAATGATAGCTATAGAAAATGGTGATTTTCGTGGTGTTTTCTGGTATGTATCAGGTTTGTATTGTCCTTTCTCTGTAATTCCAGCCTACAGATCAACATTTTCAAGCATCAAACAAGTAGTTGTAGAGTCCAGTGTTTCGCTTGGAGGACAACTTCTTGTGCTTTCTACGCATACTGATGAGGTAAATCAAGGGTAATCATGACCAGTATGGAAGATTCAAAGAAACATGAGGCTGATGATGTAGTACCTTTGTGCTTTCAACATTGTTTGCCTGAGTGGCAACTAACCCTTGAAAGCACAAACAAACAGTCATCATTGGAGAAGTGCCCACAATTAAAGATGTCTACTGAGTACATTAAGGCAAGGAGAAAAGTGCCATTGCAAGAGGGACGCTCTACCATTTGGGCATCATATGACAACCCTTCAAAGACAGTTTAAACTAAAACTATTGTTGGGAACAGCACCCATCCTGCTGGTTCCATTTGTCATACTTCAATTAACACCAGTGCCACATTTTTCCAAATTGCTTAAGCTCGATGCAACTGTTATTGGGACGTACTTTATGATGATTAATTGCCCAACCCATTCTTAAGTAAGAACTCTGGTTTCTAGATTAGTGGGGGAGCTTGGCAGAACATAAGCACTAAATTTGGTGAGTCTGAATGTTTTCTATGAGTAATGCTCCAGGCTTTGTGTGTTGTTATGGCATACAGATAGGAGAACTCTCGTTTCCAGATTAGTGGGGGAGTTTGGCAGAACATAAGTACTAAATTTGGTGAGTCTGAATGTTTTCCAAGTCTAGCTTGGTTACTATATGCTGCAGACTTTGTCTGTTGTTCTGGCATACAGATAGGATGAATTTGCTTTGGTCCACTGTGTGCCAAATCTGAGGGTAATATCCTCAGAAGAATGATGCTTCTCCAAGGTTATAGGACAGCAAAAAGGGGTAAGACTATCATTTATTCCTCTGACCTTTGACACTATGCAAACAAGAAACCCGCTAGAATGAACGCAAAAGGAAAACAAGAGAGCAACAGTCAGGCATCAACGCAATCTCTTGAAATAGAGAAATCAGATTTTGAAATCTGACATGATAAAGTAGAGTTACCCCTTAACACTTCTCATATTTACAGTCCTGTTGATGCTTGCTTCAGGATGGACTCTAACCTAGCACCTTGAGTATTAACACAGTGTGTATGCCTTCAACTGAAAAATAAAAAACCTTCTAACTTGGAATGGTTACATCAGATAGAAAGGAAGTTGTTCCAGAACTCCAGCATCGACCTAAGCAAGTGTGTTCCAAATCTGAGGGTAATATCCTCAGAAGAATGATGCTTTCTCCAAAGGTTATAGGACAGCAAAAAGGGGTAAGACTATCATTTATTCCTCTAACCTTTGACACTATGCAAACAAGAAACCCGCTAGAACAAAAGCAAAAGGAAAACAAGAGGGCAACAGTCAGGCATCAATGCAATCTCTTGAAATAGAGAAATCAGATTTTGAAATCTGGCATGATAAAGCAGAGTTACCCCTTAAAACTTTTCAGATTTTTACAGTCCTGTTGATGCTTGCTTCAGGATGGACTCTAACCTAGCACCTTGAGTATTAACACTGTATGGGTTCAACTGAAAAATAAAAAACCTTCTAATTTGGAATGGTTACATCAGATAGAAAGGAAGCTGCTCCAGAACTCCAGCATCAACCTAAGCAAGTATGGTGACATAAACAATTGGTAAATGGTATCAAAAAACCTTGTAACATGGTTAAAGCACTTTATAGTGAAGTGAGTTAACCTAGCTTGATGAGAACCTAGTTATTGAGGAGATTTCTATACCATATTGTATTGTGGAGAAGGCCAGCACTTCATCCAAGAACGAATACAAGACATGAGTGGCACATATAACAAGGGGCCAAATTCCATCTTAAGAACTCTCCAATGCACATGTTTTTAGATTTTTGTTGCACATCCACTATTTGAGGAATTGGTGGATTGACTCCTTGATTTTAGGAGTGCACTCTTTCCTAGGTAGAAAAGGTTCTTATTTCATGATATCTTAAGGAGCCCCCTAGCCTTAGGGAAAGCACCTAACAGCCAAGACATATTCCAAAGCTCAAGGAATTTATTCTTTAAAGACTTTGATGACGCTTTGCCACTATTAACCCATGAGATCCACTTTTGATGGAGTTTGTTAGGATTAATGGAGGATGCCCTATCCTTAATGAAGATACTTGGCATTCCAAGAATGGAGGAACGCACTCAAGAATGATGCCTTTGTCTGCAATTCAAATTTCAAATTCAATGGTGTTACAAATTTAGATCTCACGTGATAAGTTGATCTCCAACAATGCAAACCATAAACTATTTTCCAGCAGCAAGAATCCAATAGTATTAGCACCAAAAATATCTATAACAGCACAAAATGAGTATAACAGAGTTTCTCTAACCATCAACCACCATTACAAATGGAGGAGCTTGCTTAAATAGAGTTCTGGGGTCAAAGCCTCCATGAAAAAAATGATAATATCAATACCAAAACCCTATCTCTAATCTGGGAATGCATAAACTACAATTATTTGTCTAACCTACTTGAGGACATTTAATAGAAAGTGTATTCAAGTTACTTGGGTTGCCTCACCTAGAGGTTTGAGATTTAAAAAAATGACCTTTTATGTATAGGCCTAATGGTCGAGGGCGAGGGGGGCGAATGGGGTGCCTGCTCTTTGTCACTGTCGGGGCTCTTTGAAGCCATCAGGATGTCCGACTATATGATCCTGAGGGGATGTAGGAGCGAGGGATACTACATTAGAGGTCGAAGGAAAGAAACTCTGGAGTCTGGATAGATCGTTGGTGACCCTGCCGAGGCTGGGAAGAAAAATGGTGGGTGGGGAGCGCCTTGCTCTGGGTCCATCTAGTCCTAATCTCTCTACCGCTCTCGAAAGGAGTGGGCTGGTGTATAGTTCAGAAACTCCAAACTAGTCTTGAAAAAATCAATTGATCTCCCACGAGAGGAGGTTGAGGAGAGACCCGAAGTCTCACCACTCTACTATCGAAGGTACTTTGGAACTCTGCTCGTTGCTTGTTGCTCCGATCCGATGGGTCAACGCTAAAATAAGAGGTGATCGTCCCAATCCCCCCAAGGAGGGGCGGGGTATGTAGGAGCTGGGACTTGTGGTTGAATACTTCCCTAATGAAGAGGGCGAGGCATCTCTAGTCTTGATGACGAAAAAAAGGTAGAGAGGGATCCCCATGAAACCCTATAGAGCGAGTGATATCGTCCACTGATCTCATAGTACAAAGGGCACCTAAATATAAGGTGTACTTCTGTCTTCATCTCCTGTAGGTGGCACACCTGGCAAATCCTATCAAATCGCGGTAGGTGGTGGTGGTTAGTCTCCACTCGCAGTCGATGAGAACCTACCCAAAGTTATCGCAAGGGTATCCTAAGTGAGTGCATCCAATGTTTGTGCGTGTATGGGGGGCAAACAATAATGCTATCCTGCAACTCTAAGAAGTGCTCAAGGTAGGAGGACATCTTAGGGCACAAGCTCGTCGGAGGCAAAGTCCAAGTGACCTGAATGTACAATATGTAGATATCCTCTCCAATGGACTGATTCAACACCTGTCTAAGTGGCAAGAGATTGCTCGACGTATCTAGGTAAAATCTAAACGGGGGAAGGTGCTCTGGGGAGATGGTCATTGACTGGAGAAGTCGAGATGCCTTTGTGAACCAACAGGTGATCTGAGGCGAGGGCCTCTGAGGAGCAAAGTGCAAGGAAGGGGTACCTCTCTCTCTTGATGGCAGAGTCGCTGAAATATCTTACTCTGCGAAGGAAAGAGACTAAACGGAATATGACCTCAAGGCGGAAGGGGTGGACGCCGAACTCTGCCTGAATAATGGGATGCAGGACAATACGCTTGCATCGGATCATGTGCCTAAGAAGTAGGGTTTGAACTCTCTCTGTCTGGGCCCAGTCTATCTGTACCATTTCAGCCCCAGATTTCGGAGGCATAGAGAACCATGGGTCTAATAATCGGCTCCATGAGATAGAATTTGGACAAGATGTCCTGAAATTGATTCTGGATGCACTGTCTCTCAATGTGTGCTAGGGAGTCATATCCTTTGTTGAGTCAAGCCTGGAGGGCCTGTCGCATGCCAAAACGAGGCCCCGTGATTTGTACTCCCAAGTAAATGTAAGATGTGGTGTTCTCAATCTCTTCCCCTCGAAAGTAAAAATGTTGGTTTGTAAGAGAACCATTCAATGCATTGAAGACCATAACCTTGGTTTTACTTAGATTGACTGTCAACTGTCGAAGGTCACAAATGTTGGCCAAGGCGTCAATCTGTCTTTGTAGGCCCTCAGGACTAGAGGCCAACAACACCAAGTCATCTACAAAAAGGAGAAGGGAGATCAATACCTGATGTAGAAGGCAACCATCACCCTCTTAGATGTATTCATGGAGAAAAGATTCTACCTTGTTAAAGTAGATCCCGAAGAGGGTCGATGAGAGGGGGCACCCTTGTTTTACTTTACCCCAATGGTACTCTGAATGAAATCGGAAAGGCCATGTGCCATCCTGAGGCATCCCACAACTTACTCATACAATCTCATGATGGCTGCCAAGAGAATCTCATATATGACAATGTCACGGAGTATCTGGAATAAGGCCTCCCTCAGCACTGTGTCAAAGGCTTTCCGAAAGTCTACAAAGCAACTGTAAACTTTTGAAGAGCGATGACGGGCCTCTTGAATAATGGCTCAAAGTGTGAAGATGTGATCAATCGTCTGGTAGTCCGAGCGAAAACAGGCTTGTCCTCTAGCCCTAAGATGTCGACGCTCTAGCTCCTCAGAAAGCCATTGATGTAGGACTGTGGCGTAAAGCTTAGAGAACACATGGCCCACCATGAGATCCTGGTTGGCCATGACATAATCAACCACACTGCCCCCCCACCCACTATGGGGGAAGCATGTAAAGTCTCTCAAACCCAAAAAACAAAGGAGTTCGTTCAATAATAGTAGACCATGTGACTCACCAAGCTGCAAAAGATGCCTCCCATAACATATGAGGGGCCCGTACCTATCCTGCGAACTCCTGTGAAGACCCATGGATAGTTCTCGGAGGTAAAGAACATCCTTGGTTCTGTCATGAAGAGGTACCTGTAGGCATCTGGTGCGAGCATTGAAGTCACCCAGAAGAAGGATCTCCCCAAGGATGGAGTTGTGTGAGATATCTGCGTAAAGATCAAAAAAGGGGTCCCCCTCGAACTCTCTATGAAGTGCAAAGGGCGATGAGGCTAGAGGGAAGTAGCAAATTGCGATGTAGCTGTCACGGAATAAGGGGCTATGTCGATGGAACCGGACTCACAAAAATCTGGCATGTTCATCTAATGACAACATAGTTACCTAACTCTTGAGGGAATCCAGTATAAGACAAGCGACCCCCACAGAGCCTCTAACGCTCTCTGATCGTGTCTCCTATTTGCATGACCATGCCCAATGGTACCCATGGATCAGGGGTGGTGTTCGCATGGGACTCGCATGTGTCTCTGTGAGGAAGAGGAGATCATGGGACCCAACCGCATCACGAAGTGTATCTAGTGAAGACCAAAAAGCACCATTGCAGTTCCAACAGCCAATGGAGATGGTGGACCTACCCCCTAAACTGTCCCCCATCTAGATGAGATTGTTATTTGGCCCAAGGTCGGGAATATCCCGCGGGGGCCAAATCACGAATAACTGCTTTGAGGTCTTGAATAACTGCCCATTTCCCTTCCTTCTACGCTGTTGTGACCCTATCCCTGGCTTGTTTAAGTTCCACCTATTGGGTTTTGGTGAGGTTAGCGTCGAGGAAGATCCTGTGTGTGGGTGGGAGCGAAGTTAGTCTTTTCTTAGCCCGGAGGGCTCTAAGTCGATCCTCTGGTCTCCGAAAGTGGAGGAAGAGTGTGGAGTTGGGTCCCATCCACGCACACTCAAGAGTGAGGTCCTTCAAATCCAAAGTGTAATGAAGGAAGGCAATGTCGATCTGAAAGGGGGAGTCCAACGAGCTCGCAGGAGGACGGATGCTGCGCACTCTCAAATTAAGCTCTTGAGCTCAGCGAAGGCGTTCCTCATTCAACTTTGCTTGCACCACCCCTTCGACCATAGTGAGCGGCGGGTGCTGCTCCCTTTTTCGGACTACTTCAACCCAAGAGTTAAGTGTTTATTGTTGCGTTTTTTATTCTTGTTTAAAGAGGGCTTGTGACCTCAATTCTTCCTGCAAGTTTTTGAGTTATGTTTGGCGCATTGGAGAATTTGTACTTGGTGTCTGTAAGTGCATGTTTTCCTGTTGTTTCATCTCAGAGACCAGCTGTTTGAGATCAATTACTTCAAAGTGGGGCTATTTGTTTTCATGTTTGAGACTTTCCACCCACCGTAGTAAGTTTTTGACTTGGGATGCCCAATAGGAGAAATCCCACTCTAGGGCGATATCAGTGGGGATGTAGGTTCCCAGGTTACTGATGCAATTGGGAAATATGTGATCACTGTTAAATCCCAGAGCTGTCGAGCTATCAACTCAGGCGGAATCGACAGTGGGGGGTCTTCCATTATTAGATCTCTTCAAGTCGAAACTGCTGAAACAAGAAACCCCACAGAGTCAGTTTGCCTTCTATTATTCTACCACATTGTTGATCATGAGCTATCAGCCTCAAACCCCAATAAATTTCCGATGCTATGCTACAATGGTCGCAGGTTTGGTACGTGTGGGTAGCTCAAGTGTGGATTATGCTCGAGTTTACCCCGACAATCGAGGGTTGACCTGCTACACAACGCGAAGGGGAACCACGACAACGGCGGCTCTCCTACTCAATTGTCCTCAACCTCGTTACAAACACGATATGAAAAATACCTTCAATTTTCAGGTGCCTGTAGATGTCCAATACATAGAGAAAATGTGTGCAACAGTGAAAAAACTCAAAGAAAACCCATTAGCCTACGATTTGGAGAATCTTTGGCCCTAGTTTGTGATATAATGGCAACCACTTCTCAACAATACATACCACCCTCTTCTGCTCACGATTTGGTTAAGTTTTGGCAGCTAGAAGCAATGGAGATGAGAGAAAACGCCCCAACTTGAATATCAATCCCTTCTTACTGTCAATATCTAATGCATTGTGTAACCTCACTGCTGAATCTGACCTTCCCTGTTGAAGAGGATGAATACACTCTTAGCTTGCTAGAGACTCTTCATTAATGGCCACAACCTGAGCATCAACATTTTCCTTAACTCTTTCCTACAGCAGTCACAATGGGAAGTACAATGCGCTCCTCTCTCCACAATCAACAACCACAAATCTGCTCCTTTGCTAGTGTTTACAGTCACTATTTGGGAATGGTTTCCTCTTGGTAACACACAGTAAAAATAGCAAGTAGTGACTTTGGGTTGAGTAGTCCCCTTCACAACTGGTGCACCCTCTCCAACAACTACGCCTCCCCTCAAATGCAAAACTGAAGCTTAGTCTAACTCATTAGCTCTAGAGTTTCTCTTTCAACTGGTATATCCTTCTTACTAACTGCGCCCTCCTCATAAAACAGTCTTCATCACTGCCATAAGTCTAAGATTTGCAAGAATAATACATAGCCATGGCACAACACTAAATCCCAATAACCACAATGGCAAGATCGAAGTGATCTTGCCCCTTCAAGATGACTAAGGTGGATGGTTTCACCACCGAAATCGTTTCTTCTCCTAGGGTTTTCGTCCCAAGAGACTCCCTTAGAGAACGTCTCATATTGTGACCCCTTACATGCTTACATCGACTTCGAGTGGAGGCTGAACACCAAATACCACAGGAGGACAAATTATGCTAGATCTGCCATGTACAAGAGACAACAACAAATGAGCACTTCATATTTAGATGCCCTCATTACTATGAGATACACGATCGATTCCATTGCATGTTTAGAGTCTTGTAACTCTCCAACTTTTTCTAGTATCTAGACCAACAATGCCTAGCATAATATGTGAGGGAGGTCATTAAGCTTAGAGCTGACATTATTCGACCCCCCACCCAACCAAACCCTAGTCAATAGATCAGATCTTTCTTCCCAATGCTCCCAATGGATAGGGGAAGAGGCAAGCGGATGACAGTATTATTCTCATTTCTAGATCAATTAGACCTCAGGAGGCAACACAACCACCAACAGTTAGATGCCCTCATTACTATGAGATACACGATCGATTCCATTTTTTGTTTAGAGAGCACTTGATATTTAGATGCCCTAATTACTAAGAGATACACGATCGATTCCACTGCCTATTTAGAGAAATATGTAACGCTCCACCTTTTCCAGTATCCAAACCAACAATTCCTAACAAAATATGTGAGCGAGGTCATTAAGCTTAGAGCTCACATTATTCGAACCCTCACCCAACGGAACCCCAATCAATGGATCACATCTTTCTTTCCAATGCTCCCAATGGATAGGGAAAGAGGCAAGTGGATGACAGCACCATTCTCATTCCTAGATCAGTTGGATCCCGAGAGGCAACACAACCCCCAACAATTAGATGCCCTCATTACTATGAGACGCAATCAGTTCCATTTTCTACTTAAAGTATCATATCTCCCTCTCCACCTTTTTCCAATATCCAGACCAATGGTGCCTTACCCTTCAATCTAGCAGTCTTAAATATCTAATGTAATATTGACGGAATATTAGTGATTGGTAAGCATGTAGGAGGGCTTAGGTCCAATGTCACCTCAACCCAATCCATCGACTTCTTTGGGCTTCTCCTAATCCCAGGGGAGAGTCCCTATTGATACCTATAAACATCAAAACATGCAAACACCTTTCTACAACCTTGTAACCAGATCAATGCCTTCATATGGAGTCAAACAGTGTATAACGAAGACACCTAAGGTATGAAAAAGGGATTAGTTCAACACTGTAGTTATATTTGGTGTTTTTAAAGGTAAATCAGATAATAGCATGTGTTGTGAGGGAAATACACCTATAGTTCAGGGGAGAAACTACCAACTTACAGGGATGAAAGATAGACCTACAAATGTTCTGCAAGTGCAACTAGTAAACAAAGATATTTAAGGTTAGAAAGATGTGTACCTTATTAAGAAGGTTGATCCCAGCCTTTCTCTTCCTTGCTCCTTAATGCTATTCAATTTCACAATGCCCACACCTGCAAAACAACTTCATACCTTTCTCAAATACATTTGGCTACATATATAAGACTGATATTCATGACAGAAAAAGACATCAAACTATAAGCAAACTGTAATTAAATCTAAGACACACATGAATAGGTCATATTTGGAAAGAGAAGAACATTTGATCTTTATTAATGAATGAAGCAAGTACATAAAGTTATACCTTCCTTCAAGCTTGGCACTTCACGAAACCTAGATTCGAGGTCTCCTGCTTCTGTTCTCCAAGGATCCCAGCCTCTAATCAATTGTGCTAGGGTTTATCAGAAACTAAGGCACAAGAGAGGGGGATGAGGGTCTCCATTCCTCCAGCATAACATTGTTATGGGCTTGGTCCCCTCTCATGGCCCTTCTACCTTCTTTATATAGTCAATGAAGGAGAGGAAAAGCAGTTATAACCGATCAGGAGGTTCCCAAACCAACCTAATTTGACCAAAATTCAAGATTTTGACTGATTCAGGAAAGTACCCTACTCCTCCTACTGCAAACCAGTGCACTTTTCAAGGTGGACACTACTCTCTACATAGGATACCAGCGTTCATGTGGAAATATGGCCAAAAACAGGGTTTTCTGATGGTTTTCAGGAGGTGATTTGGTCTGGAGATGTGTTCCTAAGGGTTATGACCATCAAATGGACCAGGAGTGAGGCGATTTCAACCATGTTTAGTGTCCCATATGACCATTCCATCCACAAGTGTCCTATTGTGTGACTAAACTTGATCTCAAGAAGTGTCATCATGCAACCAAGCGATGCAAGTGTCGTCACGGACGGATAAGTGTCATTTTAAGCTATAACAGATGCCCCTGATGTGTGAGGTCAGAGGGAGTGAGGGAAACGATGGCCGAAATACATTATAAATAACAAAGAGTTGTATGGAAGTGGAGTAACCGGAGAAACCAAGAATCATAGGCTCAAATGAAGTAACTGAAAGCAAAGGCAATGTCAGACAGACTCATCCTTGGGGTAACTGTCCATGTTCAAATAGTGGAACATGACCTCCAAGAGAATACAATAATGATCCAAATACTGATGCATATATCATGGCCACTATAATACAAGCGTGAATCCATGAGGAACATAAGTGTAAACATAGCCACATAAATACAAGGTGGATCTATGTCAAAACTGGAGAACATAGCCATAGAGAACAAGCTGGATCTATGTCTCATCAAGAGCCAAAAAGAGTATGGCGCAGTCTTGCGCAACTTGGGCGATAACATAAATAAGGTGATGTTATTGAGGATCCCAAGGTCTTCATCCAAAAACAACCCCAAGGTACAAACCTATCCATGCGAATAAATGAGTTGAAGTCGAACATGGGAGGTATCGTTTGATTACTGGTCATTAATGTATACCGTTAACAGACGCGAAGGCTTCCACTGATAATGATAATGGGGCCCAAGGTACCTAGTACATTCAAGCAAGTGTGAATAAATGGTCTTGCCATCGAACACTTGAAGAATCCATCGGATAGGAGACATTGATGTATTCCCATCTATCCAATAGCGAGGGAAACTGCCACTAATGACTGCAAACCCCAAAGTACTAACCAAAACTCTAAACTTCATTCCCATAGCACAATGAGTTGAAGTCGATGGGAAGAAATCCGTTGGAAGGGAGGCCTTAAGGCATCCTCCATCATCCAACACGAGAAACACTCAACAGGTATGAGTTGATTTGGAGTAGGATTGAACACATGATGAAACATAATGACACCAAGGAATGGCCGACGCATGAGGTCAAGGCAAATGCAGAATGGCCGACACAGGTTATATCCTTGAACAGTGAGCACGACACAAGAGTGACTTAGGCAGCTTTTAACACAAAGAGACCACGATACAAATCTGCAATGTAGGAGACATTAACAAATTCTCCATATGATTGGAAGACTAACCGAACGGAGGAGTAAGAACTCTGAGATCAGGTTTATCCTAAGGCCAACTCTAGAACCCAATTTGTTTGATAGACTCAAAACAGGTGCTTTGTTCAAGGAGATAGTTGACTTGCTGCCATCATATTGAAAGATATTTTAACATTCTTCCCTTCCCTTTCCTTTTTCATTTTTTTACGAGCTTGACAAAGAACTAAAGCATGCTCGACAGTATTTTCATATTTAAGGAGTCTGAAAAACCTAGAAGAAAACTCTGTACACCTATCTATGGATTTTATATCGAGCCCGGATTGGTCTGTGCTCGTCGGTGTTTTCTTGCTAATAGAGTTGAAAAACTTAAACAATCCTCTATCAACCATCTCATGGATTTCACATCGAGCCGAGTAGGTGAATGCTCGCTTGGTATTTTCACATTTCGAAAGTCTGAAAACCCTAAAGACGACTCCAAAGGTCCTTTTTCGTAAAATTAGTCTCCTTCCCCGAAAAAGTGTAAAATAATGGAAGAAAAACTCTTCTAGCACATACCAGAGTATACCTAGAGTATACATTTTCCGTAAATTATCCACCAAGGCCCGGAAAAGGGGTAATTCTATACCTAAGTGGATGTCAGTTCAGTTATTTTAACGAGCCCGAAAAGACAACTATGCTCGACAAACTTTTCCTATTTAAGGAGTCTGAAAAGGGATTAAAAGAACTCCATAGGGATCTTTTCCATAAAGGTTTAACGAGCCCGAAAAAGTAAACTCGTGACCTCCTTGCTGTTTTTAACGAGCTCAAAGGAGAGACGAAAGAATGCTCAAAACCTACTTACTGTTTTTAACGAGCTCGAAATAATGGAAGAATGCTCGAAGCCTCCTTACTGTTTTTAACGAACTCGAAGTAAAGGTGGAAGAATGCTCGACATGGGAGGAGACAAGTGTCAGGGACATGCAAAACTAGCTCCAAGCGCATAGAACAAAGCTATGCCTAATGCAAGGAACATAAGCAAGATAAGGACACTCAGGGTGTGTCTCCTCCAGGTAAAAGGTGTCAAATTGCGAAGGCAAAATGATACAGGGCTTAGCGAAAATGAGATCAAAGATGGAGGCTTATACAACAAGCTAAAAGCATGGAAGCTGCCATCAAGCTCATTAGTGCAAACGAGATCATAACAGATACATATGCAACTTGAACACAAAGATGGGAGCTTTATCAGGGATGGCCAGAAATATATGAGAAAGAAAGATATGAGGCTTCTTCTCAAAGTCATGGTAAATCTAAACAGACTCCTGAGCCTATGAGAAAAACTCAGCATGGGCACCAAAATGGCATAAGGGTGTTGACTAGGGTGACCCATGTTAGGTAGGCTCTGTTGTTGAACTGGTGCACAATGCATAAAGAGATGGCTAACACACCAATATCCAACAGGTTCGACCCTATGGCGAATTCGAATGGCAAAAGCTTCAAATGCAACATAACAGTGGGGAACCTAAACCTATATGCAAGGTTCCGAATATACCTGACATGGTCGCACAAGGTGTCGAAAAGGACCAGTAAGCAAGTATAAATCCAGCTAAGAATCCTGTTTCCAAGAAACATTATTACCAAGATCATATCTAAAACATATGTAAAGAAAGACCCGATACAAGTCACTGTGGTAGAAATACTTTCAACTTCACTATCATCAACAACAGGCATAAACAAGGCAGAGTTTTTAAATGAAGACTCTATGGTACCCAAGCCCGAGGACTTACAATCAACAAGATCGACTTCAGGATGAAGATCAAAGTTGAAGGACTTGATGGAATCTGCAGAAACAAATTCATCATCACGGGAGTTGAAAATTCTAGAAGCAGAATCAAACTCAGCAGGAACACCGATTTGCGGATCTATAGGAGAGTCCAAAGACTTAACAGTAGAAAGATCAGACTTTAAGGTCAAACCGGGGTTGGACATAACTGTGACTGGATCAACATCCAAATGAATGGCAGACTGTACTATGGACTCTAGGAAAACTTCATCAGAAGGAAGTATATCGTCCTAGATAGAACACATATCTAAACATTCAGATGGAGGTGTCACTTGGTCAAAAGCTGGGACTAAGTCCCGAGAAGGTAAGCATGAACCCAGAGACTTCTTCTCAATAGCAGTTGAACTCAAGGAACAATATGCCACATAAGTCCCATGTGACATAGTAATGTCTAATGACGAGGGATCTGACTGGTCTAAAGTTGGGTAATAAGGAGGATCAACGAATGCAAGCTGGTCGATAGTGACGATGTTTTCGTTATGAGGAAAATGCATCACACGAAAGAGCGTAGACACCACAGCATGCATAGCATAAATGTAATCACGCCCAAGGATCATATCAAAGTCCACAGGGTCCTTTAAAACCATAAAATTAAATAAGATTGTTTTTCCACCCAAAGTAACAAGTACCTAAGAGAGGAATCCGAACGGTTCACTAGGTCTTCTATCGAAGGTCAACGGCCAATTAACAGCTGGAATAACATTAGGGAAACCCAAATCTCTCCAAGCATAAGCGGATAAGATACTAACAGAAGCTCCTTCATCTACAATGCATCGGTCAACCGTATGGTTCCCGATATCAACCTTTATCTGGAAAGGTGTCGAAGAAGGAAGACAAGGCTCGGCTAGACTATTCCAATCAAAGCAAACGATCCTAGGGCTTGGTAGGGGTTCGCATGGCACAAATGAAGTGCCCCCTTTTTTAGGAACATCCAAACTGGTAATGCAGAAGACTTCCGCAGTAGGTGCATCAATCTTTGCAGGACTGATGGGATCAATCGAAGATTGCATCGATTCGATCACTTCACTCTCCGAAGGAAGAGTGGGGTTGACCAAGAACTCTTTTGGTTCAACCACTTTATCAACCAAATGTTGATCTGACTGTAGGGAATCTATAGACAACTCAGGAGCAGAGATTACTTCAGACGTGGACCACACTCTTTGTGCCTCTGGAATGGCAGGGCATCGGTGAGTAAGGTGATCTCCCTTACAAAGTTTACAAAGGAACTTTGGTTTTTGTCCTATAGGTTGAGACTCCTTTACAACCTCAGTACTCTCAGCATGACTAGCATTGGCTGACAGCTTGCCCCCAGCATGACTTACAGTCGTTGGTTGCTCAAAAGCAGAAAACTTTTGAACTAAGGACCACACTTTTTGCACTTCTGGAAGTACAGGGCACAAGTAAGGTGGTCTCCCTCACAAAACTTGCAAGGAAACTTATACTTCTATTTATTAGGTTTGTTGACAATGTCAACTCCCTCAGCATGACTTACAGTGGTTGATCTGGTGTCTCCAGTATGACTCACATGAATTGGTGACTTGTCATTAATATGACTAGCGGTGATCAATGACGTGTCCTCAACATGACTGACAGTGGTTGAAGAAAAACTTTCAATGTGATTTTCAGTGACTAAAAGTTTTCTCCCAGCATGACCTCCAGAGGCTGGGTAGGTGCCCCCTGCATGATTTGCAGAGGCAGGGTGCTTACCCCCAGCATGACTTACAGAGGCTGGGTTGCTGCCCCCTTGTTTTGGCATCTTCTTCCTATTCTTCCTCCATCTATTCCTTTTAGACTGTTGGTTACTAGTATTGCTACTTTCTCCACATGAGGTAGAAGGAGGAGGAGAATATGTTACTGGCAAAGAAGGCACAGGGTTCTGATGCTCTTGATTTGAAGTGCTTACAAAAGAAGCGTCAGGAGCATGCAAGGCATTCGGAGTGGAGAACGACCAAACCGGCAGCCCTATAGTGAATCCAGGAAGATTCAGAGTAGCCATTAAGGGAGTACCAATGTTTCCAATGAATGGAACAGCACAAGAATCCCCTGGAACAGCGGTACCTTGATTGGCACTCACCGGAATGCTAGACATAGTTTCCTACTCAAATGAGCAAGAAGTTTTCTAAGGCAAACTAAGACAAGTAGCACAAAGAGCACACCACTAAAAAGGTCCTAAGTAAATCAAACCAAGCAAACAGATGCCTTCCGGAGAAAAGTCTGGGATGATGAGGGCCCAGAACAAATCAACGAAGGAAGGACACTTACCCGGGGTCCACAATACAATGACTAAGGGTGCAAGCGTTGGAATCACCCAACCGCCCTCCCAAAGACCTGCAAGGGATTTCCTCCCACGTCTGTCCTAGGTACAGCAGATATAACCCTCCGCCGTCACCTGTGTATGATCCTATGGTCAGATACTAAGGATACCACCACACCGAAAACTCCGGGGGGAACAATCTCTGGTCGAATCAGAAGGCGTGGGCAAGGTAAATGAGCCCAAAACTCAAAAGAGTCCCCAAACGCAATCCGATCCTGGTATATGCTCGAAACAGAAAGTAGGAGGTTTATTCCCAACAATCTGATCTCACAAGACCTACTGCATAGATCCCAGGCAAGTTTTGAATGAGGTGGGTTTACCTGTGATAGTCAAACTACGATTTTTGCGTAATGTGTGATCTTGGATGGTTTAAGGTGTTTTAAACCCAAGACCCTAACCAAGACTAGTTGGTGAATTGTGTAACCTAGAAATGAAAATGTTACTAATACATTTTATTAGGGTTCATTTTAAAGGTTACTTGCTTACTCAAAAAGGTAGTGGGTGTGTGAGAGTGGTTGTAACAGAGATAGAATACTGAAATGAAATGTTTGCCACTAAACAAATCTTTTGCTTTCAATGCAAGTCCTAAAGATACGATCTAGAATGCATATGCAAATGCAATTTTTAGTCTTTTCGAATGCAAAAAGGTAAAAATAAAGTCTAAATGTACAACATCAAACTCAAAACCTAAGAATGCAGCTACTCAAACAAATAAGCATGCAAAAGAAAACTTCTTATTTTTTGATGCAAAGCACTCTTAAATCCTTTAAGCCACTTGCAAGGTATTCTACTCAGAAAATAAATCAAAATTTTGTATGCTTTTCAAAGGTGAAAAACAAAACTGAAATTGAAGGTAACCTACTATCAAAACAAAAGCAAAGAACTTTCAGGTTTCCTTATTGAAACAGTAAAAGCTACCAATACGACTTTCAGATTCTTATTGATGTAAGCATGCCAACCATTGGGAAAAGCATACGAAACCTACTTTTAGACCCAAACAAAACAAATGACCTACAAAGAAGTAAGGTTTGGTAAAGTTAGGTCTGCGCATAAACAGTGCAGTCAAGGTCCTGAACAACAGCAAAGACACTTGAGCTTTCACTACAAAAAGAAAACTAAAAGCATAACAGATGATAAGAAACCAATCTAAAGAGAAATTTCACTCAAATAGACACAAACAGGGTCAAGTAGACTCAGTAGGTTTCAAATCCAGTGGAAATGGAGCAAGCAAGTTCAGTCAGACTCACATCAGGGTACAAAACACCATACTGGTCCACAACCCCCCAACTTGGGTCAACAAGCCCCAAAACTTTCCAAACAAGCCCAAATTGATCAAAGAAGGTCCAAATCATGAACATAGGATCAGTACAAGGATAGGAGACCACTTACAGTGGTTTCACTCAGACCTAGGGTCATCAGGGACCCCAAAAAATGCAGCCACAACCCCCCCAAACAGGTCAAAACTCAAAACTCTCAATTCCAGGATGTGTACACTACTGTCTATGAGGCATACCAGCGTCCAAACAGGGGAATACGCTACTGTGCTTCACAACAGTAGCGTCCATGTGGGAAAAGTTGAAAAAATAGGGCAAAAACCCCCCACACCTGAGCCAATAAGGGTTTGTAAGGGCTAGGGAAGGGTCTGTAAGAGCCACGGAGGGTCAAACAGAGCCTAATAATTGATTCTAATCAAGAAATTGAACAAATACCTTCAAACAAAACTGAAGAAATGACCTTGGATACCCCTAAGCAGATAGGTTATTCCCCAACGGAGTCGCCAATCTGTTGTGAGGAAAATACACCTATAGTTCAGGGGAGAAACTACCAACTTACAGGGAGGAAAGATAGACCTACAAATGTTCTGCAAGTGCAACTAGTAAGCAAAGATATTTAAGGTTAGAAAGATGTGTACCTTATTAAGAAGGTCGATCCCAACCTTCCTCTTCCTTGCTCTTCAATGCTATTCAGTGTCACAATGCCCACACCTGCAAAACAACTTCATACCTTTCTCAAATACATTTGACTACATATATAAGACTGATATTCATGACAGACGAAGACATCAAACTATAAGCAAACTGTAATCAAATCTAAGACACACATGAATAGGTCATATTTGGAAAGAGAAGAACATCTGATCTTTATTAATGAATGAAGCAAGTACATAAGCTTGGCACTTCACGAAACCTAGATTCGAGGTCTCCTGCTTCTGTTCTCCAAGGATCCCAACCTCTAATCAACTGTGCTAGGGTTTATTAGAAACTAAGGCACAAGAGAGGGGGATGAGGGTCTCCATTCCTCCAGCATAACATTGTTATGGGCTTGGTCCCCTCTCATGGCCCTTCTACCTTCCTTATATAGTCAATGAAGGAGAGGAAAAGCAGTTATAATCGATTAGGTTCCCAAACCAACCTAATTTGACCAAAATTCAAGATTTTGACTGATTCAGGAAAGTACCCTACTCTTCCTACTGCAAACCATCACACTTTTCAAGGTGGACGCTACTCTCTGCATAGGATACCAGCGTTCATGTGGAAATATGGCCAAAAATAGGAGTTTTTTTATGGTTTTCAGGCGGTGATTTGGTCTGGAGATGTGTTCCTAAGGGTTATGACCATCAAATGGACCAGGAGTGAGGTGATTTCAACCATGTTAAGTGTCCCATATGACCCTTCCATCCACAAGTGTCATGTTGTGTCACTAAACTTGATCTCAAGAAGTGTCGTCATGCAACCAAGTGATGCAAGTGTCGTCACGAACGGAGAAGTGTCATTTTAAGCTATAACAGCATGTCAATTGGGTTTAGCCCGAGTGGTCGAGTTATCAGATTGTTATCCGCTCCACCCAGGTTCAAGTCCCGCCAGTGACACTTGCTCTTAAGTGAGCCGTTGAGCTCTGTTATCACACAACTTGTAGTTGCCCCTAGAGATATCCCATCCGGGACGGTAGAGGAGTTAGGCAACTAAAGAGGTGACCTAAGAGATGCCACGGTTCCCAATGCAATGCGGGAGTCACGTCAACCGAGGCACTCTTCGCTTTAGGTCAAGGTATAACTAGACCAAGGGGGAGACTCTCTACCCCAATCACAGTTGATTGGACCCAAGCAAAGGTTTCAAAGGGTGAATAAATGATGGGTTACGGAAACCAATGCAAGGCTAAGTGGACCTAGTGTTTGAGGTATGGTTGAAGGTGGTATCATGGATAGTTAGTGTTTCAACCTATGTATGGTTTAGGCCACTTGATGGGGTATGATTGCTAGGTATAGTACCATGTGTTTACACAAGTGGGTCTTGTTGCCTTGGGAAGTGTGAAATGGTTCTAGGTGGGCCCACAAGGTGAAGTTAAGTGTGAGGATGGTACTATAGGTTAGATCTAGGTTAGATCTACAAGTTAGAGTTGGTTCTAGGATTACCCATGTGCTAGATCTAGGGTTTGACACTAATCCCAAGAAGTGCGCCTTGCTTGGAGAAGGACTAGTGCCTTGTTGGATGGGCTAATGGGGTCAAGAAGGATGTCAAAGTGTAGATCGGGACACCTAGAAGCCAAGTCAAGTGGTTTGGATGAGATCCAATGGTTGGATCTTACTAGATCTTGGTTTTTGAGTGAAGACCAAAAGTGGACCACAATTCCTTAAAACAAGGAATGCAATCCCCAAGGTAGATCGGGACAAAAGGACAGTCTAGACCTAGGTTTCAAGGCATGGGCATTCCAAATCCACGGAAATCTCCAACACCCACTTCCTAGAAGTGGTCCAACTCAAAACTTCAAGGGGGTGCGACTTTCTCAAGGGAGGGCAAAAGATGGGTTTGGTGGACCAAACCAAGTCCAATGGCCACCAAAATGTAGATCCGGGATGTTAGTACCCCGATCTATGTTCCTTCAAAGTTTCAAGTAAATCCAATGGGTAGATCTTAGTAGATCTAAGTTTCAAGGTACCAAGAAGATCAAAAGGGGGTTTCAACCCCTCAAAACATGGAGAGATGTCCACAAGGTAGTTTTCACCAAAGTAAGGATATGGGTATAGGTTATCAAGTGTCTAGATGTCAATTCAAGTGGGATCTTACCTACCCATGTGCTAGATCCTACCCAACAAGCTTCTCTTAGGAAAATCGATTTAGGTTCAAGAAGGCTTTTTACATTGAAAAGTGTGTCAATTTTTAGCCAATCACCACCAAACTATAGATCCAACTAGGGGTGGATCCTATAGAGGTGGGTTCTTAATATCTTTTCAAATGCAAGGGTGGATCTAAGTAGATCTAAAAAAATACCAAAATTGGGGTTTTGATTTAATTAGGGTTTTATGACCAATGGAGATAGAATGGATGAAAGAGGCACATACCTTGTAGATCTTACCTCAATTGCTTATGGCCACCTTGCAAGTTGATAGCATTCCCCTATGTTTATATTCAAGAGTGAGATCCAAGTGCTCCAACCAAATCGCCCTTCTCCAAGATAGCCAAATCGTCCTCCTCCTACAAGACAAGATCAAAGAAACAAGTCAAGCAAGATGATTATGAAAATGGTAGAAAGATGTAATAGAAAGCATCAACTATGTCACGAAGATACAATAATGATACTCCCTGTCACAAGATCAACCCAAGAGAGAATATGTGGATCCCTCCAACAATAACCCTCAAAAAGTCGCCCTCCTCTCTCCAATTCGACTTTCCTGTCAAAAGGTTAGCAAAAACACCAAAATCCACAATGATACATAGAAGAGATACTTTATATTCAATATGCAAGAGAATCCACAAGCCAAGAGAGATGTGCTCCACAAAAAAATCTTCTATTCCAATATTCCAGAGCTCCAAAGGTGAGCTATACAATGGGGGGTCTCCTCCTTATATAGGATAATAAAGACCAAAACCCTATACCACTCTACAATACTACATCAAATGAGTGGTTGAGATTATAAGATCTCATCATACAATCAATGGCTAGGATGAATCCATAACAATATATCACATGGATCACTCAACATAACAATAGCGCCCTCACTAAATGGTACAATGGAGGGTGACGTCATCCCACAAGAGGGGTAGAAAGTACAATAATCCACCTCATGATGACTAGGACATGATAAAATAAGCACATGGTGGGGCTAGGAGGTATAAATCCTTGCTAGCTCACCCCAAGGCACAATAAAATAATAAAATATGTCCAATATAATGATAATGACCAAAACTGTCCTCAGAATCCATGACAGTCGAACAGTAAATGTCCTCCTGTGATCAATCTGGAGATACCCACATGGTGAAAACTGACTGGAAGACAGTGAGATCACCCTGGAAGACCTCTGTGAAAACCAAATGCCAAAACCTTGCCTCAATTGCCCAAATCGATTTCCTCAGTGACCACTTTATCCCATTTTTTAACTGCCTCGGGAACTGTGAAAGTGCCAAAACTGCCTCCTAGGGTGCTAGCGCTGTCAATCTGAGCCCACCAGGCTCTCCGGGAGGGGGGATAAATGGTAATAACAAGTGGCTGGACCACCCCCTCCATCATCAGCGCCCTAGGTGAACTGGCCTCTCGGGGCCCCTGCTACTCAGGCTGGGAAATCAGCCCCAAATCTGGTCAACAAGTGTAAAACTGCATCAATCACTGTCAGAAGTGCCCGGAACTGAAAGATAAGTGTCTCAATGGATCCAGAAGACCCAAATCCACTAGGAATGAGTACTCATACACCCTGGGTTGCCCTAATGGGCCAGCTGTAGGGTCCACCATATATGGACAATGTATAATCTGCTGATCTGTAATAATAATAACCTGCTGAACTGGATCAAACATCATCTGTATCATATGTCCATCATATGATATCATCATCAAACATGTGGGACCATAAATCATCATCAATAATCATCATACATGGTCCACATCATCACGGATCCCAAGAATATATATAATCAAGGATAAATCACATCAGTAGACTAAGACAATGCTTCTTTAATCATTCCCACAGCTAAGCTCAAAGTATAAATTCCATTCAGTGGCATTAATTATATTAACATATTCCGTTGTTATAATAAATTACTTGCACCATAGTTCAAATGACAAACTCACCCATTGGACATGGTCAAACTGCTAGTGAAGGATGAAGGCTAGGAGCAAGGTTGGGCCAAGGGTTTGACTTGTCTAACTCAACTCAAAAATACTTTGGACTGGGAGAAGGGGGAAGCTACAAACTCTGTGTTGGACAAAAGAACACGGGGAATGGCTGTGCCTCACAAATGGATAAGTTGTTTAGAGAGTGCTTATTCAACTTAGGCATCATGTCTATATCAAGTTGATCCAAGTTCATTAGGATCATTCAATTTATTTCCATGGCCTTTTTGGCCTACATAACCCTTCGGATTTCAGATGTGCTGAGAAGCACAACTAGTTGCAGCTTGCATCCAGGGCATGTTTTTCATATATTCACAAGGTCAGCAATTGTTTAGATATAGCTTTTAAGAACCATTGCTTTTTTTGGACCTTCTTATACTCTTCGAGGAGTATTTTTAGCTTTTCATTGCTCTTGCCCTTTTTTTTGTTTCCATGGGCGAATTTTCAAATTTCCATAGGTAGAACATGAGCTTTCAGTTTTAGCCAACAATATCTCAAGCGACTAGGGGGAGTTCGAGCCAATGCCAAACATCGGGGCAACCGACTAGAATGATTTAGGCCTACAATCCAACTTACCAAAGGCAAGTTCTGTCACCAACTCAGAGCCGAGACACTGAATAAACAGGGATGCGGTCCAAACACAGAGGTAGAAAAATGGGGAAGTCCTCAGTATCAGAAAGTCAAATGAGACAAGTCAGGGTTTAAAGTCAAACAGGAAGGTCATGTATGGATGGAGACAAGTGGATATGGAGCCTACACTAGCAGACAACTGGTGTCGGGAAAGACCATGTCTATGTAAGGTGAAATACCGGTAAGTTTTGTTAGATGACCTAAAAGTGCAAGCAATTGTCCATTTTATGATTTACAGTTCATTTTAAATAGTTTGCCACATCAGGAATAATATACCAAGCACATGCTATAATCATGACTAAATCAACAAGCTAATAATCCACAGTTAGTGAGAACATATCCATAGATCATACAACATCATCATAATCATGCATCATCTGAAACACTGCTGAAATACATCTCTAGGCACTGAACTGAAACTGTAATGGGATAAGTGGTCACATCAGTCATCAAATATGAACTCTCAAGGCTCAGTCTTGACACAAGGTCATATACAAATCTGAATAATATACTGCTCTGATCCTGAGTGATCCATAATATATAGCCATGCTCTGGAATAATGTAAGCTCTGGAATGTGCAGATATCTGCTGTACAAGAATAGTAGCCCTGCTACTATGGTGTGATAACAAGCTCTTCAGGAGCTCTACTAGCCAATTAACTGCCCTTCCTATGTCTCCAGACGCTAGGGAGGTTACCGTGGACGTAGCAGGGTACCGAAAAAAGAGGGTGTTCCGTGAACACCACGAAAAAAAATAAAATAAAAAATAAAAAAATCAGTTAATAGCATAGACTTTCAATTGTAATTTATGGTCTGAAAATATAAATGCAAAGGTAGAACAACCCCTGCAATTTGCTTTTTGCAGTCCAACACAGCGAGTAACAACATATCTTGTTGTGTTTTTACAATGAGTGAGGCTCTATTTATATAAGACTAGCCTCACCTAATTTTAAGTTATTAGCCTACAAGATAATGTAAACAATATAACTTTTGGCTTGCTCACCCACAGCTTTGGGGGCTAAACCACTCAAAAAACATAAAATAACAATATAAAAGTGCAATTAGGCTACGCCAAGTGCTAGGTGTGCCAAAAGGAGGACGTCATGCCCCAACTAACCCCAGCAGATGTGTGCCCTCAAAGTCCTCCTTTATTATCCTTGTAGGCTTCTTCAATAAGGAAGTACAAATTGTGGGTACACAACCTAGATGAAGGGGTAAAATAGGTCCAAGTGAGCAAATAAGGTGTACTAAACAAATGCAATCACCTTTTACATGGAAAATAAACAAGTGTTGTCATGCATCCAAGTGATTAGCCCCCCAAGGGCACCAACCCCTACCGAGCAAGCACCTCCTGGAGGTGGAGATCAAGCAGACCATCCATGACATGATTAGGGGTATTTAGCCCCAAATCAACACTCTGTGCTTCAACTTGGCCTTTATATCAAAAAAAATTTAACCCCTTCCCCTGGGGGACCTATAGGGAACATTATAGATACTCTGAGACATAACACCTAGCATTATACATGGAGGAGGACTTCAAGCTTAGAGCTCACATTATTCACCCCCCCACCCAAGCGAACCTCAGTTAGTGGATCACATCTCTCTTCCCAGTGCTCCCAATGGATAGGGGGGCCAAGAGATATGCAAATGGCAGCACCATTCCCATTCCAAGATCCTTTATACCCTGGGAGGCAGCACAACGCCCAACAATGAGACCAATAGGTGGCCCCCCTCCACCAAATCTTAACAATGGGGCTTAGAGACAATCTCATAGTACAGTCACCTTACACACTCCAACATTGGAAGCATAGGCTCATGATAGCCTTGCATAGAGTCTAGAACGAGACTATCCAAAGAAACAACTTTATTTAGTAAAAATACCCAACAATGACTGAGAAGACTCTCAGGGAGGACATTTAATAGACAGTATAATCAGGTTATTTGGGTTACCTCACCTAGAGGTTTGAGACAGAAAATGGCCTTTTACGTAGAACACTTCCTAGAGATTAGAGACAGTCTCATAGTGTGGCCCCCTTACACGCTCTCACATTGTATGCATGGGCTTAGGATCCCCCTACGTCAATTTAGAGTGGTCTCACATCAGCTTCAAGTGGAAGCTAAACATCAAATACCACAGGAAGACATATTATGCCAGATCTGTCATGGACAAGAGACAGCAACAGAGGAGCACTTGATATTTAGATTCCCTCGTTACTATGAGATACACGTTCGGTTCCATTTCCTATTTAAAGAGTCATGTAACTCCCTCTCCACCTATTTTCCAATATCCAGACCACTGATGCCTAGCATTATACATGGGGGAGAGCCTCAAGATTAGAGCTCATACTATTCGTCCCCCCACCAAACTGTACCCCACTCATTGGATCACATCTTTCTTCTCAGTGCTCCCAATGGATAGGGGCACCAAAAGCCAAGCAGATGGCAGCAGCATTCCTGTTCCTAAATCAGTTACACCATTACAGATTTGTCATGCTCCTAATACTTAAAGCTAATAAAGTGTACTAACTCCTAATTACAAATAGAACCACAGGAGTGTATGCATGAAGCACCCTGCTATTACTAAAAGACAGTTGTCAACTCCACAGTTATTAGTACAAATTTTATAGGTGGGGACAACAAATAAGATTTAAAGGTTAAACAGAAATATCAATGAAATAAATTTATGAATACATCAATGTGCAAACTTGCTGCTGTGGAAATTTAAATTGACCTGATATGTAGGGTCTAAAATCCAAGGGTTTGAAAGAACCTAAACTTTTTTAGGAGTAAAGAATCAGAGTATATATTGAGGTCAATGACAAAGTAGAACCCTTTTGTTGTCAACGACCACTGGATGTGAAAAATCTGCTGATGCAAGCCACATAAGTTGTATACCTGCTGTTACCCCCCATTTTGCATGGGTGTCCACGTGTGATTCTGATCACATTTTTGAGAGGGGTGACAGGTTCATGATGATATTTGCCTTAGGTGAACAATACCCTATATTATTTGATGATAATACCCTATATTTATTCTTTCTACAAAGAATCATATATCAGAATCCAAGCAGCAGTAAGATGCCATAATCCTTTAGATTTGGGCAAGAACAACAGGCCTGATGTCACCAAAGGTCAGCAATAATTAACATTCCAGACCTTAATACTTATAACAGCAGCATCTGGGTGGTTCTGAGGACAATTCTGGGTGTTTCTTAGTCTCTTAAAAGTTGTAAATGGGGATTGCTTTCAAGTTCGGGCTGAACCTAGGCATAAAGGAGGCATTCTAAGATATTTGTGGCAGCAAGAAAAGCTTAAATTCTAAGTCTGGGCACTGTCTGGACAGTTCTGGAGATTCCTTGAAGTAGCCTCAGTCACAAAGCAGCAGTGAAACCACTGTAAATTCAGTTCTAATAAGGCAGTTCTGTTATGTTTTCAACTCTAGGCATCCTCTACCAACATAGGGCAGCAATTTTGGACATATAAAGGGACTTAATGGCTGAGAATGTTTAATATCAGTTTGCTCAATGCAACAAAGAAATGTGGACCTGTTATATAACATGCAAACTATCATTCTCAGCAAAGGATAGAATCTGGTCTACATGAGATCATCCTTCTCAGGACAGCAAATCAGTAATCAAAGCAAATCTGCATCATGGATGAGAGGCAGTGCTGCGCCCCATAAACTGTTAGAGTTTGCACTTTAATTCAATTTATCTAGGATATTTAACTAAAAGAATAACAAGCACAGCAAAACACAATAGACACAATAGTTTTCCTCGGGGAAACCATAAAGGAGAAAACACCGCAACTTCCTCAAAGATAGAATCGTCGCTAATACAATATCAAGCAAAAATGGAAAACCCAAATATGTCTTCTGCAGCTTCTCTCTTTCTCCTCCAGCGAACTTGTCTTCTCTATCTTGCTATGCGAACTTGTGTGAGTGAGTAGTGTGTCCAAATGAGAGAGCAAAGCGCTCTATGTATACTTTACTTTTGGAGTGACCTTTTACCTAACTAGGTCGGCCTCACTAAAACTGACTGGGCCGACTTCTCTAGGGAGACTCAATAATACATTTTACATTTGACTCTAGGGGATCTAATGCCCCGACATACAATGGAGGTTTTACCTCAATGACTTTGCATGACCAAACATAATAATGACACCCCCGAACGGAGGAAAAACATCTCCATCGGAGGTACAAATAAAATACAATAATAATATCAATATAAAATACAAATGAATATCTTCCGAAGTTACATTTACAACAACACTCCCTCTTAACTAGGAAGATATTCTCTCGTCACAATCATCATCACCCTGGACACAATTCTGGACAATGTCATCATCATTGGATCATCTTCAATGCTGGAACATCATCATCAACACTGGATCATCATCATCGCTGCTGCAGCAATCCTCATTCCGTTGATCATTGATTAGTGACATCTCTCGAATCTATCCATCATGGGAAGTTCTACAGAGACAGCCATTTTTCATGTTGGATGTAGGCCTAGCTCTCATCTAGGTCTTCATCATCTCCACGAGCAAGCCATCAAGTAGGTATATCATCGGACCACACATTACATTGCCACAACAATCACCTGCGTCTCCTACTGTCATCTCATTGTATCCAAATCATCTCATCATCACACAAAGCACAGCCCAGATGCACACCTAATGTCCAACAGACCACCTGTGTCTCCCACCTAGTGGGTACAGCCCAAGACCAACCCAGGTGCATTACATCTCTCAATGGTCAACCCGCGTCTACCAGCATGGGAGAACAGTCAGGAGCACCCCAAGTGCATTACATCCCAAGGACCACCTACGTCTACCACCATGTGAGATCCTGCCTAGGCGCACACAAAGTGTCTTGTGATCAGTGGATCTCTCAGCGTCTCCAGTATGGGAGAACAATCAGGAGCACCCCAGGTGCATTACGTCCCAAGGACCACCATACGAGAACCAGCTCTTCGACTTCTCCAACATGGGAGTACAATCAGGAGCACCCCAGGTGCTTTACGTCCCAAGGACCACCTACGTCTTCCACCATGCGAGAATCGGCTCTAGTGCATCTCTGTCTTCCGGTCTCATCACTCCCTCTTAGCAGGAACCTCGATCTGGATAACACCAAGCTTCTCTCTAAAGTACTCAAACTTCACTTTGGCTAACAGCTTGGTCAACACAAAGGCTATCTACTCGTTTGTTGCCACATACTGGAGCTTCACTACTCCTCTCTACACCATATCCCAGATATAGTGGTACTTGATCTCAATGTGCTTCGACTTGTCATGGAACACCGGGTTCTCGGACAACTTCACGCAACTCTAGTTGTCACAAAAGATACAAGTCGCCTCGAGCTGGAGATCAAACAAATCTGACAGTAGCTTCCTAAGCCATACTGCCTCACAACTAGCCGAACAAGCTACAACATACTCTGCTTCGGCTGTACTCAGTGCCACACATGATTGCTTCCTGCTAAACCAGGAGATCATACCAAATCCCATACTAAAGCAGCATCCTGAAGTGCTCTTTATATCTATGGCACTGCCTGCCCAATCTGAATCAACATAACCATGCAGGTTAATCTTCTAATTCGCCTCATACTTGAGCCCATAATCAATTGTACCCTTCAGGTACCTCAATATATGCTTTGCAGCAATCAAGTGAACATGTCTCGGATCCGTCAGGAACTGGCTCAGGGTGTTCACAGCAAAGCATATGTCTGGTCCCGTGTTCGTCAAATACATCAACGAACCAATCATCTGACGGTACATTGTGGCATCAACTGTCTCTGATGAAGCATCACACAATAGCCTCAAGTTTGATGCCATTGGTGTGGCCATAGCCTTGCAGTCCATCATTCTGAACCTCTTTAGAATCTCTATTGCATACTTTCCTTGCCCAAGGAAGATTCCATCCACACTCTGCCACACCTCCATGCCTAAGAAATAATGCATCATCCCCAAGTCCTTCATCTCGAACTCTGCGGCAAGCCTCCTCTTCACATCTGCAATGAGCTCATCCACACCTGTCAGAAACAAGTCATCTACATATAGCAGAAGTATCACTAGACTTCTGCCTTCAACCTTGAAGAAAAGGTTGGAATCTGCTTTACTCTTGGTAAATCCTAAGCTCATCAGGAAACTGTCCATCGTGTCGTACCACGTCCTAGGTGCCTGCTTCAGTCCGTACAAGGCTTTCTTCAACTTGCAAACATGAGTCTGCCTATCATGTGTCTCAAATCCCAATGGCTACTCCACATACACTTCCTCTTCTACTACACCATTCAAGAATGTTGTCTTGACGTCCATCTGGTGTACCTTCCATTTCATTATTGCAATTAATGCCAGTATAGATCTAATGGAAGTGTATCTTGCTACGGGTGCAAATGTCTCCTCCTAGTCTATGCCTTCTTTCTGGGAGAAGCCACATGCCACAAATCTTGCCTTGTGTTTTTCAATGCTACCATCTACAGCATGCTTGATCTTGTAGATCCACTTCGAAGTCACAACAGACTTCCCTTCTGGTCTCGGAACTATCTCCCAGACATCATTCTTCATAATCGACTGGTACTCCTCGATCATGGCATCCTTCCACTCTTTCTTCTCTGCTGCTTCCTCATAGTTGGAAGGTTCTTTATCAATGATGTCACACAACAGGGCCACATAGCTGGAGTATCGTATAGGTCTCTCGCTTTCTCTATGCATCCCATCTGGAGCGCCATACTTCTCTGCATCTTGTATTGCTTCTCGTGCCCATGTTGGTCTTCTCTTGTGGGCGTTCTTCTCACGTGGTGGATCTACAAGTTCTTGTGGTTCTGCCATGTCGTGGTCTTCATGATCTTCTGGAATTGCTTCTTCCATCACTGAGTCTCTATTCCTGGGAACTTCAAGTTCTTCAATCTCTTCAATAGGTAATTTTCTTGATTTGTTTGAGTCTTCGTCGAATGTTACGTCTCTATTGATGTTGATCTTCTTGAATCCTGGGAAGTATATTCGGTAGGCCTTTGAAGTTTCGTTGTATCCTATGAATATTCCCTTCTTTCCTGAAGGATCTAGCTTCGTTCTTTTCTCCTTCGGAATGTGTATGTACACTGGGCAGCCAAATATCCTAAGATGGCTGACTTCTGGTTTCTCACTAGAGAAAGCTTCTTCGGGAGTCTTGTTGTTTAGTACTCGATGAGGAGTACGGTTCTGTACATACACAGTTGTCCTTGCTGCTTCTACCCATAAGTGCATCGGAAGATCTTGGTCATGTAGCTTTGCTTTCGTTACTTCCATTATCGTTTTGTTCTTTCGTTCTACAACGCCATTCTATTGAGGATTGTAGGGAGTGCTCAACTCCCTCTTAATCCCAGATTCTCTGCAAAGATTCTTGAATTCTTCCGAAGTAAATTCTCCGCCATTATCTGATCGTAGGGTCTTGATCTTCTTCTCTGTGTGATTCTTAATCAAGGCTTTAAATTCCTTGAACTTGCTAAATACCTCATCTTTATTTTTCAAGAAGTAAATCCAAGCCTTACGAGAAAAGTCATCTATAAAGGAAACATAATATACATACCCACTTAGTGAGCTAGATGACATGGGACCGCATACATCGAAGTGGATTATCTCCAATATTCATTTTGCTTTGCTTTCACTGCTGAGAAATGTCTTCTTTACATTCTTTCCTTGCGCACATCCCTTGCAAATGCCTTCATGTCTTGTCTGGATCTCTGGAAGTCTTGAAATTGCTTTGCTTGCAATAGGTAGTGCTCTATAGTGCACATGTGCAAGCCTTCTATGCCATAGTTCACTTGGTTCCATGGAGTCATGAACCAATGCTTGTCCAGGTTGTCCCTTCAACTTGTACAAGCCTCCCTCTTGCTCTCCAATCACTGTTGCATCATCTATTGTCTTTCCTTTTGGCCACATTAGGACTTGGCCATCGACAAATGCAACCCTCATTCCCTTAGCATCTAGTGTTGATATGGAGAGAAGGTTCTTCTTTAATCCTGGAACATATAGAACATCTTTCATCTTCAAAGATTTGTCGGAGTCTAGCTTGTAGGAAGCTTCTCCACTTCCTTTTATGGGGTATTGATAATCATCCCCAAATTTCACCTTATGAGGTGACTCATGCTCAGATAGATTGACGAATGCTTCTTTGTATCCCGTCATGTGCTTGGAAGCTCCACTATCTACAAGCCAATCATTGCTCCCATGTGTGACAGTTCCCGTGAGTGCTGAGCTCAGGACATATTCTTCATCACTTGAAGAATCATCTCTTTCTTCTTCTCTAGTTCTTTTCCTTGCTGGTTCCATCATCTTCAGCGATGTGAGCATGATGTCTCTTCTTGTTTATCTTCTTCGAGGAACCTTTGTTTCTGGGACAATCTCTGGAGTAGTGTCCCTTTTCATCACATGTGTAACATCTAATATTGGGTAGATCTCTTCTGGGTCTCCTTTGTCTTTCGTGATGGTGGTTCTCCCTCTTGTTGTGTTTTCTTCTAGCATGAACTGTGAGAGCTTGATCATCATTCGCTCCCATCTTCTCTTATTGTGCCACAAGTTGAGCTTCTTCTTGTGTACATTCTTTCCATATTCTGTTGAATGTGATCAACTTCTTCCTAGCACATATCCCTTGAATGAATGAGTCCCATGATCTTGGGAGACCATTCAGGGTGGTCATAACGATCTCTCCTTCTACCTTTTCTTCAACTGCTTCAAGTTGGTCCTTGATCTGCGAGACCCTTGTGAAATAGGATTGCATGGTCTCTGAGTTTAAGATCTTCACATTCTTGAGCTGGTTCCTTAATGTCATCTTCCGATTGGTGTTCTTCCCTTCGAATAGCTTTGTCAACGCATCGAACATCTCCTTGGGTGTCTTCAAGGATGACACATGTGGGATGAGATGATCTTTAATGGAGTCTACAATAATTCTCTTGGCCTTAACCAAGTTCTTTTTGTGGATAGCCTTAGCCTCATCTCCCTCTGGTGTTGGAACCTCTTCATTAACATATTTGTCCAAATCATTTTCTTCAAGGACAAGAGCAATCCTATACTTCCATGCTCGAAAGTTATCAGCTCCCTTAAGCTTGTACGCAAGCTTGGTGTGGTGAGACATTTTGAATGAGAACCTCAAATGGAATTAGCAAAGATTTAGATTTTACCAATTTGAGATGCCCAACCTGGTTTTGGAGCTGATTGGCCTAGGGTTTGTCAGAGAAACCCTAATTTTCCAAAGTTGGAATCTTGAACTTTTGATTGGACAGGAAGATGCGCCTCCTCAAGGCGAGTTGTCCAATGTACTCCTTTTTCCAAATCCGTGGACAGAATCGCAAAATAAATGATGCCCTAGTTTTCTCCAGACAGTAGTGAGGCCAAAACTGAAAATTCTCGGATTTGAATTCTGCTTCCACAGGAAAATGCGCCCTCCTAGGGCGAGTTGGAATAACCTCCTTTTCAAGCTGATCTGTGGAGGGAAGTGCCCGGAATAGGAAGCCCTAGTTTCTCCAAGTCCTAGTGAAAGGGTCAAAACTCAAACTTCTTGGAACTGAGTTATGCTTCCTCCAAAAGATGCACCCTCCTAGGGCGAGTTAGCCTAGCCCTCTTTTTCTGATGATCTGTGGAGAGAAGACCTTAAACTGCAAAGCCCTAGTTTTCCACTGCAGCACAATGTCTTCTTTTCAGGTTAGCTCTGAAACCATGTTAGAGTTTGCACTTTAATTCAATTTATCTAGGATCTTTAACTAAAAGAATAACAAGCACAGCAAAACAAAATAGACACAATAGTTTTTCTCGGGGATACCATAAAGGAAAAAACCCCACAACTTCCTCAAAGATAGAATCGTCGCTAATACAATATCAAGCAAAAATGGAAAACCCAAATATATGTCTTCTGCAGCTTCTCTCTTTCTCCTCCAGCGAACTTGTCTTCTCTCTCTTGCTATGCGAACTTGTGTGAGTGAGTAGTGTGTTCAAATGAGAGAGCAAAGCTCTCTATTTATACTCTACTTTTGGAGTGACCTTTTACCTAACTAGGTCAGCCTCACTAAAACTGACTGGGCTGACTTCTCTAGGGAGACTCAATAATACCTTTTACATTTGACTCTAGGGGATCTAATGCCCCGACTTACAATGGAGGTTTTACCTCAATGACTTTGCATGACCAAACATAATAATGACATCCCCGAACGGAGGAAAAACATCTCCGTCGGAGGTACAAATAAAATACAATAATAATATCAATATAAAATACAAATAAATATCTTCCGAAGTTACATTTACAACAACATGAACAACACCTGATCAGCATGCTGGAGAATGAGCATTCAATCGCGGCTACTCAGCAGTGAAGAAGTGACAGCATTCAGATTAATTTTTGCTGAACTTGAAGACTTATCAGAACAATGAAGCAGGGGAGGAAGCTAAATAAGATCATGATTATATGGCTGATGTGGAAACTCTTAGCTATGATGATTTGGACAGTGTTTCAAAGCTACCAAAGAGCCAATGTCATCCGGATATCATACAAAAAGTTGAAGACATCCAAAAGGGATTTGAGACCACTAGAAATGGGATAGTACCAATGGATTATTGATTGTAATGCCTTGTCAATGGATATTGGGAATGAAATTGCTATCATTAACAACTTGATTCATGATAAATATAGGTTGAAGTTTCCTGAGCGAGTACCTCTTGTACACCACCCAATTGATTATGCTCAAGTTGTTAAGAAACTTTGAAATAATAAGGATTTAACTGAAGTTGATCTTGAGGGTCTTTTACCTTCAGCAATCATCATGGTTTTCACGACCGTAATATTGTATATACAGTTTCTTGTGAGGAGATGGACACTACTGAAGATCGCAGAAGCTTAAAAGAGGTAATATCTGCCCTATACAGAAGGCTAAACAATCCTGAGATAAGAAGGCTATTCCTAGTTGTCCTGTGTTAGGACAACTAGGGATGGAGGATCAGCCAATCCTGTTGTTTTTCATGACTAGGTTGTAATTCTATTTGAGTACTAGACTCGTATTACATTTCATAGTTACACCAATCTGGGATCCGATCTTCTAAACAAGGTGCTTGCAATGACTGTGCATGTCATTCAAAGGAGACTCTCATTCTTAGTCTTCAGAACTAAATAGGAAGACCATTCGAATGGAGAAATCGACCCAAGAAAATTAAGGAGGCATGGTGCTGACCTTTTCCTCAGCAAAACAGGGTATAGGTTAACTGTTGCTGCCCTGGTGCCCTAGCCACGACCTGTGGAAGTTTTTCCAGCAGTACAGTAGTGTTTTGGCTGAAAATCTGACTCTCTAAGTGTATTTCCATGATCGATTGAGGACGAAATAGCCCCTAGAAACTGCCATTTCTGGAAATTGGGGGCAAATGGGAGCTGCGTAGTGATTTTTGTGGGCGAACATGGTTCAAATCATTTTCAGGAGAGAAATTGTTTTATCTCGGCTCCCCTATGTAAATTCAATGGGGCTAACCTCCTTTTAATTAAAAATAAATAAATAAAATGTGGGCTAATTGTAGGTAATGGGTGTTTAATAAAAAAAATCGCCATTAAAAATTTAAAACCCCTAAATTTCGCCCATGGGCTAAGATTCGCCCCTAAAATTTTCCATAGAGTTTAATAAGAAGAATAGGGGACAATTGAGATCACATCACCTACTTCATCCGAGGTGAACCCAAAAGCCCAAAATAATTCCAGAAACACTCGAGATTGAATGACTCTAGACTTGGCAAAGACAAGAACAAAATGTGGGAATAGTAAGGATGTGCCAAGGGTTTAAAATCCAAAAGGGGAGTAAATCCCACTTCTGCATATCCCAACCCAAAGCAAAGAAGGAGATTCAAAAGGTAAAGCATAAGACATTCCATGGGGCCCTTAGAGAAGGCTAAGCTTTAGTGGATGGCCTCCTATGATTTTTATGACTTTTAAAGATATGGGTTTGGGAAACCCCTCAAAATACAAGCCTTAATGAGACTAAGTGAGATGCCCAAACTAGATGTAGTCATGATCCAAAAAACAATGGGGGGTTAGGTCAAGATATTAACATAATTGTCCAGATTTTTAAAGGATTGAAACTTTTATCTATAGATCCTATAGGAAGGTCAAGGGTTTAATTATTGGATGGAAGAAAAGAAAAATGAGGCTAACCAACAAGTGCTTCTTGATCCAGGCATTGGAGCTAAGGGAAGCATTTAATGGGCCCAATGGGGATAATTAGGTGCCTTTATGGGAAGGCCTATTAGCTCAAGATTTCATGAGACTAAGTAATATTATCATTGGAGGGGATTCGAATTTTATAGTAAGTAGAGTATAGGGGAAATGGTACTAGGGAAAACCCTTTGTTTTAATTTTTTATAAACAAATTAGAGGAGGTGAGCTTGCTGGATGTAGAACCCATCAAATTAGTTCCTACCTAGAGGAAAATGAGGGTAGGGGGATAAAAGGTGGCTAATTAGACCACTTTTTAATTTCTACCTCCCGGATGAGTGATCAAGTAGGAGATAAATTGGATCTTTTACTAATTTACAGTTGGAGTAAACTGGATCATGTACTAATTTTTCTCCAAATGGCAAGGGAGGAATGTAAGCCCCAAAATCCTTTCAAGTTTAATTATAGTTGGTTGGAGAACAAAGACTTTGTCAGATTTATCAAACAAATTACAAGCCATTTGAAGCCTCCTCATAGGGTCTACTATCCCACAGTTTGCTTTAAACCTCAAGTCTGTCAAAAGGACAACAATCTCATGGGAAAATGACAAGAGAATAATAAAGGATGAACGGGAATTAGTACCACTTGAAACACAGGTCACAGAAATTAATGACAAAGAAGATGATAGTCTTATTGGTGACAAACTTAGGCTAATTTCTGTCTCCCTGGTGAGCAATCATAATAAGATAAGAAACATGGGTCAAAGTTGGAGGTGACTCTAACCACTTGCTAATTTTCCTCAAAATGGCAAGGGAGGAATGTATGCCCCAAAAGCCATTCAAGTTTAATTCTAGTTGGTTGGAGGATGAAGACTTTGTCAGGTTAATTAAAGCATAATGCAAGCCATTTGATGCCTCCCTTGGAGAGTCTACAAGACTACAATTTGTTTCAAACCTCAAATTTGTGAAAAGGGCAAAAATCTCTTAGGCAAATGACGAGAATAATAAAGGATGAACAAGCACTAGTATCACTTGAAACAAAGATCATAGAAATTAATGATAAAGAAGATGATGGTCTTATTGAAAAAATTAGGCTAATTTATGCCTCCTTGATGAGTGATCACATTAGGATATGAACTTGGGTAGAAGTTAGAGTTGAATCAAACCATTTGCAAATTTTTCTCCAAATGGCAAGGGAATGTAACCCCCAAAAGCCATTCAAGTTTAATCTGGTTGGTTGGAGAAAGAAGACTTTGTTGGATTGATAAGCCCAATGCAAGCCATTTGATGCTTCCCTCTTGGGCAAATGACAAGAGAACAATAAAGGATGAACAAGTATTAGTATCACTTGAAACACAAATCATAGAAATTAATGATAAAGAGAAAAGGGCAACAAATCTCTTGGGCAAATGACAAGAGAATTATAAAGGATGAACAAGCATTGGTATCAATTGAAACACAGATCATAGAAATTAGTGATAAAGAAGATGATGATCTTCTTGTTGACGAAATTTGGCTAATTTATGCCTCCTTGATGAGTGATCACAATAGGATAAAAACTTGGATCGAAGTTGGAGGTGAATCAAACCATTTGTTAATTTTTCTCCAAATGGCAAGGGAGAAATGTAAGCCCCAAAAGCCATTCAAGTTTAATATGGTTGGTTGGAGGAAGAAGATTGATCAAAGCGGAATGCAAGCCATTTGATGCCTCCCTCAAAGAGTCTGCAAGCCTACAATTTGCTTCGAACCTCAAGTCAGTGAAAAGGGCAACAATCTCATGGGAAAATGAAAGATAATAATAAAGGATGAATAGGCATTAACATCACTTGAAACACAAATTATAGAAATTAATGATAAAGAAGATGACAGTCTTATTGATGACAAACTTAGGCAAATTTAAAGGTTTTGAAACTAAAGAAGAGGATATTTCTTGCAAATGCAAAGGCCTTATGGAGACTCAAAAGTAGGGCATTATGGCTAGAAAAGAGGGATGAGAACACACAGTATTTCCGTAATTTTGCAAATTATAGGAAAACCCCAAACACAATCTAGGAGGTACAAAGAGATTATGCATCAAAACCTTAGAGCTTCAAAGACACTGTTGCTCTAGGAGTGGACTGTCTTGGGAAGATTTATAAAGAGGATAGGGAAAATATTGTAGAAATAATCAAGATGATATCATTCTTCCCCAACTTTGTAGATGATATAACCAATGAGAGATTAATGGAGGAGATTACTAAAGATGAGTTACAAATAGTACTTCATAGTTTTCGAAAGGACAAAAGTCCATAGCTGATAGTTGGACAATAAAGTTCTTTCCGGGTTTTTATGAGTTAAAGACGATTTATTACAATAATTGATAAACAAGGAGTACTAAAAGAGTCCTAGGTATCTTGTATTCTACTTTCATTGCATTACGATGCTCTAGGAATGGCACAAGAAAGAATGCATACTATTGAAACAAAGAAATTGCGGACTGCGATTCTAAAGTTTAATCTTTCTAAAGCATATGATTGTACAAACTAGTTGTATTTGAGGTTAATGTTGATACAAATTTGTTTTTGTATGCATTTAGTGAACTGGATAATGAATTGCTTGACATTAGTATTGTTTGCATGCTTAATCAACCGATCAACATCCACTTTCAGTAGACCATCAAAAGGACTGAGACAAGGCCAAAGGGCTAACACAGGGCCACCATTTATCACCCCTGTTATTTCTGATAGCTGCTAAAGGGTATATATATATATATAAGAAAATTGATTAAAATTAAACAACATACCTTCTTAGCTTTCACCCTGTTTCTTAGCTTTCGCACTGCACCCACTGCACTGTGGACTCTACATGGGCTTGGCTATTTGGCCTGCCTTCACTTCTCCACTTAACCTAACAAGTACAAAACCAAAAAAAATCATGACATATCTTAAAAGACAACAAAAATTTCATGAGGAATGTTAAACATACACTCTAGTATATTTTTTAAAAATTAATGTAGTATAGTTTTATTTTTTTTAAATATGAAAAACCCAAATAGGTAAAGAAGGAGGAAATCACATTATATATTTACATAGCAGAAAAAAGAGTTAAAATTAAACAATATACATTTTTAGCTTTCCCCTGCGCCCACTACACCTGAATACTCTGCATAAACTTGGTTGTTTGACCTGCCTTGACTTCCCCACTGAAACTAACAAGTACAAAACCAAAAAAAACATGGCAGATCTTAAAAATATAACAAAATTTTCATGAAGAATGTTAACCATACACTGTAGTATATTTAAAATAAATAAATAAAGAGAGATGAAAAACCCAAATAGGTAAAAAGGGAGGACATCAATTGTATTTACACCATGGGTTTTGCATGAAAAGAGGAGTCCCCCTCTGCACCTCTCACACAAAGACATTCAGCCCGTCTCACACAAAGGCATTCAACGGCTGCTCCTCCGCCTTTATTAACCTGCATTGCCTCTACATTTAGAAAACAGGCATTATATATTTATGTAGCAGATATATGAGTTAAAATTAAACAGTATACCTTCTCAACTTTCGCCCCGTTCGCCCTGCGCTCGCTGCACCTGTGGACTCTGCATGGGCTTAGCTGTTTGGCCGGCCTTGACTTCCCCACTAAACCTAACAAGTACAAAACCAAGAGAACCCATAACATATCTTTAAACTCAATAAAAATTTCATGAGGAATGTAGTATATTTTTTTAAAATTAAAGAGACGAAGAACCCAAATAGGTAAAGAGGGAGGACATCAATTGTATTTGCACCATGGATTTTGCAAAAAAAGAGGACTCGCCCTCTGCCCATTCACACAAAGACATTCAACGGCTCCTCCACCTTTATTCACCTGCACTGACTCTAGATTTAGAAAACAGTCATTATATATTTTGCACAAAAAGAGGACTCGCCCTCTACCCCTTCACACAAAGACATTCAACGGCTCCTCCACCTTTATTCACCTGCTCCAACTCTACAACTCTAGATTTAAAAAACAGTCATTATATATTTATGTAGCATAAAATTGAGTTAAAATCAAACAATATACCTTTCTATTCGCCATGTTTGGCCTGCGCCCACGGCTCCTCCACCTTTATTCACCTGCTTTGCCTCTATATTTAGAAAACAGTCATTGTATATTTATATAGCATAAAATTGAGTTAAAATTAAACAATATACCTTCCTAGCTTTCGCCATGTTCGCCCTGCGCCCACTGCACCTGTGGACTCTGCATGAGCTTGGCGGTTTGGCCTTGAATTCCCCACCCATTGAATCCAAAGAAAAAAAAATATGAAAAAAAGTACAATCAACAGATAAGAAAGCACACAGAGCATGGCCATGCTCAAATTGCACAGAAAAATAACAACAGAAGCAGAAGTAAAACCACCAGAAAAATCAACAGGAAGCAAAAACAAAACCAACAGGAAACAGAAGTAAAACCAGCAGAAAAACAAAGAGAAGACAGAGACAAAATCCGACTCTCCTTTGCGTCCATGGCAAACCGCGGACACCATCTCTCGTCAACTACAATTAATGAATTAAGACGCATTTCTTCCAAGCGCTCCTCTCCTGCCGAGCTCTCCGTCCAATCTCACGTCAAGTACACCTAAGGAATTAAGAAGCGTTTCTTGTTTTTCGATGTCTTCCTTTAGCTTCCGTGTAGCCATTTTCAAATTTTGACGACGCGACCCATTATCGAATTAGGCGGTTAGGCGGTATCTATAGGAGAAATTACTTTAGAAAATGGTATCGTTAAGGGCACATTCAGCAATTTCACATTGTAAAATGGAATCATGGTTCAATTGAAATTAGAGTTGTTAATCATTTCATCGTACCTTTCGATTTTGTGGATCGTGGAGTTGAGATCATTCGAATTGTCTCTTTTTTTGGTGATTTATTCTTTAGATTCGGTTATAAAAATTGGTTGAATCGTAGTTCCACCCCATTTACTGTACAACTATGCCATGGAATTGTGTCTCTAAGGGGTTTTGGCCCATTTTAAGACGACCCGGATCTTCAAAATTCCAAAAAAATAACGAGAAAGGGTCCATCACCGACAAGGACGATTTGACACGCCCATTTTTAAATGTGTTTTTTTTTCAGGTGTTTCATTGTTGCTATGCATTTAATTTATT
This sequence comes from Larix kaempferi, assembly GCA_027924585.1. NCBI lineage: Eukaryota > Viridiplantae > Streptophyta > Pinopsida > Pinales > Pinaceae > Larix > Larix kaempferi. The sequence goes on from BSBM01001402.1 coordinate 13,642,265, forward strand.
TTAATATACAACATGTTAATTAATGTTAATTTATTTAAGAAATAGGTAAGAATCAAAATTATATAGAAAAGGTTTAGGGTTGTTTAATCTTGTAAAATATTTTTTTTATTGTCTAAATTTTATGATACAAAAATTTAGAATTTGTATTGATTTGGAACTTTGATTATATTTTGGACAATTTGGATCAATGCAAACGCAGAATTGCACAATAGTTGAGGTCATTGTTCCACCATGCAAAAACTTTGGGTCATGGTAAAATTTTAGTAATGCTTGAAATTTAGGATCATGTTAAAACTTTAGTAATGCTTGAAATTTATATCGGATTCTATTAAGACTTGTGGCTAAAAGTAAGGTACATTTGTTACGAAATTAGCTTACTCTTAAAAAAAGCTTCACCAAGTTTTAAATACCAAATAGACTTGACATAAACACTTTCCCTAGAACCTTAATGTGATATCAAGATTCCAGGGCAAGCAATTATGGCAAGCATGTTTGCAGGTTAAGGCTTGCCAAAAAGCTTGTACATATGCAACTAACTATACTAGCAAATGAATGACACAAAATATTTTGAGCAAAATTAATCAAGATGTCCAATAATTGGAACAAAAAACTACCTTTGAGTCATTGAGCTTATACATACTTTGAGTATGAAGAGAGGAACAGGATATTGTTTTTATACATGAGAAAATTAATCAAGATGTCCAATAATTAGAGCAAAAAACTACCTTTGAGTCATTGAGCTTATACATACTTTGAGTATGAAGAGAGGAACAGGATATTGTTTTTATACATGAGAAAAGGAGGTTATTACCGTCATAATTCGTGCTCCATGTGGAGGAGAATAAAATGCAATTGAACATCATGAGGAGTGTATTAAAAATTGAAAACATTGTCATCATTCAAGCGTAATATCTTGACCATATGCCTAAGCAAGTACTTAATTAAGAAGATACAATTGAAGATGTCACTTTGACACTTAAAACATGGACTTTGAATGAGAATCGTATATTAATTCACCTACCATTCCCCACCCCTCTGTTAGTGCAAGGATAGTAGTTGTAAAATAAGAATAACATATTTGTTTGAGCATCCCTCCCATGTCTTCATAGGATATGCCAATGGCTGATTCCATGGTCATCAACATGTGCATATTTACTTAGAGAATTAAGTTGGGGCTTTTTAGAATCTCTGGAAAAAAAAGTATGTTAAGCATGTAGGTTGTCAAGGCTTGGTTGTAATTGCACAGGGGAAAGAAAAAGTACTTTAAGCATGTAGGTTGTCAAGGCTTGGTTGTAATTGCACGGGGGAAAGATCAATCTGTATATGACTAAGTTGTTAAGTAATAAAGAGAAGTCAATGTTCTAATTGTTCAAAACCTAAAGTGGTATAGCTACTTATAGGCGGTTCAAATGGCAAAATATCAACACATAGAATAAAACGTTGCAATTGTAAGAGGCAAAGATCAATCCTCATATGACCATGTTGTTAAGTAATAGAGAGAAATTGAGGTTCCAACTATTCAAAACCCAAAATGGTGTAGTTACTTCCCAACAATTCAAAGGGCAAAACATTAACATGCAAAAGAACATTCACAAAGGAAGTTCACATTGTTGCTTGAGCTTTTTTTTATAATGGTAATTCAGTTGTTGCTTGGTCTTCCTTTGCTTGAATGAGTTGTAGCCAATGTTGTTGGGGATTTGGCCAGTTCTACACCAATAGGTGTGCAGTTTGAATCCCCCTGGGTTAGGTGCATGACTCTATTCCATCAACTTTACAAGGGATGTCATCCGCAAATATGAGGAAGCATCCTTTAGGTTTCTTTGGGTCCTAAGAGATTATTTCTTTATAATAATAATGATAATGATAATGATAATGAGAGAACATAAGATCATTTTGCCATTGGGTTGTGGTTTAGTGGTTACGATGGGGAACCACCATGCAAACAACCTAGGTTAAAACCTTAACAAATGCAAAGCCCTTGTGTGTATGTAAGGGAAAGTGTTTTCCTTGTTGGAATTGGTTTCCCTCCATCAATCAAAGGACTCAACACATGTATGAACAAATTAATTAATTTAAGTAAATGTTGATAGGATATTGTATCCATTATCCTTTTTAATATTGGACCCACGGTAAATATGTTCATAATGATGAAGAATAGTATTTGTATCACCAAGTATCGAGATTACCTCTTGAAGTAAATTAAAACACCTTATCAAATAACATTGTTTGTATTATAGGTTGTAGATAAGAAAATTTTGATACTTTACTTGTCATCGAAATTTTATATGTTTGAGATCACTCAAACACAATTACAGTGGGATGAAAAAACATATAAGGTGTAACAAAAGGACAAAAGGTTGGGAACGATATCAATGTAATTTGAGAAATTGAGAATTAGATACCCAAAATAAAAATAGGCTAGAGATGCTCATTATATCTTCCAACTAGAAGCATGAACAACATAAATAAAATAGGTTTATGCATAATAGTGGAAAGAAAAATTGATATAACTATTTAGTAGTTGTCACCCACGAAGCGTAGAATAGATGGTGAATAAGTGTATTGTTAAGGCACTCCTTGTGTAAAGTCACGAGTTCGAAACTCCGTGGGTGTGAACCTTACAAAAAAAAATATTTAGTAGTTGTCAATTAGGTGTAGTTCAAGTGATTGTGAGGAAAGTTGTTATCCTCCCCGCCCAAATTCAAATGCCACCTTGTGACATGTTTCCTCTTATTGATTTGATTCTTGATGAAGTATATATGATCTACTCATGAATTGTTGGTGTAACCTCGTTCCCCTAGGAATTTAGGTTTTACCCTCATTACCATTCTCAGAATTAGGGTATGTGCTCAAGTGGAGTCTATGAACCATAGATTAGTGGAGTCTAGGAACCCTATAATTTGGTAGCATTTATTAGAGGATAAATGCCACATTTATAATGATATATGTACCGTTGAATAATTTATACAAGATTGCAGGGCATATACTACATGGTTTTTTACCACACCCCCACAAATAATGAGGAGATTATGTTGCGCTTCCTTGGGAAGTTGTGTGTAGATTTTGCGAGGTAGTTAAAATGGAAAAATATCAATGCATATAAGAAAATTTTGCAATTGCAAGAGGGAAAGATCAATCCCCATTTGACTAAGTTGTTAAGTAATAGAGAGAATTCAAGGTGGCAACTGTTCAAAACCCAAAGTGGTGTAGTTACTTCTTGACAATTCAAAGGGCAAAGCATAAAAAAACAAATAACATTGATAGAGGAAGTTCACATTGGTTCTTGTGCATTTTTTTATAATAGTAATTCACTTGTTTCTTGGTTTTCCTTTGCTCGAATAAGTTGTCGCCAATGTTGTTGGGAATTTGGTTAATTCTGTGCCAAAAGGTACCCAATTTGAATACCCTTGGGTTGGGTGCAGTATTCTACTCCATCAACTCTACTAGGGATGCCATCTGAAAATGCGAGGAAGCATCCTGTAGGTTTCTCTAGGTCCAAAGAGATTATTTCTCAGTAATAATAATGATGATGACAATGATGACAGAATGTCAAATTATTTTGTCTACTGGGTCGTGGTTTAGTTCTTATGATGGGGCACCACCATGCAAACAACACAAATTAAAAGCTCGACAGATGTAGAGTGTTAAGTGCAATATATTGTAACAATACATTTATGTTATTAAATTAGTATTTCATTTATTGGTCAACTAGGACCTTAATTTTATGGTCGGCTATAATTGTAATTGTACCCTCTGTCTCCTATATATACACCAAGTAGACCTAGTTTTAGGATCATCTCGTCTTGCCTTGTGCATTTGATACATTGTATAAGAAGGTTTTCCCCTCGAAGTGGCTTCTTCTTCATCTCTTTGTTTTGTTCTCAAGGCGTTGGGTTACTCTTTATTTCTATTTTTATGTTATTTTGGGAATTTGGTGCATAACACAAATCCCTTGTGTGTATGTAAGGGCAAGTGTTTGCCCCATTAGAATTGGTTTTCCTCCTTAAGTTAAAGGACTTCACACATATGAAAAAACAAATCAATTTAAGTAAACGTTAATAGGATGCGTTATCATTTATTCTTTTAAATACTGGACCCATGGTAAATATGTTCATCATGGTGATGGACAATAGTATTTATATCACCAAGTAGTATCCACAATACCCCTCGAATCAAATTTAAATTCCTTATCAAATAGATTTGCTTGTAATACAGGTTGTAGACAGGAAAATTTCAATGCTTAAGTTGTCATCAATTTTTTATATGTTTAAGATCACTCAAACATAATTAAGCATGGAGAAAAAAACATTCAAGGGGTAACAGAAGAACAAAAGGTTGGGAATGATATCAAAGTATCTTGAGAAATGAGAATTAGATACCCAAAATAAAATAAGTTGGGGATGCTCATTATGTTTTCTAACTAGAAGCATGAACACCACAAATAAAATAGTTTTGTGCATAATAATGGAAGAAAGAATTGATATAACTATTTAGTAGTTGTCAATTGAGAGTAGTTCAAGCGGTTGTGAGGAAGGTTATTACCCTCCCCACCTGAATTCAAATCTCACTTTGTGACTTGTTTTCTCTTAGTGAACCTATCCTTGATGAGTTGTATATGATCTACTCATGAATTATTGACTTTCCCTTGTGCCCTTAAGAATTTAGGGTTTACCCTCGGTACCATCCTTAGAATGAGGTGAAATTCCCAAATGGAGTCTAGGAACATTAGATTGGTGGAGTCTAGGAACCCTAGAATTGATTAACATTTCCTATAGGAAAAATGGCACATTTCTAATTATAAATGCATTAGTAAATACTTTTGTACCAACTCAAAGGACATATTGCTACATGGTTTTTTACCACACCCCTGCAATAATGAGGAGATTATGTCTTACTTCCTTGGGAAGTTGTGTGTAGGGTTTGCTAGGCAGTTCAAATGGCAAAATATCAACACATAGAAGAAAACTTTGCAATTAAGAGAGGAAAATATCAATCCTCATACGATCTAAAATGGATGAATATATAATTCATCATTTATTTTGGTGCTTTCTGGGTGGAAAGATTGGATGAATTGGCTTGTAGGACCCATTTTAGGGACAACTCTCACTTTGCATATATGGGTTCCAGAACCTTATGAAGCATGTTTGATGGCTTAAATGATGTTTTTTGGGGCCAAAATTTCATGGCTTGCACCATGCCCCTTGACGTTATTTTACACTTCAGGACCTTTCCAAGGATGCAAGAATCGCCTAAAACAGAGTTCATATGAAGAAGTTATGCCTCTAGCAAGTTGACCTATCTAGCTAACCACCATGGTACCGAGTGGATTCCATGTTAGCTTTAATTTATCACACATGTGGAGATAGCCACATGTGGCCTTTTAAGAACATTATGTAAGGTCCAAAACCCTAACCCTAATTAGGAAGTGAGGCATGCGAAAACCCTAAAATTAACCCTAGACGGTTATCAAATTATGTTAAATACCAGGTCGTTAGGAGAAGAAGGAGTTACATTCTTATGATTTTATTGTATTGTTCCACAGTTGAGCAGCAACATGGGAGTGTATATTAGAAAATAAGAGAGGAAGTAGGAGATATTGTAGTATCCATTTTGGTCGCAGAGTAATAGGTAACTCCATAGGGAGTACCATTTTCTTTGTATTTGCATTCTATATAAAAGAGCAAGGCATGGTCCTCATTTATGGTTGGGTTTTTTTCCCTGTAGTGGATTTTCCCAAAGTAAATCTTGTGTTGATGGTGTGCATTGTGTATTTGTTTGCTCTAGTTATTTTCTTCTTTCAGTTCCAATTATTTATAATTCAGTGGAAATAATCTAATAAAAAGAACTAAGTTGTAAGGTCTGTTGTGATGAACTGTTCTAGTGGAATATCCACAGTATTTTACGAATCATGATATGACTAAATTATTAAGTAATCATGATATGACTAAGTTATTAAGTAATGGAGAGAAGCAGAGGTTCCAACTATTCAAAACCCAAAGTGGTGTAGTTACCTCTCCACATTTCAAAGGGAAAAGCATCAACATGCAAAAGAACATTGATATAGGAAGTTCACATTATTGCTTGAGCATTTTTTGATAATGGTAATTCAATCCTTGCTTGGTTTTCCTCTGCTTGAACTAGGTGTTCGCAATGTTGTTGGGAATTTGGTTAGTCCTGTACTAGCGAGTGCCCAGTTCGAATCCCCCTAGAATCCCCCTAGGTTAGGTGTAGTATTATACTCCATCAAATTTATTAGGTATGTCATCTGCAAACTTGAGGAAGTATCCTTTAGGTTTCTCTAGGTCCTAAGATATTATTGCTTTATAATAATAATAATAATAATAAACAAAACATAATATTATTTTGTTTATCCGATTATGGTTTAGTGGTTACGATGATGGGGCACCACCATGCAAATAACCCAAGTTAAAACCTCAACAAATGCAGATCCCTTATTATATGTGAGGACAACTGTTTGCCTTCTTAGAATCAGTTTCCCTCCATTAATAAAAGGACTTAACACGTGTATGACAAAGCCAATTAATTTAAGTAAATGTTAATAGGATATGTTACCATTTTCCTTTTAAATATTGGACCCGCGGTAAATATGTTCATAGTGGTGATGGAAAATAATATTTATATCACCATGTAGTATCCACATTGCTTCTTGAATCAACTTAAAACGCCTTATCAAATAGATTTGTTTATAATATAGGTTGTAAACAATAAACTTTTGATGCTTAACTTGTCGCCAAATTTTTATATGTTTGAGATCACTCAAACACAATTAAGGATGGAAGAAAATACATTTAAGGGATAACAAAAGAACAAAAAACTAGGAATGATATCAAAGTAACTTGAGAAATTGAGAATTAGACACCCAAAATAAAAATAGGCAAGAAATGCTCGTTATTTTCTCCAACTAGAAGCATGAACCCCACAAATAAAATAGGTTTGTGCATAATAGTGGAAAGGAATAATTGATATAACTATTTAGAAGTTATCAATTGGGTGTAGTTCAAGTGGTTGCGAGGAAAGTTGTTACATTCCCCACCAAAATTTAAATCCCACCTTGTGACATGCTTGCTCTTAGTGAACCAATTCTTGATGATCTATATATGATCTACTCATGGATTGTTGACCTAGCCTCGTGCCCTTAATAATTTAAGGTTCACCTTGGGTACCATCCTCAGAATGAGGGAGGTGCCCGAGTGGAGTCTAGGAACCCTAGATTGTTGTAGTCCACCTGGAGTCTAGGAACTTTAGAATTCGTTAACATTTCCTAGAGGATAAATGCCACAGTTCTAATGATAGGTGCACTGTTGAATAAATTTGCACTAGCTCGAAAGATATATGCTACAAGTATTTTTGTCATACCCCCCACAGTAGTGAGGAGAATCAAGAGATTATGTCGTGCTTCCTTGGGAAGTTGTGTGTAGAGTTTGTACAATTGCATCACTAAATATTTTGACATTCTAGAATTTCAACTACTACTTTTGGCTTATGATACCAATAACAATGTTGTTTGGATATTTTTGTCATAAAGATTGATTCACACACTTTCAGGAGACAATAGATGCCACTATTCATTTGGTATCTTGGAGGAAAATGTAGATTTTATATTCTTAAATGTTGAATATAACCTTGTTTTTAACATGAATTCTTGCATAACCATTTTCATGATGGATCTAGGATTTCAACATTTTGGAGACTAAATTCTCAAAATTCTCAAAATTAACATCCCAATTCGGTTCTTGCATTCTTGAAATTTACAAGCTACTAATTTAGGCTATAATTTTTAGTAAATGATGAAAGTTCCTAAAGATTCATTATTAAGATTTAATAGTTAATAAGGATCTACTAATTTAGGGTGTTGGGATTGTATAATGGTCGAACAACAAAGAATGATGGCCTACATTGAAAATGTGGAGAAATTGAACTACAACAACATGTTGTGTATATTTCACAACATGGTTCAACAACAAAAGGTATCTACACTGTACCATAGGTATGTGGGTAAAATCATCACCACGCAATTGCATCAATAGCCTAGTCACCTAATCACTACACTACAAACCACTCATGCCAAGATTCATAGTTTTTTGTGTAGGAACACCATGAGATAGTTGCCTTAGCAACTAAATCATGCAATCATTGCACTATGACCCATTGGCACTAACATTCAACCACATGATTATACACACCATGACACACGTTTTAACAATGAGTTATAGTTGGACTTTGCAAGAACTATGTATGATAAGATGGAACAATCAAGAAATTTAGTGGGATATGCCCAAGGAAATAGTACATATGATGAGGCCTAACACGGGTCATGTAAAATGTACTTTCTTAATACAAAGGAAACGCAATCTTTTTTTTGTGGAAAAAAAAATCAAGAAAGTTAGTGTATTTTAATCAACAAGTTGTCTTCATGTTCAATATAATTCCCTCCACCTCCTCCTACATTATTATAATAGTAGATAAACGTTAGCTTGATAGTTGAGAGTGCAAAGTGATTTATTTTCCTTAAACTTAATATTATTCATGTTCATTCCATAGTATACTAGTTTACTTCTTTTGATTTCTAAAATCTATGTAGATTGTACAATATTTTCCAATTGGAAAATATCTATCACTCTAAATAAAGAGTGATCGTAAACTGTCCTCAAGGGACTTCATTATATATCAAGGGAGTAACATAAACTGTGTTACATTCATGCATAATTCTGGTTTCCATTCTGGCTACAAAAAGATCATCACCTATTATGTTCTTTACACTATATCATTTGTACATAATGGTCATCTACTTGATCATGAGTTTGACCTTCCACGTCTAAGAGACCAGGAGGAAGTGTAAGAGCGAGCTTTGACAGCTTATCTGCTTTTGAGTTAAGTTCTCTGTATATATGTGTGAAACTGACTTGTTCGAAGGTTGATAGCAGTTCTTGTATGGAAAGTCAAAGATGTTCTAGATGCGGAGCGTTGATTCGTATCTTTCCATTTGCCCAATCGATAGCCATTTTGGAGTCTCTGAAGAGCTGCAGGTTCTTCAAATGCTTTTCTAAAGCAGTCTTTAAGATTTCCCATAGAACTGCAAGCTCAGCTTTACTGTTGGAGGCGCATCCTGGGGCGTATTTGATTTTCCATTTTCTGTTTTCCAAGAGATAAATAATTCCTCTGGCACCTTCAAGGGGGGGGGGTCTCCCTGACTTGCCCCGTCGAAAAAAGCCCAAGAAAGTTCTTTATTGATCGCCGGACACAATATAATCCTTTGATTTTTTCCTAATGGCTTGGATTTGTGTTCAATTGTTTTCTGCAGAAGAATCAAGGCTATAACGTCTGGAGTAAAATATTTATTGTGGAAAATCGCCTTGTTATGAACCTCCCAGATTGTGTAAATGAAATGTGAAGGAAATGCTTTAAATAAACATACCCTGTGATCTTTCCACCATATGGCCACATTTTGTTCTAGCGATTCTGTTTGCAAGGGCATTGAAATGTTCAGGCTCCTGGATGCTCTTTTCCAGACATGTCTTGCAAAGGGACAAGTGCAAAAGAGGTGAGGGATCGTTTCCTCAACAGAATTACAGAGTACACAATTACTAGGGCATTGGAATCCTCTTTTTTGAAGGTTGTCCCAAGTGAGGAGTTTGTCATTCAGAGCCAACTAGAGAGTAATGATGGTTTTTGGTGGAGCCAAGATTTTCTAGATTTTGTCCCACCATATTCGAGGTTCACCTGTCGTGTGAGAGATAATGGTTGTTTCATAACCGATCTTTGTAGAGAAACTCCCATCTTTGTTATTCTTAGTCCATGTTAGTTTATCTGGTTCTCCTTCCTTGAGAAAGATGAAGGATCTGCTTAGGGTTACTATGTAACGGTCCCAAGCTTCTTCTTTTTCTCATGTTAATCCTAGTTGCAAGGTTGATTTCCATCTTCCTATGTTCATTGATTTTTCCTGCTTGGCTTGGGCATCGGCCAGAGTGTGAATGTCTTTGGATTTCAATTCTATGATTAGCTGTGGTGGGAGCTTGTAGTCTTCGCCTGCACCGGACCAAGGGTCTTCTCTGACCCGCACACTACGACCATATCCTATCCTCCATGCCACCCAATTTCCTATCAATGGAAATGCAAGGACCAGAGCTTTCCATCCAATAGAGCAATTTTTGAAGCTTTTGATGGGTTGCCTGAACCAATCTACTATTGAGTGGGGATGACAGTATTTTGAGGTCATTGATCTGCCCCATAAAGAACTAGGGGATTCTGCTAATATCCAGAGTGTTTTTGCCGCTAAAGATTTACAAAAGATCTCTAGATTTTTTATCCCCCATCCACCCATTGCTTTTGGCATAGAGAGTGTCGACCATTTGACTAGTGGAATTCCTTCTCTTTGCTTGCGTGTTGTCCAGAGAAATGAGAAACTTTTATTCCTTATTTTAACTAGTATTCCTTTATGAATGTAGGCAATTGATTCCCAATAGAATGGAATGCTTTGGAGTACTTCTTTAAGCAAGACCAATCTACCTCCTCTAGATAAAAAACGATTGGCCCAGTGTGTGATTCGAGCTTCTATTTTTTTGTACAACCAAAGCTAGTCTTGAAATGAGTAAGCATTAGGTTTGAGTAAGAACACTAAATATTTAAGACCACCTGAGATTGGGGAAATAGGGAAGGAGAAAGACCTTTCCATTACAGATTTCGTTTCTTCAGAGAGGTCGTTGTAAGCCAATCTAGACTTCTCTTTGTTGATGACCATTCCTGTGGCCTTTTTATAGGAGTCCAAAATCTTTGTAAATGCTAGGATGTTTCTGTATGTCCCTTCCCCCTTGAGAAGGGCGTCGTCCACAAACAAAGTGTGAGTTAACGTTACTGAGTTAGAGATCCTGATTCCTTTTATCAATCCATCTTCTCTTGCTTTGTGTATTAGACGACTCATAGCATCTGCTACTAAGAGGAAAAGAAAAGGAGACAGGGGACATCCTTGTCGAATGCCTTGAGTTGGACGAAAGAAGTGGGAGGGTGATCCATTAATTAATACAACATATGATGCTGAGTGAATGCAACCCATGATCCAGTCCACTATTGCTAATGGCATTCCTATTGGAATCAACAATAAGTGTAGGAAGGTCCAACTTACTCTGTCGCATGCCTTGGAAAGATCCAACTTTAAAGCGAAAGCAGATAGTTTTTCCTTCTTAATAGTGTGTATGGTTTCCTGAGCAAGAGAAACAACATCATGGATTTGCCTGTTAAACAGGAACCCAAATTTCTCTTCTATGACTACCTCACTAAGGATTGGTTTCAACCTTTGAGCAATTACTTTTGAAATTATTTTTTAGATCATATTGCAGCAGGCTATTGGTCTTAAATCTTCGAAGGATTCACCTTTTTGCTTCTTGGGGATTAGAGTGATGAAAGTTGAGTTAAGAGTCCCCAAAAATTTCCCAGATCTTTGTGATTCTTTAACTACTTTAAGAAGATCCTCCTTCAATAGATCATATAAACCTAAGAAGAATTCCACAGTGAACCCATCAAGACCGGACCTCTTACCTTTCTGAAAAGAATGAAGGACTGCACTTATCTCTTCCTCTGTCACTTCCTTAGAAATATCTTCGACCATTTCATCAATGATGAGTCTGGGAAACAGATTTATTACCTCTAGTATCTCTGCAATAGGGCAATTTGTGGGAGCTATGAATCTAGACTTGAAATGATCCTCTGCTGACTTAACCTTCTCCTGAAAAGAAAGCGCATTGTTTCCTTGATCATCTTTAATTTCTATGATTGTGTTGATATTCCTTCTGTGAGTTGCATTCCGGTGAAATAATTTGGTGTTCTTATCACCTTCCTTTACCCACAATGCTCTACTTTTTAACCGCCATAATTGTTCTTCCTTTGCTAGGAGAATGGCTCTTTTTCGTTCCAAGTTCTTCAAAGAGAGTAACTGCTCGTTTGTGAAGGTCCCATTTGAGCTAGCGATGTAAAGATTCTGTAAATTGGATTCAGTCTCCCTGAGCTCTTTTTGTGCATTAGCTTCTTGTTTTCTTCCCCATTCTTTGGAGAGATGTTTGATCTGTGATAGATTATTTGCAAATTGTTGCATGTATGAAGTAGATTGTACAATATACAATGGTTTACTTCTTTTGATTTCTAGAATCTATGTAAATTGCACAATTGATTTTCTACCAGCATAGATCCAAATTGTAGGCTCTATCAAGCACCGAGAGGGATCAAATCTCCCGAGGTGCAAACCTCTCCTTGAATAGCTCCTGAGCCACCTAATCTTAAGCTCTAAAGTCTCTAGTTTAAGTCTCATATTTACTTTTTACTTTGTATTATTCTTTTTGTTTATATCCAACATAATATTTATTACTTTTTACTTTGTATTATTCTTTTTTGTTTACTTTGTATTATTTTGTTACTCGACAAACACTTTAAAATCTCATATTTATATTTTACTTTCTATTAAAAGTAAAAAGTAAAGTCTCTAGTTTAAGTCTCATATTTACTTTTTACTTTGAATTTTTATTTTTTTTTATGATTGACATAATATTTAGTACCTAATCCTAAGCTCTAAAGTCTCTAGTTTAAGTCTCATATTTACCTTTTACTTTGTATTATTCTTTTTTGTTTATGGTCGACATAATATTTATTACTTGTTACTTTGTATTATTCTTTTTTGTTTACTTTGTATTATTTTGTTACTCGACAAACACTCACATGTTACAAGATCTCCCTCATACTGGGATGTAGAGCGCCTCTCGGCGCAAATATACTTTAAGTTTTATTATTGTCAAAAACATCATGCCATTATGATTTGTATATGAACGAGTTTAATTTTAAATGTGAATATGTAAGTATTATAAATTTAGTTCTCTCGTCTTTGTTGCTAGGTTTGTTTTCATGTATATTCTTGATAGTCCTTATGGTGTACCAAATTGATATTAAATCACCATAGCATCAACTATCATGTAGTTTGTTTCACATTTTTTTTTTGAAAAAACTCATTTTTAATTGAATAAGGAAATGGACAACTAAGTTTGGAGAAGCAAGTGCACTTTAAGAATTACATAAGAGAATCTCATATTCATGGAATTAATGATTATGGAATCATACACATGGAACAATACAAGGAAGCACTTTAACTCAATCTAAAGGTGTAGTTTTTGGGATACACGAGATGGGAAATCAACACAATTATGAGATCTTTTGATATGATATATGTATAAATCGGACTATGTGGGAAGTTTTTTGAATGATCTCTTGATAATCTTATGCTATTCCCATTTTGACTTTAGATGGTATGACGGGACGATTGGAAAATTTGGTGGAAATTAATAAGGATCTCTTTTTTAGATATCGTTCTTTATTGTTTTTCATGGTGTCATATGTAGCACTGGGGGTGTTTAGGAAAATGCTATAAAGCATTCTACATAATATACTTTTGTATTTTTAAATTAAAATTACCATTTTTTTCCACAAAATAAATAAAGAAAAAGAAAAAGAAAAAAACCATCCAAGATGGAAGAGAAGAGTTATGGCTAAGGGGTATATGGACAAAGCTAAATGAATCCTTTAGACATTAAATAATAATAATATGCCTATGAAGTAAATCAATCTAGTTCAAACTATAAATATCCAAAATATATAGGGGAGTGACAAAGAATCCACAAGGATAAAATATATTTTGAAAAAATGAGAGATAAGAGATGGCACAATAACATGTGACATTGTGCATAAATATACATCGAGTGGTCACATCTTGAATAGACACGTCTTTTAGACATGTGTCTTTTAGTTATTCATTATTATTATATTATTATGTACATTTATGATTATTAATATATTTATGTTCACAACATTGCCTACCCCTTTAAAATGCTTTGTCCTCAAAGCATTTATGGAGATAACTATATCCTTGTTCTATCCTGCAGTGCCTTGACATAATTTTTGTATTCTTGAGGTTGACGACACATGATATGATCTTCAAAGGGTTGAGCATAATTGTTTAATTGTAAGCCTAGGCCTAACCACCCCAACCCAATTTTTTGCAATACTGCATGGTGACGACCTTTGTAACTTGGAAACATATAAGATTTTACATTTGAGCTTCTCTTCAATAGGGTAGCATATTACCTTAGGTTTTTATCTTGATATTGTTATGATAGTTGTATGGATAGAACTTATTGTGTTATGCTTCTAAATATTGTGTTGATTTTGTCCTTCTTTGGCATTATGATTCTTTTGTATGTATGAATATTGTTTTCTATGTTCATGTTAATTTCATCATTGGTCACGATGACTCTTGTGTTTTGGATGAATATACCACACCCTTCTCTTTTGAACCTTATACTAGGAATATTCATCTTTTGAAAATTCATGTGATTTATTTGTCGACACTATTTCAATGTAAGCATATTTATGATCTTGGACGTTAACTGGATATGTATTGGTTCCTTTTTTTTGACAATTGGATTTTAATGTATGATGGCAATGACCTCTTGCAAAAAGTCAAGGTTCCTTCACAATATAAGCACATGCGTGTTTGCTTAAAATGTACGAGTTGGTGCATTAAAAATGCATATACACACCGGTACATATTGTTAATAGCGGATGCACTGATGCACATTATAAACTATAGAGAACTGGAAAAAAAAACCTCTGCTATAGCCTTCGACCGTCCATAATCTTTTAGTTATAGTAAATATTTGTTATAACCTTTCCCAAAACCTCCCCTACCAGAAACGGAGGTTGTAGCGGAGGGTTTTTTTGACAATTTTTGTCAATCTTGTAACACTAAAAACCTCTAATATAACCTCTGATACAAAGTGTTTTCCTTGTGGCAAAGAACAACTAGTTGTGAGATCACATGGCTTCGCAAATTGCTTACATGTTTATTTGATAAAGAGTTGGACAATGATTTATTGTGATATTTATAGTTGTGTCAAACTCTCCAAGAAACCAGTTTTTAATGATAGATCCTATCATAGTCAGATCAGATATCAGTTCATTCAAGATAGGATTCAAAAGGGAGTGAATATGTGGTATGTACCCACATATCAACAGGCTGATGATATTACGAAAGCCCTTTGGAAAAGGGAAGTTTGAAGCATTTAGAGACAAACTTAGATTGTTGTAGAATTCCTTCCTCGCTAAGATTCAATGTTGATGTTTGTAGATTAGACTAGAACTTCCACATAGGGCTAGTGTCAACCATGCAGGAATTCATTCGAGTCAAATCTATTTTGTAATTAACTTTATTAATAAAGTGAAAGTTTTTTATTTAGTTGTTGAGTCCACTAAAGTGTATTTTTAATATACTAGTGATTTAGATTAATCTCAACCGTACATATCACTTTGAGATTAGGTCTTTAGCTCAAGTATAAAGGCATGCCAAGGTAGAGGGTAAAGGCACATTCATTCTTCACTCAGAGATAGTTTGATCGGAAGGTGAAGAAACTCATATGAGGAGCAAATTTAGAGCACTAAAGAGGGGCTTGATTCACCAACTAGGTAGAATTCAACGAGTAGGCAATGATAATAGAGGTTCGTATAATCATGTGGATATGTAAGGATAGATCCATACAATTTATGGGTTCCATATAATCATATGGGAATGTCCGTACATTCGTATATAACATGTCTAGTGACAATCGTAAGGATGACCTACATCGCAAGCAACGACCAACAAGGTATTTCTTGATTTCTTGTAGACAATTGTCCTCAATAAAGTGTGCAATTTTTTCCCTATTTGAGTATACCATACAATCGTTAGTTTCAACAGGTCGTAGAGGTTTCCTTGTAAGTTTTGATCTATTAATGAAAAGCTGATTTGAAGGAGTAAATTGTCTTTGTAGTGTGTTTATGCTTTCGATGTTCATTTTCTTGCTATATGTGTGATTACTACTATGCAAAGAATATAAGTCTTGCAAATCAAATAACACTTTATTTATTTGAGAACACAAGGACACAATTCACGTAGGGTTTGGAAAATTTGCAATTATAAACATGCGATCCACCGATTCTTCAATATTTTTACATAAAATGCACCTATCGAGTCCTACCCACTTTCTCTTTTGGCCATTATCCCAAGTAAGTGTTATGTTTGTTAGTGCTAGCCATAGAAATATATTTGATTTTAAAGGACATTCCAACTTCTATATAGCTCACCGGCACCAAATCCTCTCAACAACAAAGTCTTCTTCTATTATAGTTGAGTATCCCAACTTAGTAATATAAACCCATGTACCTGGATTCTTGGACCATTTGAGCTAGCCCTCCTCTTCTCAGAATTTGATGACATTGTGGTGAAATAGATTACCATAATAACCCCATTCCTTAGCCAACTCACCCTACATGTTTAATGTATCTATTGAAACTCGTCCTTGTAACCAATCATTTCTTACCATATGTGAAACTCATCATTCAAAGTATCCAGCAAGACCTATAACAATTGATAATTTATTCCCTATTTTCAAGGCAACCCAATTGCCAACTAGAAGAAATGTCCTTACCAAAGGTTTGTAAACAATGGAGGCACCATGTGAATGTTTCATGACCTTTCTGAATTAGTCTGGCGTTGGAATCCATTTAAAAATAATTGATTTCATAACTCTGACCCACAAGACTTTGTTATAAACCAATATCCCTTAACTTTTTGCAACAATCATTATGTTCAAAATATATATGTTTTTCAAACCCCATCCTCTAGCGTATTTTGGGGTAACAAGTCTTTTCCATTTGACTAGTGGTATACCTTCCTTAACCTTTTTAAAATTTTCAAAAAACTGAAACACTTATGTATAATTTTGTTTAAGGAATTTTAGTTATAGACATCCAATACACTGAGATTCTCTCTAGAAAAACCTAAACCATAACTTATCTCCCACCAAAAGACAAACATCTATTGCATTAAACTGATTATGGATTCAATTTTGATGCTTGTGATACTACTATCTTAGCTGGCATAATTGTCAAGTTTTTGGGAAGAAATGTTATAAGAAACTAATGCATTAGAGAAAACAAGGTGATTTTGTGATCCAAATTCATAATTTTCACTTGAAGATCTCCCAAAAATATGATGGTTATGTTTGAGCAAATGGTATTTAGGTGATGATTGTGTTTAAGCGGACAATTTTTGAGTCAAGTGCATCATCCTATCTTCCTAAGGAAAAGTAAAACAAATTAGAACCTAAAAATTGACACAACGCCTTGGTGGGTTATAGTGAAATCTCCAAAGCATATCGTCTATATGATTCTTTCATTCACAAAGTGATCGAAGTTAGAGATGTTATCTTTGATCGAGTTCTTTCTCATCATCCACCAACATATTTTCCACAACTTATGGCAGACAATTCATATATTGATGACTCTCATCATGTTTTAGTGGACCTCTCCTCTTTATATTCTGATGATGATCCTACTTCAATGAGTGTTTCCTCAAATAATACTTCTACAATGACACAACAAACAAATATTGGTCCTTCAATCTTGTTGGTTGGATTCTATCTCCCTTACTACCCCTTTGCTCCTTTTCCTCTGACCCTGCCCCTACACCCGCACACTTGGCCGAAATCCCTTCTCCAACCACTCAATAATATCTCACTCACTTTGTGTGACTGCTATGTGTCTCCTCCTCTCCTTAGGATTCCTTTTATAATATCTCAATGACCAAAACCATAACCCTAGATCTCCAAAGTGGTCAATGGCTCGGATTAGATCTCAAGCCTCACTTAAGATCAATGGTTGTGACTTAATCTTATGTTCACTTTTTAGTCATTAGCTAACATTAACTTAATTAATGTCCTTTTCCCAGTCAAACTTAGGAAAGAGATACAAGTCACTTGCTCTCTCAAGCTAGTACCTAGAGAGGTGATATTGGATGACTCTTGCATGCTTGACACCTAACCTAGCAGAAGTACTTGTCTGAGTTGCAATCACGAACAAAAAAACAATAAGAAAGTGTGTGTTTTATGAATGGAGAATGAGAACTAGGTCACAAGCTATTTTATTACCCTATAAAGAGAAACAAAAGAGACATGTGCATAAATTATCAACACGGGGTTTTGGAGGCTGCGAGATGCCGTGCATTATATGTGCAGGATCCAAGTTCATTATTTACAATTGGTTTTCTATATGCTTCTATGAAAAGGAAAATTACATCACACCACACTTCATAAATGACGTTGGTCATGCTAATGGGAATTGTCGTCACCAGGACATCTCTTTGCATGACTAGCTACTACAAAAAGGAAGAGACAAGAAAGGAAATCAAACATACAAGAAGTAGACAAACCGTTCTAATTGCACAAATGTAAAATACAATTACAACATGCATTCAAAATGAAAAATTTCCAAAATACTATGACAGTAATCACTAGTTTGATTGGTGGTGCTGCTTCGGTTGGGATTACCAATAATTTAATCTAGTCAAAGGTTGTATCCCCCATTTTGCTCTGTTTGTGAAACTAGACATACAACCATTTCATAGTGGATGTTAAGTATGAGCTAAGTTACAGGAATTAAACAAACCTGTATTATAATAAGCATAGAAACTACTTATAGATCCACAACTCATATTCTCTAGAATGGCCCCCCCTCTAAGAAGTAGGGTGTTGGGATCTCCTATATCAACAACAAGCTTAAATCAAAACTCAATTGATGTACTCACAATAACCATTATAGAATTTGCAAGAGAGAGCTTGGGGGGGGGTAACTGTGTCTTTTTATTCTAGAATTTCACAAGCTTCTACATTGTATCCTCCCCTCCAGATGATGAAGGTTGCTATATATATGAAGGTGATGATGAGAGTATACTCTGGAACTTTAGCACTCAATATACAATGTCTTATTAGTGGCATATTGCATAACTGTAAAATACTAAAAGTAATATATGTACTTGAGCTTAAATTCACTACATAAATAAGAACTTCTTGAAAATCATACTAGTATGCATTAGTGTAGTTATAGCTCTAAGCTTGAGGGTTTTATAGGACCATAATAAGGGAAATCGGGAAAATGAGTATAAAAAAGGACAAGTAAGTAGGAAAAACTAGTATTAATCTAGGATCCCATCACAAGCTACACAATAATTTTAACTAATGCCTTGTAGTTGGGTAGGGGATTTGATTCACCCCTAATAGCAAGTGAAGTGTACCTAGTAGCTTGCGCTTGGTGAGGCCGTTGAGCATTCAACCAAGTTGATCCAAGCGAGGTGCTACAATAGATCCCAAATTGTTTTCCAACCTGCATTCCAAGAAAGAGTGTAAGTGAATGGAAATTTATAAAAGAAATTCCAAACCCTACCACCAAAACAAGCAAACAAATTAGATATTGATGAATGAATAGCGAGAAACAAAACTAAGAAACGAGAGGAAAATATTTGTAGTGAATTTTTTAGCAAAATTTCTCACCAAACCTTCAAGGTGATTTGAGCAATTTGAAGATCATTGATTCATACACCAATTTTTTTTTAACCTCATATTTTAATCTATTACAGTTTACCATCCGCAAGAGGAAAGAAAGAGCCAAAATCCATCTACTCACAACACAAGGATCACCATGAACAATTTTTAGAAATCAGAAAGCTAGTGTGTTGGTGTAGCAAAATCTCTTACAAAATGAAGCTCAATCTCTTATTAAATATGAAGAGAGAGCAAAATTGTTGATGCTAAAGAGATGGAGGGTTGAGATATTCATTTGAGTCTCACCCTTTACCTCGATGGTTGAGGTTATATCATTACATTTAACTTACATGCTGGAAAAATTGCCCTCTTGGAGATGGGTGCACTTGTATTGTAACAAGCAAAAGTGTAAAAGATTATAAAAATAAATAAATATAAATATTTATGAATAAATTGATAAAACATACAATGATAAGATGATACATTAAAAAATAATGTCTCGTATTTATATCCTAAATGACACCTTTTCATGAAGAGACATGTATTGATTAGTCATGCCTTTTTAATAACACATTGTATTTATTATGTACTTTATTATTATTATCTATTTCTTTATAATTATGTTCATAACATTGCCCATGGTTTTATGAAACCATGGTATTTGTCCATGGTTTTCTTATATTTCCCGTGTTATATATATATATATATATATAACATTGCTACCTTTAATTCACTCACGTCTTTATTTAATTTACTCTTAACTTCTTCTTCTTTTTTCGTTTAATGTGCTTGAAGGTAGCTTCCCTTATGAGGGATTTCCCTCTTGATTCCAAAACCATGCATCACCATCAGAGAGTTCTCGGAGTTGTCAAACCCATAGCAAAAGTGTGCCAAGTTAAAACAAGCTCATGCTCATGATTTTCAACACCAGAAGATTCATTTTCCCCTTTTGTAGCTTCATTTTCATCCAACGTCTACCCCTCCTCTTTCAGAGTGAAAACACTCTCTTTCTATCGCTTGCAATGAAAACCTTCATTTGGTATATTTATAGTATTCATAACATTGATTGACTTAGTGGTCTCTTTGGACTTGTAAATGTCATAACCATCCAATTCTTCGACCGATTGATTCTCAATCCCTTTGTTGTCCTGGAAAATATTCTTACAACTCTTGCGCATTTATACAGACGAAGAAGAACCCTTCTCTTCAACCCCTGATAGCATATCTCTTCTCTCTTGAGAACTCAAATTGGGGATCACATTGATTGGGTTATCAAACGATGAAGAGATCGAATTGGGTATCTCTTCACCATAATTGCTTGATGGATAATCATCGAATTTTCTGACACGGATATTGTGGGCTCGATGAATGCCTATTTCATTTACTTTTCCAACAGTTCTGACTGTTGACTCCCCAACAAAAGCCATGCACTCTTTCATGTGAGAGATAAAATCTTATTTTTTATTCGTGCACAAATCCTCATTAGAACGGTCGATATGTTCATTAGATCTTATGTTCGAATCTCTATTATTGTTATTAATACGAAACACAGGCTTGTCTTCCTCCTCGTCCTTGTTGAACGGTTTGTGGATTATTTCATTAGCTTGCATAGAATCAAGCTTTACTATTTCTGATATCATGTTATCTCCGTTCATTAAAGAACCATTGAATGAATCAGATGAGTCAGACAAAAAAACTTCGTTGTTACGCTGGATAATGGATTCTAAAGATTCATCTTCAATACCCATGGCTTCAAGGTTTTCAATTTTACCAAAAATATTTTCAATAGTTTTTTCTTTTCATTTGAATATTTCATTACTTTCTCTCCTTGATTTTTCAATAATCATGATAAATTTTTCGTTAAATGAATCCATGGTGAATTCGTACTACTTGGTTGTGTATGACCAAATCTAAGGCTCTGATACCAATGTAACAAGTAGAAGCTTAAAAGCTTATAGAAAACATATATATAAATATTTATGAATAAATTGATAAAATATATAAATTATAAGATGATACATTTCAAAATAACGTCTCGTATTTATACCCTAGATGACACCTTTTCATGAAGAGACATGTCTTAATTATTCATATCTTTTTAATAATACATTTTATTATCCATTTAATAATTATGTATCTTTAATTTCTTAAATATAGTATTTATTATTATTATCTATTTCTTAATAATTATGTTCATAACATTGCCCATGGTTTTATGAAACCACGGTATTTGTCCATGGTTTTCTTATATTTCCCATTTTATAAACATAATATATATATATATATATATATATATAACATACACATGTGGAATCAAAAAATGATGAAAGAATACGTGGAATGTTGAGATGTATGCTTGAGTAGGCCCCCTTGATGATATAATGGTTGATTTTTATTAGTTGGATCCCAAAGAAAGGGCTATAAATTAGCAAATGCGCCCCTTAGGAGAGAAATGTGCTCCCCGTGAATATGACTTGCTAGATGGAGCAAAACACATGTGATCTTTGCTAGGATATTGTTGATTTGACATAAGAAACACTTTTGAAGCATACCAATTCATCATTTGCTTAATTTCATTCCCCATCGCCACCGTTGATGCACAAACTAGCAGCCCAAGAAGATGGACAAGCTGATCGGTTGCCAACCTGACACAACTATGAACTCCCAACCCAATGTGTCACTAACGGAAGGTGGTTCATCACTTTTGGCTTCCTAGACCCAGCAGTAAACAAGTCTAGACTATCCAATGGAGAGTCCCTGGCCAAGATTTTGCTTAGGATTATCTAATGGCACTAGCTTTTAAAGGAGGTGTCTAAAATATTGGGAAGAGGTGAGGGCTAGACACACTTGAGTTTAAGGTGATTATAAATGTTATTATTATTTAATGAAAAATACCATTCACCATAAACCATTCAGTGAGACACTAATTGCAATAAAATATACAAAGCACTTAAACATGGCAACGATATGAGCATTCACGCATTTAAAACATCAATTAATTAAGTGAAAGGATATAACAATATTTTACTCAATACATCATATGTTTTCCAAAACATGTTATATAAGATAGGATTCAAAATTCCATGTTCAAAGCAACACTGGATGTAAATACTCCCAAATAGGTACCGAAATGAATAGTAGTGGTGGCACATGGTATCCAACTATCTAGAAACAACTGTGTATGCTCTTAGCGAAAGGCTATCGAACCGATACGTTCAATAGAGTAGTCTCCCAGTTGGAGGCACTACAAACTAGTGAATGCCCGTCACACACCTTCTACCCAATTAATAAAATGATCTTTGTTAAACTACCAACTTCAACTTGTTACATCCTTCCTAGAGAAATCACGTTCACATCAAAATATAGCATCAAGTACTTTGTAAATTACGCAATGATTTAAATTAAATGGCATAAACCAACTTCATCAAAACTCAAAATACTAAATCCTTCTGAAAATAATATGAAAAATTGAACTTGTGGGTTTTTCTCTTAGATGTTGAGAAGATGATGCTTCTCTTATAATGACTTAATGTTATATTGTGGATTTGATTAAATATTAGTCATTCACAAGAGTCACTCATACCATGAGACAATAAGTGTACCATTAGAGTAACATGTGATTACTGTCACTCTAGTTGCTCTAAAGCCACCAATGAGAAAATGAGGTATTCCCCACAATTGAACAAGGGGACCTAACCATGAAGAAAACAATCAACCCAAGGAACACAATGGCCAATGATGATAATCACTCTAGCTCAATTGTATTCGGTGACTTGAAATGATGGCTTGATGCTCTTGGTGATTACGAATGGATAGTCTCCACTCTCCAATAAAATTTATATTTTTGTCCAAGTAAGTGATGATCAATTTAAGTGATGAAAATTTACCCTCTAGCAAGTATATCATGCACTGGCTCCTAATTGATCAATTCTAAGTCTTAAATGTCTTAAATTTCCCAGGCCTGAATAAAAATCAATATCTTCCTTTATAAGGGCTACTCTTTATTACCATCAAGCTTTATTATGCTCAAAGCTCTTTGTAACAAATGAAAAAGCTACATACAAGTCTCTTAATATATAATATTTCCTTCAAGATATTAGAAAAGTCCCCCACCCAACAACTAATCACTTTCCAAGTCAATAAAATATGCTTATATAATTTTCAATATCAATTCAAAAGGAAATCACTAAGAAATGTAATGAGAGGACGTACTTCAAATTGACCTTCAAACTATGATATGAATCTGATTCCTCAATAAATATTTTAAGAAAAATTATGGGCAGCCAATGAATATACAACCATACAAAAAGTTTTTGCTTGAAATGGAACAACAAAGAACAAATTATTGCAGATATGAACAACATTATATATTAGTTCATGGGGTAGAATTTTGATCTCGATAGTGATAGCATTATTCCTTATTTGAAATTTATATACATGAGGAATGGAAAGGGTTGAGATACTAGTCAAACTTGACATCTACGATTGAATGAAGAGATTCTAGGTAGCCCGAATATATGAGTATGTGAATAAGATATGTAGGAAGCACTGATTTCTGGTAAGTAGTCATTCAATGCATATATATATATATATATATATATATATATATATATATATATATTGTAACTAGGGGAATCAACAACTGGGAAGGGGTTGGTATTCGCGTGACACGGGGTCTAGAGATCCAATCCCGTCCACTACCACTATACCCCTAGGTGCACTCACACAACACGCAAGCATGGGGCACGGGTAAGACGGGGTGATTTGAACTTGTGTCTCCATTTATAACATTTCCTTCATATCAAGCGAATCGTCGGTTGAGCTACACCCCTGCGGGAAATGCATAAGCAAATATTAATAGTGTGACAATTAAAGTATTAATTTACCAAAATTCTCCAATTAGATTTCACCAACATTATGCTACAATACTTTGTTCCTTGCAGCTATGAATTTGGAGGAATGAGGAAATATTATTCCTTGTTTATGAAACTAACAACATACCATTAATGATCGCCCAAGCTATTAGGATTCCAATCAAGATTTGGTTAACAAAATTAGAACTTAGTATATAAAAACTCTTTTGGAAGCTATGCTAAGACCTTTAAGATGATCCTTTTCAAGGAATAAAACATTATTATGGTTTCCTCCAATTAAAATTACTAAGCCAAATACAATTAAAACTTCAAATCTGTGCATAGTAAACAATCCGCTTAGAAGAGATGTCTGAGTCACTAGCACAATACACACAAGGAAAAGTTTCCAAAATTCCATAATGAAGCCATTACCAATCATCCTTTTGAGAAATCTTTCAACAAATTTCAATTGTATATAATAAGGTAGAAGTAATTTCACTTGTGGATGACGTCTAGGCAATAGAATACATCAATCATTGGGGTTGAAATTGATTTTTTTAATGGAGCATTGGGGTTCTAATGCCCTCTTTCCATCATGATATTGATGTACCAAAGATCTATAAATTTGAAAATAATTTTTTAGGAGGTGTAAACCCACAAATTTTATGAGGGCTTAATTGCCTAGCAGCCCACGGTTATTAGATATATATTGAAGTCTTAGATCTTGGTTTCACTAGTAGAAAAATGGGTGATAAATAACCAGGTGACCAAAAAAGTTGGTCACTAAGGGAGATAAATGACTAAAATACCAAAAAAGTTGGTCACCATAGTGTTTTTAAGTGAAATATGACCAAATTTGAGCAATTTTAAGTGATCACAACTAAAAATGACTAAAATAAATGACTAATCTAGTCATGGGATAAAAAATATGACTAGACAATCTAAGTTAATAATTATATAAGATATCCACTGTTAAAATTTATGAAATTGTAATCATTTTATTACAATTTCATAAATTTTAACATTGTAGTTAAGGGGATCTTTGAATCCATTTGTAGCGTTAACATTAAAAAAAAATTATTGTCAAAATTGCAATTATCCATTGTTCAAAAGGCGAATTAGAGAGGAAGAAATAATAATTATTATATCCTTCGACCAAGGTTGACCCAAGCGAATTTCTTAATGCATGAGTCGGCTCAAACATAATTCAAATAGACAAGTTGGCTCAAGTAGAAATGATAATATGAATGAATTATAGGTCGACCCAGGCAAAAATGATTTTTCCACGTTCCAAGATGAAGGTTTAAAGTTGTGGGCTCTTTTTTCAAGCATTCTCTCACATCATATAGACTTGGGAAAAATCTCATCCAAGGCCCATTCTTGCACCTTCTTATATTCTTTCTCTCTAACTTCTCAATTCCTTTTTTCTAGCAATTTCCCTCTTCTTCAACAGGATCTGCTTCATATATTGTTTTTATTGTCTATTTTTAATCCCCAATTACAATTTATCCGAGGAGCACTGTTAATTAATAGTATGAAAACGAGTATCCAAAGGAGAACCTATTAAAATTTGTCACAAGGCCATTCTATCTATACTATCCTATATTCCAGGGCGATGTGCTTGTCATGTCCATACCTTATTTCGCTATTTTTGCTTATGTCATGTGTCATGTTGAGTTGTGCCATGGAGTTAGTTGTTTCTTACTATAAGCATCATCATGTTATGATTATTCGGCTCGTCACGTCGACCATGTCCATGTTTCATTTGACGAAAAACGTCACGGTTTCACCCTTTCGACAGTCTATCATTAAAGTTTCTGTGAAGAACCTGCAATAATTAATTAATGAAAACACACGAAATAGTAGAAATAACAGAACTTAGAATCACTTTTATATTGATCGCAGGCCACTTTGAGGGGGCAACCTCCTTTGAGCAAGCTCAATACAAATAACTTCACGGTACCTTTATTGGTCTCAACACAAACTTATATACTAAGTCTAAGCGCCAATACCATGGGTCAATACCATGTGTCAATACAAACCATGGGCCAATACAAAATACTATGGGTCAATACCATGTGTCAATACAAACCATGGGCCAATACAAAATATGGATCAACAATTACTACGGGAAGACTTACAAAGCATATGCGTCCAATAACAATAATACAAACTATGGATCAACAAATACTACGGGACGACTTACAAAGCATATGCGTCCAACAACAATACACTAACAAAGTAAATAAAAGGGTTGACATGGGTTCCTAACATCCCCTCTCCCTTAGAAAAAGCTTTGTCCTTAAAGCTTTAGATGTGGAAATTGATGCAGAATCTGAAGGAGGGGTTCCCCAGTAGCATCCTCGGGTTGCATTCCGGCCCACAAACGCCTTTTGAGTTTCAGGGAGGATTGCTTGGAAGGTTGTAGACGAAGAAGGACCATATCAACTACGTGAAAAGTGCGCTAAGAACGGTGTTGATTGTCTTGTTGTTTCAGTCGAATTCTTGCCATGTGAATATTGTCCTGCAGAATGAGAAGAATCTGATCACGGTTTCAAAGAACCGAGTCAATTGCCTGAACTGGGGAGCTGCTGAGCATGTATGGAAGAAGAATTGGCGGTGCCTGTCCATAAACTGCTTCATATGGTGTCCTTTTAGCTGTCCACATCTGTGTAGGGATGGGCAAGGGTTCGAGCAGTCCCGAAAGGAGTGTCGTTTCACCCTTGTTGACCTGGCAAGTATCACACTCAACCACCATTTGGTGAATTTTCATTTTCAGTCCCTGCCAAAAGAAGTTACATTGTTCTCGGTCATAGGTTTTCAGAAACCCAGAGTGCCCTGCCGATGAAGAAGCATGGAGTTCATAGAAGAGATAGCCATCTTGAACAGATTACAACCAATTTGGAACAAGCAGAGAAATATTTGTAAGAGAAACCGGGTCATCAAATTGGCGAGAAGGAACGTCTGCCACCATATTATCCTTACCCTTCTTGTAAGTGATCGCATAGTCATAACCCATGAGTTGGATAACCCATTTACGGTGTGCTGGTGAGGAGACCCGTTGTTCCAGAAAATGTTCCAGACTCTGGAGATCAGTCTTGATGCAGAAATAATTTCCTAATAGGGATGGCTGCCACTTCTGTACTGCATGCAAAATAGCCATAATTTCCCGCTGAGATGTAGATGTGGCTAATTGCTTACCGAAAAGATCTCTTGAAGGCGGCAACCCCATTGGTGCAACAAAGACACCTGCATATCTATCCAAGGAAGTAGTGGAGACCGTTGGTGGGTGCATCTGAATGGAATGGAGCTGAGCGATGACATCATGTGAATTCTTCTTAAGGATCTTTTCCAGGCGATGTGAACTGATGATGCGGAGAGACTCTTGTTGTAAGCCCATAAATTTGTGTTGTGTCCCATTGACTGAAAACTGCATCCAAAGTTCAGCAAAATCCCATAAGATGGGGCCACGTGTGCGTAACCATTGAATGCCCAAAACCACATCACATCCGCCTAAGGACAAGGAAAACATGTCAGAGCGCAGGTTATAATCTTCCAGAGAGATACAAACATTGTGACACTTTCCCTTGCAAGGTAAGGTGCCCCCATTGGCAACCACGATTTCAAAGTTGGAGTAGGGATGGACAAAACAATCAGAATGTTTGGCAATCCGAGGGTCAATCAAGTTATGAGTGCTACCAGAATCAATGAGTATTGTAAGAGGAAGCTCTTGAAGTAACCCCTGACCCGCATTGTTTGGGGGGTGGTGACGCCGGATAAATCATGGAGAGATATCTCTGGGTGGGCTTCCTGAGATGGAAAATCAATAGGCGGCTCCTGAATGTCGACTTGATCATCCGGTGTATCTGGAGATTCTTCACCAACTTCATAGTCGGGCGGAGAATCCACATCCAAGAGATAGAGGTTTTGTTGAACACATCTATGTTCCCGAGTGAATTTTTCATCACAATTATAACAAAGCCCTTTTTCTCTGCGTGCCTGCATCTCTGTTTTAGACAAATGCTTGATAGGAGTTGGTCGAGGAGCTGGCGGGATGGGAGGTCATTGAGAACCCATATCTCGGAAGGGAACAAAAGTGGGTTTGGAGCACTGTTGGGCAGCAATCTTGTCTTCTGCTAACTTAGCCAACCCCAGGACTTCCATCATTGTGTTGGGACAAAACATTTTGGCCTCTAGGCGGATTTCATGCTTAAGACCATTGATAAAACAACTCCTGTAGAATTCATCAGACAATCCTTCTGTGTGGTTGGCTAGTTTCTCAAATTCTATCTGATACTCTCTCACAGTGCCAATTTGAGGAAGTTTAGTGAGTGCTCCGGTGAAGTCATAAAAAACACTAGCACCAAATCGTTGCAAAATGAGTTGGCAAAAATCTGTCCATTTTGGCTCGTCATGAGCCTTGATGTACCATTGAAGGGCTTCCTGTTCCAAATGAAAGGATGCAAGTGGAACTTTTTGGACATCAAAAGTATTATGCAGACTGAAATACTGTTCTACACGATAGATCCATCCAGTAGGATCAGTACCATTAAAGCGAGGAAATTCAAGCTTCGGACCACAGAAAGTGCTGGAAGAAGAGAACCCATTGGCTACAGAAGATTCTTGCTGTCGGTTATTGTTCATGGCTGAATGCTGAAGATGGAGGATAAGAAATTTTTCATCCAGATCTTGGAGTTTGGTTTGGATGGTTGCAAGTGCTTCCTCCATGGTTTTTGCTCTCGCGTGGGTGACAATCATAACCAGGATTTTTTATTTTTTTTGGGAATGGATAGAAAAACACAAACAAAAGCTTATTTAGTGAAGGGAAATTTGGATTTGGGAAAAACTCGGATGGGTAATTGGGGTTTGACTAGGTTTTGGACACTTTCTAATGGACTAGGAAGCAAAAAATGGGGATTTCAGAAGCGGGGTGAAAGAATGAGAAAATTTGTCAAAGAGGGACAAAGTAGCAGAAATGGGAATGAACACGGTGGCAAAATTTGGAGGCGAGTGGGTGAAAATTGAAAAAGTTATGGCAAACCCTAAAAATAGACAAATGTGAGATTTCTGGCTTTGGGAAGTAGAATTTGGGATAGGTTCCTCAGGAATGAAATATGAGAATGGGATTGTAGGGGTGTCCGGGAAGTTTCAAGGGAAACGGAGTTAAAACAAGGGAGATATGGCGAAAAAACGAAAATTTTTCTCTTTTTTTTTTCATGAATGGATTTGCAATGGCGCGGAAGAGATCGACAACAGATGGATCTGAAACAACGCCAAATGGATAAAAACAGCTGGATCTGAAACGAATTTCAGAATAGATATGAAACGGCTGGATCTAGAATGACTGTCAGAATGGGATTGAAACGGCTCGGAATGGATTTGAAATGGCTCAGAATGGATTTGAAACGGCGCGGAAGTGATCAGCAACAGTTCAACTGAAAATAGATATGGACCCTAGGTATGTGCGGCTTCCTATCGGTTCAGGGGATTCACTCGGCCACCAATGCTATCTGACGGCTTGCCTATTGGGGCAGTACCCCTCACTCCACGGCTCAGGTAAAACTGATAACCGCTTTGCCACAAACGACAGCTCTTGGTTTACCTCGCGGGTGGGAACTAGTCAATCAGGTAGGGGTTGTTGCCCTTTTTGCTGGCAGGTCCTCTCAATGGGCCAGCTACTTCAGGGTTCTTGTGGTACTCCTCACAATGAGTTTTAGGGCTTATGCCCAAGTACTTCCCATAGTTAAACGGATAGGGATTATTCCCAGATCCGAAGCTGCAACAGATGCGATTTTTTTTTTTTGGCAGAAATTTCATCCAGGGATCCCAAGAAAGTGCTTTGATACCAGATGTGAAGAACCTGCAATAATTAATTAATGAAAACACACGAAATAGCAGAAATAACAAAACTCATAATCACTTTTATATTGATCGCAGGCCACTTTGAGGGGGCAACCTCCTTTGAGCAAGCTCAATACAAATAACTTCACGGTACCTTCATTGGTCTCAACACAAACTTATATACTAAGTCTAGGCAGAAATACCATGGGTCAATAAAAACCATGGGCCAATACAAAATACCATGGGTCAATACCATGTGTCAATACAAACCATGGGCCAATACAAAATATGGATCAACAATTACTACGGGACGACTTACAAAGCATATGCGTCCAACAACAATAATACAAACTATGGATTAACAAATACTACGGGACGACTTACAAAGCATATGCATCCAACAACAATATACTAACAAAGTAAATAAAATGGTTGACATGGGTTCCTAACAGTTTCGACAAGTGCATGTATTTTGGGTCATGATAGCAAAAAAATTTCAATTTCTCGTCCTTCATTAATTCGCAAGCCACAATCATCCATCATGATTGTCACTTCGTCTAAGCTCAAAAAGTTGAAAATTCCCCCCTTGGCTATAGACCCATATCGTCAAAAATTTGATTAGAGTTCTGAATCTATAAGAACTCTAAGTTTTGAATTTTTCTACAGGATTAGAGGGCTCCTCAGTTAAAATATCAAGTTGAATCAAAGTTCGACTCTCCTCTATGGGCAGAACAAGTTGGGTCAGTGCAATCTGGAATCTGCCTTGCATCTAGTTGTACTTGACAATTTGAATTGCGATGATAACTCAACTCTGAAGTAAAAAATGATTTAATGTTAGATTGTCTTGGCAATTCTGACTTGCCACTCTTGCAGACTAGATTCAATAATCTGTCTATGAGAAGACACTAGAAGAAAACCAGTCATTTTGTTTATTTTCACACCGAATGTTGATAGTTGATAACCAACAGATCACTTAGTATTTCCTTAGCCTGTTGCACTCACGAGTCATTGGGCACTCTGCAATTGGAACTTTAACATGGATTGATGATATTTTTACCCAAGTGGATCTTCAACCTCAACTTAGTGAGTTTAATAGTCTTATTCAAGTTGACTCGCTTGGTAACTCAATAATTCGATGCAATAGAACTTTGATTTAAATGAACAAGGTAACAAGTGAATTCAATTCAACACCAACATTAGCGGAGTTAATTCTAGAGTGACTTAATAAGTGGAATTAATTGTAGAGTGAATTAATAAGTGGATTCCATGCTTCTCTCAATCAAAATTCAAGCATGACGTCTTTAATAGGAGCCCTTTTAATGAAAAATGGAAGCTTCTCGCTAAAGCTTATTTAGTAGCCAATATTCCTCTAAATTTTGTAGGGAAGGCCATATTTTTTTTAATCCTCAGGCCAAGACTACCACAATAGTTACAACATCCTCTCTACTAAAAACCAACTTGAAGTCCATGCTCTAAAATAATTTGATGATTTGACCTAAAGGAATGTAGGTGGAGAGTATGATCATACATGCATCTCCTTGGACTGACCTATCATGAGAAATGACCTCCTATCACCACCTACATGGACCAATCACAAGTTTCCTTCATAGTCCCAACTCCACTCATATGTTTTCCACGAACTCCTAAAAATGATACCAATGTTTCCATACACAAAAAGTCTTCAAAGAAGGCCATGACTAATAGCCAGAAAATCCAAGCAAAGTGTCCTTGAACAAGGGCACTTGACCCTCCAAGTCTACATGTTGTGGCCTAATTCATGTTGATTAGGTAGCCAAGATAAAATAATAATAATAATAATAATGATAATAATGTAGTTCTCTATGAATTTCTTACACTAATAAGATTTAACAAATGGCTTTAACAAAGTGTCCAAATTCTATAAATTATTTTTAATTTGAAATTGGTAGAAAAGTTGATTTTTACACCAGCATAGATCCATCTTAAACCTGTATCTATCAAGCACCGAGAGGGATCCAATTTCTTGAGTTGTATTTCTTTTTTTAAATTTAAACTCAAGAAATTTGATCTCTCTTGATTTATATATCCGGGTTTAAGTTTTAAGTTTTTATTTTATAAACGAACATCTATTTTTTAATTACTTTTCATAATATTTTATTTTATGAACCAACATGGATTTTTTTTAAATACTTTTCATAATTTTTTATTTTATGAGCCTACATGAATTTTTTTAATTAAAAAAATTACTTTTTACGTTTTATTAAATGTAACGCTACATGTAACGCTACATGGACGTTAGAACATCTCCCCCATACTGGGTTGTAGAGCACCTCGTTCCACTCGGTGCAACCATTGAACAATATATTTTTACAAACAACCATAAGCATTGAGTGAAATATATTGTTACACCAAAATCTAGTCATCATGAGTTATGTGTCCTCTACATGCCTTAATTCCTAAAGCACCTGGGCTGAAAGACCAAATGGAAAGTTGATGTCTATCGCTTTAACTTTTTGTTGTCACCCCAACACGTCCTGCTCATTGGCAAGGTGTGTCACCCTGCAAATGATGCGAGTTGTATGTGTACAATGTACGTCGCTTTTATTTAAAATGGATAAATAGAAGCTTTGAGCGACTTCTTGAACCTTGGGTTGTGTGGAGGCTTATCCCTACATGTCAGGAAAGGTGGCACTCAATCCCCTTACCTAGTGGGATGATCCCTTAAGATTCTCCCCTAAATCCTCAACCTCTCCTATCCCTTTTTTCCTATAAATATGAACTCCCTCTCCATTGTTAAGGGAGGAAGGATAGAGTACCTACATGATGGTGGAATTCTGCTAGGAGATCATTTTCATCCATAGGAGGCAAAGCTTTGATCTTTGGGGCTAGGATTGTTGGAAAGGAGTTACGACATCAAAGCATTGGTTGTAACACCTCTCTCTTTGTATTTTCTATAAATACATTTAATACAAATTATTTCCATAAACGTATTGTCTTTATAATGTTTAGAATTGGCTTCTTTGACTACTAATCTAGATTGATTCATAATCATATGCTTTCACTACTGGTTTGTTTCCACTTTTTTTTATCTTGTTTTGCAGCCGAGGATCTGAAGATCAAGAAAGAACTTGGATCAAGCAAGTAGAAAGGAACTACATCCATAAGGTAAGTTATCCCTTTACTTACTTTTCAATTCAATCAATCTAGGAAATTTATTTGTGGTGTGTATTTGTTTTGTTCTAGATCTGAACCATTCAGACTAGAGAGATCCGTTTGTGTCTGCCCTTACAGATTTCCCGTAAACATATATTAACTCATACAAGTTTTAACTATGAACTAATATGGGTTCCACCTATTGTTTAAACCTAAGTTGATTCATGCACCTCCTCAATTAGGTTACAATTCCAAATTTATGCTCCTTGTTTGCTAGAACAAATGAAATGAATGTAATGCTGTTTGATCGTACGATTGTCAGTTTCTCGGGTTTAGGATTTCTCCGTCCAAGGAAAATCATATGTCAAGCCTTTGTGCCAGTCCTTTCTTTGCACTGTAAATACCGCGATATGTTTTATTTCCGGAGGTTGGTAGGGTTTTGATATTGATGGTGTTTAAGGGTTAGGTTTAGATAATAGTGGTAGCAACAAAAGAAGAGCAACAGGATCCTCTATGGACATGGAAAAGGAGATCATGGATCTCTTTGAGAAGGCAGAGAAGTCCGCGGACAAATCCATCACAGATGAAGCAAAGGAACAACATTGTTTGGATGCCCTTCAAGCTCTCTGTGTTGTACCTGTAACCATGAGAGTTTTTGTTTCTACTCAGGTTTGATTTTTTTACACTTGCTTTTGTATTTTTAATTATTATTATTTAAAATTCATGTCTTCAGAAATGACCGTAGAAAACCCAACTTCCAATATGCTCAAAGTAAAATTTAGAAAACCACCAACTAATAATAACCATATCCTCCTTTAAACAATCCAAAGAAAATCAACACGCCCAGAAGGCCGGAGCCTGGGGGATCGCACTTTATTTTGTTGTGCATCCCATGGTCAAATCGATGGATGCCCATGCATTAAGAACCCATAGTCAATTTTATTCCTGGAAACTGGGTGATTTTAACCTTTTCCTGGTTTGGATATGGTAAGCAGAAAGTGCTTAGGGTGATACATAGTTCAAGGGATCCGTGAATTAGTTATTTTTGTGGCATTATTTTAAGCTTGTTTCTTGCATAAATATATTACCTAAATATATTTATATTTATACCAGTGTAGAAATAATGTGAGTTGTTCCTCATATCCCATTTTCCACATTAAAAAAACTGTCTGAAATGATTTTATAGAGTTTTACCCTCTTAAGATTGCTATGAGAAACGAACATTTAGGTGCATGATTCACATATGATAGTATGTTCCATTGTTAGTGAGATGTGATCTAAGTATGTATGATATGAAGGAATAAGAAAAGATCGCTTCCATGAAGACCAAACTATTTCAGAAAATGTAATTAAATATTTCGACTATGACAAGCAGTATTTTCTTGAAATCAGATGAGGAACCTACTCTTGAGACTTTAAAATGCTGTGGAATTACAAAACTTGGTTAGATGCCATCACCAGAGTCATGAAATCTAAAAGGAATCGTGACTATCCAGGGTTCACTCATTAAAAATTGGATCCTTCGTTTTGTTAAGTCTGGACATTGGGCTCATCCCGTTTGCAAATCGCAAATCTTGCCACATGAACACTATATCAAATTGAAAAGCATTTGGTGCAGAAGAAAAGAAAATAATCTACTATTAGTGCAACCTCAAACCTCTGGAGAAAGTGGTGACAAATTCACTGGAAAATTTATGTTTATAATCTTTTTAAGAAAGCACCTACAATTTTAAATGTGCTTCACAACACTCAGACAACCCTCAAGATAAAATTATGTTTCTTCACTCAGATTTCTATTACAAATTTAGTTGCTAAGGTTGAGGTATGGAATTTGTTGTTGATAACTGATACAGGAAGAGATGGGATTTCAAACCTTATATGTTTTTGCAAGAATAACAAACACACACGAAAAACACTTCAATCTGCAGGAAATCGAAACTCTACAGGAATAACGCATTGTTGCAGGATCGGTCGCTACAGGATGAATCACGTTGCTACGAGATTACCTCATGTTGCTGCAGGATTGACTCACGTTGCTGCAGGATTGACTCACGTTGCTATAGGATTGTTTCTGGTTGTTGCAGGATTGTATTAAACTTCAAATTCGAACAAAAACTTTCGATTTGCCTTCTCCACCTTGTGAACACGCCTTCTAACCACTCTAACTTAGCCTTCAAAGTCTCAAACCTACAATCTCTCGCTCTTGACCAATGATTTCAGGAAAGTCTATCCCATAATAGAGTGTTCAACAAATCTTTAGTTTCAAACAATATGGTAACCAGGATTCATTCAAGCCAAAAGATCATTGAACATAAGATTCCTTCATGAATCAAATACACATGAATCTCGAATATTGGAAATTGAATACGCAAAGGTTTTCTCACAAAAAATTTCATTGCATTCAATCTTCACCATCTCAATCCAACCCTTGAGAAGCTTGAGATTGGATCTTTTATTACAACTGCTAGATAACTGAGATCCCCAACAGTAGAATCATTTTGCTATTTTGAGCGAAGAAAACCCTAACTAATCCTATTTTCACTCAACTATTAACTGAACATAACTTAACTATTAACTATCACTAAATGAAGAGATCATATCTCTTTTATTCTCTCTAATCTATTACTATAGAAATTTAAATCTAAATGTTTACTCTTCAAACAAAACAAAAAAACATATATTTTGGACTTCTAGATATCTAAGCGGAAAATTTGCTCAATGCCCCTGCATCAACATTCAAGACAAGCAGTAGAATACTATGCAACAAATCATTATGGTGGATATGATTATGTTTCTCATCAGTTATTTTACCCTCATAAACTTGTGTTTCGGACTACATCGTCTGAATGCCCCAATACAGTGCAATTCTATAACAATCAAAATGAAATAATTGTTGTCGATTTTCACATAATTTTAACAATGTTTCTTCTTCAAGATGAGAAGTAGATTTTGAGAAGCCTCACACAAAATTTGGAGATCAAGAGCAATAATATATTTATATTAAGTTGTTCTTGCATAAATATATTACCTAAATATATTTATATTTATACCATCATAGAAATAATGTGAACCGCTCCTCATATCCCAATTTCCACATATAAAAAAGTGTGTCTGAAATGATTTTATAGAGTTTTTCCCTCTTAAGATTGCTCTGAAAAACGAACATTTAGGTGCATGATCAGATGATAACTTATGTTCCATTGTTACCGAGATGTGATCTAAGTATGTATGATATGAAGGAATAAGAAAAGATCACTTCCATGTAGACCAAATTGTTTTAGAAAATGTAATTAAAGATTTTAGTTGTGACAAGCGGTATTTTCTTGAAATTAGACGAGGAGCTTACTCTTGAGACTTTAAAATGCTATGGAATTACAAAACTTGATTAGATGCCATCATCAGAGTCATGAAAGTTAAAAGGAATCATGGCTAGCCACGGTTCACTCATTAAAAATTGGATCCTCCATTTTGTTAAGTTTGGACACTAGGCTCATCCCATTTCCAAATTGCAAATCTTGCCACATGAACACTATATCAACTTGAAAAGCATTCAAGACAAGCAGTAGCATACTATGCAACAAATCGCTGGGGTGGATATCATTCTGCTGCTCATCGGTTATTTTACCCTTAGAAACCTGTGTTTGGGACTACGTCGTCTGAATGCACCAATAAGGTGCAATTCTATAACAGTCAAAATGAAATAATTGTTGTCTATTTTCACATCATTTTAACAATGTTTCTTTTTCTAGACTAGAAGTATATTTTGAAAAGCCTCTCACACAAAATTTGGAGATCAGGAGAAAAAATATATTTATATTTATATTACGCTATTGTTGCACAAATATATTACCTAAATATATTTATATTTATACTAGCATATAAATAATGTGAATTGTTCCTCATATCTCATTTTACACATTAAAAAAACTGTGTTTGAAATGATTTTATAGAATTTTACCCTCTTAAGATTGCTCTGAAAAATGAACATTTAGTTGCATGATTCACATATGATAGTCTATTACATTGTTACTGAGATGTGATCTAAGTATGTATTAAAGTAATAAGAAAAGATCGATTCCATGAAGACCAAATTATTTTATAAAATGTAATTAAAGATTTTGGCTGTGACAAGCGGTATTTTCTTGAAATTAGACGAGGAACCTACTCTTGAGACTTTAAAACACTATGGAAATACAAAACTTGATTATATGCCATTTTTTAGGTGGATGGGAACCTCTCTAGGTACGGGTGATTTTTTAGATCCAAACTACACTCACTTGTTCTCTCCTCTTATAAATTGTGGCCAAGAACGTTTTTTCATCTTGAAGTAAGGATATAGGATTGGAACAAAAAACATAGCAGAGTTCTATGATTTTTGGATCTTAATGAAAGTTGTTTTGGAAAATAATGTTAGTAAGTTGCAGGTTATAGGGAACTCTAAATTGTTGATGGATTGGGTTGATTGAAAGTGTCAAATTATGAATATGGAAGGTCTAATAATGGATCTCTATTTGGAGAAAAAGGCCTTATTTGAAGAAGTTATTTTTACACACACTTATAAGGAATTTAACTACAATGCATATCAAATTTCAAAGGAAGCACATATTTTTCAAGAAGGTTTCTTGTGTAAACAAGAATTTAGTGACAACATTCTGATTCCTTCATCTGTGATCCAAAAGCCTATTTTTATGATTGTTTCTAAGATTTGTGCTTCTATAGGTTTATCCTTATGGAATTTACACCAATAATGATTTATGTCCAGGTGAAGTTTGTAAAATGAATGGTTATTAAATCCAATTTTTGTTGTTTGTTGGAAGAAAAATGTATATGTCACAAGTCTAGGGTAAATATTGCATGGAATTTTTCCTAGCGTTGAAAGACTAAGTAAATGTGTATTTGATTTCTTTTTCAAAATATCAAACAGAATGATTTTTTTTCTTGTAAAAAATGTTTATGTGTATGCACTCTTTGGTTTGTATCATGGTGTTTGAAACATTGAGCTTCAATAGTTTGAACAAAATTATTAGGAGGAAATAGAATAAGTGTTTATTACTCTAATGGAAAGAAAATAAAAATCTGAAATATATTACATGTGAAGAATCTTGTAGCTCGTGGACACCAATCTTATCTATGGGAGGATACTTTAGTTCTCCATTGGACTCTCTCTCTCTTGAATATGAATGCGAAACAATCCTCCCTTGTATGTTGGAACCTTAGAAGGGTAAATGAGCAACATGAAGGTATGGAAACACAATGGAAAACTGAGTGGAATCTATTATCTTCACTCTATTTGGTTTAGATCCGTCAACATAACCTTAATAAAAAGTGTTATAATAAAATGGTGGCAATAGTTTGCATTTAAAGTCTGAAACTAAGTTGGATGAGGAATTGGTATTTAAAGCCCAACCTAACATTAGGTATTACTCAAAATCAATGGAATGTTCTACAAAATCCATTCCCACAACAAAACTTGGAGGGTAAAGATTAGGAAATTCCTACCCCCTATTCTTCTAACCCATTTCCCAATGGTGATCTCGTCAAACATCTCATTTACATGCCTGCATCAAATGGTATTCACCTCCAAATGTGCATTATTGCATATGGGATATCCAATCACGAGTCTATTGAATATTTGAAACCCAACAATCATGTAATTGTCCTTTGAAGATACATTTGTTAGAACTTCGTGTTACTTCAAAAGTGTTTACGTCATGTTTGGGGTGCTCCATAAGATTTGGGGTACATGTTGTATGTTCAACCCTTGGATGGTATGAGATGGATTGTAGCAGGAGAGGTTGTTCATGATTAATATGTACGCTTGTGATATATTTCTCATAGGATTCTAGACCTAAGAAGATCATTGGTTCAGTTCTCTTCCCTAGGGAATTGGAGATCTCTTGCTTGGAAGGTAGATGCCTTGCATGATGGCCACGTGGAGGATTCACTTGGTGGGAGAACACTCTACAATATATAAGGAATCTTGTGCATTGTGAAGGAGGGATACAAGCCTTAGATGCCATGTGGTAGACTGGTTTCCTATTCAAAGGATTGGATATGGCTAGGGGATGCTTGGGGATTTAACAATTTTCTTGTAAGGGGTAGTTGTCCCAGTAAAGTAATCGTCTTTGGAGGATGATGGAGTTCATGGAGACTCAGGTTGGAGAGGTATGGAATTTTCTTGCATAGCTACACGGATCACTATTTTGCACAACACCATCATTGATCTTGACACTTGTACTCCATGAGTGGAGTGCTTCACTTGTGTGTGGATTAATTATGTTTCGTAGGCTTTCTATGTTTGAGGAAAAACAAACTCCCAATTTATTGTGTGACAAATATACTTTGGAGAGTTGCTTTTAAGGGACAATAGTGCACCATTAGTGATTGTTGTTTAATAATATCAAGGACTTTGGCTAGAGGGGTGAGAGAGGGTAACGTTTATAGGTTACTTGTTGATATAATAACACTCACACATTCCAGTGAAAGGTTGGTAGGGCCTTCTATTTCTCATAAGGAACATATAGCGCTAAGGTTCTCCTCCAGTGATTAGGAAGAATATGAATATTGTTGATCTAGTGGCTCAGGTGCATGTAGAGGTGAGTGTACCACTCAAGATATATATAACATTAGTTTGATCCATCAATGAGACTTCTAGTTGTACGTGGGAGGAGAGGTGTGATGCATTGATGGAGTATGTTGTTTAGATTGATTCTAGAGTTGCAACTAATGTGAGTATTATAAAGTATAAGTATAAATCCATGGATTTTGGATTCTCTTAGATAGTGTAGTTTCCCTTAATGATACTCTTACTTCGATATTCTCTCGAGATGAGGAATTTGGCCTAATTCATGATAGTTTGGTTTCCATAGGATTTGAGGTGCATGATAAGGATTCTCATGATGACAAGTTGAAGATGATCCACAATTGGATGAATATAGCATGAGCTTTGAATCCTAGGACCGATTTGATCTTGCATGGATATATGATGTCTTTAGAGGTTTTCATTGTCAGCTTATGATGTGGTACGTGTTGATGTTGACCTATGATGCCAAGGATGATGGAGGGTGGTGGTTTATTATTGCTCTACGGAGACATTCCTAAACATTCAAAGATAGTCAGTATTCGTTAGATGGTTGAAATGTTGTGATGGCATTGTTGACAACTCTATTGTCGATCACAATGGTTGATTCTGGGACCACAACCAATATTGATTTATAGATTGCATATTTTAGTGGAGTTGTAGAGGGAGTTAAAAGGTGTTGGTGTAAACACTTCTCTCGTAAAGGGGGAGTGTTAAAATTTTGCATTGCTTTGAAAGTGTTTACACCATGTTTGGGGCGCTTAATGAGATTGGGGAACATGGTGTATGTTGATCCCTTCGATAGTTTGAGATGGATTGTAGCATGAGAGATGGTCCATGATGGATATGCACACTTATGATAGTTTTCTCAAAGGATGCCATACCTCAAATGATCATTGGCTCAATGTTCTTCCCTAGGGTATTGGAGATCTCTTGTTTGGATGGTGGATGCCCTACATGATGGCCAACATGGAGGATTAATGGGTGGGAGAATTCCCTAAAGGATACAGGGATTGTTATGCATCATGGAGGAGGGATACAAGCCCTTGATGTCATGTGATAGCTTGGTTTCTTGTTTAGAGGATTGGAGATTTTTCAGAGATGCCTAGGGCTTCGACAATGTTCTTGCAAGGGATAGTTGTCCCAATGCAGTACTTAGCTCTGGAGGATGGATGGAATTCATGGAGGCTCGAGTTGGAGTGGTGTGGAATTTCCTTGCAAAGATACATCACCTTGGGTCACTATTGTGCATGACATCACCATTGGAGCATGACACTTGTACTTTAGGAGTGGAATGTTTCATTTGCGTATGGCTTACTTATGTTTAGTAGACTTGCTTCTAAGGCTTAGGTCGACTTGTGATTTATTGTTGGCCTTTGTTAGCTCTCATATAAAAATATGAAGGGAAAAGTATTTCCAAACATCACAACACATTAAACCATACATTCATTTGTATCTCTTCTTTGCAGTGCTCTCTTGGTGACACATTAAGGTTCATGAAACCCAAGTGAAGGATATGAGGAGGAGGTGGACAATTTTTCTTTCTTGATATTCTTCTTTGTACAATTGATCTCTCTCTCTCTCTCTCTCTATCTCTCTCTCTCTCTCTCTGTCTCTTGGGTGATAGGCTTTGTTGGTCTCTTGGAGAATCTTGGTTTAGAGGGTTAGGGTTTCATCACTTGGAGGCTAGAAATTAGGGTTTGGAGGACGCCATGCCTTGGATATAGTGTTGGAGGAGCTAGGGTTTGTTGACTAACCCTATATAGTGCAACTTGGGTGGTTGGATTTTTTACTATCCTTGAGAGTAGGCTATCGTATGTATGCACTTCATTCATTGAGCATATACATATCAGATTTCCACCTGTCCACATATTGTGTATATTACATATTTCAATAGTTTATCTTCTTATGATGGTTATTTCCAACTCTTAATTGTCTTGTTGATTTGACACAGTTAAGAGAAAATTGTTAAAGGACTTAACACTAAGATTGAAGATAATAGTACAATCATCTATTATTGTTGTGTTTGATGTTATATCTATTGTATAAGAAGAGTTGTCATATCTAATTTTTACATGTGAATTTTCCCTAGAGCATTGGAAACTCATTGGAATGGTTTGTATCTTTTCTCCTCAAACTGCCATGACTTTTTGGGATACTATAAGTGAATTATTGGCATTGTTTCACCATTATTTTACACATTAATTTAGAGTAGTTCTAAAGGATGAAAATTCTAGGGTTAAGATCCAAGGAGGCTTCTTGAAACAAGGTGAATTTTCAAGGTTTGCATTAATTTCCTATTGCAAATGAAATTTCAACATGGTTTCAAAGCGGCTATAGTTGAGACCACTCTTAAGTAAGAGGGAGTTGTATTACAACTAGTGATCACCTTGGATAGATACTTGACCTAGTTAAGGTTATTGGGAGTGAAACCCTAGGTTCCTCAAGCTAAACACCTTCACCATTGGAAGGGTTATTTTTCGTACTTCATATATTGTTGATTTGTGCACTTGTGACCTTTTCAACATATGTAAGTTACTTTAGGTCTAAGAGAGTGTGATAGATTGGATGGAGCTTCAAATTTTGTTCCACGGAAGCTCAGGCTTCAGAACCTTAAGGAAGAAGTTGATCTCTGGGAACATGTTGAATAGAATATTCAAGAACCTATTGATCCAACGTAGTTGGATACTCATCGGAAGAAGGAAGCCAAAGTGAAGAGAATCATTGTTGATTCTGTAAAGGAT
Source organism: Larix kaempferi (assembly GCA_027924585.1). NCBI lineage: Eukaryota > Viridiplantae > Streptophyta > Pinopsida > Pinales > Pinaceae > Larix > Larix kaempferi. The sequence continues at coordinate 13,684,821 of BSBM01001402.1, forward strand.
CATTTCATCTCACATATTGTTGATAAGACATTGGGTAAGAGTGGGTTTGATGCTTTCAACGAATTGAAGGATCAATTGTCCTCCATTGGGACTAAGGTAGAGGATCAAAATATAGTATCTATTGTCTTAAAGGGATTTCCCTGGACACCTTTTGTTTAAAGTATTTATGCTTTGGGATTTCCCAAAGCTTTGAGTTTCTCTTTGGAGGAAGAAATCAAATTGCAATCATGTTCAGAACAACATGGGGAAGTAAATGCCATTGGTTACATCAGAAAGTTAAAGAAAGGTTTCAATAAAGGCTTCAAGAAGAACGATTGGATATACACAGGAAAAAATGACCTCAATAAGGTCATGTGCTTTCAATGTCACAATATTGGACATTATGCAAGATAATGTTCATTGAAGAAGAAGCAAAATAGTGTGAAGCACATTGCATATGGGATTGTTGTATGAGTAGAGGAGATGACCGCTCAGTTTGATATTATCCTTACCATGGATTCTTGTTTATCTATTAACATTATGTCCAATGTTTGTTGGTATATGGATAGTGGAGCTTTGAGACATATGACATTTGATAGTCACTATTCAACATGATTCTAGGGAAAGAGGGAGATATGATCATGGAGTTTGGTGATGATGCAACATACCCTGTGAGAGGAGTTGGATCCCATTCATTCCAGATGCCCTCAGTTGATTTTCCTGAGCTAAGTGATGTTTTGTTTGTTCCGATTTTGGAGGAGAAACCTCCTTTAGGATTCTTGTATGAAATATACATTGGAGAGTTGCTTTTGAGAGAACAATGCACTACCAATGATTGTAGTCTAGCAAGTCTAGGGATTTTGGTGAGCTGGGCGAGAGACAATGATCATTATATGTTACTTGTTGATATAGTAAAACTCACACATTCCAACAAGAGGTTGGTAGGGATTTATATTTCTCAAAAGGCACAAGTAAATCCAGGTTCCAATCCTTACACTCTAATTTTGGGATATTTCAATGTGCAAGTTTCTCTTCTTGTGATTAGAGGAAAGTGGAGATTGTTGATCTAGAGGCTTAGGAGCATGTAGGGGTGAGATTACCACCCAAGATACATACAACATTGGTTTCTTCTATCCATGTGGATTCCAATTGTATATTGGAGGAGAGGTGTGATGCCTTGATGGAGTATGTTGTTGATATTGATTCAAAAGTCGTAACTAATGGGAATATTATAGGGTATAGAGCTAGGGATTTTGGATTCTTTCAAATAGAGGGAGTTTCCCCCGATGAGACTCTTACTTCAAGATTCTCTCGAGAAGAGGGAGTTGGCCTAGTTCAGTATAGTTCAATTGCTAAAATATTTGAGGTGCATGAGAGGGATTGTCATGATGAAAGGTTGTTGATGACCTTGCATAGTTCTATGACTATACCATGAACGTTACATCCCATAATCAATTTGATTTTTCATGGAGATATGATTATTTTGCAGGTCGTCATGGTCAACATATAATGTGGTACCCATTGATGTTGACCCATGATACTAAGGATGATGGAGGGTGGAATTTGAATTTGATCGTAGAAGACATTCCTATATATTCATAAGAGGTCATTATTCATACAATGATCGTAACGTTGTGATGCTATGGTTGACAACTTTGTTGTAGATGACAATGGTTGATTATGAGACTACAACCAATATTGATTTGTAGATAGGAGGTTTGTTGGAGTTGCAGAGGGAGTTTATAGATGTTTATGGAAACACTTTCCTCATAAAGAGGGAGATTAAATTTCCAAGTTACTCCGAAAGTGTATACAACAAGATTAGGGTGCTTCATGAGATTTGGGGTACATGGCGTATGTTCAACCTTTGGATCATTTGAAATGGATTGTAGCATGAGAGATGCTTTGTGATGGATATGAACACTTGTGGTAGCTTTCTCAAATTATGCCAAACCTCAGATGATCACTGTCTCAGTGTTCTTCCCTAGGGCGTTAGATATCTCTTGACTAGATGGTGGACGCCCTACATGATGGCCACATGGAGGATTCACTTGGTGGGAGAATTACAAGACATCAGGATCGTTGTGCATTATAGAGGAGGGATATAAACCCTAGGTGTCATGTGGAAACTTGGTTTATTATTTGGAGGATTGGAGACGGCTTAGGGATGCCTACAACTTTGGTATTGTTCTTGTAGGAGATAGTTGATTCAATGGAGTACTTGGGTTTGAAAGATGGATGGAGTCTTTGGAGGCTTAGGTTGGAGTGGTGTGGAATTGTCTTTCATAGCTACATCACCTTGGGTCACTATTGTTCCTTACATCATCATTGGAGCTTGATACTTGTGCTATATGAATAGAGCACTTCACTTGTTTGTGAGTTACTTATGTTTAGCAGGCCTGCTTGTAAGACTTAGGCCAACATGTGTTATATTGTTGGTGTTGGAAACCTACGGACAACCTACTCCGTAGGTTTCAATTGCAATTTATAAATTGTAAATATTTTAGAAAATGGTTTCAATTGTAATTTGTAAATTGTAAATATTTTAGAAAATGAACAGTCACCTTTGGAACCAGAAGTCCAAAGGTCACCACACTTATGTACAAATAAAACATTCTTTGTTCAATGGAAAATCAATCCTTGGAGTTATTCATCTAGGCCTAACAACGGTATCAAAGTTATGATGTTTTTGCGTAACTCCATGATTTTTTCGATCTGGCCATTGTGTTTCCTCATTCTGACGTGCAAGCTCAGATTCCTCTCTGTGTGATTATTCTTTTCCATCAAACCTAATTTTTGTGTCTATTCTATGAGAATTCTCCCATGACCTGGGAGAAATATACCTACTTGACCTGTGAGCACTCTCTCATCTCCCACAACCTTCCTCTCTACGTGCTAGACGTTCTACTATTGAATTCAAACAATGATCTAAGAATTTCATTGATATTTTGTATCCCACTAAAGTCCTCCACGAATACACCCTTGCTTGTATCCACGAATACATGTAAATACACCCTTGCTTGTCTCTACGAATACACCCCTATCCGTCTCCATGAATACTACAGTCCTCCATGAATACACTAATTAAAATACTATTTCTATCTTCAAAATTCAAGACACCACCTATTGCAGCCACACCATTTCATGAAAATTTGGCACTCAAAGCATCTCTTGTGTGTGAATCAGAACCCTGGTGATGGTGCTTATGTGGTCATACCCTTCTATTCAGATGTTGTCCATTGAATGCATAAATTGCCCTTAGAGAAAGGAATAGAGAGCTCATAAGGTTAGGCACAAGCTTGTCAAGCTTATATATGAGTTCATACTCGACAATACACCTATCCTCAATGCACTCAAAGTCTATCAAGGCCATCGGGTTTCATTTGTATGGTGTGGCCCTTAGAGAGTGCACATTCTAGAGCTAGATTCTGAGTTGATTGAGCGATTTCATAGGGAATTATTATACTCTACAATTTGGTTGGAATTTTTTTTAGTTATATTTTTATATAAAATCCTTCAACAAGACCTCATGAAATTCTATTGTAGTAATGTCATCGACATTGCTATGCTCATTGTGGTTCTAGTTGTAGTGGTAGTGTTTGCAAATTTTTTTTTGTTATGATAAGCAAAATATTTATGTTAATGCAGTCTGCAATTTCCTGTATTTAATTAAATAGCTGAGACAAGAGACTTTTCTTTGATAAGGGATTGAATATCTTGTGTTTCCTTATACCTTGATGAAGTATTGTATTGTAGGGATTGTAAAAAAAATGATTGTATTTTAGAGATTATCCCTATCATTATTGTACTGGTTGTATCATAAAGGAAGCATTGTATTGTAAACTATTTGTAGAGACTTAGACATGCACCTTGTGTTGCTTAAATTGTGTCTTAGTAGCTATTGTAGAGATTGTGTTTTTCATTCTAGAAGCTTGTATTGTCAAAGATGCATTAATTGGATTCCATCATCATAGTGGTGCTCATTGGAAATGACAACTACCCAGAGTGGTCAAGGAAGATCAAGCACACCGTCATATTCAATGATATGTGGGATTTCATTTGTGAAGGAGAAATTGTTGGAGTGGATGATGTCACACCTAAAGTGATCCAAAAACTATTGTATATTCCAATGGAATAGTTCATCACAACAGATCTTACAACTTATTTCTTCTTATTTGCTTATTTCCACTAAATAATAAATAAACTAGAACTGTAAGAAAAATAGCTAGAGCAAATAAATACACAATTAACACAAGATTTACCTTGGGAAAACCCACTAAGGGGAAAAACCCAACCATAAATGAGGACCATGCCTTTCTGTTTCATATATAATGCAAACATAAAGGAAAAGGTACTCTCTATGGATTTACCTTGAACATTGTGGCTCGTATGGAAACTTCAACATCTCCTACTTCCTCTGCTCCACTCTAATATCCACTCCTTGATGGTTGCTCGACTATGGAACAATACAATAACATCATCATAATGGAACCCCTTCTTATCCTAACGGCCTAGCAGTATGTCTCAATCCTCGATTAGGGTTAGGGATTTGGACCTTCTAGAATGTTCTTGAAAGTCCACACATGACTAGCTCTGCATCTGTGAGAAATGAGAGTTGACGTGGAATCTACTCGATACCATGGTGGTCAATTGGATAGGTCAACTTACAGGAAGCGTGACTTCTTCATATAGACTCCAATTGAGGTGATTCTTGCACCATTGGAAAGGTATCAGAGTGTATAATTGTGTCAATGGGAATTGCATAAGAGATGAGCTTTTGACCCCAAAAAATGTCGTTTAAGCGATCAAATAGGCCCTAGAAGGTTATGGACCCGAAATCTACAAAGGGAGACTTGCCCCTAAAACAGGTCCTACAAGCCAATTCATCCAATATTTCCACCCAAAAAGTATCAAAATAGATGACAAATTATATATTGATCCATTTTGGATCATAAAGCTCCTACAAAACCTACTATAGGCAAATCAATTTCCACATGGAAGAGTAGAGACAAGAAGTAATATGCATTGATATCGTAAGTGAAGAGGCGAGTTGACATATTACACCTGGTAAAACTTCTTAGGATGCTTTGAAGAATTTAATGGATTTGTACGATTCACATTTAGAATTGGAGTTGATTTAGTTATTGTTGAGGCTATTCAACCTAGAGTTGAAGGATAATGATCCCATGACTGCAACATTTGAGAATAGAGAAATCATGCATGACATTGATGCTTCTGGTGTGAAGACATACCTTTCTCTCACAACCTTCATCCACCTTCATCAAGTTCCTCTTCCCTACATATTCACACTATCTTGAATTGCTTCAAGCTAGTGGTAACTTGAAAGACCTCACTTTTGACACTCTGGGGGCGAAGATGCAAAAAGAGAGAAAGCCTTTGGAATGAAGACAATTCATCCCACTAGAGAGACCATGTACATTGCCCAGAAATGGAAGAATCAATAAAATGATTCTTCTAAGGGAGAAAGTAGTAAGATAGGACATGGAAGAAATAAATTCAGAGGCAAGGGGGCAAAAACAATCACAACAAGAGACCTGATCTTCACTATGGTCGTTGTAGAAAAAATGGACATGATTGCTATGGACCAAGGAGGACTGTGTGGGGTTAAATGTATATGATATTACCTGAAGGGGGGAATATATGGGGATACATGTATATGTAATAATGGTCAACCCTAATGAAGGGACCACATGTGCAATGAGTGAATATGTATATATAAAGGTAATGTAGACATTGTTGAGAACATGTGAAATCATTATGTGAATGTCTTGGGGTAATTGGAGAATCATCTCCTCTTATTTAAGGATTTATTATGTAACTTATCTCTCTTATCTATATTGGAGTTGTGCTCCATGTTTACATTGTTGTACATGGCCTGTAATTCTGTTCTCTTTTGATAATCTTAAGGATATTGGTTCATAACATTTGGTATCAGATGCATAACATTATTGGGATCCATGGGAGACGATTAAAGAGAATCGTTACTAGAAGAAAGAAGATAAAGGTAAAGTTCATATTCCGGTAACTCTCTTGAATTTGTCCACTTTATTGTTGCATGTTGTAATGTTGGTATAAATTGAGCTATGTTCAACTCTTCATTTGCATCTTGGAGAGATACTTGGATGCTTGACATTGGTGCAACCTATCACATGACATTTAGAAAATATTTCTTTGAAGAATTGAATGAGAATGTGTATGGTGTAGTATATTTTGAAGATAAGTCCAACATTAAACCAAAGAAAATTGGCACCATTAGGCTCAAATTGCTTGGATTCCCTTATTTTTTGTTGCATAATATTCTCTATCTTCCAGAGTTACAAAGAGACTTGTTGTCTCTTGTGTAGATTCGACAAAAAGGCTATTTGATCCACATATTTGATGGAAAAGTTGAGATAAGGAGAACCCCTGACAACTAAGTCATAATGACTGGATATGAACATAAGAAACTATTGAAGATGAAACGAACATTTGCAAGAGATCAAAAATTTTCCTGCCTCTCTTAGCATGAAGAAGGTATATTTTCATCTAGTCTCATGTGGCATGCTAAATATGGACACATTAATAATAACAGTCTTAGAATGTTGAAAAAGAATGATGTTTCTTGTTTTCCCACCATTCCAAAGAAGCAAAAATAATGCTGCTTGTATTCTTGGAAAACATAGTAAGCAACCTCTCCATGAGTCAAATTATGGAGCATTTAGAAAACTAGAGTTGATAAACTTTGACTTGTCTATCCCCATGCATGTTGCTTTTGCAAGTGGTAATAAATATCTAATGACTTTTATTGATGATTACACCAGGATGTGTTGGGTTTATTTACTAAAGAAAAAATTCTGAGGCATATGAAACATTTAAAAAATTTCATGTCTAGATTGAAAATGAGCACAATCTCACATTGACACCCTTCGTACTGATAACGAAAAAAGAATATACCTCTAATGATTTTGAAAACAATCTTCATGAACATGGGATTATGCATCAAACAATTGTTCTATATAATCCTCAACATAATGGTGTCGCATAAAGAATGAACAAGACACTCTTGAATATGGTACACTCCATGCTATTTTTCAAGAACAAAATGGTGTCGCATAAAGAATGAACAAGACACTCTTGAATATGGAACACTTCATGCTATTTTTCAAGAATGTGAAATTGATATTTTGGGGTGATGAAGTTCTGTGTGTAGTCCATCTTATAAACAAAAGTCCATCTCGTGCTCTTAGAAACAAGACTCCATATGAAATGTGGTATGCCCACATTCCTTTGCTGAGGCATCCCAAGGTCTTTGGTTCCATATGTTATGCCTTAATTACAAACGAATAAAGAAATAAGCTTGGTGAAAGGAGTCAAAAGTGCATATTCTTGGGGTGCTCAAACACCACCAAGGCATATTGTCTTTATAATGAGGTAAACAAAAAGTTTAGACTTTCCGGAGATGACTTTTTTCTTGAAATGAATAAAATGACAACTCTGTTGAGAGTTAACTTGATCGCCTGGATAAATTTACCCATGTAAATACATTTCATGAATTTGACAATAAGATTCTACATCTTGAAGGGAAGGCACCTATCTTGGATCAACCTTTGGAATCTACTTTTTCATCACCATCTCCCCCTCGAGAAGAAGTTCCTACCACTTCACCAAAACAAGAGATTCAATTGGATGATGTGATTGAGAGGATTGGGAGACTAAATATTAAAGATAATGAAGCACCATTAGCTCAACAAATTGGATCATTGTAGAAAGTTCCAAAGAGGGTCATGAAGACACTTGAAAGTATTCATCCCGATGAAGTTGAAAAGACAGGAACTTGAAAGTCGACAAGATAAGAAGATGGAGGAGATGAAGATAATTTAAATTTAGGTGATGTAGAAGATATGGATGTTTCAAATGATTGTGAATTGAATCTATCTACTAACCTTGAACCAACTTTCTTTGAAAAGTTGCCGCAGAATGAATATGATGCTCTCCTCAAGAATGGTACATGGAAGTTGGCAGACCCTTCATTTGGAACGAAACCAATTGGCTGCAAGTGGCTCTACAAGAACAAGTACAAATCAAATGGCTCACTTTACAAGCATAAGATGAGGCTTGTGGAAAAAGGTTTTGCATAGAAATAAGGCATTGACTATGAGGATAATTTCTCCCCCACAACAAAATGGGCTACCATCCACACTCTATTGTCGTTGGTTGCACAAAATTGGTGGAAAGTTCATCAAATGGATGCAAATACCACTTTCTTGAATGGAGACTTGAAAGAGAATGCCTTATGTTTCATCCATAAGGATTTGTTGTGAAGGGACAAGAACAAAAGGTATGCAAACTCATCAAGTCATTGTATGGATTGAAACAAGCACCTCACGCATGGTATGAAAAATTAATTGAGCATATCCTGAAATTAAGTTTCAAACACTTTAATATTGATGATATAACACTAAATGTAAAGAAAATTCAAAGATTTGTTGTATATCTTGTAGTGTATGTAGATGATCTATTGATGACAGGGAACAATGAAAGCTACATTGCATCCATAAAGAAAGAATTGATGAAAGGCTTTAATATGATATATTTGAGACATCTTCACTATTACTTGGGTATGGAAGTGACCCAAAATGCAAATTACATATTCATATCCCAGAAGAAGTACATTGGATAATTGTTGAACATGTTTGGCATGGCATACTGTATCCCTCTCTCTACTCCAATGGAATAGGACTTGAAGCTCACATCAAAAGAAGGGAATGAATTTGAGGATGCAACCAAGTACAAACAGCTTGTGGGGAGTCTTATCTACCTTACCACCACTAGACTAAATATTTCATTTGTTGTTGGGATCCTTCCCAATTTCATGCAAAATCCTTGTACAAGACATTGTTCTACTGCAAAAAGAGTTCTAAAATAATAGAAGAGGACTCAAGACTTTGGACTCAAATATTCTAAGGTGGATGACTTCAAACTGATGGGATATTAAGATTTAGACTTTATTGGTGACAAAGAGAATGGATTGAGGCTACCTCACGAGTCTTGGATCAACAACTGTCTCCTGGAGATCATGCAAACAATATATTCTAGAAAATTCCACAACAGAGATAGAATATGTGGTTACCAAAGAAGCAACTAAAGAGATTGTGTGGGTGGGGAAAAAAATTGAATATTTGCAAGAGAAATAGGTGAATTGTACTCCTCTACAAATTGACAATACTTTTGCAACCAAGTTAATGAGGAATCCCAGATTCTATGATCGAATCAAGCACCTCAACACAAAGTACCATCTGATTTGATATCACGTAGAGGCCAAGATAACTCATTTTTTCACAAATGAGGGAATTGCAGACGTATTCACCAAAGCGCTTGGAAGGGAGAAGCTTGAAAAGTTCAGAAAGATGGTTGAAATCACAAACACCCCTTTGGTTTAAGAAGGGAATGTTGGCAACCTAATTTGTAGGTTTCAATTGTAATTTGTAAAATGTAAATATTTTAGAAAACGAGCAATCGCATATGGAACCAGAAGGCCAAAGATCACGATACTTATATACAAATAAACCATTCTCGTTCAATGGAAAATCAATCCTTGGAGTTATTCCTCCTGGCTTGATAGTTGGCCTCCCTTACATCTCACATAAATAGAGGAAGGATAGATTCTTTCCAAAATTCACAACACATCACATCACATAATCATTTGTATCTCTTTTTTGGAGTGCTCACTTATTGATGCACTAGGGTTCATGAGGAATCCCTAGTGAATCATATGAAGTGTCACGTCCCCATCCATCAATCCAACCAATAGAGGGGATATTTACGAATTGCAGGCTTCTAAATTTTGTCCCATGGGCCATAATACAAATTCATAAATAAGAATTTAATATGCAGGTGCATAAATGCAAAACACAATGGAAATAAAACTCTATTCACACATACAACATGCATACACAAGCATAATTATCATAGGCATAAAATAAAATCATTGCACATTCAAATAAAAAGAGAATACTTATCTTCCAATAAAGAAGATCCAAGAAACTGGCTATGTAAGGGCCATGCTCCACCCAAACATAGGTATCAACTATTGATACCACTCGTGAGTTGGACTATGAATCCACCAAGGCAAAAGAAACAACTACATGCTACACTCTCTCTTCAACACAACCCATTTTCTCTTATGCTTAGCCGATCTGTTCATCCTAGATCACTACATGAATCTCATTCAGCCATGGCACTCTTTTCCACTACCCACACAACACAAGGAAGGAATTTCCCTTCACCATTCTACAATTCCCCCAAGAAATCCGACCCTCACAGTGGTTTTAGTGTGTGTAGCAAGAGTCCAATCTACTATATGCCTTAGAGAACTCCATGTAGAATCAAATCCATACCTTCTCAAGCTTTCAATGAGCAACAAATATCAATATGTAGAATGGTTCATATCATTCTCGCCCTCTAGGTTCACTTACAACCATCCTCTTTACTCTAACGCCTGCAAATTCCTCTTTGCAGTGCATATTTTTGGTTATTTTTCCCAATCTGGTCATTTGCAATGGATTCCATCACATGAATCTACATAAAGCTTCCCCCTATTCTTTCCCAATGCATAACTCCCTTTCTTGGAAAATGAAGGATAAACTCTAATGAGGATGAGAGAATTGATGAGAAGACAATTGACATAGCTTTTGACCATAGGCTGAAGTACTCTTACACTTTGCCATAAAAGTATATTCATCCCATGCTTCTATAATTACATGAGAATACTTTCCCCATCATCCCCACACAACATTCAATACTTGGATTTTAATAAGTCAAAATAGGTAAATAGTTCAGTTAAGACACATGGCAGCAATTGGGCGTGTTCTAAGGCTAACACTAGGAAACATAGGATTGATCTCTCATAGGAATCCTTTCCTCTTCCCCTCTTGTGGAATCATAGCCTCTCTTTAGTGCTCCTTACAGAGCTATCTTGGACCATTTTTATAATTTTCTAACATAATATTTACCTAGATTTTATGTCATCGTGACAAGCCAAGCACATGGTCCATATAGAGATATTTATATCATACATTCCTAGCCATTCACTAGTTGGGCCTTGGCCTTAATCTCCACATTAGGAATCCATACTACCATATTGACATAATTTTACATAATCTAATTCAACACATTACAAGGGTTAATATGGGGGTATTACATGAAGGGGAGGTGGACGACTTCTCTATGTTGAGATTCTTAATTATATATTTGATCTCTTTGTCTTGGGCACTATAGTTTCTTGGTATTTTGGAGAATCTTCGATTCTAGGGATAGGGTTTCATCCCTTGGACGATAGATATTAGGGTTTGGAAACCCTCAGATGTATTTGGGGAAGAAAAGGAGGACTTATTACCTTGGATATAGTGTTGGAGGGATTCTTACACTCAGAGGAGCTAAGGTTTGTTGACTAACCCTAGATAGGGAATCTTGGATGGTTTGATTTTGTCTTATCCTTAAGAGGAGGTTGTATTATGTATCTACTTCATTCATTGAGCATATATATATGATATTTCCATATGTCCAAAGGTGCATATTAGATTCCATCATTTTATCTTTTTGGAATGGTTATTTCCAACTCTTAATTGTCTTGTTGATTTGACACACTTAAGATAAAAATGTTAAGGGAATTACACTAAGATTGAAGATAATAATACATCCATCTATTGCTATCGTTTTTTTCATTATATCTATATAAGAGGAGTTTTCATATCAAATTTTTGCAAGTGAAGTTGCTCTAGAGGGATGGAACTCATTGGAATGATTTGTATATTTTCTCCTTGAATTGCCATGAATTTTGGGGCTATTATAAGTGAACTATTGTGATTGTTTCACTATTTTTTACACAAAAATTGACAACAGTCCTAAAGGTTGAATATTTTAGGGTTAATATATGAGGAACCTTCTTGGAAGAATGTGAATTTTCAACATTTGCATTAATTGCATGGTGCAAATGAAATTTCAACATAGTATCAGAGCAGTTGTAGTTTTGATCACTCTTGAGTAAGAGGGAGTTTCATTTCAACTAATGATTACTTGGGATAGGTACTTGGCCTAGTTAAGGTCATTATGTGTTGGACCCTAGGTTGTTTGATATGAGCATCTTCACCATTGGAAGTGTTATTTTGATTATTTAATATATTGTTGATTCCTTCATATGAGACTTTTCCAGGATGTGTAAGGTTACTCTCAGCCTAAGAGAGTGACAGTTTGAATGGAGCTCCAAATTTTGTTCCATGAAAGATCAGGCTTCATATCCTTATGGAGGAGGCTAATTTTTAGGAGCCTGTTGAAAAGAACATTCTAGAACCTACTGATCTAGCATAGTTAGCCGCTTATCACAAGAAGGAAGACAAAGTGAAGATAATCATTGTTGATTTTGTAAAGGATAATTTCATCTCACACATTTCTGATAAGATGTTAGTTAAGAGCATGTTTGATGCTTTGGTTAATTTATTTCAAAATTCATATGTCTCTCGGTATATGCTCTTGCAAAACCAATTTTCATTCATTTGCATGAACAAGATAGATACTATTGTGAACTACTTGACCAAGTTCAATGAATTGAAGGATCAATTGCCTACCATTGGAACTAAGGTAAAGGATTAAGATATAGTATCTATCCCCTTAAACGGATTTCTCCTTCATGGATGCCTTTTGTTCAAGGTATTTGAGCTCGAGAGAAACTACCAAATTGATGCTCTTGTGGAGGAACAAATCATATTATAGTCATGTTCAAAACAACATGGGGAAGTAGATGCCACGGGTCTTGTTAGAAAGACGAAGAAGGGTGTAAAGAAAGGCTTCAAGAAGAGGGATGGGACATATATGAGGAATGAGGACCTTAAAAAAGTCATGTGCTTTTAATGCCATGATATGGTACATTATGTAGGATAATGCCTATTGAAGAAGAAGAGAAAGGGCATGGAGTAGGTTGCAACTGAGACAATAGGAGGAGTTGGGGGTATGAACTCTTAGTTTGAGACTTCCTTTTGCATGAAGTATTTTTTATCTATTCACATTGTGTCTAGTGTTGGGTGGTATGTGGACAATGGATCTTCAAGATGCATGACATTTGACATGTCACTATTTAGTATGATTCAATGGCAAGAGGGAGATATGACCGTGGATTTTGGTGATGATGCCACATACCCTGTGACAGGAGTTGGATCCATTTCATTCCAGATGCCCTTAGGTGATGTTCTTAATATGAGTGCTATTTTATTGTTCCAAGTTTGAAAAAAAAACTCCTTTCAGTTTCTTGTATAACATATATCCATTGGACAATTGATTTTGAGGGACAACATTGCACCATCAGTGATTGTAGTTTAGGAATTCCAAGGACTTTAGCTAGTGGGGTGAGGGTGGGTGGCCTTTAGAGGTTACTTCTTGATCGAATAACACTCACACATTCTAGTGAGAGGTTGGTAAGGCCTTATATTTCTCAAAAGGCACATGCAACACCAATTTCCGATGCATTCACTCTGATTTTGAGATATTTTAGTGTGTAGATTTATGCTCCTTGATCTAGGAGAAAGTGGAGATCGTTGATCCAGTGACTCAAGATTATGCAAGGGTGAGCGTACCACCCAAGATATATATAGCATTGGTTTCTTCCATCCATGGGGATTCCATTTGTATATTGGAGGAGAGGTATGATGCCTTGATGGAGAATGTTGTTGAGATTGATTCTAGAGTTGCAGCTAACATGAGTATTATGGAGTACATATCCATGGATTATGGATTCTCTCCAATGAGTGAGTTTCCCTTAATGATGCTCTTACTTCAAAATTCTCTTGAGATGAGGGAGTTGGCCTAGTTCAGTTCCCAAAGGATTTGAGGTGCATGAGAGGGATTCTCATGATGACAAGTTGATGATAAACTTGCATAGTTCGATGACAATACCACAAACTTTATATCCCAAGATTGATTTGATCTTGCATGAAGACATGATTATCTTTGTAGGTTGTTTTGGTCAACTTATGATGTGGTACCATTGATGTTGATTCGTGATGCTAGGGATGATGGAGGAATGAGACATTTGACGATCGAAATGTCTGCAAATGTGAATGGTTGATTATGGGGCCGTAGCCAATAGTGATTTGCATATAGTAGATTTGTTGGAGTTGCACAGGAAGGAGATATGTGTTGGTATAAATAATTTCCTATGGCATTCATGAACCTCACTTGCTCCATAAATATTTGTAGGTTAGAATTTTATCTTGATAATTTATTACCATCACATTCATAGATATTCGTAAATATCTTAACATATATCTAAATAGTTTTGTAAACCAAATTCTAGGTTGGCACATTTCTTATTAACATAAGCACAAATGCAAATAATTTAAATCCACAAATAATTTTTAACAATCATTTAATACAAATAAAATGACACAACATATGGAACAAAATCCAAATAATGATCATATATTTACAATAATATGCAAACCTTCTATTTTTCTTCATAGATTTGTGCCATTTCTCAATTCTTTCGAACAAGGAAGAATCCTCAAAGAACAAAGTGGTCGATAAGACTCTCTTCAAGCTTTTTCAATGGACCTTGCCATGGACAAAGAATTTGTGTGGCATTGGAGGGGTTATATCTCTGAATGATCAACACTATATACAATTCGAAATTGAGTTATTGACACTTCACACTCTTTCGAAGCTAGCATTTTTAAGGTATCCTACAATTTAGGTCTACGGAGACCTGTTAATGATAATTCAATAGATGAACAATGAACAATCTATTATTAGTATCACTTTGTAGAATTTAGTGAACCAAATCAAGGCAAACATACACTAGTTCAAAAAAATCACCTACATTAATGTTTAGAAGGAGATGAATACTATTACAGATTCACTATCTAAGGAAGGGTTACATCTAGACCCTAGGCTACTTTACATGAAAGAGCTTAAAGATGGGATCCACTCGACACATACTTTGGGTTTATAATTTGAGTACTTTATTGTGGTATTCTATGAGATATAAATCATAGAAGTTTTAGTGAAGGTTTTTATGTCATTGGGCTTATAATGATAATATGCATCGGTGCACCACTATTTTATGCACATTGAGGCTTCAAAATATATATAACACATTGGTGTGTATTGTATATTTTTGAAGCCTTGATGTTTATTTTAGATATTGAAAACAACGGGGCACTTCTATTGAAATACACACCAATGCACTGATACTTAATACATATCGAGACTTTAAAAATATGTAATACACATTAGTGTGTATTATATATTTTTGAAGTCCCGATGCGTATTTAATATAATAAAAGCACTAGTGCATCCTAAATATGTAAAAATATCGATGCGTTTATTATTTTGTATACCATAATGTATTGTAACATCATAAAAATAATAACGATAATGGTAATAATATTTTTGACAGAAACGATCATGCTATTGTTAAGAACATCAATGCTCTGATTATAGTAATTCACACTGGTGTGTAATACTCATTAAAAAATATCAAAGCGTAACTATTTATGAACCACACATTTGTGTTCAAAGAAACATAGTGCAACGATATGTTTTAGCACTAACTTTTTCTACATTGCAGGTATATAAATACCACTTCATGTTTTTTTATTATACAACTTAAATTAATTATAAAATAATCAAACATTTTTTTATAATAATATCGATTTTTATATTTTAATTATTGTGTTTGAATATAATCATCACATTAATTTGTTGTATTGTTTAAACAAATTTCCCTTCTTATAAGACCTACATTCATGTAACGATGTAAATCATCCATATATTTAATCATCAATGTAATGTTTGACAACATTGTACAATGCAATAAAATAAAAGATTCATTTTTCTATATAAGAAACCTCTTGCCATACGCTTGGATCTGGGTGCGAATCAAGGATTGGAACTATAGTTGCATGGCTCTCCCTCTTGAGGTGACAGATGGCTTAGATCAATAGACACTTGGCAAGGGATCAAGCAACATGGCACATGCAAGATCAAATGATGTAAAAGGTGTTATCACTTAGGATTTACCCTTTGGTTGCGGAAGGATAAACCGAAGGTAACTATTTCAAACCAACCTTTAGGAGGAGAGCTGGATTCTTTCCTACCAGAGAGGGCTCTCTCAAAAGACGAATACGATGGCCAGAAACATTCTTCAAGAAACCGATATTTCTATTTTAGAGTTTGGCTGAAAACATATAAATCACATTGGGCATGGAGTCACGTTTGAGATTTTTAAAGACCAACAGAAAATAAACAACATAAATCTTGATGAAGGCAACTTAGTTGATATCCCACAGTCAGGTTCTTTTAGCAGGTGATATTTGAAATAAAGTTAAACAAACCCATCAACATTAAGCATCAACACAGATGAATTTAACATTGACTTTAGAAGAAAGCATGGAACACTTAGGTGCGATTAAGACAGAGCATGATTTGCATGAATTCTGTATTAAAATAACACGTTCACCATAAGCATAAGAAGAAAAACAACATGGAAGCTTTTCACTGGAAAATACGATTCACGAAGAAAAGGGAAAATACAGACTGCAACACAAACAACACATGAATCTTCACCCTCCAAAATGAGCTTTATTTCTGCAAGGCAAAACTTTACAATAACCAAAGTACTCTCAGTACCAGAATGTCTTTCTCTATTACGGGTTTCAACCCCTTACAATGATGGCCCAATGGCCTCTTTATAGCACTTTTTGAAATGAAACCCTAAAAAACTTGTAACTAACTTGGTAGATATTTGGATTTCAATTTTACATTTTACTTCATACAAAATGGTATACTTGTCAAAATTCCCAACACATGAGTCCTTAGCGCCCTGTTTGTTGGATGGAGAATACTTGTTGAAGCTTTGAGCCACGAACTTTCAAGAGCGTAATGTGTATTTCGTCTTCCCATACTTCTCCACTGTTTTCCACTGATCTGCCATGGGCAGCTCATAGACTATCATTTTTTTCACCAATACCTTTATTTCTATATGTTTGGTAGTTGAAATCTGTGGTATTCTTTCACCCATCATAGCCAATTTGTGCAGAATTTCAAAATCATTTGTGAGCTTCTCCAACAAAATCTTGCCGATCAAAACATGAGTCAAATTCTCAAGGCCGCTATGGTTGGTTCTGGCTTCAAAAAGCAGATCCTTGTGACTGTTTTGAGGAATCAAGTCACCATTTTCATCCTAGAATGAAGGTAACCCCTTCTCAATCAGCTGATCGAATTTCCTCTTGTAGTCTGTTACTTGTTTTCTCATGTGTTCAGCTCTAGCTTGAACACCTTCCACATGTGCATACTTTCCGAGAACTCTCCTTTCCCAAGTTATAATCGCCATTCTGTTTGTTATCTGCATAGCCTTCAGATCGTCACTGGTCAAGGAATTCATAAAGTCCACTGTGTTCTGAGCAGTGTCTTTGGGTTTTCTATTTAAACTTTCTCTCATAGCTGTACAACTCTGGAGAGCATCATTTTCTACTTTTCCCTTTTCCCTCATGAAACTCAGGTAGGGCCTGAATTTGGTAACTTCAACTATGATGGAGTCCCAAATCATGTGCTTGGCCCCATGCATTGGGGTTTTCCCTATTACCTGCACTATAAATATCTGGTTTCTATCTATCAATACCTTGTTCTTGTTTTTCAAGGCCTGCATTTCTTCATTCATTTTTTGATTCGCCTCTTCTAGCTTCCTTTTTCCTTCTTTCAATTCTTTTATCTCTACATCCTTCAAACATACCTGTGACATGGACTAAACAAGGTCATCTGCATTCCCTCCACTACCGGCCTGACTGACTCCTGTTTGTCCCCTTGCTACGGACTCCAATTTTCCTTTGAGATCCTCAATTTGAATTTTGAGGCTTATTAGATCTTTCTCCCATTCAACCTCTTTCTCTAGAAACTTTAGTGAATTCGCTTTGTGGTCATCTAGGTCTTGAGATAAGTTCTCTCTTTCCTGCTCCAACATTGTCAATTCAGAATCCTCTATTAGCTGAGTGGATGGTATATTGAGCTTTTTCTTGAGCATCTGGATAGTGCTCTCTTTCTCCATCAACAACTTCTTACCACCTTTACCTTTGTATGCCCCATGATCAACCAAATCTATTTGCAGCTTCTTGATCTTCTGCTGATGGGCCCTGTTTTCAGTCTTTTCCCGTCTCAACTGGATCTCCAATCTGTTGACAGTACTTTCCAATTTAGAGACCCTCATAGTGGCCTTCATCAAATCTTCGTATAATACTTCCCCGGTCTTCCTATGCAGCTAAATCTTGTTGGGGACTGCTATTTTCTTCAATTTTAACTTCATCTTGGTCACCTTGTCATCAGATGACACAACCATATTCAAAGTGTTTTCAGAGACATCTCTACTAGCCACCAAAGTGACTGGAAAATTTTCTGTATCTCTGACTCTAGGAAACAAACCGCATATTTTTTTCGAGCTGGTGTGTCTGTCTTGTCCATACTTCACATACATTTCAGCTCTTGACTGGAACCTCTTGGTGTCACCCGCCTCCTTGGCTTCTTGGAAACTGTACTGTTGTATCTGAATTCCGAGAGCCAGGTACTTATCCTTTTTCTTTTCTTCCACCCTCGTGGATACGATCAAATCACTCGAAACATATGCCTTGAAACTTTTTAGCCCCCTCTGACTCCTCTATATCTGTGTCGGAGATCTCTTCAAAGTTCCTTTTGCCGGCATTCTCTACTGCATCCGAAAGTACCACCTCGGATGAGTGATTTTCTGGGGCATCCGGATCCAAATGCGAACATGACAGGGCCTCTTCATCGGATTCGTATTGCAGAAGATTCTCTATTTTGGATAAACCTTCCACCTCTTCATGATCGAAGGCTCTATTCTTATTTTGATGTCTTCTGTTAGAGATTATGTGGCACGGGTCGTATCTAACAACAATATCTTTTTTGAATTCCAACGCTTCCAATTGCTTCTCTATGAAAGAGAGGGCATGTTTACTCTTCACAATGAAGGGACCCACCTTCAGGGGAAACTTGATATCAGAAGCCTTTTTGAAGGCCAAGAAGTGTTCATCTTCAACAATCAACTTATGCCTAATAAATTCCAAAGAAAAAACCCTTGAGGTCAAAAATGCTGGAAGCATGTAGGGTTCCTTCACAAATCCGTACAATCTGATAACTGTATGTTGCTTGAATAAAAACCAGTCCCCGACTGCTAAGTCCTGCTTTAACTGCATAGAATTTCTCATTTCTGGCAAGACTCTTGCCAATTCCTCTCCAAAGATCAACTTGTAGACCTCTGCAACAATATAGTTCATATAGTTGAACATATTGTCTTCCAGTGAATTTGAAAAAACTTTTAGCGAAAACTTTATAGCTTTATGGCTTGAGAAAATCAACATCTTCATCAGATGAGACTGGAACCTGAAATGGCGAGTATGGTGGAAATCCACTAGCTGAGAATGGATATTCTTAGCTAGGTATTCATCAAACTTAAGGCATGGTACTTGATGGTATTCCATCTCTGGTAGAGCACAACTTATTCTGAAAAGTAGGCATAGCTGAACCTCGGTCACTACAGCATCGCTATCAAGACCTAAGAACTGGGCTACCAGAGACAAGACCAAATGAGTGTTTTAATTAAAGAAATTCAAATCTAAGGGATAGGGCATGTCTTGAATTTCTAGGTCTGGTTTGAGGCAACTAGCGAGGAAGACCTATTTGGCTTCGGGGGAGGACTAGCGATAAAGATTGACTAGGGCTTCCTTGGAAAAACTTTCTGGTTCATGGGACTGTGGTGGGGTTACTTCAAGTGATTTTTTGATGACAGTGGGCTCGACAGGGAAAATGATTTCAGATTTTTGGGCGTTCATCAGAACTCTCTCGGCTTGGGAGTAGTTTTCTACACACCATGACACGAACTCAGGGCATCCCATGAACTGGTCTGGGCAGAAGTATATGAATGATGAATGAAAAACCCTATGGACATCGGTACCTTCCTTATTTAACTTATCTAATTTTGCTTTTATCTCCCTAATCAACATCTTGACCATAATGTCAAAAATGTCCCTGTCCCTATCCTCTAGGACATCTTCAACCTTGTTATTTCCGACACTTAGGGATTCTGAAACTTCTTCCATTATAAAATAACCTTTTCTTAACAACTGCACAGGTTTCAAGGCCTACCTTTCACTGACAACTTGTAGCCCTAGTATCCTCTATCGCTTTCTTCACTGCACACTTGTCCAGAGCTTTCTAACACTATCGCAGGAAAAAAAAATGTCAGCATTCACGTGACCCTTCGCCTTTTATAACCCAACCTCGACTATTTTCCCTGCTCCTCTTCTAGCGGACATCCACCTCAGCCGTCGATCCTCTATGCTGCAATCTGGGCCATCGAATCTGTGGTCCCTTTACCATCTCTCTCATGCGACCATTACCTGCTGTCAGATATAATCTGCGATCAACCTCCACCGTTGATCTTAACATTTGCAACCACCACAGGTGGTTCCGCATGTCTAATTGGCGGTTTTCATTACCGCCTTTTGACGTTGCGGAATGTTGAGAAACTTCCACGTGTCTAGCGGTTTTTGGATTCTGCAACCGCCTCCTCCCTTAACCTATCGCACATATCCATAATGTGGAAACCCCCCGACATCGTTGATCTACCCTCTACTGATAAATCGACGATGAGACTTGCGGGCTATTTAACCTCGTCTTATTTGGCCTTTCCGCCCAACTTTCCATTATCCGCCTCGCTTTTTCTTCACTGGAGGACCCCTCGCAGCCCTCAATTTTCCTTAGGCAAAAACCCCAACCATTGGATCCGTTTCACCCTCGCCACGACTTAACCACCATCCTCGATCGTCGGATCCTGTTTCGGCTTCCATCTCCACCGTAGATCTCCCTTGTACCGAGCTGGGGCCCCCCAAGTCGGTTCCGTGAGCCTTTCAAGTGGTTTCCCATACCACCTTCGCACTTTGCGGAATGCTGAGGAGGCGACACGTGGTAAGCGGTTTGTGATTCCATAACCACCTTCACCGCTATTCCTCCACTCAACTTAGTATTGTGGAAAACCTCCTGGACCGTTGATCTGGCGATCAACGGTCGATCCTCCACAAAACTTGTCAGTCCTTTAACTCCTTCTAACTTTCTCTGGTGGTATCTCATCACTAACCTTCGTGCTGCTTCTACCCCGGGAATCGACCTTCGCCGTTGATCCCTAGCGACAGGATCTGGTTCGTTGAGACGTCCCCCCTCTTTAACCTTCCCCATAGGTCACTTTTGGGAACTCCTCTCCGCCGTAGAACTCGCCCCCGCTTCGATCTCAGCTGTCGGTTTCTCATTCCAGGATTCTCCCAAGCCACTTTGTGGACTTTGTTGCCTCTACTTAGCCCCAGCCCGTGGTCATGTGGTATAGATTTTTTAAAGGACTGGGCGCTTCTCCCTATAGGGCCGTGGGCTATATTAACCATAAATTTCACCTTCTACCACCCCATTTTAGCTTTGAAAAATATCTCTGATAAAAACTGGCTCCAACTGGGGATGCTATCCTCCTTGCGAGGTAGCAAGGAACCCGTAGACCATGTGCTTAACCATATGACTTTATCTATTCTCCCTACTGAAAAATAGCTCTGCACTCTTTAACCTGCGAGTTATCCACCTGGAACCAAACCAAAAATCCAATTGAAAACACAACACACTTCTCAAACAAAGCTGTACAATGCTCTGCTTACTGATCTTATGTACAAACTCCCATGAAACTACTATCCTATATACAAGTTATGTACAATAACTTCATTTTCTTCCTTTTGGGATAAGAAAGGTAGTGTTTTTGATACCTCCTGTTTATTGGGCCCTCACCAATAGCCTCTCCATTCTGATCTTGTAAGAAGAAGGAATTCCCCCCTGGTAAGCAAAAATTATATATGGGCCTTTCCATAAATGTTGGAACTTCCCATGCTTGTCTTCATTTCTGGCATCCCATTTTAGAACCAAATCATCCATTTTTAAATTCCTTTCTTTGATTTTCTTGTCAAATGTCTTTTTCATTTTTTCTTGATGAATTTGAGTCCTGTTATAAGCTCTTTCCCTCATCTCATGTAACTCGATCATCTGACTTATTCTTCTTTGTATGTGGTTTGGTTCTTCCTCAAATTCTTGCAACAGCTTCATGATCGACAGACCTAGAGAAACAGGAAAAACCACTTCTGTCCCATAAACCAGCTGGAAAGGTGACGTACCAATGGCTCTTTTTGTACTAATCCTGTTTGCCCACAAAGCGTATTTGAGTTTGGTATGCCAAGCTCTTTTGTTTTCTTCCAACAATTTCTTTATAATCCTTACCAAACTTTTGTTAGAAGACTCCGCCAACCCATTTCCTCGGGGATAGTATGCAGTTGAGTGATTTAAGTGAATATGATACTTATGAAAAAAACTGACCATCCTCTTTGATTTGAATTCCTGTGCATTATATGTGACTATTCTTCTAGGACACCCAAACCTTGAAAGAATATTTTCTTCCAGAAAATTTATTATCACCGTTTCTGTGGCATTTTTAATTGGAACGACCTCGATCCATTTAGTGAAATCGTTTGTTGTAGTCAGGATCCACTTGTGTTTCCCTAAGGAATTTGGATTAATTTCCCTGATGAAATCCAATCCCACTACTGAAATGGTGCTTTGATTGAAACCGGTTTTAGGGGCAAAGGAAAAAGCTCTCTTTTCCCATCAAAGATTTGGCATTCATGACATTTTGCAATTTCTTTGTGCACATCTGAAAAAATAGTAGGCCAATAGAATCCTGCTCTGAGGATTTTGTTCACAGTGGCTTTCCGGGAGTGATGTCCTCCACACACCCCTTTATGAAACTCTTTCATGACATGCTGTGCTTCATCTTCCAGCAAATAGTTCAGTAAAATCCCTCCCGGATCCTTCCAATACAAATATTCATTCAATATGCAAAACTTTGTTGCTTTTAATTTTACTGACCTTGCTCTAGTTTCATCCAGGCCTGGAGGCACTTGTAAATTCTACAGGACATATACAATGTCATTCTACCACAACGACAGAGAGAAATCCTTCACTACAGGCATTTCTAAAACTGCTTCAGATGAAAAATTAGAAATCAAGTTCATATCCAAAGCGTCATAGTTGGTCTTTGCCATCAGTTTCACCAAACCCTGTCCTTTGATCAATATTGTAGGCTTGATATCTAGGTCATATTCTAACAATATTGCTATCCATTTAGCTCTCTTCCCCTCAGGTTCTAGTTGGGTGAGAATATCCTTGACCGTTGCAGATGGAACATATGCAATAGTGTGAGAATGCAAAATGTAAACCCTGGAATCCTTTAAAGATTTTATCAATGCATAAGTCTGTTTCTCCATTATATTATACTTTAGTTCTGCATCCCTCAAAATCTTGCTGAAAAAGGCGATTGGTTGCTCCATGTTATCTTGATTCTTTTGCAGTAAGACTCCAACTATAGTATGTTGGGATGCATAAGAAAATATGATAAATTCCTTTGAAAAGTCAAGACTGATCAAAACAGGGGCTTCAGTCAGGTTTTTCTTAATGTCAGTTAAAGATTTATTGGCTTCAATGGTCCACTTGATTTCATTGTTCTTCCTTAACATATCTGAAATATGCCTTAGAATCTCTACAAAACTGGGAACAACCCGCCTCAAGAAATTCACCCTACCGATAAAGGACTGGACTTCCTTCTTGCTCCCTGGTATCCCAATTTTCTGAATTGTCGATACTCTTTCGGGATCAATTTTTATGCCATCTTTTGATATGATATGTCCCAATAGCTTTCCTTCCTCCATGGTAAAAATCGACTTCTTTGGATTCAAGGAATTGCCAAAATTTTTGCATTTCAGAAATACCCTTTCTAAATGCTTCCAGTGATCCGTGACAAACTTCGAGTATACAATTATGTCATCCATGTATACTACCACAAATTTATCTTTCTCCTCAACGAATGCGATGTCCATGGCCCTTTGAAATGTAGACCCTGCATTCATCAACCCAAATGGCATTTTCACGTACATGAAAGTTCCCCAGGGTGTTGTGAAAGCCGTCTTCTCCTGATCCTCTGGAGGAACCTTTATCTGATTGTACCCAGAGAAACCGTCCAACATGGAAATTCTCTCTGCCCCCACAATCTTCTGCAAAATATGATCCATCTTTGGCAAAGGATAATTATCTTTCATGGAGACTTTGTTCAAATTTCTGAAGTCTACACACAACCTTATTTCTCCGTTCTTTTTTCTTACAGGGACCAGATTCGCCACCCATCTGGAAAATCTCAGTGATACAATTATTTTGGCATCAAACAACTTTTGACCTCCTTTTCAATCAATGGCAGCAATAGTGGATTTATCCTCCTGAGTTTTTGTTTGAAGGGTTTTTCATTAGGCTTGATGGGGATAGTATGTTGAATAATATAAGTGTCATATTCCTTCAAATCTTCATAGCTCCAGGAAAACACATCTGTGAATTATTTCATCAGCTCAACATATTTCTTTTCTTCTTCTGGCGATAGGTTCTCAGAAATTTTCACTATCTTGGGATTTTCTTTCGTTCCAATGTTGCAGTCTTTGACTTCCCCGTCTTGAGGCTCCACTTTCGGATTCTCGACCACATCATTTTTGTCAAATAGCCTTTCTAAAGGCACAAGTCCTCTGGGAATGACATTATTCTTCAACTGAATTATTTCTTTTCCTATGATTTCTCCCCTGAACTTTTCTTGTTCCTCCAGAAATTCTTTATTGTTAACAACTCCTTCCATATCTTGATTCTCATTATCGATATTTGTGTTTTCAAAAGAATCTTTTAATCTGCATGTCATCATCAAATACTTGTCAGTGTTTCGAATTATCAGGAATAGAAGGCCTATTTACAACTTCAATATCATACTTTTTATTCGAAAAACCAGGCTCCCTGAAAGCACCAGCAGTTGTATCCAAAGAGTCTGCTATTGAGTTGTTAATCCTGGGTATTACTACTATGTCATGTTCATCGAAGACATTTCCCAACATATCCCAGACTTCATTTCTGTATGACCTCATTTTTGGGAGCTTCGTTTGATATATGCCATTCACCTGATTTATGACCAACTCCGAATCCCCAAATACTTCTATTTTCTTTGCCGTTAGATCTTTCAACACATTCAACCTCGAGATCAAAGCTTCATATTCTGCAACATTGTTAGTACATTCAAAAGCCAATTTGAAGGAATACACTAGGAATTCTCTATCTGGAGTCACTATCCACACACCTGCTCCAACACCCTCTTTGCTTCTCGACCCATCAAAATACATAGTCCAAGTCCCTTCCATCCTCAGTTTTTGTCTAATTTCTTCCTCTTGCTTAATCCGACTATTCTCTTCTTGCTTTTTATACAGATCTACATTTTCTTCACGGTGAGAGTCATTATAGAAGATGGAGGATCCTAAATTAGTATCAACTGCATAAATGGAATGGCTATTGGGTTCATTTTGATTACTCACCACATATGAGAGTCTCTTCTCGGTTTATAATCTTATGTGTTCACCGAGGACTGAGATAGTGGCAAAGGACATTATATCCATCTGCAAAGTTCCCTTCATCTTTGAAGCCCGAGACCTGGATAACATCATGCCAAATTTTGGTGGAATATCTGCAACAACCAAATCCATGACCACACTTTTAGATGGAAATTTAGTAAGGGAAACTACCAGGTCCTTTATCAACCCCAAGCACTTTAACTTCTTTGAATAAAAAGAAAACAAATCCTTGTATGGTCTTGTGACCTCTAAACCCAAAATTTCTACCACCACCTTTAGCATTAAATTATGAGAAGCTCCAGAGTCAAGCATGCAATTATGAAGGGTCATATCATGAATATGCAGATTTACATAAAAAGGTGGAACTTCTTCCAAACTGTTATCTTCCATTTTAGAACCCATCATAATAGTTGGAGCATCATCATTTAACTCTAGAGCATAAAGTTCTACCTGTCCTTCACCTCTAACCATTTTTCAGATCTGTTCTCTATATTCACCATTTTTCAATAATTCATTGAAAGGGATGGATATTTTGATCTTCGACATCTCATTTTGTAAATTAAAGGAAGCAAGCGGTTTATCATTTTCTTTGACCAGATCCCTTTTCATTTCCAGAATTTTCTTTGCCACTTCTTTTTTTGGTTTACCCTTTTTGTGTTGTTTGGTCGAGGGTAAACCTACATGACCTTTTCCCTTGTCCACAACTACATCCCCATTCCTGAGATTGATTTTCCTCTGGAGATCACTCACAACATTTTGATATCCTACCCGGTATTTTTCTTTCTCCAACTCAAGGGTATTACATTCCCCATCTCTGGAAAACATGTCATGCTCTGTTTTAGTCAAATAAACTTCATAATCAAGATCGTCAAAATGATGGATTTCACTCTCCACAAATTAAGTTTCTCCTTCCTCATCCACGTAGTTCTAGGGAAATGGGGGTCTTACTTGATCATCTATTGTATTCCTTGGATTTATCTGATCTCTTTGATCCCTTTGTCTTATTTGAGGTGGAAACTGTCTCCTAAAATTCAGATTCCTAATTGGAGGATCTTGTTGATCTCTGCCTTGGGGTTTATTTTCTAAGGCTAATTATCTGTCCATTAGTTTCTCCATTGTTTTCATCATCATATCAATCCTAGCATCAGTGGGAGAGGAAGTAGAAGCTACGTTTTCCTCCCTAATTTTCCTTCTATATGTGTCAGTTTTCTATTTCATTTTCCCAGAAGCCATCATATTTGATTCAACCTCCACTGCGGCTTTGAACAGGTCTGGCAGAGTGTCTGACTTTCTTTCTCTCAACATACAAGAAAAATCACCCTCAAAGGCATCTGCATAATGCAATTTAGCAGCCCCTACCATGGTTTTAACATCAGCAAGGATGGAATTATAAACCCTCATGAATCTGGTGGAAAATTCTTGGACAGACTCAAAACCCCCCTTCTTCAGATTGTTATACTGGGTTAGGACTTGCGAGTATTGACCCCGCAGCAAGTGTTCTGAACCACTTCTTCACCTCTCCAGATAAACTCTGTGCTAATTGCCTCATTTTAGCATCATCGTAATCCACCTCTTCAAGGTCAATGAAGTCATTGAATCTATCAACATGCTGTTGGGCTGTATATTTTCCCTCCCCATCAGACAATGTGATTCTCTGTGCGTAGTTTTGAGGGAGGTCACGCAAAGCAACAGGTAGAGCAAGTGGGGCGAACCTAGCAGCCATGACTACTGGCGGGTTTGGAACAGGGTTATGGTTTCGTAATGGTATTCTTTGAGCTTTAGATTTTTTAGACTCAACGCTTCCAGACTTTAACAGATCTTCCCAAACATACTGTAAAAAATATGACTGAAATCCATTTTGATCAATTATAGTTTCTTTTAAATCTGATTCTGATTTAGACCTCAACAAAGATTGTTCAAACCTTTCACTTAAATCAGCATTTTCATCATCTAACAATTCTTCTTGAAAAGGAGGAAACAGGTTTATTGTTTGAGAAGTACCTTCTTGATATTTTCCTTTAATCTTCCTTAGAAGCTTTTCTGGACTCTCCACCCCCGAGAACAACTGAGAGTCTGGATTTCTCCTCATGGGAACCCTTCTGGGAGCCACAATGTCTTTCTTGGAGTCGCCTTTTAAATCTTAAAATTTTTGACAGTGAAGTCGCCAGGGAAAAATAAAACCAACACTAAATATCAAATCTCTTTGCCCACAAAAATTTGATTACATTGTCGTTCTTCCCTGGGAGAATTTGAACATTTGTGTCCCCAACAACGGCGCCAGAATGTTATCACTCAGGATTTACCCTTTGGTTGTGGAAGGATAACCCTAAGGTAACTATTTCAAACCAAACTTTAGGAGGAGAACTGGCTTCTTTCCTACCAGAGAGGGCTCTCTCAAAAGATGAATACGATGGCTAGAAACATTCTTCAAGAAACTGATATTTCTATTTTAAAGTTTGGCTG
The DNA here is from genome assembly GCA_027924585.1 of Larix kaempferi. NCBI lineage: Eukaryota > Viridiplantae > Streptophyta > Pinopsida > Pinales > Pinaceae > Larix > Larix kaempferi. The sequence continues at coordinate 13,712,828 of BSBM01001402.1, forward strand.
AAAACATATAAATCACATTGGGCATGGAGTCACGTATGAGATTTTTAAAGACTAGCAGAAAATAAACAACATAAATCTTGATGAAGGCAAGATAGTTTCCATCCCACAGTCAGGTTCTTTTAGCAGGTGATATTTGAAAGAAAGTTAAACAAACCCATCAGCATTAAGCATCAACACAGATGAATTTAACATTGACTTTAGAAGAAATCATGGAACACTTAGATGCGATTAAGATAGAGCATGATTTGCATGAATTATGTATTAAAATAACACGTTCACCATAAGCATAAGAAGAAAAACAACATGGGAGCTTTTCACTGGAAAATACGATTCACGAAGAAAAGGGAAAATACAGACTGCAACACAAACAACACATGAATCTTCACCCTCCAAAATGAGCTTTATTTCTGCAAGGCAAAACTTTACAATAACCGAAGTACTCTCAGTACCAGAATGTATTTCTTTATTACAGGTTTCAACCCCTTACAATGATGGCCCAATGGCCTCTTTATAGAACTTTTTGAAATGAAACCCTAACAAACTTGTCACTAACTTGGTAAATTTTTGGATTTCACTTTCACATTTTACTTCACACAAAATGGTACACCTGTCAAAATTCCCAACACATGAGTCTTTGGCGCCCTGTTTGCTGGATGGAGAATACTTATTGAAGCTTTGAGCCACGAACTTTCAAGAGCGTAATGTGTATTTCGTCTTCCCATACTTCTCCACTGTTTTCCACTGATCTTCCATGGGTAGCTCATAGACTGTCATTTCTTTCACCAATACCTTTATTTCTATATGTTCGGCAGTCAAAATATGTGGTATTCTTTCACCCATCATAGCCAATCTATGCAGAATTTCAAAATCATTTGTGAGCTTCTCCAACAAAATCTTGCCGATCAAAACATGAGTCAAATTCTCAATGCCGCTATGGTTGTTTCTGGCTTCAAAAGCATATCCTTATGACTATTTTGAGGAATCAAGTCACCATTTTCATCCCAGAATGAAGGTAACCCCTTCTCAATCAGCTGATCGAATTTCCTCTTGTAGTCTATTACTTGTTTTCTCATGTGTTCAGCTCTAGCTTGAACACCTTCCACATGCGCATACTTTCCGAGAACTCTCCTTGCCCAGGTTATAATCGCCATTCTGTTTGTTATCTACATAGCCTTCAGATCATCACTGGTCAGGGAATTCATAAAGTCCACTATGTTCTGAGCAGTGTCTTTGGGTTTTCTATTTAAACTTTCTCTCATAGCCGTACAGCTCTGTAGAGCATCAGTTGCTACTTTTCCCTTTTCCCTCATGAAACTCAGGTAGGGCCTGAATTTGGTAACTTCAGCTATGATGGAGTCCCAAATCATGTGCTTGGCCCCTTGCATTAGGGTTTTCCCTATTACCTGCACTATAAATCTCTAGTTTCTATCTATCAATTCCTTGTTCTTGTTTTTCAAGGCCTGCATTTCTTCATCCATTTTCTGATTCTCCTCTTCTAGCTTCCTTTTTCCTTCTTTCAATTCTTTTATCTCTACATCCTTCAGACTTAACTATGACATGGCCCAAACAAGGTCATCTGCATTCCCTCCACTACCGGCCTGACTGACTCCTGTTTGTCCCCTTGCTACGGACTCCAATTTTCCTTTGAGATCCTCAATTTGAATTTTGAGGCTTATTAGATCTTTCTCCCATTCAACCTCTTTCTCTAGAAACTTCAGTGATTTCACTTTGTGGTCATCTAGATTTTGAGATAAGTTCTCTCTTTCCTGCTCCAACGTGGTCAATTCAGAAGCCTCTATTAGCTGAGTGGATGGTATCTTGAGCTTTTTCTTGAGTATCTGGATAGTGCTCTCTTTCTCTATCAACAACATCTTACCACCTTTACCTTTGTCTGCCCCATCATCAACCAAATCTATTTGCAGCTTCTTGATCTTCTGCTGAGGGGCCCTGTTTTCAGTCTTTTCCTATCTCAACTGGATCTCCAATCTGTTGATAATACTTTCCAATTTAGAGACCCTCAGAGTGGCCTTCATAAAATCTTCTTATAATACTTCCCCGATCTACCTATGCAGCTGAATTTTGTCGGGGAATGCTATTTTCTTCAAGTTTAAGTTCATCTCGGTCACCTTGTCATGAGATGACACAACCAGATTCAAAGTGTTTTCAGAGACATATCTACTGGCCACCAAAGAGACTGGCACATTTTTCGTATCTCTGACTCTAGGAAACAAACCGCATGTTTTTTCCAAGCTGGTGTGTCTGTCTTGTGCATACTTCACATACATTTCAGCTCTTGACTGGAACCTCTTGGTGTCACCCCGCCTCCTTGGCTTCCTGGAAACTGTACTGTTGTATCTGAATTTCGGGAGCCGTGTACTTCTCCTTTTTCTTTTTTTCCACCCTCGTGGATACAACCAAAATTACTCGAAACATCTACCTTGAACCTTTTTGCCCTCTCTGACTCCTCTATCTATGTGTCGGAGATCTCTTCAAAGTTCCTTTTTCCAGCATTGTCTACTGCATCTAAAAGTACCACCTCAGATGAGGGATTTTCTGGGGCATCCGGATCCAAATGCGAACATGATGGGGCCTCTTCATCGGATTCGTACTGCAAAAGATTCGCTCTTTTGGATAAAACTTCCACCTCTTCATGATCGAAGGCTCTATTCTTATTTTGTTGTCTTCCATCAGAGATTATGTGGCACAGGTCGTATCTAACAACAATATATTTTTTGAATTCCAACCCTTCCAATTGCTTCTCTATGAAAGAGAGGGCATGTTTACTCTTCACAATGAAGGGACCCATCTTCATGGGGAACTTGATATCAGAATCCTTTTTGAAGGCCAAGAAGTGTTCATCTTCAACAATCAACTTCTGCCTAATAAATTCCAAAGAAAAAACCCTTGAGGTCAAAAATGCTGGCAGCATGTAGGGTTCCTTCACAAATCTGTACAATCTGATAACTGTATGTTGCTTGAATAAAAACCAGTCCCCGACTGCTAAGTCCTGCTTTAACTGCATAGAATTTCTCATTTCTGGCAAGACTCTTGCCAATTCCTCTCCAAAGATCAACTTGTAGACCTCTGCAACAATATAGTTCATATAGTTGAACATATTGTCTTCCAGCGAATTTGAAAAAACTTCCGGCGAAAACCTTATAGCTTTATGGCTTGAGAAAATCAACATCTTCATCAGATAAGACTGGAACCTGAAATGGAGAGTATGGTGGAAATCCACTAGCTGAGAATGGATATTCTCAGCTAGGGATTCATCAAACTTAAGGCATGGTACTTGATGGTATTCCATCTCTGGTAAACCAGAGCTTATTCTGAAAAGTAGGCATAATTGAACCTCGATCACTACGACATCGCTATCAAGACCTAAGAACTGGGCGACTAGAGACAAGACCCACTGAGTGTTTTCATTAAAGAAATTCAAATCTAAGGGATAGGGCGTGTCTTGAATTTCTAGGTCTGGTTTGAGGCAACTAGCGAGGAAGACCTGTTTGGCTTCGGGGGAGGATTGGTGATGAAGATTGACTTGGGCTTCCTCGAAAAAACTTTCTGGTTCATGGGACTGTGGCGGGGGTACTTCAAGTGATTTTTTGATGACAGTGGGCTCGACAGGGAAAATGATTTTAGATTTTTGGGCGTTCATCACAACTCTCTCGGCTTGGGAGTAGTTTTATACACACCATGACATGAACTCAGGGCATCCCATGAACTGGTCTGGGCATAAGTATATGAATGGCGATTGAAAAACCCTATGGACATCGATACCTTCCTTATTTAACTTATCTAATTTTGCTTTTATCTCCTTAACCAACATACTGACCACAGTGTCAAAAACGTCCCTGTCCCTATCCTCTAGGGCATCTTCAACCTTGTTATTTCTAACACTTAGGGCTTCTAAAACTTCTTCCATTATAAAATAACATTTTCTTAACAACTGCACGGGTTTCAGGGCCTACCTTTCATTGACAACTCATAGCCCTAGTATCCTTTGTCGCTTTCTTCACTGCAAACTTGTCCAGAGCTTTCTGACGCTGTCACTAAAAAAAAAATGTCAAATTTCACGTGACCCTTCACCTTTTATAACCCGACCGCGACTATTTTCCCTACTCCTCTTCCGGTGGACATCCACCTCAGCCGTTGATCCCCCGTTCTGCAATTTGGGTCATCGTATCTGTGGTCCCTTTACCATCTCCTTTGTGTGACCATCACCTGCCGTTAGATCTAATCCACGATCAACCTCCACCGTTGATCTTAACATTTGCAACCACTGCAGGCGGTTCCGCATTGCCAATTGGCGGTTTTCATTACCTCCTTTTCAAGTCGCGGAATGTCGAGAAACTGCCACGTGTCCAACGGTTTTTGGATTCTGCAATCACCTCCTCCCTGAACCTATCGCGCATCTCCATAATGAGAAAACCCCCCGACACTGTTGATCTACCCTCTGTCGATAAATCGTCGGTGAGACTTGCAGGCTATTTAACCTCGTCTTATTTGGCCTTTCCGCCGAACTTTCCATTATCCGCCCTGCTTTTTCTTCGCCGTAGTACCCCTCGTAGCCCTCAATTTTCCTTAGGAGGAAACCCCAACCACTGGATCGGTTTCACCCTCGCCACGACTTAACCATCATCCTCGACCATCGGATCCCCTTCCGGATTCCATCTCCACCGTAGATATCCCTTGTATCGAGTTGGGGCCCCCAAAGGCGGTTTCACGAGCCTTTCAAGCAGTTTCCCATACCACCTTTGCGCTTTGTGGAACGATGAGGAGGCGACACGTGGTGGGCGGTTTGTGATTCCGCAACCACCTTCGCCTCTATTCCTCCACAACTTAGTATTGATGAAAACCTCCTGGACCGTTGATCTGGCGATCAACGGTCGATCCTCCACGGAACTTGTCAGTCCTTTAACTCCTTCTAACTTTCTTCGGTGGTATCTGATCGCTAACCTTCGTGCTGATTCTACCCCAGGAATCGACCTCCGTCGTTGATCCCTAGCGACAGGATCTAGGCCGTTGAGATGTCCCTCCCCTTTAACCTTCCCCATAGGTCACTTTCGGGAACTCCTCTCCGCCGTAGATCTCCCCCCCGCTTCGATCTCAGTCGTCGGTTGCCCATTCCAGGATTCTCCCAAACCACTTTGCGGACTTTTTTGCCTCTGCTTAGCCCCAACTCGTGGTCATGTGGTATAGATTTTTTAAAGGACCGAGCACTTCTCCCTATAGGGCCTTGGGCTATATTAACCATAAATTTTACCTTCTACCACCCCATTTTAGCTTTGAAAAATATCTGTGATAACACAAGGCATCTCAAAGGGTAATGAATCATGGTAATGGTGACTGCAGGGGGATGACAAAAGGACGGGGAAATGCCTCGAAGTGATGGATCCCCTATTAAAATTTATGATGGCAAGCCTCTATGGGACAACTCCCTTGCGATGGAAAATGATGAAGAGAATAGTGTGGCACATATACTCGCAGACGAAGCTGACCCTCCTGGTGCTGATAATTGGGATTCTCTACGACTATTAACAGAGTGTTACAATTGCATATGACTATGGGCTAGTTTGTGGAGGCCGCCTGGAGTATTCATCTCGGGGAACAAGGTTCTATAAGATTCTTGGTAGGATGATGACTTAGGGTTGTGCTCACCATGGGAAGAGTGGGAGGCACTCGACCCACATGCCGGGAGTCCAGACAGAGATTGAATATATCAAAGAAATTTTAACAAATTCATTTTGCCTACTATTCAACAGGAAATAATAGAGATCGATAGGTGGGTTAAGGGTGAACATGAAGCGTCACGGGTGACAAACATCTAGGCTTATATGGAGCCTTTGATGCATGATGTGGGGTCATTAAGGACCTGAGATACTAAATATAAGATTGTTGCTCTATAATTGTACATGAAGGCCTTGCTTTCTAAAGCACAGATGGACAATCAGGAGGAGAGGAAAGAAATGTTGCTTCGCTTGGATGAGACTCAAGAGTAGAGTTGTTGGGTGGATTCCAAACTTCATCTCATTCCCAAGGCTATAACGAGGCTGAGCACTAAGTTGATCACGTTGGCAAAAGCGAATGCTGGTATGGTTTTCAGGGAACCATCTTCTATTAGGCAGCATAGTGTTGCTCATCTAGCACCATAGGTGCCACCTATGACTATTCATGTTGATGAATAGTTTCTTTACTATGTTTATAATTAGATTTACTTCGGGAATTACTGGATATGATAATTTTGAGACATGGAAACTCAAGGCAATATTTGATAAAGACTTTTATATTTATTGCTATATGGAAACCCGTTGATAAAATGTTTTTCCATGGATGGTTTTGTTTCTCCAGTGGCAAGCTAGCCACTTAAAACTCTGTATTTTTTGTTTATATGCTAATATAAGACTCTACTTACTTAACAAAAAAAAATATTTCGTCATACAAAATGGGAAAACGTAGATGTCCACAATAACTAAAATCTTAATAAATGATTATTATAATTATCCATAACATGTTGTCATCCAATTGAGAGAATGCGTGCACATTAAACAAAAAGTTTGATTTTCATGAACAAACATTAAAAAATATACAACTTTTAGCACTAAATTTTGGTGATCGTCATTTATCCCTTGAACAATTGCCATTGCTTGACTGCTTGAATACCTCATTATTTCATCACTTGCAAGGGATATCATACTTGGATTATTTGAAATGTTTTCTCTATTGGTTTGATTTTGACAGTCCACCCCTTCCTATTCTATCTACAAACATGGAAATAAAATGTAATGAAATATCTACATTGATAATATAATTTATATGATTGTGTGAATTGAAAAACACACCATAGCTACAAATGTTTCATAAAGAATATGCATTCTTTTGAAGTCATGCATTATGTTGTGTCTCACGATATTTTATGTTGGATCCACTCCACACTTTGTTTCCTGCAAATTTTATACGCTACGATAAAACATAGATATAATTCAAGACATTTATTTTTTCCATTGATTATGAAATAAGGGAAGTAAAATAAACATAGTTACTTACAAATTGTTCAATTAAATCTTGACTCTCAAACATATACTCACAACCCATACTTAATCTAATGTGAATAAAATATTCAAATCATTCTTCTTTGTATGTTATCACCTATTAGAAAACATTAATTGATTCATTCTAAATTAATTAAATATAAATTAAAGTAAGAAAAACAAAATATTCACAAACTTTGCGATTAACCATTTTCTACCCTGTCATCCCATCTTATTCATTGAATAGTTTTTTTTTTTACAATAAAGAAATTGAAAATTAAAATTTCATGTAATAAGTAAATTCTTTGGTTCTTCAAGTGATGCAATTATGTTCATTTTTTTACATCTTGTACATATTTTTTGGCATTTCTATTGGCAAGTTTTAGATATCACCTTGTTTGTGCCTTATATTTTATCAATATTTTTGAAAAATAAAAACAAAATACGATCAAAAAAATCGATCAACATTTATATTAAGTAAAATACAACAAAGGTAATTTTTTAAACTAGTATACTCATATTATAGAACAACATGTTTAGGAATAACACTTTTTAAATAAAAAACATATTTTTTTGGGTAAGCTAGTACCCACGGGATTTGAACTTGTGACCTTCCATTTACAACTTATCTCTATTACTCATTATCAATTGCTCTACCCCTCGTGGGAAAATAAAAACATGTTTAGAAATAATACTCTATTTTTTTTTGTTATTGTATTTTTTTATTATTACAAGTCTCACAAAGTTCATCAAGCATGCTCTGGAAATGCTTGTTAAAATTTATATATAACCTTATTCTTGACATCATTGGATTGCTTTTTGTACTACACATGAAAAGAATGTCTATATGATTTTTACACTATTTTCCATAGCTATATAAAATATTTTCCCATTCCCATTAACTATCAACACCACTCTAGATACACTTAGGATCAATTCATCATCATTTACATCTTTTGTAACTTCTATTTTCTTAGGATGACATTTTGCTCCTCTTATGTTGATCTTTGCACAACATTCAACAAATACAAAATTAAATGTCTGAAACATGTTTGCAGTTATTGTTAAGAAATATATTATTAATAGAAAGTAAAAATAAAAACTTCGTATTTATCACCTTTAGATCCACCTAATTTCTCTCTTTCAACATTTTCATCCAGCGTTTATGTTCTTTTCCACTCATATTGCGAATAACCTTATCAAGTTTCTTTAAGTATTTGCTTTGTATGACAAGTACTATCTAATCTACATTATTTAATCCTCTACCTTATTTATACCACCCAACAATTCAAATATATTACTTTTATATAAGAAAATTCAAAGAATTTGTCATGTTTTCTTATTGGGATGTGCTTCCCTTGTACTAATTGCTATAAGTTCTCTCCGTAATCTTGTATAAACCATTTTAAATCAACAAAAACCCTACATAATGAAATACATCAACTATGAAATATGTTTTACAAAGAAAACAAATAATTGCAGGCTAAAATTGGTTTTGAGTTAGGCGATGTGTATAGTATGTTGATATGGATCAGTGTGGCTAATATAGTGCTACACACTAGTGTGTTGTTATTGTATAGTGCACACTACTAAACTCAAAAACATTTTTTAAGGTAACACCAAATGGTGAGGTTTACAACAAAAATGCATTAATGTTTGCTTCTTGTACTAAGGTCACCGTGAACCATTAAAGTATATTTAAAAAAGTAAAAATAATGACACAACAAGGCTTGGGATCTAATGTAATAAGTGGTCTCAATCCAACAAATATCCAAAGCCCTATATACATAAACACACAAACCAATATATCCATTGCCTAAAAAATAAAAATCTCATTATGAAATACTAGAGAGAGTAAACTCATAATCTTAAAGTTTGCAACAACATAAAACAAAAAGGAATGAACAAATGAACTAGGTTTTCAACATTGAAGATAACTCTATAACCCTTCTATTTTATTGAATTTTTTTTGTAAATATTAATAGGAATATATAAAAAAAATTAATTAATTTTTTTAGTTGAGGGACAATTGAGATGAGTAGTAATTGAGGGACAATTGAGATGAGTAGAGTGAAGTAAAATATCTAAATTTCTCTTATGTGGATTTGTATGTGACCTACGGTGATCCTCTACAAGTTTGACTCTTCATAAAAATCTACCTACTCCAAAGTCTTCCCTCGTAAATATCTTTTGCATAAGTCTTCCCTCAACTTTTAGCAAAATAATAGAATATGGATTAAGGTTTTATTTATTTAACTAAGCGTTACATAAATTCCCACTCAATTTTTTTTTGATATTTCAACACATTAATGATAAACACACTTGTTTAAATAAAAAAAATCAACTAGTGGAACACCCTTCTAAGTTGAGCACACCAATGTGTTATGTTCACTAAAATGCACCCCTAACACAATTTACAACAAACATAGAAGTTCAAAGCTTCACAATTAGAACTTTGCGAAGGTTTATTGTTGATACATATCATATTTAATGCATTGATGCATTAAGGATATACATACACACCACATCAATAAATCTGAATTAGACACATTGGTTACTTTAAAATGCTTTTGAAGTTTGAATGTTACATGAGTAACAAAATTTCTTTTGTGAATGCAAACACATATACTAAATACTCCATATGATGTGCAATGATTATCCATATGCTCATGGCATGGAACATTGTTCCATTTGTCATTTGTTACAATATTGTCCCTCTTAATATATATTCAAAGAGAATTAATTCAACACTCAAATAAATTATACTCAAATGATAGAATTGTCTAATCAAGTTACATTTGTATATTATCATTTTGAAATATGCATACCACAAATGTATCATTTGAAATTATACAAATGATACCTAAACGACCATGATAGTGGAAATAGTATTAATTAAATTAAAACTATATAAATGATAAAAAAATATTTTCAAAAATCTATTTAAAGCTAGAAAGTTACATGCTTCCCAAGCTTTATTTTAAAAATGTCAGCACATTTGTGGTTTTGGCTCGAATGTATGGAAAAAAATGATAATAACAAATAGTCAATTCTTCAAATTCCAACTCATTCCATCTTGTTCCAAGTTCATCAAGTTCTCCCTTAACATTTGTAGTGAGTCCATATTTTATTTATATTTTGATTCTTTGATTGAATTTATGCTACCTTTGCACATGCATTTGAATAATTGTGCATTCAATTTTGTAGGAACCTGATTTGGAATCAAGTTTGGGTGCAAGGGCATCCAGTCACTCCAAAAACATTGCAATTCTTATCAAGTGCAATATATTACATAGTGAAGATAGACGAGAAAGGAGAGGCATTTTACCCCGCCAATTGTAACATGGTATATTCTAACAACCATCTTGGGCCAATGGTACTTCATCGTAGATTGGTTCTCTTTTATGGCACCCCAATAGTATGCGATTGCTCAAAAAGTTAAGGGTTGAAGGTGAACTCTTTTTTTTCACGGAGAAAAGAGCACAACTCAAAATTTATATTAAATTTTGAACCATATTGTTCATTTGGCTAGAAAGTGGTACACATATGCTTCATCCTTCATAACAATGTAGTGTTTTAAAAAAACACAAAAAAATAATGACATAAAATATATCTCATGAAAACATCATTTGAAACTATCTCACTAAGGGTAATCCATCATAAGGGACAATAAAAAAAAGATGCAAACCATATAAGTTCTATTAGAAACCCCCCCTAACTGTTTAAGATATAAGTGGGCCAGGGTCTAGTTCCTTGATTGTGTCTTTGTTCACTTCCCATACCTTTTCAATTCCTTCCTCAAGCGTGTGAACCATTGTTGATAATTGATTGACAGTAGTATTATGTTCCCTGTAGATGTGGTGGAAGGAGACATCTATGAAGCTGTTCAGAAGCCTACATATATCCTCGAAGGGCGGCCTCGGAATTTTTTTTTAGGGGACCTTCTCAGGTGAATTCAATCTATCACAAGGCATGAGTCACCAAATATTTGTAGGAATTGGATCCCTCTAGAGAGGGCCAATTTCAAGACCTTCCAGACAACCATCAGTTTTGCTTTATTATTTGTTGCAACACCAATCCCTGCAAATAATTTGAATCAGTGCCTCTTAGAAAGGTACAAATCCCCCCCACACCCTCAATAGTCGAGCTGCCTTGAGTTGCGCCGTGAAAATAATGCCAGGGTTTAGATTTATCTATCTGTTCTAGATCAATCCTTCTCTCTATAACATCTTTCTTAACCTGTTGGAAATGGTCCAGAATTGCAAGGCTCTTTGCTGCATAAATGTGTGAGGGGTATATATGTCTTGAAAATTCAACTTGTTTTGGGCGAGCCATACCCCCCAAATCATCAAGGCTGGAAGATTTGTGTGTAACCGAAAACCTGGATGCTCAAGCCAAATCTTAAGAGCCTCTTTTATATCATTCCCCACCCAAATGAAATGTATACCAGTAACCTGAGACACCGACTGCCACATTCCTTGTATATAAGAGCAGCTAAGAAAAATATGGTTTATGAATTCACCTTATATCTTACACAAGGAGCATATGCTTGGCCCAACACCATATTTTCTTAGTAAATTGTCCCAAATTGGGACTTTCCCTGCTAAGGTGAGCCACAAAAATAAATTAGTCTTGAGAGGTCAATTTAAGTTCCATACTACCTTATTCCACTATTCAAGCGGGGAAAGATCTTCTTCCCGAAGAGCCCGGTAACCAATACGTGGAATATATATTCCATTTTCAGTATTTTTAATCCACAAAAGAGAGTCCTATTTATCAACTAGTTTGATATGGATTCCTTTTAGAACATTAATGTAAGAGTCCTAATGTATCTTTACTTCATTTTCAAACCCCATGGTGTCTGCTGAGAGCCATTCTTGTTTATGGATTGAGGTGAGCATCAGATCATGTATTTGGTGAAGAAAAATGAAGCCTCTGTCCACAAGAGAAATAATCATCTAATTTGGAAGTGTATGCTTGTATTTGCAGCCAATCCACGGATTGAGGCCCAATATGATGTTCCTACTGTTAAATATACAACATCAAGAGACATTCTCCAAACCAATCTTGTGCAGTCAATGTTGATCCTCCCGTATAGAGGTGAGCACTTTGATTTCCTTTCGCGTAACGGTTATTCCTCCCGTATAGAGGTAATTGATCAAAGTAATGATGTTGTAAAGTCTTGTTGGAAAAGGCTCCAGACTTGTGTGTCAAGTCATGATTCTCATGTGAACCTTCTGTATAAAGGTATCCATGAGATGGACCTCCCGTACAGAGGTGGACCTTCCATATAAAGGCCATGCTTTACTTGTTAAAAGCATTTAATGTTATGTGATGTATTAGTAACCATGATCACCCGATTGCTATTAAGTCTCCTTTAGAGATTGATCACCTCTAAAGTGAATTAATTTAGCCTATGATCATTTGGCCCAAAATAATATAATATGATCACAACATCCGATAATTCTTCTTAGCATAACGTGATGGATAATTAAAGTTAGCACATATTGACCATGCAGTAAAAGATAAAGAGATAAAGATAAATGCATAGAGAAAAACAGAATTTGAATTGATCATGAGATGACTAAGTGAACTCGAATTGTCAAGCTTTAGTTAAAGCCACAATGTATGCCTTAGTTAACTAAAGAACTCACAGTGGTCACTACAAGTAAATCAATCAACATGATTTCAGTTAACTAAGTGTTAAATAAGAAGGCCTAGTTAACTAAAGTGTTTTCACTTTAGTTAAACTAAAAGACAACACTTCAGTAAATCAAGGAGAACTCGATTTGATCACTACAGTGATGTTATCAAGAAAGATTCAGTTAAAGAGAGTTAACTAAGTGTCAACTAAGAAGATCTAGTTAACTAAGTGTTATTGCATGACGACACTTATGTTAAACTAAAAGATGACACTTGAGTTGTGACACTTGCATGACGACACTTAAGTTAGCCACCTAACTAAGTGGGAAAATTTTTAGTTAAAGGGCGAACTCATCCCAAGAATCAGTTTAGTGAGTTAATGCACCGCATGAGAAGTGGGGCGCACTTCTTCATGCAAGATTGATGCATCCACATGGCCTCGAGTTCATCATGAAGTTAGAAGAAGCCGATGCATGAAAAGAATGTATAAATATGTTATACGGGATTGATGAATTCAATGTGAAGCGAATTCTCTTCTCCATTGAAGGCAAGGCACTTCTCTTTGTGCATGTTATTGTTCTTGCTTGTTATTGTTGTGCTGGGCACACATCCGATTGATCTCTATTTTCTATTGCTTTCGTATCTTCACCAAGAGTGTTTGGTGATCTATTATCTTCCGAAAGAAATATGCTATGTTGTAAAAGAAAGCATTCTCTGCTATCCATTGTATTATACCGAGAAGAATTGTTGGGGTTTTTGTTCTCATAGTTTTGAGGATTTTCCCCAGGGTATATCTTGTGTTATGGTTGTATGAATTTCATGTGATTGAATTGTCTCATTGTTCAAGTTTCAACATCTAAAAGAATTAAATATCAAATCTCAACCAAATTTTAACATGGTATCAGAGCTCAGGGCGTGAAGGAAATCAGTTTTTGCATGCCAGCTAAAGCCTACGTATATCCTGAGAAGTTGAGCACAAGATTTGAAGACTATGGCATCAATCTCTGTACGACCGGAAGACCATCTTGAGGGCACCTCAAACTTCAACACTTGGAAGGCTAGGATTCTCAACATCCTAGAGGAACATGACTTGGATAGCTACATATCCACTGTGCTAGAGGAGCCTACAACTAATGCAGGGCACATCAACTTCAAGAAGAATCAAGCTAAGGCCAAATAAATCATCTATGATTCGATAAAATATACCTTGATGCTCATGATCACTCCATTGAAGACCGCAAAATAATGTTATGATACATTGACTAATCTATACAAGAAGAAGGCCCCAAATCAAAACATGGCATTGAAGAACAAGTTATGAAATCTCAAGATGGAGTAGGATGAGACAGTGGCCTCCTTCACTAAGATCTCTTAGGTAAGATATCATCTTGTTAACATTGGAGTTGTAGTGGATGGAGATGATCTCATCCAAACCGTCGTTGATGGTCTCCCATCTTCATGGGAGACATTATTAGCTGTTATCAATGGCAGAGAAGTGAAACCTGGGTTCGAAATATTGTGGCATGATTGTATCCAAGAGGAAGGGAGAATCTAGAAAAAATCTATGTGCACTAAAGAAGAAAATATTGCCCTCACGACAAGAACGAAGAAAGGAAAGAAACCCTTCTTCCAAAAGAAGTTCTCTCATCCAAAGAAGAAGGAGTTCAACAAAATCTTTGACAAGTCAAAAACTAGATGCTTCAATTGAAACAAGAAAGGCCATTTCTCAAGAGAGTGCAGAGCAAAGCAGAAAGGAAAGTTTCATGCTTCTACCACCATAGAAGATGAAACCACTCAAAAGAGTGCATCCAAAGAAAAGGAGACAAGAGGGGAGTTTTACCTTGTCTCATCCCTTTTGGGATCCGTCATCACAAGTGCAGACACATGGTTGATTGACAGTGGCGCATCCAAACATATGACTGATTACATGAGTACCATCACTGACCTAAAGGAGAAAAAGTTCACATGCAAGGTAGAGTTGGGTGACAACTCAACATATTCGATCCAAGGAGTTGGATCCAACTCATTCCAGCTAAGCACCAACAATATTCTACACGTGGAGGACATTCTATATGTTCCATGCTTGAAGAAGAACCTCCTTTCAGCTTCGGTTCTTGAAGACAAAGGCTTCCGAGTTATCTTCATGGATAACAAAGCACTTGTATGGCCGAAGAAAAAAATCCTAGAATATGTTGTTGTAATTGGAGTTCGAGAGGGAGGACTCTAAAAGGTACCTGGGAAGTACATTCAAGCTATGGTTCATCACACTATCATTCCATGCGAGCTATGGCACCGAAGGCTTGGACACTTACACTACAAATCATTACCAAGACTTCAAAAGATGGTAAAAGGTATGCTTGTATTTGATTTTGAGCATAATGTTGGGGTTGTGCACTTGGGAAGAATGTTAAGAAAATATTTTCCAGCAGTACTACTAGATCTAAAGGGATTTTAGATCTAATACATTCTGATGTATGTGGTCCCATGTCATCCCCCTCCCTAAGTGACTTCTTATATTATGTACTGTTCATAGATGATTTTTCTAGGAAGTCGTGGATTTATTTCATGAAGGCTAAAAGTGAAACTCTTAGCAAATTTAGAGAGTTTAAAGCCCTAGTTGAAAATTAAAAAGAAAAGCACATCCGTCCATTAAGGTTTTATAATGGAGGTGAATTTGATTCACATGCATTTAATGAGCGATGTAGTGATGTAGGAATATGTAGACAGTTAACGGTACAATACAGCCCTCAACAAAATGGGGTTGTCGAAAGGAAGAATAGAACCATATGTGAGGTTGCAAAAGCCATGATGCATGATCAAGATATGCCTACCTCATTATGGGAAGAGCCGCAGAAGCCACCCATACAGTTGTGTAAATCCATAATAGAATCCCGCATGCCATTCTAGATGAGAAGACACCAGAATAAGTGTTTACCAGTGAGAAGCTAGACATCTCACACTTAAGGATCTTCGGGACCCCAGTATACATTCATGTACTGAAAGAAAAGAGAACAAAGATGGATCCTCCTGGAAAGAAAGGCACCTTTCTGGGTTATAGCGAGTCATCCAAAGCATACCGAATATATGTAGTTGGTAAGAGATACATTGAAGTCAGTCAAGATCTTACCTTCTATGAGGAAGCTGCTTTCAAAATACCGAAAGAGATTCAATGTGATTCAGAGATGGAGGATCCCGAGTCTGATTCTCCCCCTTCAAAGTTTGAGAGGGAGAAACCAGAAGATGCCTCGGATTTGCCAGCTCCCGAAGAACCAGTAAAAATGATTGAGAGGTCACCTAATGAACCTCCTGCTAAAAGAAGACTTGCGTGGTGCCAAGATATCTTACAAAATGCAAAGAAACATGGAGCACCAGCAGGTTCATCCTGAGAGCGCAAGCAACCTGACAAATATTCATGGTATGTTGCATTGATGAGTCACATCAGTGATTCAGAACCATGCTCATATGAAGAAGTTGCAAAGAAACAAGTTTGGAAATATGCTATGGTAGAAGAGCACAACTCTATAATGAAGAACGATGTTTGGGAGGTTGTTCCCAAACCTGATGGGAAGTCCATTGTGACTTCCAAATGGCTTTACAAGATAAATCATGTTGCAGATGGTAGCATTGAGAAGTATAAATCCAGATTCGTTACCAGAGATTTATCTCATAAAGAAGCCATCGATTATGATGAGACCTTTGTCCCTGTGGCATGGTACACCACAATCCGAGCAATGATTGCACTTGCATCTGTTCTAGGATGGAAACTTCACCAGATGGATGTGAAGACATCCTTCCTCAATGGTGAGGTTGAGGAAGAGGTTTATATTCAGCAACCTGAAGGATTTGTGGTGCATGGGAAAGAGTCTCATGTTTTCAAGCTAAAGAAATATCTATATGGGCTTGAGCAATCCCCTAGGACTTGGTACTCCAGAATTGATAGCTACCTTTAGAAAGCAGGTTTCTGTAAGAATGAAGATGATCCATATTTGTACTTCAAAGTAGTGAAGAACCAACCGTTGATATTGGTTCTGCATGTTGATGAATTGTTTCTCACTGGAGAGGAACATCTGATTGCTTGGTGCAAGAGGGAGCTCACCTCAGAGTTCGAGATGAAAGACTTAGGTCTGATGCACTACTTTCTTGCCCTTGAGATTTGGCAAAGAAAAGATGAAATTTTTCTATCTCAAGGGAAGTACACTATGGATATATTGCGCAGGTTTGGCGTGATAGATTGCAAATCTATGACTACACTGATGGTTTCCAATTTGAGTAAACTTCATGAGTTAGGATCTGGATCAGATCCAGTAGATCCCACTTTGTATTAACAACTTATAAGCTTGCTAATGTACTTGATACATTCGAGGCCTGATGCATGTTATGTCGTGAGCATTCTAAGTTAATTTATGTCTAAACCGAGACATAGACACTGGATAGCTGCTAAGCATGTGCTTAGGTACCTTCGAGGTACAATTTCATATGGACTCAGATATGCCTTCAGTGGAGGAGTCATGTTACTTCGTTATACAGAATTTGACTGGGGAGGAAGCATTGTGGACCGTATGAGAACAACCGGCTATTGTTATAGCCTAGGATCAACTATGATATCTTGGTCCAGCAGGAAGCAGGGCTCCGTAGCCTAGAGCACTACAGAAGCAGAATACATAGCTGCTAGTGTTGCCTGCTAAGAAGCAGTGTGGCTCAGAAAGCTACTTGCAAGGTTGTTCGGTGAAAAGCTTGAGCCTACAATTATTAGGTTTGACAATCAGAGTTGCATCAAGCTTTCCAAAAACCCAGTGTTTCGTGACAAGTTAAAGCACATTGAAATGAAGTATCACTTAATCCGAGACATGGTGCAGAAAGGTACAGTGAAATTTCAGTATATTGCTAATGATGAGCAGACTGCAGATGTGTTAACAAATTCTTTGTCAGTGACAAAGTTCAGGTACTTCCGAGACAATCTTGGTATGAAAGAGAATGCCTCCCTTGCTGAGACGAAGTGTTAAATATACAGCATCAGAAGACATTCTACAAACCAATCTTGTGCAGTCAAGATTGATCCTCCCATATAGAGGTGAGCACTTTGATTTCCTTCTGTGTAAAGGTTATTCCTCCCGTATAGAGGTAATTGATGAAAGTAATAATGTTGTAAAGTCTTGTTGGACAAGGCTCCGGACTTGTGTCTCAAGTCACGATTCTCATGTGAACCTTCCATATAAAGGTATCCATGAGATGGACCTCTCGTATAGAAGTGGACCTTCCGTATAAAGGTCATGCTTTACTTGTTAAAAGCATTTAATGTTGTGTGATGTGTTATTAACCATGATCACCAGATTGCTATTAAGTCTCCTTTAGAGATTGATCACCTCTAAAGTGAATTACTTTAGCATATGATCATTTGGTCCAAATAATATAATATGATCACAGCATCCGATAATTCTTCTTAGGATAATGTGATGGATAATTAAAGTTAGCACATATTGACCATGTAGTAAAAGATAAAGAGATAAAGATAAATACATAGAGAAAAAGAGAATTTGAATTTATCATGAGATGACTAAGTGAACTCGAATTGTCAAGATTCAGTTAAGTCCACAATGTATGCCTCAGTTAACTAAAGAAATCACAGTGGTCACTACAAGTAAATCAATCAACATGATTTTAGTTAACTAAGTGTTACATAAGAAGGACTAGTTAACTAAAGTGTTTTCACTTTAGTTACACTAAAAGACAACACTTCAATAAATCAAGGAGAACTCGATTTGATCAATATAGTGATGTTATCAAGAAAGATTCAGTTAAAGAGAGTTAATTATATGACAACAAAGAAGATCTAGTTAACTAAGTGTTATTGCATGACGACGGCTTACGTTAAACTAAAAGATGACACTTGAGTTGCGACACTTAAGTTAGCCACCTCACTAAGTGGGAAAGCTTTCAGTTAAGGGGCGAGTTCATCCTAAGAATCAATTCAGTGAGTTAATGCACTACATGAGAAGTGGGGTGCACTTCTTCATGCAAGATTGATGCATCCACATGGAGGGCAAGTTCATCATGAAGTTAGAAGAAGCCAATGCATGAGAAGAATGTATAAATATGTTATACGGGATTGATGAATTCAATGTGAAGCGAATTCTCTTCTCCATTGAAGGCAAGGTGCTTCTCTTTGTGTAGGTTATTGTTCTTGCTTGTTATTGTTGTGTTGGGCACACATCTGATTGATCTCTCTTCTCTATTGCTTCTGTATCTTCACCAAGAGTGTTTGGTGATCTCTTATCTTCTGAAAGCAATCTGTTATGTTGTAAAAGAAAGCATTCTCTGCTATCCATTATATTATACTGAGAAGAATTGTTGGGGGTTTTTGTTCTGATAGTTTTGAGGATTTTCCCCAGGGTATATATGGTGTTATGGTTGTATGAATTTCATGTGATTGAATTGTCTCATTGTTCAAGTTTTGACATCTAAAATAATTAAACATCAAAGCTCAACCAAATGTTAACACCTACCATTTCCTATATCCCATGGAATCCAATCACCTATAAGATCAAATGCAGAGAGTAGAGATCTCCACATGATGGAAATGTTTCTCATCTGTTTCACTCCAGAGCGAATCCATTCCAAAATACACAGGGGAGACATATTTTTGGTGCACAACTTTTACCCACAGACTGACACTTTTAATCAAACCCCATATGCATTTTGCAACAAGTGCTTTTGAGAACCGTATGTGATGCTTAAGACCCCATCCATCACAATGCTTAGGCAGGGTAAGTCTGCTCCAGGAGACCCAATGAAAATGATTATCATCTAAATTTCTTGTACATAGGAAACTGAAGCATAGTTTCAGAATATACTTGTGGACCCCTATGGAAACATGAAATCTTGATGTGTCGATTGTCCCATTATATTAATAACTAACTACCCAAGGTTGGTGGTCTAATACTTCCCATTATTATCAAAGATCCATTTAGTAATATAGAAAACATAGATAGGGGAACTTTCATATCCTCATTTTTTGAAAAGTTGGAAGCCAAACCAACTATGTTTCATCCTGAATCGACCAATTTGTCTCCTTTTGTTGACTCAACCGAGAGTTCTAGTGAGCCATGTTGAATATTAGCATTGATGCGCAAGACAAAAGACATGGCCGCACAAGAAGAGGAAGAGATGTCGAGATTAATTAATTAAATATAATTATCAAAGAAAACAAATATCTATTATTTATTAAACTGAAATGTAATGGTTTAGTGAAAGGGCGCGTTTTTGAAAAGGTGCGATTCTCAGCTGAAAGGATACGATGTTGAAAAGACATGATGCTTGAAGAGGCACGTTCCTATGGATGAATGAGGTATTTAAATGAATTTTCGAATTAGAAGAAATATGTTTCTATAGATTAGATCGCAACAGCTTCAAGAAAGAAAGAGACCAGAAGTATGAAGAATTTCTAGAATTGATGAATCAAGTAAAAATCGAGAAGTTATAAATATCAGGGAGGCTGGGTGGTGCTTGGGGCTAGTCGAAGCATGTCTAGGAGGTTATAGCCTCCTTCCAGTAGTAGCTAGAAAGTAAGGGTGTTGTAGCATCCTTATCTGTTGGTGCAGATAGAAAACTGGGATGTTGATGCATTCTTTCTGTTGTAGCAGAAAACCAATTTTGTAGAAATCATTTTATTAATGAGTTTGATTTTGTTGCTCTTTGAGGTTTCCACGATAAAATTCTCTGTCGTTGCTTGTTTGATTCATAGTATATTTTGTTTTAAATACTATTTTTTTTAATAATAGAAAAATAAGGCAATACTGATTCACCCCCCCCTCTCAATATTGCTGGATAAACCAACAATTGGTATCAGAGCAAGGTCGTTCACTACAGTTTAATCACTGGAAAGAAGATCCTATTAAAACACTATGGATCAACAAGAGGGTTTAGCTGCTAACAAAACTCCATTATTCACAAGAGAAAATGATGCATACTAGAGTGTAAGAATGAGATGCCATCTAATGTCTCTTGGATGCAAAGTTTGGAATGTTGTTGAAAAGGGTTATAAAATACTAACCAGTCCACCTAGAGATAAAGATGAACAAGATAAATATGAAGCCAATGCAAAAGCATTGAATGCAATTTTGAATGGATCGTCAAATTCAGTGTTTGTCAAAGTCATGCAATGTAAGACAGCCAAAGATGCTTGGGACAAATTAAAAAATGTGTATGAAGGAACTACCAAAGTCAAAAAATCCAAACTCCAAACATACAAAGGACAATTCGAAAGTTTAAAAATGAAAGAGGAGGAAAACATTGCAGAATATCTTCTAAGAGTAGATGAAATTGTCAATTCTATCAGAGGCCTGGGAGGAGAAATACAAGAGAAAGAAGTTGTTGAAAAGGCACTAAGAACACTACCAATGAAGTATGACTCAAAAGTGTCTATTGTATAAGATCGAGATGATATTGACTTTCTAATAGTGGATGATTTACATGGAATCTTCACTGCCTATGAGATGAGAACATAACAGAATAAACCATCAAGAAAAGAGGCAGCATTTAAAGCCACGAAAGAGTCAAAGAAATCTGAAGCATTACCCAAAAATCACTCTGAGAACTCAGATGATGAAGAAGCTCTTTTCATCAGGAAAATTGATAAAGGTACTGGCAAGTACAAATGAAATCTACCCTTGAAGTGTTTTAATTGTGGAAAAATTGGGCATTTTGCCTCAAAATGTCCCTATCCCAAACAAGATGATAGTGATGATAGAGAAAACTCTAAGAAAGTCAAGAAGAACACCGCAACAAACAAGAAGAAGTTTAATGGGAAGAAGAAGATCTTTTACACTGGAAGATAGTGAAGATGAAGAAGAAGAAGATGAGGAAACAAAAATTCTATTCATGGGAATAGAAACTCAAGCTCCAGATGATGAATCAGATATGGAAGGAGAGGTGGACCTAAAGGCCGAATTCATAAGTGCTCTTGAAGAATTGAGAAAAAGTAAAAGGAAGATTAAATATTTAAGAACACAACTAGCTGATTATGAAGAAGGACAAAAGACAAGAGATAAGGAGTCAAGCCAAATCATTGTAGATCTAAAGATCCAGCTCCAAGAGGGTAAGAAGATTGAAGAGAACCTAGAATTGCAGCTCAAAGAAAGAATGCAAGAATCTGAAAGACTTGAAGCATAAATTATTCAGCTCAAAATGAAACTTTATGAGAAATCTATTAAAACAAAATTTGAGAAGAGCTTGAAGACTCTAGATGACATCCGAAGTGCCCAAACACCATCAAGTGACAAAACTGGGTTAGGATATAACAAAAAGAGTTATGCTGATGCACTTATGAATCCAACCAAAACAGGGGATAGTCAGAAATCTAATCCTCGCTTACATGAGTCAAATATGGTGCCTAGAAGATCAATGACAAGTATGTATCAACAGATCTTTTTGGGTCACTGCTACTCATGTAATAATTTTGGACATAAAGCCCTGAATTGCAAAGCATATGGAAAGGTTCATTTTCATAAGAAGAATACATCTAACAATTATCCAAAAGAAACAAGAGGAAACCATAACTCCTTTGCACCTCTACCTAAGCTATGATATAGAATGTTACAAATGCAATAGCCATGGACATATAGCTAGAGAATGCAAATTGATGACTCCTATGGAAAATAATACTGCAAAAATGTTTCAAGACAAAGAGCAGAGAAAGGTCTAGAAGAAAAAGGAAATAGTAGAGAGGACATAATCCATGATAGATCTATGTGCAACAGAAAATCAAAATATATGGCATGTTGATAGTGGATGTTCAAAACACATGACAGGAGATCCAAACAAGTTCATAAGCTTAAGAAGAGATCAAAAGGGAAAAGTCTCTTTTGGAGGCAATATGTCTTCTAAGATAATTGGAAAAGGTACAGTTGCTATCGGAAATAAAATCAGAGCTGAAAATGTGTTGCTAGTAGAAGATTTAAAGCCTAATCTTCTCACTGTGAGTCAAACATGTGATTAAGGCCACATCTGCATATTTGATTCTGAGAAATGTGAAATTAGGAAGAAAAACTCAGGAAAACTTATTGGGATTGTTGTAAGGAATTCAAGCAATGTATACATCCTAGAAAATGAAGAGCAATGCCACATGAGTCTGATTGATGAAAATTGGCTATGGCATAGAAGGATGGGACACTTCAATTTTGACAATCTTATAAAGGTGAGTAAGAAGGAAGTTGTAAAAGACTTGCCAAATATTGTGAAGCCTCAAAATTCAGTCCGTAAACATTGTCAACATGGGAAACAAACTAAAGCCAACTTCAGAATCAAGGAATATACATCCTCACAGCCATTGAAAATAGGTCACACTGATCTTTTTGGACCAACAAGAGCTAAAAGCTTGCAAGGAGAATCTTATTTCATGTTGTTCATTGATAATTATACAAGGATGACTTGGGTGACATTCCTCAAAGAAAAATCATAAGCTTTTGAGAAGTTTAAATTTTTTAAAGCAATGGTTGAGAATGAGACAAATATGAAAATCAAATGTTTAAGGTCAGATAATGGAGGAGAGTTTAAGTCAAACGAATTCAATGAGTTTTGTGAAACCCATGGGATTAAAAGACAATTTTCAGCTCCAAGAACTCCTCAACAAAATGGCGTTGTGGAAAGAAAGAATAGGACAGTCCAAGAAGCAGCCATAACTATGCTTAATGAAGCAAAACTTTCAGATGCATATTGGAGAGAATCAGTATATACAATTGTTTATATACTCAATATAGGACAACTCAGTGTAAATTATGACAAGACTCCTTATGAGCTATGGGATGGAAGACTTGCCTCTGTCAAATATTTCAGATTGTTTGGTAGTAAGTGCTACATAAAGAGGAATGAGGATGATCTTGGTAAGTTTGACTCCAGAACCGATGAGGGAATATTTCTAGGATATTCATCCACCAACAAAGCATACAGATGTTACAATCAAAGACAACACAGATCATAGAAAGTGTAGATGTAAGAATAGATGACATGAATCCAAGAAGAACTAGAACACAAGATGATGAGATAGCAAATAATGATAAGGACGAAAAAGACTAACAAAGGAAAGAGGATTCACAAGATGAAGAAGAAATTGAACAGGAAGAAAAGAAAGATGAGGTATCTCAAGAAAATGACAAAGAAGATTCTCCAAGACCTGATACAAGAGCACCATCAAGAAGAATTCTAAGATATCATCCTGAAAGTCAAGTTATTGGTGACATAAATACTGGAGTTAAAACAAGAAGAAGGTTAATATATGATCAAGAACAAGCACTACTTTCTCTAGTAGAGCCTAAAACATTTGCAGAAGCTAGCAAAAGTGATGATTGGATCAAAGCTATGAATGAGGAGCTGGACCAAATAGAGAAGAACCAACCTAGGAAATTGTACCAAGACCTAAAGACAAGAATGTGATTAGGACCGAGTGGATCTTCAAGAACAAGTTAAATGAATATGGTAAAGTAATAAGAAACAAGGCCAGACTAGTATGCAAGGGATATGCTCGAGTGGAATGTATTGACTTTGAAAAAACGTTTCCCCCTGTAGCAAGACTTGAAGCAATCAGGATGTTCTTATCTTTTGCATGTTACAAAAATTTCAAAGTATATCAAATGGATGTTAAATCTGTAGATTTTTCTAGGTTTTACTGCTTGCTGGTTTATGTTATCTTTTCAGTGATTTTCACCAACAGTCGGTTTTGCATTGGCTGAAGGTTACTTATGAAAAATACTGTAACACTTAAACACATAGTAAACTACCACTAACAGCAGAAAAAAAAAATATTGAATCACATGCACGCCATAAAAGAGACTCAGATGTTTTTGGCAACTGTGCCCTGGAAAAACCCCCACGGGGAAAACCAGTAGAGAGAGAGAGATTTTATTTCTTCAACAAAAATTCATCACAGCAATACAATAAAAAAAATTACTTATCTCCACCACTCAGCAGAAGCTTTCTCGAAAACTGTGCACTAAACAGTACCTTTATTTGTGTGCCCACAGCCTTGAAATACGTGCCAGAAATTACTCGAAATCTGTGCTGAAAAATACATAGTCTGTACCACTGTACTTTTCTCGATTTCGGTGCAAATGCACCTCGAAATCTGTGCATGAACAACTCAAAAATCTGCCTTGATTTTTGTGCAAGTTGTTCCTCGATTTCAGTGTTGTTTACTTCTTGAAACCGTGCTGTTAACTTGGAAACCGTGGCCTGTACCTTCCTCGAAATCTGTGCAATCAACCTCGGGATTAGTGCCCAGTCAAACCTCGAATACTGTGCAGGGATTAACTCGAGATTTGTGCCCAGCATATACTTGAAACCCGTGCTATACAGCCAACAATAAATGTTGCCTGTACGGACCTCGATATGCGTGCAAGCTGCCTCAAAAGTTGTGCCCAAATCCGTACTGTACGGTAGCCTTGATAAGTGTGCCTATAATTTAATGCTGAAGTCTCCTCGATTTATGTGTCGTACTGCTCCTTGGAAATTGTGCCCTTGCTCTCTCTTCACTTCATTCACCAAAAGTGAGCTCTCAAGCCTCCCTCATGCTTTTTGTCTAACCCTAAGTAGGTATCTAATCCGATGGTGGAGATAGATCCAATCCAATGGCTAAGATTCAATGAGAGTGAAAAATCACTTTATTTAAATCACTTAAATAAATATTTCACTCACCCACTTAACTTTAGCAAAAAGTGACTTTAATGTTATAAAGTCTCATTAATGACAATTAATGTGAGGGTCACCCCTTTTCCCCCTTCTAAGTGACATTAGGCTATTGTCACTTGGGGAACACTTCCCTAGGTACAAAACTAACACTCCCTCTTACCAAGGAAGGTGTTCCACACCACTCCCAACTTATCTCTAAAGAAGACAAACTTCCCCCTCCCCAAAGACTTCGTCAGGACATCTAATACTTGCTCATCAGTGGAAATATACTGCAACTCAACTGCCCCTCTCTGAACGTAGTCCCGGATGAAATGGTACTTGATCTCAATGTGCTTCAACCTGTCATGGAACACCGAATTCTCAGAAAGTTGAGTGCAACTCTGATTGTCGCAATAGATCACCGTAGGTCTCAGCTGCTGATCAAATAAATCTACCAATAACTTACGAAGCCACAGTGCTTTGCAAGTCGCCTGATTGGCTGCCATATACTCAGCCTCAGCATAACTCAATGCAACGGACTTTTGTTTCCTGCTGAACCATGACACTGTAGTCGAGCCCAAGCTGAAACAGCAACCCGAAGTGCTCTTTCGGTCCCTCACACAACCTGCCCAGTCTGAATCTGTGAACCCAACCAAGCTTACTCCACCCGAACTCCTATAGTCCAGACCATAATCCACTGTCCCTGCTAGGTATCTCAAGATGTGCTTTGCGGCCATCCAATGCACACTCATAGGCTGCACCATGAACTAGCTAAGAGTGTTAACCGCAAAACACAAGTCTGGCATGGTGTTGACCAGATACATCAACGATCCGATGAGCTGACGATAGAGTGTGGGATCCACCAACTTACCCTCTGAAGCATGAAGTTGCTTCAAGTTGGTGATCACAGGTGTAGACATAGGCCTGCAGTCCTCCATCCGATAACTCTTCAGAATATCCGCTACATACTTCCCCTGTCCTAGGAAAATATGTCCAGGCTCCTGCCAAACCTCCATCCCCAAATAGTAATGCATCAGCCCAATATCAATCATCTCATACTCAGCTGCAAGGTCTCTCTTGCACTAAGCAATAAGACGCTCATCTCTAGTGATAAATAAGTCATCAACATATAACAGAAGAATGAGTGGATCTCCACCAACCACAATGTAGTATAAGTTGGGATCAGCCTCACTCTTCTAAAATCCCATCGAAGTCAAATATGCATCGATCCTGGAGTACCAAGCTCTAGGAGCTTGCTTCAGACCGTACAAGGCTTTCCTAATCCTGCACACATGAGAATCTCTCCCATGTATCTCGAATCCCTGTGGCTGCTCCAAATACACCTCCTCCTCCAGAAGACCATTGAGAAACGCGGTCTTCACATCCATCTGGTGGATCTTCCAACCCATCTCTGCTGCTATAGATATCACTGCTCTGATGGAAGAGTATCGAGCAACTGGAGCAAATGTCTCATCATAGTCAACTCCCTCAACCTGTGAGAACCCCCTAGCCACAAACAGAGCCTTGAATTTATCCACACTGCCATCTGCAGCATGCTTGATCTTGTAAAGCCACTTGGAAGTCACCACTGACTTCCCCTCAGGTCTCGGCACAATATCCCAAGCATCATTCTTCATGATGGAATGGTACTCTTCCATCATGGCATCTCTCCATACCTGATGTTGGGAAGCCTCCTCAAATGTGGAAGGAGCAGAGTCACGAAGACTCGCAACAAGGGCCATCCCATATCTGTCTGGCTCAACTACAGACCTGATCGCCTCCTGAGGTCTAGCAAATGCTTCTGCTTCCTTCAAGGTGTCCTGAATCCACTTAGGCTTCCTCTTCCTTGAAGGCTCCTCCCAAACTGGTGTATCCTCATCTGAGGAAGTGCCAGAAGCAGAAGGTCTAACACCCCGAGGACCAGTGACTGATGAACCAGTCCCTGAAGACCCTATAACCTGTGAACCTGAAACCTGTGATCCCGATCCTGTGCCTATCCCTAAACTTGTCCCTGAAGTCCCTGTCACCTGAACCACTGATCCTGTAGAAGCTGTGCCTGTACCCTATGATCCAGTCACCCCAGAAACCTGCAGACTTAAAACCTGTATCGAAGAATCCTGTGTTAGCTGAGGTGTGGGAGCTGGTGGCTCCCTCTGCTCCATCTCTCTCAACTTCCTGAAGGCCCTCTCCTCATCAAACTTCACTTCCCGCCTAACTAAAACTCTCCTCTGGCCAGGAATGTAAAGTCGATATGCCTTCGAAGTCTCATCGTAACCCACAAAGATACCTCTCTCTGCAGTGGGCTCGAACTTCGTCCTCTTCTCAGAAGGGACGTGAGAGTAAGTCAGAGAGCCAAATATCCAAAAATGGCTCACCTCAGGCTTCTTGCCTGAATACATCTCCTCTGGTGTCATCCTCCCCAAAGCACGGTGAGGACTCCTGTTCTGCAGATACACTGCAGTGTTGCATGCCTCTGCCCACAGAAAGAACGGTAACCCCTGATCATGAAGCATGGCTCTCGCTGCTCCAACGATCGAGCTGTTCTTTCTCTCTGCTACTCCATTCTGCTTAGGAATGTAGGGAACTGTCAACTATCGTTGAATACCCTCCTGACTGCAGAAAGCATTGAACTCCTTGGAGGTATACTCACCCTCGTTGTATGATCTCAACATCCTGATCTTCCTCCCCGTCTACTTCTCCACAAGGGCTTTAAACCCTTGGATGACACTCAACACTAGTGGGGACTTCTTGTTCCTCAAGAAGTAGATCCAGGTCTTCCTAGAGTAGTCATCAATGAAGCTAATATAATACTCGTGACCAGTCAAAGATACTGACGACATAGGACTGCAAATGTCAAAATGAATCAAGTCAAGCACTCCTGCTGCTCTTGTGTCACTGCTAGGAAAAGCAGTCTTGGTGTACTTTCCCAAAGCAAACCCTCTGCACACATCACTCTGCTCAGTGTCGAACTCAGGTAAACCTATGACCATGCTCCTCAACAATCTCAGAGCTGGGTGATGTAAGTGGGCCATCCTCCTGTGCCATAGCTCACATAGCTCACTACTGCTGCTGTGTGCTAGAGCATGCTGCGGCTGAAACAATAACTTGTACAGTCGTCCACATCTAACTCCAATATCCATGGGGGTAGATACACCTGTGGTCTTGGGAAACACCTGCACTCTCCCATCTGAGAAACACGCCCCAAGACCCCTGTCCTCAATAGTGGAAACTGAAACAAGGTTCTTTTTCAGCCTAGGGACATACAACACATCCCTCAAAGTCATGGGACTCATGGACTCCCTCTCAAATGTAATGGCCCCCTGACCAACTGCTCTAACAATGGTGTTATCACCAAGTACCACCTCCACATCTTTAACTATCAGCGATAGCTTGGAGAACAACACTCGAGCACCTGTCATGTGTCTCGAGGCTCCGTTGTCAATGTACCACGTACTAGTGGTGGATGGACCTGTCTGATGCCCTGTCAACAATGAATGCTCACTCTCCATATCGATATCTGTGCTGGTGGCTAAAGAGACTCTCTCTCTCTCAATCTGTCCAGCATATAGGGAAAACTCCCTCTGAAACCTGTCATCAAAATCATCAATCTCTGCTGAGGCTACTGTCTGCTGTCCCCGTCCCTTCTTCTTCTTCTTGCTTGGACACTGTGAAGCATAATGCCCAAACGCCTGACAACAATAGCACTTGATTTTACTCAAGTCCTTCTTCTGTCCACCTCGCGGTTGCTGCTGCTGCTGCCTCTTGGCCCAACCCTTCTTGGGACCCTTCTTCTTCTTACCCTTGGTTGTCAGTGCCACGTTCTCCTCATCTACCCCACCATGTGATGAACTGCCCTGTACGAGACCCCTCCTGGTCTCCTCCTGCACAAAGTCGTCCCACAGTCTCTCCCAAGACGGTAGGTTCTCTCTACCCACTATGGCCTGCACAAATACACTCCAGGACTTTGAAGCCCCATTCATTGCTGTGCGTATAAGCTCAATAGCAGATACCACTTCACCAACCGCTGCCAGTTCATCCCGAACTGCAGAAATCCTAGTGAGGTAAGCTGTGACTCGCTCTCCTCCATTCATCTTGATACTCTTGAGTTTCTCTTTGAGAACCATCTTTCTATTCTCATTGGAACTCTCATACAAGCTGGTCAAGGCACTCCACATCTCATGTGCCCTGGTCTTATCAGAAATGTGAGGGATTATGTGGTCTTTCACTGCGTCAAGGATTCCTCCTAGCCTTACAGTCCTTCTTGTTGAAGGCTGAAAGAGCTGCTACATCTGTGCCATCTGGAATGGCAATGGGGTTGGCAGTAGTACTCTTAACCGCCTCCACCCATAGTTCATTCTCCTCCAAAATCAACAAAATTCTGGCCTTCCAAGGCACAAAATTTTCAATCCCATTCAACCTATCCTCAATCCTCAGACCTGTAGCCATCTCAACTCCAACCCAACAGAATGCTGATCACTAACAGAAGAAAATCTCAAAAATTTCTGAGTTCTAGAAATTTCTGTGTGCTGCAAAAAAATACTACTGTTTTCTGCCCCTGCGCTCTGATACCATGTAGATTTTTCTGGGTTTTACTGCTTGCTGGTTTATGTTATCTTTTCAGTGATTTTCACCAACAGCCGGTTTTGCATTGGCTGAAGGTTACTTATGAAAAATACTGTAACACTTAAACACATAGTAAACTACCACTAACAACAGAAAAAAAAAAAAATATTGAATCACATGCACGCCATAAAAGAGACTCAGATGTTTTTGGCAACTGTGCCCTAGAAAAACCCCCACGGGGAAAACCAGTAGAGAGAGAGATTTTATTTCTTCAGCAAAAATTCATCACAGCAATACAATAAAAAAAATTACTTATCTCCACCACTCAGCAGAAGCTTTCTCGAAAACTGTGCACCAAACAGAACCTTGATTTGTGTGCCCACGGCCTTGAAATACGTGCCAAAAATTACTCGAAATCTGTGCTGAAAAATACACAATCCGTACCACTGTACTTTTCTCGATTTCGGTGCAAATGCACGTCGAAATCTGTGCATGAACAACTCAGAAATCTGCCTCGATTTCTTTGCAGGTTGTTCCCCGATTTCTGTGGAGGTTGTTCCTCGATTTCAGTGCTGTTTACTTCTTGAAAACCGTACTGTTAACTTGGAAATCGTGCCCTATACCTTCCTCGAAATCTGTGCAATCAACCTCGGGATTAGTGCCCAGTCAAACCTCGAATACTGTGCAGGGATTAACTCGGGATTTGTGCCCAGCATATACTTGAAACCCGTGCTATACGGCCAGCAATAAATGCTGCATGTACGGACCTCGATATGCATGCAAGCTTCCTCAAAAGTTGTGCCCAAATCCGTACTGTACGGTAGCCTTGATAAGTGTGCCCAGAATTTAATGCTGAAGTCTCCTCGATTTCTGTGTCATACTACTCCTTGGAAATCGTGCCCTTGCTCTCTCTATCTTGCTCTCTCTTCACTTCATTCACCAAAAGTGAGCTCTCAAGCCTCCCTCATGCTTTTTGTCTAACCCTAAGTAGGTATCTAGTCCGACTGTGGAGATAGATCCAATCCAATGGCTAAGATTCAATGAGAGTGAAAAATCACTTTATTTAAATCACTTAAATAAATATTTCACTCACCCACTTAACTTTAGCAAAAAGTGACTTTAATGTTATAAAGTCTCATTAATGACAATTAATGTGAGGGTCAACCCTTTTCCCCCTTCTAAGTGACATTAGGCTATTGTCACTTGGGGAACACTTCCCTAGGTACAAAACTAAAAAAATCTGCATTTCTGAATGGAAATATTGAAGAAGAAGTCTATATTGAATAGCCTGAAGGTATTCTCTAATCAGAAAACCGGTATTATGTTTGCAAACTAAAAAGGGCACTCAATGGTCTCAAACAAGATCCAAGGGCATGGTTCTCAAGACTTGACAACTACTTGAAGCAACACGGATACAGAAGAGGGGCCACTAACAATAATCTCTACATAAAATTTGAAAATGAGAATATGATCATTGTTGTTATCTATGTTGATGACATCATATTTGGAAGTGATCTACAAGTCATAAGTGTAAACTTTGCTTCATATATGAAGAAAGAATTTGAAATGTCTTTGTTGGGAGAACTAACATTCTTCTTAGGATTACAAGTCACTCAATCAGACAAAGGGATCTTCATTTCTCAAACCAAGTACATTAAAGAGATGCTAAAAAAATTTAAGATAGAAGACTCCAAGCCTGTTAGTACCCCCATGATCACTGGCTGTAAGTTAAGCAAAGATGATGAATCTTTGGAAGTGGATCATGCTATGTATAGATCTATGATAGGTAGTCTGCTATGTGTGACAGCTACAAGACCAGATGTGATGCAAGTTGTAGGATTGGTTGCTAGATTCCAATCAGCCCCCAAAGAAACACATGTAACAACACTAAAAAGAATTCTCAAATATTTGAAAGGTACTATGGGGTATGGTTTATGGTACCCAAAAGGCCAAGACTTCACTTTAAAATCCTTCACTGATGCAAATTGGGCAGGAAGTGTTGATGACCGAAAGTGTACTAGTGGAGCATCATTCTACTTGAGAGACTGTTTGGTATCATGGCTAAGCAAGAAACAACCATCCATTGCACTATCTACACCAGAAGATTAATATATTGTTGTTGCATTATGTTGTACTCAAGTCATTTGGATGAAGCAGACATTGGAAGACATACTTGTGAAGTATGAGCATCCCATAGTGATAAATTGTGACAATACCAGTGCCATAAACATATCAAAAAATCTTGTCATGCACTCTAAGACTAAGCACATTCCAATAAAATATCACTTTCTGAGAGATCAAGTGTCACAAAAGGTTGTGAAATTGGAATATATTGATACAAAGGAACATAAAGCTGATATCTTCACTAAGCCATTACCCAAAGAATATTTTGAGTATCTTAGACAAAAATTGGGAGTAATCTCCTTACAGTAGATAAAAAGAAGAAAATACTTTGTCAGGGGGAGACATGTTTACAAGGGGAGCTCTCAAAAAGAGGCCTTCGTCATTGTTGTCAAAGGGGGAGACAATTTTTGGTGTTTCCATCAATGCCAAAGGGGGAGAATGTTGAATATTGGCATTGATGTCCACAAGAAGGAAGACATGCCTACACAAGAAGAGGAAGAGATGTCGAGATTAATTAATTAAATATAATTATCAAAGAAAACATATATCTATTATTTATTAAACTGAAATGTAATTGTTTAGTGAAAGGGCATTTTTTTAAGAGGTGTGATTCTCAGCTGAAAGGATACGATGTTGAAAATACATGATGCTTGAAGAGGCACGTTCCTATGGATGAATGAGGTATTTAAATGAAGTTTTGAATTAGAAGAAATATGTCTCTATAGAGTAGATCACAACAACTTCAAGAAAGGAAGAGACCCTAAGTATGAAGAATTTCCAGAATTGATGAATCAAGTAAAAATTGAGAAGTTATAAATATCAGGGAGGTGTGGTGCTTGGGGCAGGTTGAAGCCTATCTAGGAGGTTGTAGCCTCCTTCCAGTAGTAGCTGGAAAACAAGGGTGTCATAGCATCCTTATCTGTTGGTGCAGATAGAAAACTGGGATGTTGATGCATCCTTTCTGTTGTAGCAGGAAAACAATTTTGTAGAAATCATTTTATTAATGAGTTTGATTTTGTGGTTTTCTCTTTGAGGTTTCCACGATAAAATTATCTTTCGTTGCTTGTTTGATTCATCGCATATTTTGTTTTAAATACTAATTGTTCTAATAAAAGAAAAAGAAGGCAATACTGATTCACCCCCCTCCCCTCTCAGTATTGCTGGATAAACCAACAAGCCAAAATATAATATCAATACTATATAGTTTATCTTCAACTCAACTATATATTGGCTCAATATTCTCAATTGAAAACATATATTAGCTATGGTATTAATCAAATACATCAAAGAACCAATCTTCTTTGAAAGCCTTCAAAGAAGCGCTTCTCTTGACGATGGACCTGCTTTAGGGTTCGAAACTGTCGAGCAAACAATCTCAACCACATATTCCTCCTCGTTCACTATCGAACTGTGGAAAATGAACAACAAAATTATCTATACACTGAAGGATCCACCAAATATAAAATGAAATAAGCATGCAATTTAAAATTTGGCCCATGGGAGTAGCTAAAGGCTTATAGTGCATCATTTGTTCAAAGTCTCAATTTCATACTTTATCCGAGTAACACCTCATTCAGACTTTGCCATAGTTCTAGACCCAAGAAATAGTGCATTATTGCAATGTTCATCTTGAACTCTCATTCCAACTCTACCTATCACCTTATCATGAGCTTCCCATGACTCCTTGTAAGTATCGGGTCATCTATATACATGACCGAAACAAAACAAAACAAAAAACAAATAATAAAGATTAAGATCTGAAAAATTTTCTAACAAGTACTCATCGATCCTTGTGCACCAAGCATGTGGTGCTTGCTTTAGCTTGTAAAGGGATTACTTCAACCTGCACACATGGGTATCTCACCTATGCACCTCAAACCCTCTCAACTAATTAATGTATAATTCTTCCCCAATCACACCACTGAGAAAGGTTATCGTCATAATGTCCATCTGATATAACTACCAAAAAAAAATCGATGCTAAATACATGATGGCCCCAATCAGTGTATACTTGGAAACCAAGTCAAAGATCTGTTCATAGTTAACTTTGACTTTTTCAGAGAATCTTCTAGCTACAAACGAAGGCTTGTACTTCTCTACCTGCCATCAACTACTTGTTTGCTTTACTTTGTAAACCACTTGGAGATCAACTAGTGGTTTTCCCTCTAGTCTAGGCGCAATCTCCCACACAACGTTTTCCATGATAGCGATGTACTCCTCCACCATGGCATCCTACCATACCTAATCACCCACTACCTCCTCATAACTAGAATCCTTTGCAAAAAAAATGGAAGACATCAAAGCAACATAACTAGCAAACTTCTTAGGAGGATAACTTACCTAGAAAAAAAATCTTTAGAGCACCAACTCAGTCCTTTTCCCCCTACAATGTTTCTGTCAATGACCTTGACCTCCTTGTGTTGGGTGGTAAATTTGCCTCTATATTGTGTCTTATCCTTTGTATGAGGACACTTTCTCCTAAATTAGGTTGATGTGCAACATGCTTCTACCCAAAGATACATGGGGAGATCTAGATCCTTGATCATTGTCTTATCAATGTCTATGATGCCTTTGTTCTTCCTTTTTGAAACCCCATTATGTTGCAAGTTGGGAGGCACAATCAATGTCCTCTTGATCCTTGCTTCTTGCAAAAAGTGTTAAACTTCTTAGAGATATACTCTCCTCCGTCATCTTATTCAAAAGTTTAATTTTCTTACGTGCATAATTTTCTACAAGAGCTTTAAACTCTTGAAACTTCCAAAATACCTCATCCTTCATCTTCATGAAGTAGATCCTGGAATTTTGAGCGGAACAATTAATAAATGTTACTTGATAGAGTCGGTGTAGTCATGAATCTCTATTAACCTATGCTCATTGCTTAGGAAAGCAGTGTTTCCATGCTTGTTGATTACACAACACTTGCACATGCATCTTCTCAATCTTGAAATCTGGCAAACCTTGCACCATGTCCTTCAAGATTGACAACGCTTTGTAGTGCAAGTGACCTAGCATCTTGTGTCAAAGCTTGCACAAGTTGTCACTATCATGCACCAAGGCTCCACTAAATTTCATGACAACTTGTACAAACCACCCTCCCAAATACCTCTTATCAAAATTCAACCAATCGCTAAGAATCTCCTCTAGGTGATGACTTGTTGATCATCCAACTGAGTAATACATCCTAGATTTGTCATCATTGAAGCTAAAAATATATACTTAGTCAAACCAAGTACATAAAACACCATCAATCTCAAGAACAACAGTCAAGGGCATCCAAAATGAGATGGATCCCACTCTTACTATTAGATACATGTCACCATCACTAAGTTCCACTTGTATCCCTACATCCAAATCCTAAAATCTATTAAAGACCTTGTTGGAAAGTCACATGTCTAGATTCTCCATTGTCCACATACAATCCAACACTAGACATGATGTTAAATGAAAGGCATGATACCACGGGGAAGGTTGTCTCAAATTTGGATGCAAGCTCATCCACTTCATTAGAGGCTTCCACACTCCATGTAAACTGCTTATGCTATTGTGGATTGCCCTTCCCTTTATTTTTCTCAAGGCACTAAAGTATAGTAGCTAAGTTTTTAACACTTGAAACACTTAATGTGGCTCAAATCCTTCTTACCTTGATTTGAGAACCTTGAACCCTCTGTCTTCCCTTTATAACCCTCCTGGCGTCCTCCTTAGGCTCACTACCCTTCTTTACTCCGATGATGAGGACTAGATTATACACTTACTCCTTTATGCTTGCAACAGTGTCCACTATCATCTCCACTGAGATGAAATCATCCCATAACTTCTCAAAGGTGGGAAGCTTATCTAGTGCACAATTATCTTGAACAAAAGGTTACTAAGAAAATGAAAACCCAATCAAGGCTATGGGTACTAATTCTCAACCCTTTTGCTCTTCTTCAACTTCTGCAAGTAGATCACAGAGTTCAATAATCTACATCAAGTGATTGGCTACAATATCTATCTTGTTCATTAGTATGGCTCTAAGCATATTCCTCATCTTCTAATTGATGTTCTTGCTCTAATATAGAGTGACTAAAGTATCAAACATCTTCTTACCTGTGGTATTCCTCATGATGTGAGGGATCAAGTGATCCTTCACAGTCAAAGATGACTAGCTTTGTCTTAACCATCTTCTTTTTAAATTATGCCAAATACATGGGATTGGTAGGGTTTTACAATCTTAATATCCACAAAATCCCCAAATATCATCCACAAAACAAAACAAAGTTGAAGGGGCCTTCCAATCCGTGTTTGTGTATGAGATTGAATGTAATCGTATTGTTTCTCCTAGAAGACACTGCTAAACAAAATAACTCAAGAACCTATCACAAGTCAACAATGCTTTTCTCAAGCATGGATCTTGAGCATCCCACCTCTGAAACCTTCCGACAACTCCCTATCCTAAGTAGAAGCCCTGTTATCCATACGTGATTCCTCTAGAAGTTTTCAACAAACATGCTCTAATACCATGTCAAAAACTAGAGCATGGTAAGAATATTTTGCACTCGAGAATTTAACCTAAAATTTTGATAGCTTAAGACTGAAAACACCAATGACAACAATAGATATCAAGTACGTTAACCTACAAACACATGTTAATATGAACAACAAACATGGAAATATTTACTCTCAAAATAACATCTATATCCTATAATTGTAAAGATTAAAACTCACAAAGCAAAAGTCTCAAATCTCTAACTAGCTCACTATCTTAATGTTGTTTCCTTCACCTCTTTTATAGAATAAGAGACAAGGGATATGTGTAGATGTGTATACGTAGTATATATGGACACATGCAAAAAATTCCCATAACTAACATAGTCAAATCCTAACCTTGATTAATATAACTAATGCACCCTCTTGCATGAATAACAGTGCCATAGTGCACCCCAATCGGAGGACTCATTCTGGCATATATGCATACACACACCTTAGGATCTGTGCCCCCACTTATCACCTTGTGTAAGCGCTCTAACTATATTGAACTGAAAGTCGACTTGATGTAGAAATTGAATCATACTTGAAATTTCTAACTCTAGAACAACAATGAACTAAAGTTGACAATTGGAAACAAACGAAGATCAGTGCATGCATGTTAAAGGTGTGCTTGCATCCTATACTCCCCTATATAAATATGCCTCACACACACTCTATTGTGCACAGGGACCCAAGCATAGTATTGTACGAACCTACCATTGTGTGCACCTTGTCGCAATGGAGGCAACTAACCAAGATAAACATGTTAAACTCTAACATTCTTCCAATGATAACCATGTTGGGAATATTTCCATTGCCTATCCATGTTTGGCTTCTTCCTATTATATTGGAATCACTACTAGTGAGCTCTTCCCTGGTGTTCCTTATCATTGCATCAATGTCACTTCAATCCTTTTGATATCCCTTCTAATCCTAGAGCTTTATTGATTGTGCCTCTATTGTTTGCTTCCTTCAAGTGTCATGTTTTCTATCATCAACCTTAGAGTTCATGGTCTTTATTTTTTTATCGAGTCTTCCCCTTCCTTTAATCCTTTCTAATTTCTTGATGGCTTTTTCTATGATCATTGGGGTCAATATATCAAGGAGAGAATTTGTTCCTAAGCTTTTAGATTTTTTCAAATGACTTAGTGCTCTAAAACGATGATAACATGTTCAAATATGTAAGTCAATCTCTAGTTTGATATATACAATACAACTTGAGTGGGCCTAACAATTAAGAACATGTGTTTCCTACTATGAGGTCATAGGTTCAAATCCAAAGAGGGGTAGGGTATGTACACCTTCATACACTTTAGTAGTCAAATCATTGTAGAGGGGCGCCCTCAGCCCATAAACATAGGGGTCTCATACGCCAATTTGTTGTTTGGCTTGGTCGTGACCCTAAAATTTTATTATTATTATTATATTATATTATACTAGTGCCAAGCAATTATTGGATCGAATCTATCATCAAATGGTGTTTTGGGTTTCTCCATCCAACCCTTATTCTCCTACATAAGTGAAAGGTTATAAACCTCACTAGTTAAATTTTAGAAATCTTACCCCTGTCATGTGAGGGTTCCATCTAACACTTGCTTTGTTGCATTGGGTCCACTGGTGGATTTTCCTCTTAGCAAGTCCACTTGGTGTCTTCAATTCTCTATCATCATCGTCATCCAACATTACATCCTTAGTAGGATGCAACTCGATTATTTCATTGTGCCTCGAGCCTTTGTCTTTTCCCATTTTGTCACGACCTAGCAATATAATCAATTCTTTTATGGCCCGTATCCCTACATTGGTCAAATTCCATCCATTCTTAACCTTATGCACTCAAAAAATTCAATGGCTTGTTCTAAGCTTGACATCAAATCACAATCCCACACTTTGAGCAAAGCTTCCAAACATAGATCACCTTCCATCTACCTTTGTGAAAGCTCTTCCAAACTCATTTATGATGGTCGATGTCAAAATCACCTATGATCA
This sequence comes from Larix kaempferi, assembly GCA_027924585.1. Lineage (NCBI taxonomy): Eukaryota > Viridiplantae > Streptophyta > Pinopsida > Pinales > Pinaceae > Larix > Larix kaempferi. The sequence goes on from BSBM01001402.1 coordinate 13,751,338, forward strand.
ATTTTGTGTATACATTGAAGGGCTTTCCATGGTTGTGCATGAAAATAAAAAAGTTCTTTGACCATAGTGCATTTGTCCAATCATTCATGTGATTGTACCCTTCCATCAAGAATTGGTCATGGTGTGCCCTTGTCCAATCATTCATGTGATTGTAGGCGTTCAATATCCACCCCGCAACATAGCATTTAACGATGCTACAGGGTGGATGTGAACCATTGGATTGATCTTCAGATCAAATCCAGTGGTTCACTGTAATGTCCCCATTCAAATAATTGCATAATAAGACAATCCCATCAATCCTACTAGTTTCCTAGGTTGGATGGGCACATGTGGAATTGTAATAAGGAAGCTAATAAATGATGTTTAGACATTAGAATGGTTCAAGTATTTAATAAATATGGTGAATAAATAAATTCAAGAGAAATTCTAGGTGGCAAATGGTTTTGGAGACATATGGAGGGTGTGGGACCCACACTAGCTTGATTTTTCAATGACACATGGCATCTCTCTCTTGCCAATTCGAATTCATGGGAAGGTGAACACTCTTGGGTGAGTTGGTAAATCATAACACATGGCATTGACCATCTTAGGTCGAATTGGGATGGATTGGTAACCTCCATGGAAGATAAAGAGTCAAATTGGAAGTTTGTGGACACTTGGGCTAGATTCCCTAGCCCCTATGACACCAATGATGGAGAATCTATGACAACTATGACAAATTGCAGACCTGACCTCTGACATCTGACCATTATGACATGTCAGCCCCAAAAATAGGCTCAAGGAAGGCGCTCATGGGAGTGGAAGAAGCCAAAGAGACTCAAATTCAAATTTGGGAGAAGATGGAAGGTTGGAACTAGGAGACAAGTGGCAAATGTGGAATATTTCCTAAGTGGAAATCTCTTGAAGCTATTGACAGGATTTCGACTCTTAGAAGGCTAATGTTGGTTATAAAATGTAGAAATCAAGTATGAGAATGGCTTTTGATGATTGGAGAAAAATTGCATTTGTGAAGAGAGAGCTAGTGGATGACTAGTTTCTTGCCTTAGCCAATTTCGAGGGTGAAAGATTCCCATCCAAGTTGGTGTTTGGAGAGGCCACTCAGGTCTTTCATGGAGCTTTAATGGAGTTTTATTTGTAGGTATCAGCTACAGGGAAGCTCGTGGTTTTGTTTAGTGCAGCACCATCTCTCAACCATTTCCAATTTTGAAGGCATATTCATGCTTCTTAAGGGAGGGCGTTTTTGGTGAGCCCTTGTGCTTCTTGGGAGAGATTCTATTGATGTATTTCTGATTGTAGTAACATTATATACTCTGTTCTTCACCTTCAGAAAGTCTCAGGTCGAAATACCATGTGGTTGTATGTAAAAATGACGATTAATGAACAAGCAATGTCCATTTCCCCACTACATTGATGCATGTCATTATAATGATGATGATTTCGAATAAATGAATGTTTCTCTGATATATTTGTGATGAATGGACTGCCATTGATGTGTATTACAAGTTTCATATTCAGTACTTGAGCATTTGAAGCCATTATACTCAGTTTATTTGCATTTGAAGAAGATTTGGTGCCATTTCCCTAAGGGTCGAATTAGTGGTTTTTGTTGTTGTTTGGGAGAGGGTTGGAACAGATATTATAACTAATGAATGATGCATTTGGTTCCTTAATAACATCCCTGAAACATCCCCTACCTCTGTTCATAAATTCGAGTGGGTTTGGAGGCATTTGGAAAGCTATTTTTAGTACTTACCCCAGGGGGTTTTGAACCCCAAATTACTAGTAAAATTGCATACTTGAACCAGAATCTTAAGAGAGTTTGCAGAGGTCTTTTGGTGGCCATATATCATCCCTGAACATCATATTTAAGTCCTAATATCAGTAATACACCTTCCCTGAAGATTTGGGACCATTTGGACCAAAATTGGGACCTAGGCATCAAAACTAGTCAAAGGTCGAAATTGGAGAAAAAAGTTGAAAATTGGGCATTTTCTTAAAATTTTGAAAAATGGACATTACAAGTGGTATCAGAGCATGGTCTTGGCACCTGATGGTATTAACAAGAATCCAAACAAATAAACCCCCACCCTTTGAATCAGTAGTTGAAGAAGTTTTGGTTGAAGAAGAGATAGTAGCAAAAAAATAGTTTTTTTCTAAAACAATGGGTAGAGAGGAGGAGGAAAAATCAAGACATAGGGAGAAATTTATTGAAGCCTTAAAACCATGTTTTGATGGAATTACCATGGTTATGCTAGAGATCAATAAACAAATGATGAAAAGTTTCAAATTGTTGGGTAGCCAACTTTCAGGCAAAGGAATGATAGGAGATAACAGTGGTTCACATTCAGGGGAAAAGATAAAAGGGAGTGAGCATATTTTTTCAAGCACAGGACCACATAATAGACCTGATGAATTCCAAAGCACACAAAGGCAAACTGCACCTAAATTTCTCGCACCCAAAGAAGAGCCCAATATTGAGGTGGATTATAAGAAACTAGTAAACGATTGGAATGATTTGAATGAAGAGTGTAAAAGATGTGTACCACTCAGTGACTACATTGATGCTATACAAAAAATTAGAAGGAGGGAAGACAATAGGAGTCCATTCCAAAACAAAGAATTAAATAGTGCTATTGGAAAAATGTTACTTCCTACTTTTGATGGTTCTTCTCAAAATTCTGCTAACACTTGGGTGCAAAAATTGGATGTCTATTTTCAGTTGAATCCTATGTTGGAAGAGGATGAATTAAAAATGGCCATTTTGCATTTGGAAGGAGATGCCAATGAATGGTGGTTTCATGCACTGAAAACCTTGGGTCATAATCAGGTTAAAACATATGGAGAATTTGTTGATAGGGTACTAGAAATATTTGAACAAAAAGATCCAGAATTGCATTTCAAAGAACTAGCTCAATTGAAGCAAACTGGGTCCCCTACTGAATATATGTTGGACTTTCAAAAATTATCAGTCAAGATGGTTGATGTCTCTATGGGAAGATTAGTATTGTTGTTCACTGAAGGTTTGGTTGAACCCTTAAGAGGTTTGGTTAAAGCCCACAAGCCAACTACATTAAAAGATGCAATGAGCTTGACTAGGGATCTCCAAAATGTGCTTCCTAGAACAAGATTTCCTCCCAAGCCTAGCTACAAATTTGAAAAGAAACCTTGGTAAAGGGATGGATATGATAAGAAACCTTGGCAAAGAGAGTCATTTGAAAGGAATAAAAAAAAAGGACTAAACAGGGATGAACTTCGAAAAAAGAAACTGTGCTTCACATGCTTCCAACTATGGACATCGGGGCACAAATGTACTAAAGGAAAGGCTCAATACATAGAAGTATTTTCTGATAACGAGGGGTATGATGGGGGCATGGATAAAGATGGACATATTTCAGATCAAGAAGAGGCATATGAGACAGCAGTAGAAGAGGAAAGACAAGAAGAAAATCAGCCTTCACCGGACAAAGCAAGAATGGTAGTACTTTCAGCAGTACATCGCTATCATACTATCCGATGCAAAGGTGTGGTACAAGGACAAAGAATTTCAGTTTTGGTAGATGGAGGAGCCACACATAACTTCATTGATGCAAAGATGGAGAAAAGAAAGATACCTATTGAACCATTCGATGGCTTCATAGTTGTCATTCCCGGTCACAACACAATGTAATGCAAAACATGGGTTCCAAAACTGCAAGTCACCGTAGGTAACTATACTTTTGTTGATAGTTTTTATGTGGTTGACGTTGCTGATACTAATGTGGTTTTGGGAGTGCAATGGTTGTATTCAATAGGAGAACATACAGTAAATTATCAAACTCCCGAAATGAAATTCCAAGACTCAAAAGGGGTACAAAGAGTTGTGAGAGGGCAACACACTTATCCAAATCAAGTAGTGACTTGCAATAGTATGAGATCTATATTGAGGCATGGGGACATAGAATGGACTGCTGAATGTCATATTACATCTCCCAAGCCCACTATAAAGATTGTTGAACACCTAGAGGAGATAGAGAGACTTTTGCAAAAATATGAAAAGGTTTTTAGAGACCTTCCACATGGTAGACCACCGGATAGGGGGGTTGAGCACAGTATTATTTTGGAGGAGGGTACTTCACCCATTCAGATACCACCTTATAGACATCCTAAAAAGTTCAGAGATGAGATTGAAAAAGCCATCCAAGAACTCCTAGAGTTGGGACTCATTAGACCAAGCTCTAGCCTTTATGCTTCTTCAGTAGTGCCAGTGAAGAAAAAAGATGAAACATTAAGAATGTGCATAGATTTTAGAGCCTTGAACAAAAAGACTATCAAGAATAGGTATCATATTCCTATGATTGATGAGCTCATGGATGAGCTACATGGGGCCAAATACTTCTCAAAAATTGACCTTAGATCAGGGTATCACCAAATTCGAATGAAAGATGAAGATGTGCAAAAGACTGATTTTCGATGTCATTTTGGCCACTTTGAATTTCTTGTCATGTCTTTTGGGCTAACTAATGCTCCAACCACATTTCAAGCATGTATGAATAGGATCTTTTGCAAGCAACTAAGAAGGTTTGTTTTGGTTTTCTTTGATGGCATTCTCATTTATAGTAAAACATGGGAAGAGCATTTGCAGCAGTTAGAGATTGTGTTGAAAATTTTGCAAGAAGAGTCCTTATTTGCTAAGTTATCAAAATGTGAATTTGGGATGAAAGAACTACTGTATCTTGGGCACATTATTGGGCAAGGAGTGAAGGTACACATGGAAAAAATCAAGGCTATTTTGGAATGGCCATCACCCAAAAAAATTACCAAATTGAGAGGCTTTATTGGCATATGCACCTACTACCAAAAATTTGTGAAAGAGTTCTCCAAGTTGACTTCTCCACTCACTGATTTAACTAAGAAGGATGCTTTCAAGTGGGATGAAGAGGCTGAAAAGGCCTTCCAAAAAATGAAAGAAGTAATGATTAGTTGTCCCATACTTGCACTTCCTGATTTTACTAAACCTTTTGTTGTGGAATGTGATGCTTCAGGTGGAGGAATAGGGGTTGTCCTAAAGCAAGGCCAACACCCCATAGCCTTTGAAAGTAGAAAGTTGCAGCCTCATGAAAAACTTTACTCCATCTATGATAAAGAAGTGACGGCCATTATGCATGCATTGGCCAATTTCAGACAATACTTGGTGGGCAGCAAGTTTGTGGTTAAAACTGACCACAATAGTCTAAGACACTTTCTCACCCAAAAAGATTTAAATAAAAGGAAACAAAAGTGGATAAGCAAGATTCAAACTTATGATTTTGATATTGAATATGTCAAAGGAAAGAATAATATAGTAGCAGATGCTTTGTCAAGAAGGCCTTCTTTTTCTCCCATGGACATTGCCAAGGATTGGAAAAACATGTTACTAGTTGAATATGCTAAAGACAAATTTGCTTGTGATGTGTTGGATGGAATCAAAGGGGATGATAACTACAGGATTTTGAATGGGCTGATATATTATAAGGGAAGAATTTATTTAGTTCATAACTCCAAGCTCAAGTACCAAATTTTGCAAGAAGCACATGATTCCCCACTAGCGGGCCATTCGGGGATCTTCAAAACTTATAGACAGTTGAGGCAAAGATTTTTTTGGAAGGGGCTGAAGGAAGATTTTCATAAATATGTAAATGAATGTAAGGTATGTCAACAAAACAAATCCGAACTTACATGTCCAGCTGGCCTATTCCAGAGCAAAAATGGGACAGTATCTCCTTGGATTTCATCACCGGTTTGCCTAAATCTTTGGGTAAGGATTGCATCTATGTGGTAGTTGATAGGTTGATAAAATTTGCTCATTTCTTTGTTGTTACATCATCTTTTAGTGTTGCACAAGTGGCTGATATTTTTTTCAAAGAAATCTTCAGATTGCCTGGGCTCCCCAAGAGCATTGTTATTGATAGAGATAATAGATTCATGGGTGCTTTTTGGCAAAAACTTTTTAGATTGGTAGGAACTCAATTGACTCCAAGTACCAGCTATCATCCACAAACTGATGGACAAACAGAGAGGGTAAATCAATGGTTGGAAGGATACCTAAGAAACTATGTGGGAGAGCAGCAAAAAGCATGGGCAAAATGGCTACACTTGGGTGAGTTTTGCTACACCACCACTTATCATATGTCAATAGGAATGTCTCCTTTCAAAGCATTATATGGTTATGAAGAACTTACATTTGCTGAAATTATATTTGGTGATAGTAGAGCCCCAAAGGCTAAAAATTGGGTGGAAGAGAGCCAAGAAATTTTAAAGCTTTTGAAAGACAATTTGCAGGTTGCTCAAAATCAGCAAAAACAATATGCTAATAGACATAGAGAAGAAAGAACCTTTCAAGTCAATGATTTAGTATATTTAAGGTTGCAGCCATATAAACAAAGATCTCTCAAAAAGAATGGAGCATAAAAATTAAAACCAAGGTACTATGGGCCATACAAGGTAGTGCGGAAGGTTAGAGAAGTAGCATATGAACTAGAACTTCCAGAAGGGAGTAAAATCCACAATGTATTTCATGTTTCCTGTCTCAAGAAAGCCCTTGGTCAGCAAATCATCACATCAAAAATACTTCCTCCTTTGGATGATGAAGGTCAGCTCACACTTGTTCCAGAAAAGATTTTGAAGACACGGGAAAGAAGGTTGATGAGTAGAATTATCAAAGAATATTTAGTGCAATGGAAGGACTTACCAAATGAAGATGTCACATGGGAAGAGGAGAAGATTTTGCAGCATCCAAATTTGAAATTGCTTGAGGACAAGCAATCTTGGGTGGGGAGGACTGTAATGTCCCCATTCAAATAATTGCATAGTAAGACAATCCCATCAATCCTACTAGTTTCATAGGTTGGATGGGCACATGTCGAATTGTAATAAGGAAGCTAATAAATGATGTTTAGACATTAGAAGGGTTCAAGTATTTAATAAATATGGTGAATTAATAAATTCAAAAGAAATTCTAGGTGGCAAGTGGTTTTGGAGACATATGGAAGGTGTGGGACCCACACTAGCTTGATTTTTCAATGACACATGGCATCTCTCTCTTGCCAATACGAATTCATGGGAAGGTGAACACTCTTAGGTGAGTTGGTAAATCATAACACATGGCATTGATCATCTTAGGTCGAATTGGGATGGATTGGTAACCTCCATGGAAGATAAAGAGTCAAATTGGAAGTTTGTGGACATTTGAGCTAGATTCCCTAGCCCCTATGACACCAATGATGGAGAATCTATGACAACTATGACAAATTGCAGACTTGACCTCTGACATCTGACCATTATGACATGTCAGCCCCAAAAATAGGCTCAAGGAAGGCGCTCATGGGAGTGGAAGAAGCCAAAGAGACTCAAATTCGAATTTGGGAGAAGATGGAAGGTTGGATCTAGGAGACAAGTGGAAAATGTGGAATCTTTCCTAAGTGGAAATCTCTTGAAGCTATTGAGAGGATTTCGACCCTTAGAAGGCTAATGTTGGTTATAAAATGTAGAAATCAAGTATGAGAATGGATTTTGATGATTGGAGAAAAATTGCATTTGTGAAGAGAGAGCTAGTGGATGACTAGTTTCTTGCCTTAGCCAATTTCGAGGGTGAAAGATTCCCATCCTAGTTAGTGTTTGGAGAGGCCACTCAAGTCTTTCATGGAGTTTTATTTGCAGGTATCAGATACAGGGAAACTCGTGGTTTTGTTTAGTGCGGCACCATCTCTCAACCATTTCTAGTTTTGAAGGCATATTCATGCTCCTTAAGGGAGGGTGTTTTTTGTGAGCCCTTGTGCTTCTTGGGAGAGATTCTATTGATGTATTTATGATTGTAGTAGCATTATATACTCTGTTCTTCACCTTCAAAAAGTTTCAGGTCGAAATACCATGTGGTTGTATGTAAAAATGAAGATTAATGAGCAAACAATGTCCATTTCCCCACTACATTGATGTATGCCATTATAATGATGATGATTTCGAATAAAGGAATGTTTCTCTAATATATTTGTGATGAATGGACTTCCATTGATGTGTATTACAAGTTTCATATTCAGTACTTGAGCATTTGAAGCCATTATACTCAGTTTATTTGCATTTGAAGAAGATTTGGTGCCATTTCCCCAAGGGTCGAATTAGTGGTTTTTGTTGTTGTTTGGGAGAGGGTTGGAACAGATATTATAACTAATGAATGATGCATTTGGTTCCTTAATAACATCCCTGAAACATCCCCTACCTCTATTCAGAAATTCGAGTGGATTTGGAGGCATTTGGGAAGCTATTTTCAGTACTTACCCCAGGGGGATTTGAACCCCAAATTACTAATAAAATTGCATACCTGAACTAGAATCTTAAGAGAGTTTGCAGAGGTCTTTTGGTGGCCATATATCATCCTTGAACATCATATTTAAGTCCTAATATCAATAATACACTTTCCATGAAGATTTGGGACCATTTGGACCAAAATTGGGACCTGGGCATCAAAACTAGTCAAAAGTCGAAATTGGGGAAAAAGTGAAAAATTTGGCATTTTCTTAAAATTTTGAAAAAGGGACATTACATTCACATCCTGCCGCAACAACATTAAATGTTGCACTACGGGGTGGATATTGAACGTCGTGATTGTACCCTTCCATCAAAAATTGGTCATAGTGCTTTTGTGTCCTCCCTTTGATGGCTTCTTCCAAGGATATTCTTAATGGTTGTCCCATTTGCATCTAGATCTCCCTAACTAGTTTTTCTCTTTCTTAAGTGAATGTCCTAATGCATTAGCGATTCTACCTTAGTTTGTACACTTCAACAACCAAGAACTTTCGATCCTTGGTGTTATCGATCAAATTAGCACTTCTCCATCCGTGATCACATCGCCTTGGCGATCACACAAAATGACACTATGGACGGAAGAGCTTACTTGACCTTGGATGATTTGGAGTTGAATCCTTACTCCTTCAGCTTAAAAACTTATTTTTTCTGACACCTTCACTATAAAGCCACGACTCCTATACTTAACACATTTCGAGTCACTCGCGAGTCTCCATACTGACAACCCACAGGTGTCAATTAAAAGCTGCACTCGCAAGTTGAGCTCACATGCTACGAGTCACTCGCAAGTTGTTGTGTCTCATAGTCGCGAGTGTCTTAAGGAAACTTGAAAATACATATTAAAGAATACGAATTGGGATTAGTTGATTCAGGTATTCCAACTTCCCAATTCAACTACCTTCCGAACCAATCCTCCCTGCCTTGCCATAAATACAAGGGGAAGGCATGAGAAAGGAACAACCAATTGAAGAGTTATTGTTATGCTGGAGAAATTCCAAGTCAAGAGAGAGGAGTAGGAGCCTAAGGCCTGGTTACGAAGGTGCTTGATACAGAGTCAGGTATAATCTGATGTACTTGTTTCATTCATTAATAAGATTGGACATTCTTCCTTTCCCAACATAATTTGTTTTATATGTTGTAAATTTGATTACTAATTGATGTTTCATGCTATTATAAATGTCAAATTGTTTATATTTGATCAAATTGGTTTGAGGAAGGTCTAGGGTTGTTTTGCAGGCTGACACATCGAGGAGCAAAGAAAAGAAAGATAGGATCAAACTTCAGAATAAGGTGCATGTCTTTCTAATCTCTAACTTATTTGCTTAAATATATGTGTGTGTAGAACCTTGTATGTCCATCTTACACCCCTGTATGTTGGTAGTCTCTATCCCCTACTATAACGTAAATTCCCTAACAACACTTGGTGTTTAATTAAACATAAAAAAACCACTCTAAGACTTTATTCATTTAAGTGTCAAGAGGCTCACTTGCTCTCCTATGTATTAAGGTCAACAATTTCTTATAGTGTATGACGAAAGCATCAACTTATCAAGTTAGTCCACACCATCATAAATTAAAAAAGAATTTATCTTTGTTTTAATGAGATCATGGATCAATCATTACTTCACCAATATGGACTACTATAAACCAGATAAGTGATTTGTGCATAATATTGATCAAATTAATCAACATCCACTTTCAGCACAAAATAATATGAACAATAAGCATAATTATAGTAACTTCACTTATTAAGTTTACCATATGAAGCATCACTAACAAAAACCATTTAACATAATTTTAAACTTAATTTTTGAAACCTAGATGTGCCATTGGACGACTCTTTCTTCATTATCTTATCATGCTCAATAAAATAGTATTAGACATACTTAAGCAATACCAAACAACATTGTTAACTAACCTCAACGATTACTAATAATATAATAATAATAATAATAATAATAATCTAATTTTAAGGTCGCGACCAAGCCAAACACCAAATTGGTGTATGAGACCCCTTTGTTTGTGGGACAAGGGACTCCCTCCATGCAACAATTTGATTGTTAAAGTGTAAGGGGGTATTGCATACCCTACCCCTCTGGATTTGACACTAATGAAATTCAACACTGTTCTGAAGACCGATCTACAATAACCGTACATATCCAATATCTTGTAAGACAAAGCTATCACGGGGATGTAAGTCATGGGAAATAAACTAACCCATTTCAATGGATTAAGTAGATTATGGGATATGTATAGAAACCGTAATACTAGAAAACATGGAATTTGTGATTGGTATTGGATAACTAACTTCCAATATGCACTAATACATAGTTGGATCCATCCAACAACAAACATTTATCATCAACACAACATTAGTATTAACATCCCAAGTTCCCAACCTCGCCTTTCTCTACAAATAACAGAAAAACAAATAATTCATTTAGTTAGACCAACGAAAATAAACATGTATCCATCAATAGGGTAGATATTCAACATGCAAGTACAGTATCAACACCTAACACTAAGTGTTAGTTCAAAGAAAACCACGGGATTGATTTAGTTATATCAATTTTATCGAAGTACATTGACCAATGCATTTAAATCACTTGCATTAATCTTTTATGCTTTGAATCAACCACATGGAATGATTGGAAGGGTAGTCAAGCAAGTTGGGAACTTGCATCCCATTCGATAAAGAGTTAGCATGATTAGGGTTTTGTATCGCAGAAGTTCTAAGGTTGTAGGCACGTCGACCGAGTTGAAAAGGTATCTTCTATTGGTGTGATTTGTGGGACTCTCGAAATAGGGCGTGGAAGTAGTGGCAATCTCTTGCTCAGAGTTTGGGCTTCTGACTTTTGATCATCCTTTGATCATGGAGTTGCGTGCATTCATTATGGATTTCAAGTTGTTTAAAATGAATATCGAGATGCCTGGACCTTTTTGGAGGGATTGAAAGTGGAGTTTTGGTAAACCACTGATTCAATATGATTCTCGTTGTCTCTATTCAACGCTTCATCAAAGGCACCCCCTATCACCAATGCTTAAAGTGAGGTGGGTTAGGCATCTTCACAAGGTTTGATGGATGTGGATTTCATACAAGATGTGTGTTTTTGCTTGGTTTATTATTTATCGAGGAATTTCATCTAAGGCTAGGTTGGCTAAGATTGGTCTTTCAAATGGTCGATGCCCTATATGTCAACGATTGGAAATAGTCAAGCATATTTTTTGGAGTTGTCAATTTAGCAGATAGTATTGGAGTTACATTGAGGATCAACATCCTTGCTTGTTCCAAAACAACTTATATTGGAGGGTTGTCACTTTTGGAGATGGACGAGCTCTTGTGCAAGAATCCTTCCTTGGTCTATGGAACTACCTACAAATTTCCATGGTGTTTATGATTTGGAAGCTCAAGTGTAAGTATGTGTTTGAACAAGAGATAAGTACAATGGCATTCTTTGTTGCTTTTATGGAAAGATGAGCTACATCACCATCTGCTGGCTAAAGGTGTTTTGTTGATCAAGGATGTCAGAATTCTGGTTCTCAATGCATATTTTCACTTTATTTATGCTTTAGTTAGCTTGAGAAAGAGGTTATGATAAGCATTGTATATACTCTTTCGCACTTTAATTGTAAATATGTTTATGTGAGTATAAGAAGTATTTTTCAAATCTCTTGCAACAAAAAGTGTATGGAGGTTAATCAAATTTGATGGTCTCTAGTCTAGAGTTATACACAAGAAATAGATTTATCTGGAGTCGTTGGTGGATTGGTTGCATCATCCTAATGTTCATCTATAGAATGCTCCATTGATTTTGAAGGTTTTAATTGATGTATTTCCTTTGGTTTGAACTGGTTACGCTGCAAGGATGGTAAACGTTTGATGGTCCAAATTGGATTGGATCCATGGATTGGTTGTAATGAGAACTTCCAATTGCCCAACCAATTGGTCCTTCATCTACATGCTAGAGGGATCTACTTGCTGTCACAAGTGGCGAACCATCCAAACCCTTCTATTTGGCACTAGGCTTGGTTGTCAAGTAGAATGTTAGGATTTAAAGAAGAAGGTGTTATGTGGGATAGTTACATTGATAAGCCGCAACCCAAGTCAATTGGGTCTAGCTCGGGTGGTTGGGAGGAATGATTGCCATCGTCCCCACGCGGGTTCAAATCCTGTAAGTGACATGTTGAGCTATTAATGAGCATATTGTTGTAATGGCCTTGAGCCCTATGTTGACAAAGCCTCAAGCTTCTACAAAATCCAATTTACCCTGGGTACCATCCTTGAAATGAGGGGAAGTACCCGATGGGTTTCCTTGAGATATGTATTCCAAGGATAAATAATTATAAAAACAAAACAAAAAAAGTTGAAAGCCAACCTTGCAAGAATAAAAGACAAAGAAGAACTCTCCACTAAACAAAGCACCCACATGGAAAATATACTCCCAAATTAGGATACAATGTTTTGAATGAACAAGAGGTTCATGTGCCAACAAAATGGTGATGGAAAATGGTTTGGCATTTATGATGTCCATTAAAAGCTCGTATTCTAGTGTGGCTCCTTCTCAACAAGAAAGTTCCAACATGGAATATCCTTCAAAGTAGATCTTTCATTGGACTTTGGGGGATGTAGTCTATGCCAATCCCAAGAATAATCAAACTATCATTTGGTTATGACATGCTCCTTTGCTCAAAAGGTATGGGATGAGATTGTTGGTTTCATAGAGTTGAATGGCATTTGGGTTGGAGACACTATCAAGGATGGTCTTAAGCAATGGTGTGAACATGATAAAACCAAATCCATTTGTGCTCTTGCTCTATTCATCGCTTGGGAGTTCTGGCTGGCCTGAAACTCAACATACATAGCTAATCATAGCCATTCAAAGTATCTATATTTTGTTGAATTTTAGAATACTTTCATAAACTGGTAATTATGAGAGTAATTTAAAAAAAAATTAGCATAATTACACTTGAAAGTATCAACTATGTGTATGAGCAGTATAGCATTAACCAGATGTAATAGTAAACAAACATAGAGCAAAAAATAAACATATCATATCACAATAGACATGAAAGTAAACAAATCACATCACATCAATCATGCACAGTAGACACCGTGATTTACCCTAGGAAAACCCTCTCTCCTTCAGAGGGGAAAAACCCAGCAAGCTTTCTTATGATAGATCCATAATAGAAGAACAAATATACAACAAATGATCATGAACATCAAGACCCTTTCATACATGAGGGTATACATAAACAGAGATATCAAGTACTTATCTTTATCACGTAGGGCATGTAGCTGTAGCATCAACTTAGACACAGGAAGACCGTCACCATCATGAGTCATCCTAGCCATGATAGGACTGGATACTGCACCAAGGGATGTTCCTCAAGCCCTAGGCTAGTTGTAGGTGTTGGCATCTTTTATCTTTCATCACATGGTGTCATCCTTTATAAAGTCATGGTACTATATCAAAGGGTGACAGTCCCTTCATGCTAAGGAAACCCTTGGACTTCATGGCAGCCTGAAGATGATGATGATGACATCCCTGTTTCCAACAAACTGTCATAAACCCTATGCCTTCAATACAAATAGGATTGTCATTAACCAAACAAAGACTACCTTTGACTGTGATGTTGATGCTGACTTGTTGACTCTGGGACAATTATTCCAAGAGAAGACTTATGAGTAGATGCCTGAATAAGATGATTGCACCCAACAATCAATATGATCCAAACCCCAACTACTTCAATCAATGACTGTAATATTGTAGTTGCCTTTGATAGAATTGAAAAGACTTGAGACTGTTGTGATCAAAAGAGTGTTGTTGTTGACAGTATAATGATTTCTGAGGCTGATGTTGACCAAGAGAATATTGCCCTGTTGAGTATCAAACACTCAGTGCCAAGAAGAAGCACTTGGATGCCTTATTTAGACCTCAGGTGCTTGGTGTAGAGCTTCGGGTGTCTGATCTAGGCCTTAGTAGGGCTGCGACCTGCTGAAACAATCTTTAAGTGTAGCTTGGGTGGGTTGGAACAACCCCAGCATGGATCCGTGAGGTTGGAGAAACCCAAGAAAGGGATGTCGTGAGGCTGGAACAACCCTAGCAAGGGTTGTCGTGAGGCTAGAATAGCCCTAGCAGGGGCTCGAATGGCTTGGAACCAGCCCTAGCAAGGCTTGGCTACCCTGAGATGAATCAGAACCCTGAGATGATGTTGTTAGCAATATATCATAACCCTGAGATGATGCTTGCAGTAGATCAAAACCCTATTGATCATGCTTGTAACAAATCGGAACTTTGATGATAATGTTGAAGCAAAAATGGAACCCTGCTGATCAGATCTGAGGCAAATCGAAACCCTGAGAATCAATCTTTAAACAATTTGGACCTCTTATAATGTTGCTTGGAACCTTGACGTCACTTATGGAACCCTATTGATGCCTTTACAAACTGATCAAATCTCCACGAACAAGATAGAGCCCCAAAGATTTGATTCTATAGATCAGAGATTAAAAAAATCAGAGATGAAAGATTATGAATGTATGTTGTGCAAATGAAGTGCTCACTATTTATAATTCATCATTGAGTGAGATAAGGATTAACAAATCCATAAGTTAAGGAAGCCACCTCTCAAAGACCACTTTTGTAATTTTAATTTACCAATTGAAAATTACTTTAATGCTTTTAGTTAGGGTCTTTTAATTTCATTGTGGTCTTTCATAGGGTTGTTGACTTTTACTTGGGCTAATAGCCCTTCACAATAGAACTTGACTTTTATCTTGGTTTTTGGTCCTTTACTAATGGGCTCTTGGACCCTCATTGGGGTTCTATGACCATAATTCTTTAACCAAGTCACCATAGACCCCTCTCTTGGTCTTTATAGCCCACACATGCCAACTCAGGATACATTATCATATCACTTTACTTGGATGCTAGGTGTTCATGACCTCTTCTAGGTGGGCACTAGGTCTTTATGACCCTTTCTTCATGGGCATGACCTTTTATTGAGTCGTTATGTCTTCTTGTAATGGATATGGTCCATACATGTCATAGAAGAGATATAGTGCCCTTCCTTCCTTAATAAGGAATCATCAAGTTCTCACATGTGCCAAGAGATAAGCTCTCCTCCAATTGCTTCTGACTTGAGTCTCCTAGACTCAACTTTATAACTTCTCATAAGTACTATACATTGGTCTTCTTCACAACACTTTCAATGGTCAAACTTGTCTTCTAGAATCTTCATAAGAAAGGTTTATTCATGTTGATCAAGTATATCAACATCCTAGTCCCCGACTACGTCCTCAACCCCAGGTCGATGCCAATCTACTGAAGAATGGCTATCGACGCTGCCCAAAAATCAACATATTTCCATTGCATGCAATACTCAATCCTTAATCAAATCCCCAAGGGTACATGTGGAGGAGGTGTTCAATAAGAGTAAGCCCTAAGCTTACTTCAATGGGGCTTCCACCAAGAAAATATTATCTCTTATAGCAAGAGATGGCGGCATTCTTCACATATCAGTTTCTCAATCTCATAGATTCAAAGTCGACTTGGACCAAGGAACAAATAATGCTACTAAGTATGGAATTTGAAACTAGTTTTAACCTTGGCAGTGGAGTATGACCTAAACTTTGTACAGTTTTTTGGAGACTCGCAGTTGGTTATCAACTGGAGCACTAGCAAATACAAGATGAGGAATTTCAATCTTCCAGCATTGTTGGATGAGACCGTTTTGTTGTTTAACTCCATACAAAATGCTTCTATTAGCCATATTCTCAAAGAGAAGAACAAAGAAGCTAATTCCCTCTCAAAAGAAGCATTACATCTAGCTTGGGGGACTTGGTCTATTTTGGAATTTGAGACGAGATCGAAGTATCTCCATGTTCCTTTAACCTAACTTTTTTTAATATGTATGCAACTTACACCCATTATACACTTGTTATATCTGTGAAAGTACCTACTCACAGTTTTATAATAGACTACCATAGATCCATCTGAAACTTGGATCTATCAGGCACCGAGAAGTCCAATTTATTGAGGTGTAAATTTTGTATCTTAAATTGTGTACATGTCCAAAAAAAAAATTACCCCTTAAGAAATTTGATCCCTCTTGGTGCTTTGATAGATCTGGATTTAAAATGGATCTGTTAGTTTTATTTTTTATTTTTTTATGAGCCGACGTGGATTTTATTAATTATTATTTTTTTTAATTTTTATTTTTATTTTATGAGCCGACATGATTTTTTTTTTACTTTTTTATATTTGGTAACATTACTTAATGTTATGTTACGCGACAACATATCCCCCATACTGGGCTATAGAGAACCAAGAGTACTACCAACATAGATCCATCTTAAACTCGAATCTATCAAGCACCGGGAGGAATCCAATTTCTTGAGGTGTAATTTTTTTCATATTAAATTGTTTACACGTCTAGGAAAATTTGACACCTCGAGAAATCGGGTCCCTCTTGATGCTCTGGGTTTAAGATGGATATGGTGGTTCTAATTTTTTTTAATAGTGAACATGGATTTTTTTAATTACTTTTCATTTGGTTTTAATTTTTTTATTTTAAAAGTTGACATGAATTATTTTAATTACTTTTTTATTTTTATTTTTGGTAATGTAACGTCACGTTATATTACGCGACTACATCTCCCCCATACTCGGTTGTAGAGCATCTCACCACTCTCGATGCAATAATAGGTATCCATGAGATATTTGGCATGATACAAGGCACCTCAGTGCGTGACTTTTAGAGTCTAGAAAAGGAACCTAAATTTTGAATGCTCACAAGCATCTGACACGTAATTTCGATTTGCATAAAATGAAATTATGCAATTATCTTTGAAAAAAATTAAGTATTTTTCAAAAAAAATCTTTAAAATCCGTCTAGCCATTCCTCCTTGAGCTACTTTCTGACCCCTTTTTGTCAATTTTTTTATGAAATACATAAATTGCTATATAGAATTCTCTCTTCTGCAACCCGTCTATCCAAATTAAGAACTGTAAATGGTAACTTAAGCAAAGTCAAAATTAATCCCAATGGAGGAAAAAAGGATATAATTGTTAGTTGTTCAAACTAATCCATACCAGCAAAGCAAAACCTCATAACTAGTCATTTTCTCTACATAAAAAATACATTTTATAAGATATCTATGCATCAAAATGTATTTTCTTCTTAATAGCTCCAACCATAGAATCGACTTCTTTCAGGCTCTGTATTACAGGACAAAGCTATCAACTTTGAATCTAAGAATATATTGACAAAGCTATCAACATTTAAAATAGAAATACAGGCTCCTTAACTGATGAGCATTCTTGAGTTCAATTTACCCAGAACATGATCAACTCGCTTAGAATATTTTACACTTCTTTCTTGATTTGTCTATCTTTCTTTACCTGTAACATCTAGAGACTAGGATAATGTACAAGTTCCAACAATCCAACTCAAAGGGATTCACAATTGCTCCAAGTTTCTGTCCCTGGCACCCATGTTATTAGATTTACAAAAGTTTTAGTTTGAAATTACAATCCTGGTGAGTTTGAACCCCAGTGAACTTGTCAAAATTTTGTTCATCCTGCATGCCCTAGTTGTTGTGAGAGCCAAAAAATTATGCTCAAGATTTATGTAAGTTGTTTTAAGCTCGTTCTATTTTCCAAAGGATTCGAGCATCCCTCGAATTGTTAAACTCATTCCACATTTTATTTCATTTCCTTCCACCCGTCTTACTAAGTTGAAAGCTTTGTTTGTCCTGTGTTGACATTTACTTATAAATTTTAGAAGTAACTGGATTTGAATATCTTCCCAAATGCTTGAAAGTTTTCTCCAAACATCGTGTCTTCAGAGAGGATAGACTGGGTACTGATTACCATACCTGTTTGTAGTAGCAAATACCTTATTGATTGTTAAGCAAGAATTTAATCGAATTTTGTAAGGCCTGAGGTTTGTTCAGCTCTGTGCATATGGACTATGAAGTGTTCCACCCAGCCACAGTACGACCTCCATTACATTGTCTTTCTTGATTTTTGAGTCTTCTAGCTGTCGGTGCATGCTGACCATCACTGCTCTGCTAATAAAATATAGCAATATGTCAAAAGATTCTCTTCCACAAAAAAAACAAAATCTGTACAGTATTCTTATAAGATTTCAGGAGAGAAGATGCCCATAAATAAATAGGTCAGATTAACCACACGGCGGAGAGAAATGAGCAGGTGTGGCAAGGATTTGGTGACTCTGACCCAAGCCAATTTAGAGGCACAATATTCAGGAGCATCAAATGCACACATGGCACTTGCTAGGTTTCTTTTGGATGCTGGAAAAAATGTCCATGCTATCAATACGTACTTGCAAATGTTCCTCTCTTCCAGATATATTGCATGATTGTAAGAAGTCTAAAATATATTTTACCAAGATTTCTGAATAGTGTGTGGCAAGATTGATAAGCAGACAATGCAAATTGTTAAATACGTGTAAAACAAATGCAAGGACAACAACCACTCACAGGTGGAAATGTATAAGGCCAAGCTTTTTCCAAAGTTCTCTCTGGTTTTTCCTAAGTAATTTTGTTTTGACACATTTCTATTCCAGCATCCTGGTTTAGGAAAAGTGCTGCTCTCACACAAAATAAAACAACAAAAATAACTTCACTGCATACACCACACAACTTCAATGACAACTATCTTAGCACTCACTTATAGCAGCAAAATATCACAGTGGACATGATTCTCAAGAAGCAACAATTTGAAGAGACAATTGTCACGTACCAATTTCCCCGTGTAATAAATAAAATAAGAGTTCTTGAAAATAAGAACAAAATGTAAAAAGTTAAAGCGACTAGCTATTTTCAGTGTTACACAGAAACGTGTTTCCGTACCTCAGAAACAAGATTCCTCGACCCCACGAGTTTCAGGACGAGGAAACGAGATTGGAATCATTTCCCTCTTCTACCAAAATTCAGAAATGTGCGGAAACACATGCAGGGGTCAAAATCGGGAAATGTGTACAAGTTTCCTCCTCTCTTGTGTCCAAAACAAATAAAAAGGTCAATTTTTAACACTGATTTTGGTTTTATCAGGCTTGTGTTAACCCTAGTCACATATTTCCCCACCGAGTTGGTGATTTCTCATTTACCCACCGATTTGGCAATTTCTTCAAGTCGATGTGAGGGCGTTCTTCCTATTTCGGGCCCTGCGATATTATGTCTATAAGCCAGCATGAGGTAGGAGAGCTTCAGGTAGGGTTTCGGTTCTTCCTTCAAATTGCAGTAGTGTTATCGGAACCGGTCCAACCGGTTCACAGGCCCAATAAGTCGGGTTAGGTGCCTGAACCAAAAAAAACCCGGTGTTGTCCTAGACTGGTTGTGAACCGGCCAGTTTTGTACGGAAGCAGACCAAAACCGCCGAATCTGTCGGTTTTGGCCAGTTCCATACGCAACTAGCCGGCCCGTACTCTATCGTACCGACACGACAGGAGACCCACGTTTTTCAAATTTAAAAAAAAAATTGAAGATTCTAACCTAACCATAAGCCCCTACTCATGCTATTTAAAGAACTAGCCCCTACTCTTTGTTGATGTATTTTGGTTCAGAACTTCAAAGATGTATTGCACTCTATGTTATTTTGGTTATTTGCACCCATACTTATTATATATATATATATGAGAAACTTTGCATATTCGTGTATTAATGGTTTGGATTCATATGTATCCACATGAATATATATGTTTTTTTACAAAATATGAAAATTTTATGTATTTTTTGGTTGACCGGTTTTTTCTCGGATTTTTTCCAGTTCCGATCCAGTGCACATTTTGTGCTCTGTCTATTCGATCAACAGTCCAGTTCTGATAACATTGGATTGTCGCGGCCGGTTGTAATTTTAAAGTTTTAATTTTTGAGGTCTCTATACAATGTTAACAACTCTGCAAATTTAGCTACACACAACGTTTAGCAGAGAGGGCACACAATTAATCATCAATACATTTGACTCCCATTATAAGCAATGCCACAAATCAATGGTTTGGTTTGTTGGATCTAGCGGCAACGAACCGGTTTCAAACTTTCATCTTTGCCCTTTAATCCATCACATAAATATATTAATACATGCGTTGAGTCACAAATTGATGGTTTGGTTGTGGTTTGTAGGATCTAGCGACAATGAACCAGTTTCATCTTTGCCCTCTAATCCATCAAATGGATATATTATAATTTATTATATATGGGTTGAGTCACCCAGGCATCCCTCATCGTATGTGTTATGGAGAGGTTATGGAGTCCATTTTCAACCTCGTGTTACTGTTATACTAACAGTAATAACTAATACACTAATAAAGTAATTTAAAGCTTAAAATTTAAAACTATAATTTAAACAATATTTAATTTTTTTTATTATACGTCAACTTTAGCACATAATACAATGTCTCACTTGTCAGACTAATTACAGGAGTGATCTCAAACTTTTAAACTGAACAAGCCAATACATGGTCTCAAAGTATTCTGGGTGGGGTCCCCTATGTTGTAGACCTCGACGTCCCCTTCGATGTTTTCTAAAATTTGGGGGGTACTTCTGCAGATGCCGCTCCCGGATTTCCCAGCTCCAGCATCCACATGTTCCGAAAACTTGGGGTAACATTGGTTATTTTGTGGTTGTGTAATAATCAAAAGTTATGATGTAAAATGTAAAGTGTATGGTAATGAAACCCTTCATCTTCTATTTTAATTGAAATTTGGACATTGGCTTGGGGGAAGGGGAGGAAATCGAGAATAAAGTTGCTCGTGAAAAGTGAGATACCTGAGAACAAAAGTACTCGTGACAAGTGAGATATGTTGTATGGTAATACATGAGTGAACCTAGCCAGGTGTTTTACATGGGGTAACTTAGGGCCCAATATAATTCTCAGTTGCGAGCAAGACATATTCATGTGAACCAGTTGCGAGAAAGGTAGATTTCCACAGTGACATCTCCTGAATCCAGGCAAGTGTTATCAAAGATAAGTACTTGCACTTGTATTTCATTTAAAAGAATAGAAAGACAATAATATTTCCTATTGTTGGCTATGTTAAATTAATTTACTATAGAATGGTAACTTTGTAATGTGTTGAATTTACAATACAATGGTAACTCTATAATGTGTTGAATTTACATTGGTAACTCTGTAATGTGTTGAAATTTTTGAACAATACATGGATATGAATATGCATAATTATATTAAAAATAAAGCAAAATGATACTGTACATGTTTTCATTTTATGATATATGAATTTAAATAGGAAATTTTAGAGTAGGGAATAATACCCTCACAACAATAAAAAGAGCAACAATAACAATACAAAACGTGGTTATGTTGACTCTAACATGACCACATTCATCGAATCATCCAACCCCTAAAAGATGGACAGTCTACTAGTTAGTGGCCACTGATTAAGGCCACCATAAACTCCAGTCAGGTCACTAGGTTGGCTACATCATCGGGTGACTAATAATGTACTATGTGGGTTATTGGTTATACGATAAGGGAAGATACATCAAAGTTGCCCAGAAACAAACTATTTCCCAAACACACCTCAGTTTCTGTAATCACCTAATTGCTTGTCCCAATCATGGAAGATAAAAAGACCTTGATCTGTCTGATGGACGACTACAAGGCAAAGTTATTATATTGACTATGCAATACTGGCAGTTTAATTGGCCATCCATGCTATCAGAGGTGTACGAGTAATTGAGTAATTACAAAAACAGCGTCGTTTTCGAACACTTTGTAGAAGAGACAACAGGCAGGTCAACCAGGTGTTATGAGCCAATAAACCAAAATCTCTATAATAAATTATTCCGATAACAAGTAAGACAACAACCCAAAATATCCATAATATATTATTTTGATAATGAGATTCAATGTCCAGGATATCAAGAATTACAGTATGTTAAGTTTATAGACTTGACCACATAAAGCATTACATTTTTTTTCAAAAGAAAAAAACCCGTAACTTGATATTCCATGAAGAATCAAAGTTACAAACCCCATTACATCCATGACTGTTCATAGCTATTTCATAGCTCTTTTGCAGGTTATGTCCTCTAGAACAGAGCACGCCAAAAGTTTGCATACCAAAATCAAGAAGCTTAAGATGTCAAATACATAGAAAAACTAATGATCAGAAAGCTGTCCAACAATTTAAAGAAACTGTTTAATAATCAAAACTAAGGGAAATTTAGTTATCTTTACCAGACTCTCCAACATCTCCCAATAGATAGAGTAATGACCAGAATCAATAAAGGAAAAATCCTTGTATTCTTCAAAATATATGATTCCTTCAATCAAACCTACAGCCTTTTTTGATAGGCTATCAGCCAAAGTATTGAGTTCCTTGAAAATATGCTTAAAGTAGATCCTATAGGAGTCAATTAACTTTAGAGTCCTGAAACTCCACTGTTCCAATAATGCAACCTGTAAAGAGGCTTTACAAATAGCCCAGTCCACAACAATCCTGGAATCTCCAAAAAGCTGTAATGTCATGAATCCTCTGTCAGCAGCGAACTTTAGTAATCCCCATAGTGCTAATAGCTCTGCTCTAGAGTTAGAGCCTGAACTGAACCACTTCCCATCCACAGAAGGAAGTAATTATCTTCTGAAGTTTTAATAACCATGCCACAGCCACAGCCTTCATGTGTTAATGCCCCATCAAAACAAGCACAAGGGATTCCTGCCACTATTTCTGGTTCCTGAAGAATCCTGTAGGATTTTGGTACCTGTTCCCTGTAATATTCCTTAAAAAATCCCAAAATTTTTAAATCCACCACCAAGCCATTCTGCAAAATATTTTCAAACACCAACATATTCCTGGCTTTCCATATCCCCAAATAACATAAAAAGGCAAGATTTTATATTGAGGACAATAGTGGATCCATTCTTTCAAATTTTCATCTAAAGTTGGAAGAAACGATCTTTTATCAAGCTGTAGACCAGCCTGAACTTCTGACCAAACATTTTTGCAGAAATCACAACTCACAAATAGATGATCAATGTTTTCATCAGCAGATTTACATAAGTAGCAAATATTTGGTCCAGCAATACCTCTTTTGTTCAAATTTTCCCAAGTCAGAATGTGGTTTTCCAAACAGAGCCAAGTGAAACACTTAATTTTTAATGGAAAATTCCATTTCCACAGCCTCTTGTACCACCATTTTTCTGCATTAGAAATGTTTGTAGCAGTAATTGCCTCATAGGCATCTTTTGCAGTAACTAGATCTGTTTTTTTTTCCACGACCAGATCAAAGTATCCTCCTCATCTTGTAATCTGACACCAAGATTATTTAGTCCAGCAATAAAGATATTCCATTCAGTAGCAAAATCACTTGTCAGGCCCAAATCAGATGAAGTGTACCAGTAAGATGAAGCATTTAAGTCTCATTTGGTTTTTTAATATGTACAAGCCTGGAAAAGCCAAGATCAGCTAAATAAGATATCAGAGAGAAGGAGAGCTTATAAAAGCATAGTTACCGGATTCGGCCCTATGCCTAACCGCACCCGAATCGGATTCTCGGATTCTTCATTGGATTCTTCCACCTTGTTTTGACTAATCTAAAGCTGTTTAAGTAGGATAATTAGGGTTAATTAGTGTTAGGGTTCCGAATCCCAGATTCCTAATTTTGGGATGAGTGTCGCACCCGTATTGGATTCTTCAGCCAATTCTGATCGCACCCACGGTTCGTGTAACCTTGTATAAAAGTAATCTCCCCCTATGAAACGATCAATCCCTAGGATCACATTATCACCATTTCAAATTTTCCAGGAGAGCCAAGTACCCAGCCAGGAAAAAGTTTTGGAAAAACCACTCCATATATTTGAGGCCAATGAAACAGTTTTTTTGTCTTTTCAAATCCAATCAATCACTGAGCAATTTCTCAAATATTTGGCTCTTAAAACATCACTCCATAGGCCTGTGCCAAACAGGCCCCTCCACAAGCTTTTGAGACTAAGTGCCACCAAACCAAAGAGGGTTTTTAATACCCCATCCCCCCAAAGCTTTTGGCATATACAGATTTTTTCCTATCGAGCCAAATGAAACTTCCTCTTATCTGCATTACCAGACCATAGAAAATGTATCATTTTCTTTCTTATGCTGTTGAGAATAGACATAGGTATCTTAGCCAGAGACATCCAATATAATTATATACAGGAATACTGAGGACTGCTTTTACTAGAATTAATCTGCCACCCAAGGACAGGCATTTATAGCACCAGCTGTCACGGACCTAGACTTTTCTATCCATCTCGAGCGTCCCATATCGTCCGAAATTCTAGACACAGGTGGCACCAGTGTGATATTGCTAGTTGGGCTTGGCCATCAACCGCAAGTACCACCCAGACTACGCCTTACCGAAACCAATCTGACCGAACCCACGTCAAACACCATAGAGTTGTGCGGAATGTCAAGTGCTCGTTTCACCGTAGACGATGCATCCAACAACATCGCCACCCAACCTTAGACAACACAGTCTGTCATAGTGCCACCCCCGAGCCAACACTCAAACGACGGATTGCCCAACGCGTGCCAATGCGCTCACCATGGTGCCTGAATGTACTGTCCAAGCATTTCGACCAGATACCAACGCTGCAACCTTTAAGTCATTGAATGGTAGCGACATCGCACATTGCATTGCCAACCGCGCCATCCTCCGTCGAGCCTGCTACGCAGCATCTCACCAATTTGTCTTGTCATACTCGACTCGACATCATCTTTGGTCCTCCTGGCGATCAAACACGCTAGTGCACCGTCCTGTCCAACTAAGGCTACAACCAACAGCCGGCCACCAAGGCTACCAAAATGTCTTGGCCTCGTCGTGCACCCAAGTGATGCATCCCGGCATGCCCTTCGTCATGGTCTTGCCATGCATCCTTAAGTAATGCATCCCGGCAAGCCCTCTGTCACGCCACTGCCAATGGCATTCAGCACAGGGTCGTTACATTCTCCCCCACTTAAAGATGTTGACATCCTCGTCAACGCAGCTCCACCGGTACCTCCAATGAAAGGGGCGTTGCTGGTGAAGAGAAACTTCCGCGTTTGTCGAAACCGAACGTGCGCTCTGATACCCGTGACACCAGCAGCTTATCCTTTTTTCTACCTTATTTAATAGCCACACCCAATCCTTTGAGAAATAGCAGTTAGATTTCAAAAAATATCCCATATACTTGAACCCAATTTCGAAAGGCTCTAACTTAATAGGTAAAAAGTTTAGAACTTCTGCTAAGACATCATCCTTCACACCATTTTGTAAGAAACAGGATTTTTGATAACTTACCTCCATCCCTGAGGCATTACAGAATAATTTGATAATTTCATTATATGTATCCCATTCCTCAACTGACCCAATCCCAAAGATAAGAACATCATCCACAAATAACAAATGGGTAATATAACGTGAAGAAGAGACCTTGACACCAGCGAGTTTTTTCTCCCTTTTAGCCATCCCTATCAGTCTGCTTAGGTCTTCAATCACTAACAAGAAAAGTAATGGTGATAAAGGGAAACCCTGCCTATGTCCTCTAGAACTGTTAAAAAAAATTGTGAGAGAACCATTAATAAGGGCAGCAAACTTGGTTGATTTGATACAAGACATGATCCAATCAGTTACTTCCAGTGGAAGTCCAATTTGTAGAAGTACTGGCCTGGGATACACCCAATCGACTCTGTCATATGCTTGTACAAGATCCATTTTTAATATCATAGCATTCAGTTTTTTAACTTTTATTGTATGCGAGCTCTCCTGGGCAACACCAATAGCATCCAATATCTGTCTATTGGACAAAAAACCAAATTGCTCCTTTGACATGCATTTTGCAAGCTTTGGTTTAATCCCGTTGGATATAATTTTAGTGATGATCTTATTTACCAGGTTACAAAGTGAGATACGCCTATAGTCATTAAAAGACTCAGGCTTAGAGCACTTAGGGATGTGAGCAATGAAAGTCGAATTTAAAGAACCTGAAACATACCCTTTCCTCCTGGATTCTGCTATCACCTCCAAAAGATCTTTGCCCACAATGTCAAAAAACTAATGAAAAAACTCAACAGTCCAGCGATTAGGACCTGGAATTTTTGACCTTGCAAATTTCTTTAAAACTGTTTCAATCTCTTTCAAAGTGACTTCCCTTCCCACGTTAATACCTTCTTCTTCAGAAAAGAATCTGGGGTATTGTTGAATAACTTTCATCTGAGAAGCAATATTTGAAATGCCAAGATGCTTAAAAACAACTTCAAAATGATTGGCTACAGCATTCTCCAGATCACCTTGCTTGCATATAACATTCCCCTAACTGTCTTTCATATCCCAAATGGTGTTTACTGTTCTTCAATAATTAGCAAATTTATGGAAAAAAATTGAGTTATAGTCCCCCTGCTGAATCCAAACAGCCCTGCTTCTCAGTCTCCATGATTCCTCTTCAATTTTTAATATCTTAGACTTCTTAGCTTCAAGATGCAATAGTTCATTCTTTTCGTCATTTAAAATGCCAGATGAATTTGTATTGAATAAGAATTCAATATTTTCCTTGATGCTTAACAACTCCTGTTTCAGCCTTGCTTTCTTTTCTTTTTCCCAATTACAAACAACCTTCTTAAGATTCTTCAATTTCATCTGAAGTCTGTGCATAGCAGTACCCCCCGGATCATCCTCCACAGAGTTCCAGAAATCCCTAACCAATTGAGAGAATTCCCCATCTTCTAACCATATATGATTAAATTTAAAGGGAAATTTCTAAGACTGTTGTACAGCTTCAAATTGCAAACAGATAGGAACATGATTAGAAATACACAAACTAATAGACCACGATCTGACACGAGGAAGTAGATCAGCTAAACCCTCCGAGATAAAAAAACCTGTCTAAAGGTTTAGATACAGTCGCCTCCCCAGTTCTACCATTTCTCCATGTAGTGGATAAGGAAGCGGGAACATCTATAAGTTTATTATCCTGGAAAAATTTGCAGAAGTAGTCTGAGAGAGGATCCAATCTAGGAGAGGGAACCCAAACTTTTCGAGCAAATAATGTCAGATTCAAGTCGCCGCCAAGAATAACAAAAGGATCTCTAAGAAAGCCAGACTCCCCCACAGAATCCCAAAACTCCTGCATTCTGACATACAGGCCATAACAATTTATTATAGAAATCATCTCATCAAATCCTCTAACTTTCCCTTCCAGAAGGATACCTGCACAGGTTTTGAAAGGTTTAAAACCAGCATAGATCCATCTTAAACTCGTATCTATCAAGCACCGAGAGGGATCCAATTTTTTGAGGTGTATTTCTTTTTCTAAATTTAAACTCAAGAAATTTGCTCTCTCTTGATTTATAGATCCAGGTTTAAGTTTTAAGTTTTTATTTTATAAACGAACATCTATTTTTTAATTACTTTTCATAATATTTTATTTTATTAACCAACATGGATTTTTTTAAAATACTTTCCATAATTTTGATACCTGCACAGGTTTTGAAAGGTTTAAAACCAGCATAAATCCATCTTAAACTTGTATCTATCAAGCACCGAGAGGGATCCAATTTCTTGAGGTGTATTTCTTTTTCTAAATTTAAACTCAAGAAATTTGCTCTCTCTTGATTTATAGATCCAGGTTTAAGTTTTAAGTTTTTATTTTATAAACGAACATCTATTTTTTAATTACTTTTCATAATATTTTATTTTATGAACCAACATGGATTTTTTTTAAATACTTTCCATAATTTTTTATTTTTTGAGCCGACATAAATTTTTTTAATTAAAAAAATTACTTTTTTAAGTTTTATTAGATGTAACGCTACATACGCGTTACAACATCTCCCCCATACTGGGTTGTAGAGCACCTCGTTTCACTAGGTGCAATTAGCTAATGATGGATTCCAGATAACCAGTAGGCCCCCAAATAAGCCATTGGCATCAATGGCGCAAACTTCCCATCCAGGAAAGTTTACTAGCCAAGCACATAGTTTCTTGAATCATAACCACATCCAGATGTATAATTTCAAAAATCCTCTTCAGGGCGTTAAATTTAGGTGAACCCCCCACACCTCGAATATTAAAAGATGTAATTAACATTAATGAACAAATTCCAAGGCCCGCTCTGCTCTAAGGGCCTTATCATCATGAAACGAACCAATGTCCGAGGATGTAGAAACAACTTCTCTCAATCTGACATATAAGGGGGCAAAAATTTGTCCCACAGACATATCTCCATCAAGATTCTTAGAAACCCAAGTCAAAAGATTTTTTTGAGATTTTTTTTTCCGAAGTGTAACATTTTGGAAGTGGATGGAATTAATGCAAGAAACCTCCTATTTCGATGGCTTGTTAGAAAAAATCATTAGAGAGCTCTTTCCCCTCCCGCCATTACCAAAGGGAGAAGGTAAGGACATTATCGATTTACTAGAAGCTTGACAACAACTCTTATCAGTAGGATCCCCATCCATCCTTGACAAAATAACCCTCGCCAAAAAAGTAGGATCAAGAGTAGGAACAGTAGAAATGGATGAATTTACCCTAATCCCAACAGGATCAGAGGTCACATTAAGAAATTTTGAAAAAGAATCTGAAGGGCATAAAGAGGATTGAAGAGGGATACAGTTCTGCGTGTTAGAGACCATTGGGATGGCCTCCTTCAATAGAGAAGGATTATTCAAACACTCGTTTATCCTAGAGCCACCAGAAAAAGCCTTCCCAATAGGCAAAGAATACCCCGAACCCCCAGAAGAAAGATGCCTATTAGTTTCCAAACACTCAACGACCTCCTCAGTATTAATACCAGGTCTAGATTTATCTATCGAAACAAAGGGAGATGGAGAAAAATGGAAGTCTTCAATATATAATCAGGATCTTCAGATGAAAGAGTACTATAAAAAGAGGGGAACGGAGATTCTAGCTTACTCAAAAATAAATCCAAGTCCAACGTCGCTTTGTCGTCGAGAAGAAGCATTTGCATGTCCCCCAGAGTGACTCCCCCGTTTAGATGTGCATTTGCAAGAAAGTCCATCATCAATCGCTCCTCCTATCCAAACTCTTCATCAGAATCACTAGAAGAAAGAAAACCGGGACATTTATCCTTTAAAAGGCCAATCTTCCTATAGCGAAAGCACCAGAAGGGAATCCCACGATAATTGAGCCTCTATAAGAAAGAGTATTCCCCCAGCTAATCTCCACCTCCGTGGGTAATCCAGATTCTTCATCAAAATTACTAGAAGAAAGAATACTGGGACATTTATCCTTTAAATGGCCAATCTTCCTATAGCGAAAGCACCAAAAGGGAATCCCACGATAACCGAGTCTCTATAAGAAAGATTATTCCCCCCAGCTAATCCCACCTCCACGAGTAATCCTTTTTGAACATTAAATTCAATAAGAATAGTCGCCATTTGTTTGTCTTCACCATATAACATTTCTTTATCCAAGTGAATGAATTTACCAATACGATTTGCCAAATCCACAAACACAAACTGAGTCCATAACTCTAGTGGAAAACCAGGAAGCAAACACCACAAATGACGAACCACCACACGCTCCTTTAAAGGATCAAATGTAGGATGTCGGTGGTTGAGCACTACGAAACCGCTCCCAATAACCCACGACTTTGATAAAATAAGCATCGAATGCTCCACCGATAAGAAATGGAAACACAGCCATCCATTTACCAACATGTTGAGCTTCGGGTTGTATCCCACAAGAGGCTTCCAATGAACCCTATGTTGGTTGTGGAGCCTGATCTTCCAGATTCAAAGATGTTCTTCAGTCGTGTTTGTACCCCAGGCTTACTGTACACTTGTTCCTCAACCTGGGGGTTCGGGTACGCCAACAGTTTACGGGCCCATGGTTTTGGGTAACCCGTGGTATTTTCCCATTGTATTTCCCCTATAAAAGAAAGACATTGCAACACGGTTAGGGTTGATGTATTAAGTATTATGCATTGTAAAGATCTCTGAGATCGTAAAGAGAGACTGTGAGAAAGTGAAGAGGAAGTGCAGTGGATGTGCTGCAGGTTGTATCCCTTCATTTGTTGGATGGTATAATAATAAGGACTGGCAATTTCAGTGTGGGCGTAGCATGATATATTGGTGTCTCTCTTGTAATGTGTTTGTGTAATTTGTATTTGCATCTTGTTTATTGTTATTGCTCTGCGATCATGATTTTCTAACAATTAGTATCAGAGCCAAAGGTCTATTTGGCAGATAAACACGTAGGAAACTAGGGTTTCTGGTTCGAGTGGGAGCAATGGCAGAAGAAGGAAATTTTAAGGTCGAGAAATTTAATGGCCAAAACTACCAGTTACGGAAGCTGCAAATGGAGGACTATCTGTACCAGAAGGATCTATTCCTATCGTTGGGAGGGAGAGCAAAGCTGTTGGCGGCTATGAAGGACGAAGAATGGAGGTTCTTGACAAAAAGGCACTGGGAACAATACAGTTGTCCCTAGCTTCGTCGGTGGCTTTCAATATCTCAAAAGAAAAGACAACGAAAGGTTTGATGAGCGCATTGGGTAAGCTATATGAAAAACCCTCGACCTCCAACAAGGTATTTCTAATGAAGTGTTTATTTAATATGAAGATGTCTGAAGGTGGATCTGTTGCTGATCATTTAAATGAATTTAATACGATTACAAATCAACTAAGTTCTGTAAGTGTGAACTTTAATGATGAGGTTAGGGCTCTTCTAATCTTGTGTTCATTGCCAGAAAGCTGGAATGGCTTGGTCATGGCTGTAAGTAACTCTGTCTCTGGTTCAAACACCTTGATATTTGATGATGTTGTTAGTGTTATTCTTCGCGAGGAAATGCGAAAAAAAAAACACAAGTGAGACATCAGGTAATGCGTTGACCATGGAGAGTAGGGGAAGACAAAGGGAGAAAGGAAAGAGCCAAGGTAATCGTGGCAAGTCTAAAACGGGCAGATCCAAGTCCAAACTGGGAAAAATAGAGTGTTGGAACTGTGGAAAGAAGGGACATCTGAAGAAAGACTGCAGATCTCTAAAAAAGAAAGGAGATGGACAGCGGGAAACTACCCAAGAAGCAAATGTAGCAAGTGATGTGTTATAAGATACTTTGATTCTTGCATTAGATAATACTAGTGATTATTGGGTAGTAGAGTCAGGAGCTTCATGTCATGCTACACCCCATAGGAAATATTTTCATGATTATGTTCTAGGCGATTTTGGACATGTTTTATTGGGTGATGATGAGCCATGTAAAATTGTTGGAATGGGTAAGGTATGGATAAAATTTAAGAATGGAACTGAATGGCTGCTAAAAGATGTTAGGCATATTCCTACTATGAAAAAAAATCTAATCTCAATAGGGCAGTTGGGAGATGGCGGTTGTCTATCTACGTTTGGAGAAACGTGGTGGAAGGTCACTAAAGGATCAATGGTGATAGCAAAAGGAGACAGGGTAGGTACGTTATATTTATGTCCTCATAATACTGACCATTCTATCTCTTTAGCTTCCACAGGAACAGATACAGCATTGTGGTATCATAGGCTTGGCCACATGAGTAAGAAGGGGATGCAGATTCTCCACTCAAGGAAGTTGCTGCCAGATTTGAAGCAGGTAAGTTTGGAATTCTGTGAGAACTATGTTTGTGGAAAACAGAAGAGAGTCGGATTTCTCAGGGTTGGGAAACAGAAGAAGAATGAAAAGTTAGAGCTTATGCATACAAATGTATGGGGACCGGCTCAGGTACAATATCTTGGTGGCTCTCATTATTATGTTACATTTATTGATGATGCAACTAGGAAAACTTGGGTTTATTGCATTAGACAGAAATCTGATGTGTTTGCTACTTTTAAGAAGTGGAAAGCTTTGGCTGAGAATGAGACAGGAAAAAGGTTGAAGTGTCTCAAATCTGATAATGGAGGTGAGTATTGCGGCAAGGAGTTTGATAGTTATTGTTTATACCATGGGATTCGTAGAGAGAAGACAGTCCCAAGAACACCACAAGAAAATGGTGTGTCAGAAAGGATGAATAGAATGATCATGGAGCGTGTAAGGTGTATGAGATTGCACGCAGGGTTGCCCTTACATTTTTGGGCAGATGCTGTAAACACTGTTGTTTATTTAATAAACAAATGACCTTCAAGTGCTTTGGAAGGTGGTATTCCAGAGGAGGCATGGACAGATAAAAAGGTAAACTACTCATTTTTTAGAACTCCTGGTTGTGAAGCATGTGTCCATATTGATAAAGAAAATAGAACAAAGCTTGAAGCTAAATCCAAGAAATGTATCTTTATTGGATATGGGGTTGATGAATTTGGTTATCACTTATGGGATTATGAAAATAACAAAATCATCGGGAGTAGAGATGTGATATTCAATGAAAAGGTCATGTATAAAGATCAGTTGCAAGGAAAGAAACGGGAAAAAGAAAACACAGAGTACACAATACTTGATGAAATTGAAGAAAATGAAGTTCCAAAGGTGCCAAAAAAATCAAGAACAGCAGCAAGAGTACCTGAAACTCCTGCAAGTGTAAGAAGATCTACCAAGTTAAGTAAACTCCCTGAACGATACTCTCCTTCAATGTATTATTTATAGATGACTGAAGCTGGTGAACCATAATGTTATGAAGAAGCAATGCAGGTGGAAACTAGAAAGAAGTGGGAGCAAGGCATGAATGAGGAGATGGACTCATTGGTAGGAAATCAGACTTGGGATTTGGTTCAGTTACCTGCTGCTAAAAGAGCATTGCAGAACAAATGGATTTACAGGTTGAAAGAAGAAGGAGGTAAGAAGCGGTACAAGGCCAGACTTGTTGTAAAGGGGTTTGCACAGAAGAAAGGTATAGATTTTGATGAAATATTTTCTCCTGTTGTTAAAATGACTTCAATTAGGACTATTTTAAGTCTAGTGGCGGTAGAAGATTTGCATATTGAACAGTTAGATGTAAAAACAACCTTTCTCCATGGGGATTTAGAGGAAGAGATATATATGCAACAACCACAAGGGTATGAGGTCAAAGGGAAGGAGGATTTGGTATGCAGGTTGAAGAAGAGCTTGTATGGCTTGAAGCAAGCTCCAAGGTAGTGGTATTTAAAATTTAACAGGTTTATGACAGAACAAGGTTATAGTAGATGTCATTTTGACCACTGTGTTTATTTGAAGAGACTAGACAATGAAATATATATTATCTTGTTATTGTATGTGGATGACATGCTTGTTGCAAGGTCTAACATGCAGGATATAAATGTACTCAAAAGGAAGCTAGCTAATTCATTTGCGATGAAGGATTTGGGTGCTGCAAAGCAAATCCTTGGTATGAGAATAACAAGAGACAGAAAAAATCGCAAATTGACATTGTCTCAGAGTGAGTACATACAAAAGGTATTGGAGAGGTTCAGAATGCAGAATGCAAAACCAGTTAGTACACCTTTGGCCAGCCATTTCAATCTAAGTAAGGAAATGTGTCCCAAGGCACAGGAAGAGATAGATTACATGTCCAAGATTCCCTATTCATCAGTAGTTGGCATTTTGATGTATACCATGGTGTGCACAAGACCAGATATTGCACATGCAGTGGGAGTTGTGAGCAAATATATGAACAATCCAGGTAAAGAACATTGGAAGGCAGTATAGTGGATTCTTAGGTATTTGAGAGGTACTACCACTCATGCATTATGTTTTGGAGGTTCAAACACTGTTCTACAAAGATATGTTGATGCAGATATGGTATGTGTTTACTGTAGGTGGAACAACAGTAAGTTGGATTTCGAAACTGCAAAAGGTTGTTGCACTTTCAACAACGAAAGCAAAGTATGTTGTTGTTACAGAGGCTAGTAAAGAGATGATTTGGTTGCAGAGATTTATGGAGGAATTGGGTAAGAAGCAGAAGAATAGCAGGTTGTATAGTGACAGCCAGAGTGCCATTCATCTTGCAAAGAACTCAGCATTCCATTCCAGGACTAAACATATACAGCTCAAGTACCATTTCAGACGCTTTGTTCTGGAAGATGAACTGTTGAAGCTGGAAAAGATACATACTAGCCAGAATCCTGCAGACATGTTGACAAAGGTAGTGACCAAAGAGAAACTAAGTTCTTGCTCGGTTTCAGTTGGCCTTCTAGCATGAAGATGAAGACGAGAAATTTGCCAAGTCCAAGTCCAGCAAGTGCAGCAGCGATGGGGTTGTTGTGATCAGTCTCCAAGTGGGAGATTGTTGGTTGTGGAGCCTGATCTTCCAGATTCAGAGATGTTATTCAGTCGTGTTTGTACCCCAGGCTTACTGTACACTCGTTCCTCAACCTTGGGGTTTGGGGCTGTTTTCGCCAACAGTTTACAGGCCCATGGTTTTGGGTAACCCGTGGTATTTTCCCATTGTATTTCCCCTATAAAAGAAAAACATTGTAACACGGCTAGGGTTGATGTATTAGGTATTATGCATTGTAAAGATCTCTGAGATCGTAAAGGGAGACTGTGAGAAAGTGAAGAGGAAGTGCAGTGGATGTGTTGCAGGTTGTATCCCTTCATTTGCTGGATGGTATAATAATAAGGACTGGCAATTTCAGTGTGGACGTAGCCCATCTTGGATGAACCACGATATATTGGTGTCTCTTTTGTAATGTATTTGTGTAATTTGTATTTGCATCTTGTTTATTGTTATTGCTCTGCGATCCTGTTTTTCTAGCACCCTAACCCATTCCAAGAGCTCCAATCATTTAAGGGAGATATATTTAGGGCGGCAAACCAAGGATCTCGACGATATCCCTTCCATCCTTCCCATATTCACATCTCGACCAATAACCAGATGAATCTTCTCTTCCCAAATTTTGAAGGCCTTCCTAGCCCAACAGGCCTTCGCTTATTTTACCAGAAACCTTCCAACCTCCAAGTTCTTTCGATTCAGCAAAAAGATTAGGGTTTTTTCCTTTCTCTTCTAAACCCTTCTCCCGAGGCGAGGCACTTGACAAAAGTGTGCCAGATCCAACTCGTATAGCTCAATCAAAGCCATATGCCATATGGCCTACTCACAGGCCTCCAATTGCCATCCAAAATCTTAACCGAACAGGTACGAGCTCCATAATGGTTACAAAAGTTTGTATCCACTGACAAAGAAACATTAGCTATCCCATCTAGGACCCCTTTTCCAGCCTGCGATGTTGACATATTTTGGAGGATATTCCGGGAAGGTGATTCGAAAAAATCGATCCAACAAGCAGGGCTCCAATCCAAATCATCCTGTGCCACCAACCCCGCCATCATCATACCACAGGTACCAACAAAAACACTGCATCAAAATCGCCACCAGCTACAAATCCTAAGAAAAAACTAAACTAAAGAACATATAAAATTCCCACTTTTTGTCATGGTTGGTACTAGGTTCTCGCAGAACAAGAACTTGACTCCATGTCTACTTCAGTAGCAAGATGACGAATCAAATCTGTCAAAAACAAAAAAAACTAACCAGGGTGTCCATCGGGGTAAAGGTCATTATGTGATCCGACAAACTCAAATTTACTTTTTCAACCATAGCCCTCTTCCTAAGAGGAAGAAGTTATTCCAAAGCAATTTGAATTGTTAAACTTCGAGGTCGCAAATTGTTCCACGGAAGGGAATTTATTGCATACAATAACAAAATAACATCAGGATCTAAATGTTAAAACCCTGAAAGAGCAGATTCAGAACATAGCAAATGGTTACATGAGTTCAAGGGTAATAACAGATATTACGTGATATTGCACCCGATTGATAACAACCCTAGAATCTTCCCGGCAGTGCAATATCACAGTACCAAAGGAATTTAATTAAGCCACAAATAAAAACAGAGTTAATTAGTCATTGATAAAATCACCATAAAATCATTCCACCACTACTGTGTTTTGCTCCCCAGAACTTGGTCAGAGTTCACAGAACGAACATTGAAGCAATATGATTCACGTGGCTGCAAAAGATTTCATGAATTCACGTAGAATGCCCCCCAAATGTTGGTCTTAAAATGCTCTAAGGTTAGACTATTACATGCTTAATAACCAGATTATTATGGGATCAGAAACCCTAACTTACAGATACTACACATCAATATATGTTTTAGGCCTTGTATATTCGTCATATAATTGGAAATAGCCATGAATTCCAGAACTAAACTTAAAGAGATCAAACAAGTTATTCACACAATGGACACAATACTTATATTAGGGAAACCAATGTAGCAGGGGAAAACCCACTGCAGAAAGAGAGATGCAGTTATCTCGTCAATTGATGCTTGATACATTTGCTTGGCGCTCTCTAATCTCCTTGAGCAGCACTTATTATTCAAAAGTTACAATGAGAATGGTGATTTAACCTATCTCTGTCTTCCCTATTTACAGGTGATAGGGTGATTGACATAGTCAATCTTTATAACTCACTTTCTTAGAATACTTAATTTTTATCAAAAGCTATAATTTACAAGAAGTTTTATATGCAACCACATAGGTGCCTGGAGTTGATAAAAAAATGTAAAGGGTTTACCAAGTTATCAGCCATTATAATAGTTGTGAGTCTCAAAGACATAACGATCCAAGTGTTAAAACACAGCAATAGAAGTCACTAAGAAACCATTAACATCCTCAATATGATGTCCAATTGCATACTGCATGCCACTAGGGCTCAAATTGGACGTTGGAAAGAAACACCTCTTTGCTAACCAATGCTCAAAACGTACCTTGATTTTCAGCAAGGCTCTTTAAAAGTTAAAACATCATTCCCTTTTGAAGAAGCTCCAATTTGCATCCACTACCATGTTAGGAACCAAAGATGTTGCCCTACATTATTGATTAATTCAAATGTATATATAAAAGAACTCAGACTTGAGGTCTAAGAGATGTTCAACCTAAGAAATGAATTCCTAGAAGTATGTCATTATTAATTTATTAATTCTTTGATTAAATCCTAATCAATTTTTTCTCAAATTCGATTTTGCTTTGGGGTAAGAGGTCCAGTAGACTAAGTAGGTCTCAAAGGGCATTGCAAAGACAAAACAAACAAACTACACAAGCATGCATGTCCATGCACAAACGCAGATACATAGAACTTCCAAATAGCTTAAAGGGCTTTGGCCTTAGTTATTTGCAACAAAACCACAAGATGACCATCCAAAAAACAGGTATTCCAAAAGAGCACCATCTTGCAAGACAGAGGCTCAAAAATAATCTACTTGTTTTATGTTCAAAGACTGCCCAAAATGGTTTAGCCTTTTAAATAATCCTAAACTAAATGGAAGAAACTTCCTTCCCATAACAAAGGCAATATTATAATTAAATGAACTGTATATAACATAGTAGCAATATTCAAGTACAAATACAATTTGATACAGAAAAAATACATAAAGGAAAATTCCAGTACAACTAAAATACTTTAGTAGACATCTCATAAATAATATGCATTTTTAAAATTTTAGAAAATTTAAATATATACATTAAAATAGAATTTAATAGGTAAGTATGGGCTCATGGCCTCTATGTATGTAATTTTTTAATGTTGATTAAGTAATATGTAGTGACATGTACTCAAAAGGACTAAGACAAATCCTATATCATCATACATCCATTACAACTAAGACTGTACAAATCTCTCCCCCGTTTCAAGGGTATTGGGTATTGTATGGTCCATCCAAGCCAGCTTTCAGCTTATGCCCACACAATATCCTTACATTAAGTACCATATATAATAAAAGTGAGTGTCATGTATAATAAGGATGGACAAAAAGAGATGGATTGATGCTAGAGAAAAAGAGCAAACCCAAAAATAAAATAACTAGACACCTAACTTGAAAGGGAGTTTTTGGAAGAATCACTTATTTAAGTAAAAAGAGGATTTGAATCATTTTTAAAAGTGTATTTTCATAAATATATGTTAAAACTTAATACAAAAAGAATTTCGTCAATGACCTAAGTAAAACAGCTTAGATAGATATATGACAGACAATTCATCAATTATAGACTAGATACATGGCAGACAATTCATCAATTATAGACAAGTCTGAATTTAACAAAGAATATCCATGGAAGCTTAATAGTCGTGAAACTTTCTTTGATATTTGGGCTTTACAGATTGTGCCAAATTGGCTTCAAGAAATAGTAACCACAAACTAGCAAAAACAACCATTATTCAAGCACAACGACAAATGCTCATGTTGATCAGGGATGGTGCCACAATACCATTACTGGCACTGATTCATGTAAGAGCTGTGATCCATGCAAGAGTTGTCTCAACAAGTGATCATACCAGAGATCCACATAGAAATAGTTGCCGAGTTGTTCTTGTGTACATGACTTTTCAGTGATGCACACCAAAGTGACCAGATTGTTTGCTCCTTGTGATAGCCCGATAGGTGCACATTGAATGTCATAATCTATCTAGGATCTGCACTTTTACAAAGAGGTCTTTGATACTCCGCTATAGAATCATATGCACTCATTGTGAACGGAGATTCTGCAAAGCACCTGTATTAATTTTTTCTCATTAGTATAAGCAGCTTGAAACAAAGACTGTCGGAAAATCCCACTACGAAACACAGATGTCACAAATGCACAGGTTATACCATCATGCATCAAGGTCTGTACTTCCCAAATGGAGGTGCACACTTATACCTCAGCTCATGCCAGAAAGCATTTGCCTTGTCACCTAAAAATGGCTCCAACTGTTGCATAAACTCATCTTCATTGCCGAAAGTGATCAAATTGTGCTTCCCTTCTTGTTTCCTGAGTCTTGAGAACCAAAGAGAGAACACAAGGTGAACAAGGACTGTCGGATCTTGGTCCCCAAGGATGGCCTCAAGTTCCCGACGAATCCAGGGTTCCAATCGGCGTTCTATTCTAGCCTTTTCATTCAATTCACCTGCGATGTTCTGGATGGGATAACAATAATTAGAATGAACTTTCTATGTTTACCACAAAACTTTTAAAATCCCATAAACTAAAAGTTTATTGACAAGTGTCAAGAATCGATCATTGCATCAAGAAATTCCAGAAATTACACTGCATTCTAAGACAATTCACATAATGTCATAACTTGATTTGCGAACTAATGATAAAAAATGAACTGTATGACCTGCTTTATGTTAGTTCTCTTTTGAAGACGAGGTGGAATAGCTCTTAGGCCTTTTTTGTATATGCTGCAAAATGATAGCAAACAAAATTATCAGGGCAAAGCAATAATGATCTTAGAACTAATAATGTTAGGCAAAGGACCAACAGACTGAAACTAAGTGTGCACAAAATTGACTTTTTATCACTGCACTAAATACAATCAACTTCTTAGAAAACAAAATAATGTTCTAGAGCATAAGAGTACCAACAGATGATTTATGCCAATCTATTTATTAATCCGGAAATAAATATTTAGGTGATATTCCATCTTGGAATAATCTAATTAAAACCGTTGTTATTTATTATTGTAGAGGAAGAAACAAAACCCAGACTTGATTTGGGCACTAGTTCACAGGAGAATGGAGGTAATAGACTTAATACCAGGTAAAGAGATTCTATTGTTACTCATTCAGTGCTTGGTGTTTGCTGCACCACAACTGCTAAGTGCTAACCTGACTTAACTCACAATTTTTTAGTTTCCATAGGCTTGGCAGAAGCTCTAGAACTGAGAGAATCCAAAAAATTCTCAGCAAGGCATAACAGAGTAAAATGGGGCTACATGACAAAGGGGTGAATGCCTCCATATAGTACGGTTCTTTTCTCCAGATATTAAGTGTGTTATTGATTGTATACTTGTACGCTAATATAGGCATATTTAAGCCTAGAAAAACACCTTTATTTCCAGATTCTTAAATACAGTCCAGCAAACCATAGGAGAAGAAATGTTATCTGAAATAGTAAAACAGCAAAGGGCTACAATTGGACCAGAGTCTGAAAATTTGGGCAGTAGGGTAAATGGTAGAATATGTTGA
Organism: Larix kaempferi; assembly: GCA_027924585.1. Classification (NCBI taxonomy): domain Eukaryota; kingdom Viridiplantae; phylum Streptophyta; class Pinopsida; order Pinales; family Pinaceae; genus Larix; species Larix kaempferi. The sequence goes on from BSBM01001402.1 coordinate 13,791,559, forward strand.
TTTTTGTACCTTGGAGGTGTTCCCCTAGTGACTTGGTGCGTAAGTCATTAAATGGGGAAAAGTGACATGACCCTTAGCATTAATTTCATGAGATGTGAAATTAATTTCACTTTAGAGTTATAAAGTGACTTTTTGAAGTATTTAATGAGAGTTGAGTGAAATTAAATATTTATGGAGAGAAAAGTGAATTTATCTCATCCATTGACTTTCCATCACCAGATTCAATGTGGGCCCTTGGATCTTGTGACCCTTCATTACCCTCATTGAGAAAACAAAAAGACTGTGGCAAAGAAGAGGCACATTCATTCATCCATGAGAAAGTGGAGAAGTTGACTTCTTGAGAAGAGAAGGATGCAGGAGAGAGAGAGAGAGATTGATAGGCACGAATCCCAAGACATTCAAACAGCAATTTGAAGGCACAAAAATCGAGGAGCAGCACTCAGCTCGACGAGGGAACATGCTGCACGCATTTCCAGGAAGTGGCACAATTTTTGAGGAGCTGATTCTGAGGATTTAATTCAGTCCATACAGCAGCAGTCCGTACAGAGAGATTCTGTAGCAGACAGCACAAATTTCGAGGCATGGAGGGCACAAAATTCGAGGCAGTTCAGTACTGTGATAATGGGCACAAAAACCAAGAAATGCAGACAGTACAGCAGGAACAATTTTCGAGGAGGTGACTGTACTTTTCAGGCAGTCCGTACTGTACTTTTTCAGCACACATTTTGAGGAGGTTATGCACATAAAACGAGGCAGTCAAGGCACTTTTTTCATGGCTAGAAATTGATCTTCTGTTTGTGATAAGTTGTGCTTGTATTTCTAATTATACTGCTGTACATTTGAAGAAGAAATAAAAATAACTCTCTCTCACAGGTTTTCCCCATTGGGGTTTTTCCTGGGGCATTTGCCCAAAAATTCTGAGTATGAAATTATATGTGTGTGCATTTTTTTCTGCTCACAAGTATTGGTAATTTTCTCTAGTGTTTCAAGCACAGATTGTTTATGAATGGGGTTGCGCATTAAACTTTGATGTTTTGAGAAAAACTTGAAACTGGGTTGGGAAGTGAAACTTCTACAGAATAGGGTTTCATTAGAAAAATATTGTCAGTAAAGTAGGAAAGAGGGCAGGGGATAAGAAATCAGAAAACAAACCACAAAATAAAGGAGAAAGGGATAGGGATGTTAATGTCAATGCTGTGCTCTTAATTGATGGACTGGTAACAACTTAGAAGTAGAGAACTATTTCCACAATCATCTTTCCAGCTACCAGCCAGCAATTTTCTGCAACATAGGACTTGAACATAAGTATCACATCGTAATTTCATTCATTATGTAACTACAACCTTAACAGGTAGTTTCATCCAGCTATAATGTTCAGAGGCATGGCAGCAGAAATGTTCATAAAAAAAACATAAATTCATGAGATTTCATTAATAAATTCGACTCACATCTACCATCAACCTCATTAAAAGTATCTTAAACTGAGATCGCAAAGTTGATAGCTACAACCTTGAAGTCATTCTCTTACTTTTCAAACCAATAAAACTCCCCAACACACACCTTGAGAAGGCATTGCAGGAGTTTCAAAGAAGCTAGATGTCAGTACAAAGAAGGATGGGGAACCTCCAAGAGCACTACATTGATTTCTCATTGCTAGCTTCAATTGTGATACTTCAGCACTGACTGCAAACCATGTATCAGGTATCAGGGAAGAATTGAGTCAACTGCTCAAAGTTCAATGGGAAGGCTTTAGCGCTGATAACCCCAACTACATTACCAACACTGCTGATGCAGGACCATTCTGTTCCACGGTTGATACTCAACTTTCATAACATTTTTACCTTAAATGCTGCTCAGAAGATGTCAGTAAACTTTATGGCTACAGTTCGTGAGCAGGAAGCAAAGAAGCCATATGGCCCTATAATTACTTTTCTAAATATCACAGATGGCTCAAGCTGGGAGCTATAGAGACTCGGCATTTGACACTGGAGATCATTATTCCCACCTCCACATGTTAAGTTTCCATATAGATTACATAGCCTTCAAGGTACCATCTTCTCAGCCATGAAATTAATTAAGATAGATCTGTTGCCCTGAAATTTTGAATATGTAATATGTATACTCTATTGATTAAGGAAAGAGAATTTAAGTAAGCTGAACGAAGGCCTAGCTCAACCAATAAACTGGGGGTTGAGGGGAAAGGAGATCCTGGTTGGTGGGGAAGGACCTTCCTCTCACAATATAACCTCAGGATTCCTACCAAGCCCAACAAATGGGGAAACGAGCCTCTCCCCATACCTTCCTTTATGGGTAAGTCAATTGATCACCGTCGACCATAGAATAAGCCAAACAGACCCCTTCCTTTAACATTCTTTAAAATCGAGGTCTATCGGGTTGTAGAACAATGTAGTTAGTGTTTAGTATGGAAATCTTATAATCCAATTTTCTTTAATACATACTCCACTAGTTCATCAAATTTCTGTGAAGAACCTGCAACAATTAATTAATGAAAACACACGAGATAACAGAAATAACAGAACTCAAAATCGTTTTCTTGATCGCAGGCCACTTCGAGGGGGCAACCTCCTTTGAGCAAGCTCAATACAAATAACTTCACGATGCCTTCATTGGTCTCAACACAAACTTATATACTAAGTCTAGGCGCCAATACCATGGGTCAATACCATGTGTCAATACAAACCATGGGCCAATACAAACTATGGATCAACAATTACTACGGGACAACTTACAAAGCATATGCGTCCAACAACAATAATACAAACTATGGATCAACAAATACTACGGGACGACTTACAAAGCATATGCGTCCAACAACAATATACTACCAATGTAAATAGAAGGGTTGACATGGGTTCCTAACATCCCCTCTCCCTTAGAAAAAGATTTGTCCTCAAAGCTTTAGATGTGGAAATTGATGCAGAATCTGAAGGAGTGGTTCCCCTGTAGCATCCTCGGGTTGCATACCGGGCCACTGACACCTTTTGAGTTTCGGGGAGGGTTGCTAGGAAGGCTGTAGACAAAGAAGAACCATATCAGCTGCGTGAAAAGTGCGCTCAGAACGGTGTTGATCAGCTTGTTGTTGCAGTCGAATTCTTGCCATGTGAAGATTTTCCTGCAGAATGAAAAGAATATGATCGCGGTTTCGAAGAACAGAGTCAATTGCCTGAACTGGGGAGCTACTGAGGGTGTATGGAAGAAGAACTGGCGGTGTTTGTTCATAGACTTCTTCATATGGTGTCCTTTTAGATGTGGTATTGTACCACTGGAGCGCTTCTAGGAAATCCATAGAAATAGTTGTCCAAATCTGTGCAGGGATGGGCAAGGGTTCGAACAATCTCAAAAGGAGTGTCGTTTCACCCTTGTTGACCTGGCAAGTATCACAGTCAACCCCCATCTGTTGAATTGTCATTTTCAGTCCCTGCCAAAAGAAGTTACATTGTTCCCAGTCATACGTCTTGAGGAACCTAGAGTGCCCTGCCGATGAAGAAGCATGGAGTTCATAGAAGAGATAGCCCTGTTGAACAAATTGCAACCAATTTGGAACAAGCAGAGAAATAGCTGTAAGAGGAATTAGGTCATCAAATGTGTGAGAAGGAGCATCTGACACCATATTGTCCTTACCCTTCTTGTAAGTGATCGCATAGGTATAACCCAGAAGTTGGATAACCCAGTTCAGGTGTGCTGGGGAGGAGACCGGTTGTTCCAGAAAATTTTCCAGACTCTAGAGAGCAGTCTTGATGCAGAAATAATTCCCTAATAGGTATGGCTACCACTTTTGTACTGCATGCAAAATAGCCAGCATTTCCTGCTAAGATGTAGATGCGGCTAAAGTCTTACCGAAAAGGTCTCTTGAAGGCGACAAGCCCACTGGTTCAGCAAAGACACCTACATATCTATCCAAGGAAGTAGGGGAGACCGTTGATGGGTGCATCTAAATGGAATGGAGTTGAGTGATGACACCATGTGAATTCTTCTTAAGGATCTTTCCAGGCAATGTGAACTGATGATACGGAGAGACCCTTGGTGTAAGCCCGTAAATTTGTGTTGTTTCCCATTGACTGAAAACTGCATCCAAAGTTCAACAAAATCCCATAAGATGGGGCCAAGTGTGCGTAACCATTGAACGCCCAAAACCACATCACATCCGCCTAGGGACAAGGCAAACATGTCAAAGCGCAGGTTATAATCTTCCAGAGAGATACGCACATTGTGACACTTCCCCTTGCAAGGTAAGGTGCCCCCATTGGCAACCATGACTTCAAAGTTGGAGCAAGGATGGACAAAACAATCAGCCTGTTTGGCGATCCAACGGTCAATAAGTTATGAGTGCTACCAGAGTCAATGAGTATTGTAAGAGGAAGCTTCTTGAAGTAACCCCTGACCAGCATTGTTTGGGGAGTGGTGACACTGGATAAAGCATAGAGAGATATCTCTGGTTGGTCATCCTGAGATGGGGGGTCAATAGGCGACTCCTGAATGTCGACCTGATCATCCATTGTATCTGGAGCTTCTTCACCAATTTTAGAGGCAGGTGGAGAATCCATATCCAAGAGATAGAGCTTTTGCTGAACACATCTATGTCCCCGAGTGAATTTCTCATCACAATTATAACAAAGCCCTTTTTCTCTACGTGCCTGCATCTCTGTTTCAGACAAATGCTTGGTAGGAGTTGGTCGAGGAGCTGGCGGGATGGGAGGTCGTTGAGAACCCATATTTCAGAAGGGAACAAAAGTGGGTTTGGAGCGTTGTTGGGCTGCAATCTTGTCTTCTGCCAACTTAGCCAACCCCAGGGCTTCCTTCATTGTGTTGGGACAAAACATTTTGACCTCTTAGCGGATTTCATCCTTAAGACCAATGATAAAACAACTCCTGTAGAATTCATCAGACAATCCTTCTGTGTGATTAGCTAGTTTCCCAAATTCAGTCTGATACTCTCTCACGGTGCCAATTTGACGAAGTTTAATGAGTGCTCCAGTGAAGTCATCAAAAGCACTAGGACCAAATCGTTGAAAAAGGAGTTGGCAAAAATCTGTCCATTTTGGCTTGTCATGAGTCTTGATGTACCAACGATACCATTGAAGGGCTTCCTGTTCCAAATGAAATGATGCAAGTGAAACTTTTTGGACATCAAAAGTATTATGCAGACTGAAATATTGTTATGCACGATAGATCCATCCAATCGGATTAGTAACATTGAAGCGAGGAAATTCAAGCTTCGGACCACGGAAATTGCTGGAAGAAGAGAACCCATTGTCTGATGAAGACGCGGACTGTCATGTGTTGTTCATGGCTGAATGCTCAAGATGGAGGCCGAAAAAAATTTCATCCAGATCCTGGAGTTTGGTTTGGATGGCTGCAAGTGCTTCCTCCATGGTTTTTGCTCCTGTGCGGGTGACAACCATAACCAGGAGTTTTTTTTTTTCCTTTTTTTTGGAATGGATAGAAAAACACAAACAGAAGCTTATTTAGTAAAGGGAAATTTGGATTTGGGAAAAACTCGGAGGGGTAATTGGGGTTTGACTAGGTTTTGGACACTTTGGAATGGATAAGGAAGCAGAAAATGAGGATTTCAGAAGCGGGGTGAAAGAATGGGAAAATTTGTCAGAGAGGGACAAAGAAGCAGAAATAGGGAATGGACACGGTGGCAAAATTTGAGGGTGATTGGGTGAAAATCGAAGGAGTTATGGCAAACCCTAAAAATAGACAAATGTGGGATTTCTGGCTTTGGGAAGTGGAATTTGGGATAGGATCCTCATGAATGAAATATGCAGAATGGGATTGCAGGGGTGTCAATAAAGTTTCAGGGAAAACAGAGTTAAAACAAGGGAGATATAGCGAAAAAACATAATTTTATATGGCTTTCGGAATGGATCTGAAACAGCTTTCGGAATGGATTGGAAACGGCGGGATCTGGAATGGCTCAGAATGAATCGAAAACGGTTGGATCTGAAACGACTTTTAGAATGGATCTGAAATGGCTGGATCAGAATCGGCTTTCGGAATGGATCTGCAACGGCGCGGAAGTGATCGGCAACAAATGGATCTGCAATGGCACAAAAGTGATCGGCAATAGTTCAGGTGAAAATAGATATGGACCCCAAGTATGTTCAGCTTCCTATCGATTCAAGGGATTCACTTGGCCACCAATGTTGTCTGACAGCTTGCGTATTGGGGCAGTATCCCTCACTCCACAGCTAAAGTAAAAGTGATAACCGCTTTGCCACAAACGACAGCTCTTGGTTTACCTCACGGGTGGGAACTAGTCAATCAGGTAGGGATGGTTGCCCTTTTCGCTGGCAGGTCCTCTCAATGGGCCAGCTACTTTGGGGTTCCTGTGGTACTCCTCACAATGAGTTTTAGGGCTTATGCCCAAGTACTTCCCACAATTAAGCGAATAGGGATTATTCCCAGATCCGAAGCTGCAACAGATGCGAAAAAAAAAAATTGGCAGAAATTTCACCCAGTGAGCCCAAAAAAGTGCTCTGCTACCAGATGTGAAGAACCTGCAACAATTAATTAATGAAAACACACGAGATAGCAGAAATAGCATAACTCAGAATCACTTTTATTGATAGCAGGCCACTTCGAGGGGGCAACCTCCTTTGAGCAAGCTCAATACAAATAACTTCACGGTGCCTTCATTGATCTCAACACAAACTTATATACTAAGTCTAGGCGCCAATACCATGGGTCAATACCATGTGTCAATACAAACCATGGGCCAATACAAACTATGGATCAACAATTACTACGGGACAACTTACAAAGCATATGCGTCCAACAACAATAATACAAACTATGGATCAACAAATACCACCGGACGACTTACAAAGCATATGTGTCCAACAACAATATACTAACAAAGTAAATAGAAGGGTTGACATGGTTCCTAACAATTTCTCACTTCAGCTTGTTTTTTAGTAAATACATCTTATATATTATACAGTGAAAATATGGTCTTTCTCGGTGCTACTAGGACTAACATCAGATCCAAATAAGCTAAAACAACAGTTAACTTAGAATCTCTAATATAGAGAATACCTTTAGCTGAAGTTGTACCTCTTCCCAGTAGATCCTAACAAAAAACTTTAAAAGATAACAGAACTATTACTCTTCTAAAAAATGCACTTACATCTCCTTTTCCAAAGTGAATACAAAGCGGAAACCCTAAGGCAATGAACTAATCTCATGAAGGATTAAAGTACCAAATGATTGGAATCCCCTAGTAAAGTGGCTCTCCAATGCATGTCACCTTATAACATTGAAGGAACTTGTTGCTAAAGCTCATGCCAACACTTTCTAGCTACCTTGCAATCCTGCATAATATGCTTTAGAGATTCCAATTTCCAGCTTGCCACAAATAGGAAATTGATCATTTGTAACAATGTAAAGCCACTTTTAGCTAGACATGCTTTTGTTGGAAAACCTTAGTAGATAATTAAACAAGCAAAAATCTGTAATTATAGGAGATGTGAAAGGACTAAACACTAAGCAGTCTCTCAATCCACCCAATCTCAATGTCCAAATAAGTCCATCTCACATTCACTGCAGGAGGAAGGGGTGCCTTATTATGCAGCAGCATACATGGTTTTTAAAAATCATACACTTGAATTGGCGAATCAAAGGACCAACACCTATCTCTCCATTTCGGCCTTGGATCTGAATATTCATTTTATAAATCTCTACAAAGGGAATGACCTATTGGAGTTCACAAATAGTCAACCTGTCTGAAGCAAGAAGAGATTTCTGGTGAGCCAGTGCTCTCCTCTCCACTCCATCCAAGACCTGGCATCTGAATCCCAAAGATCCTTCCACATAATCATACCCTTTCTACTTAATCTCAAGGCTTGAAATTGAGGAATTTTAGAAGAATGAGTACCCTGGACCTTCCAGCTCCAGATAGAATGAAAGGCCAAGTCCTAGCAACATCTACTACCAGAAATTCCAGTTCAAAAGTTCAGCCACATAGCTTAAGCAATGCAAATGCTCTTTAGGGCGAGGGATTCAAAAATTATAAAGAAACGAGGAAGGAAATAGTGTCACATATATAGAATGGACCATGAATCCGGTGTTAAAGTTAGTGCAGCTGCAAGACCCATTCTCAGAGAGGATGGTACCCTAGTCAGTTAACTAGGTTTGTTGGTCAAGTTAACTAGGTAGAGTAAAGAGTAAGACCCTAGAAGGTACCCTAGGGCCCCCAGCTGTCTCTTGGGATTCTTGGTCGGGGACCAAGTAGGTTGATGCCATGGCAAAGACCCTAGCATGTGGCTAGGGCCCCTATTTGTCTCTAGGGTATTCTGGTTTGGGACAAAGACATCCTAGTCTAGGACCAGGCAGATTCTTGGTCACAAGGACTAAATAGGTCTTGCAGGTAGTTGATCAACACTCAGTCTAGGACTGAAGGCTCAGCCCGGGGCTGAGAGTCATTCTTTAAGAATGGAGGCACTTGGTCAGTTACCAAGATGTTGAATTCGGTCAACCTTCAGCCTGGGGCTGAAGAACCTGGTCAAGGACCAGGTGGTTGATAACATGATTCAGTCCGGGACTGAAACTTAGCCTTGGGCTGAGAGCCATTCCTTGAGAATGGAGGTTCTTGGTCAGTTACCAAGATGATGACGTGTGATGTCCTCTTCTCCTAGGTCTTCAAGATGGTTGAGCTAGATGGTCTTCTCAAGGGACTGGCCACCCCTTGATGGAGCCACTAGCATTTGACCCAAGGAGCAGTCTAGAGAACCACATGATCATAGCATCTAGTGTGGACCCTTCCTTATACAGTGATGATGAACTTTCAGGTTATATGGAACATTTGTACATTTGAGAAAGAGATGATTGGTTGTTACCCACCTTGGTTACTCATCATTGGTCCTTACACCTTGTTGATTATTTGTCTTGTGGTACTTTGTCTTTGACTTGTGGTTAGTAGGGTCATCTACACACCTTGAGTTGTTTTGATTTGTACCTTCTTGATGTTTTTGGTCCTATGGGTACTATGGTTGTTTGTCCAGTTTGTGGTATACCCTTGGTCTTAGGGGTTATGGGTCATGTACCCACACTTATCTTATATTGGGTCATGTGTTGGTCCTTGTACCTTCACCTAACTAATTAAATGACCCTAGTACCTGTTGTCCGCCAATATGGAGGCATCAGTGCCATTGAAATTTGTGAGTTTATCAATAGCCTTCTCAGGAATGTCATGAGGTTGACCTGGTATCTGAGCAAAGTTGAGTTGAATAAAGAACTCACCCATTGTGGAAAGGAAACAGTTATTATTTCCAGAATTTGTTTGATTTTCTAGATTTTCTTGAAACAAAGAGTGGATGTCTAAAATAGATTCGAATCTAAGATTTTCAAGAATTCTACGAGAAGCAAGCTTGTTCAGTCTCCTCCTATAAACCTTTTTCAGGTTCAGGGATAAAACTAAGCAAGCCTTCAGAGTTTCTTCTAGTTGAATACCTTGATGTGTTAACTGACAGTGGAGTCGCCAGGTGAATCCAAGTCTAATTTCAGAGAGTGATTAAACTAAACATCTACCAAAAGTAAAACTAAAAAAGGTGAAGTGGAGTCGCCAGATAGATATGAAAATCTATCAAAAGGTAAAAACAAACTAGAAAAAACTAAGGTCGTCCAGGAACAAAAAGATTTGTCCCCGGCAACGGCGCCAAAGATGTTGTCCGCCAATATGCACACCAGCAGCGGAAATCTTTCGAAAGCTGTCTCTTCACTACAAGTGAGAGAGGTGTGGCCTTGGGGGCAAGCAATGAGCCAGGTACTGTCACCTGAATCCCAGCTCCTCCGTTTAGGCAAAACTCCTAACGAAGCCAAGGGGGGTAGTCACTAAAAAAGAGTTGTCTAAGGCTCTTTGTGTATTTAAGTGTTTTTGATGTAGTGATGCGGATGGGTGTTATTTAGGAGTTTTTAAATGAGAGACAATTATGAAAATTAAATATGAGACAAGATAACGCAATCCACGTTGCACATACAAGATGAAAGATACACTTGGGCAATAAACAGAACACTTCACGTAAATATAAGCAAATACTCCAATGTTTGATATTTAGGCAAACAAAATATGAGATAAAGGACCAGTGCCTTATGGAGTCAAAAAATAAAAGTGATTGTAAACTTGACACAAGTGCTTGAAATGGAAAATTTGTGAGAACGTTATGCAGCTTATCTTGGTAAATTAAAAGTTTTAATTGTCTTGTTTATTAAGGCTAAAACCAAAGGTATCAAGAGATGGTGGAACCTTGCCCAAGAAAAATACTGGCAACCCTAAGTGACCTGTCGGAAGCACCCAGATTCAAAAGGATAGGTGTCCAATGTTTGAACCGCCCCTGAGTCTGACAATGGATTCCCGGCGCCACCTCTCGTGGGAAGAACAGTATTTTGCCTTGGTTGAGGTTTTGGGTAAAGATTTTAATTAAGTTATCGATCGTAAATTATCAAGTCTTCCACCTTTCTGAGTACTAGCCCAACCGTTTCCGATTGGCAGAGCATACGGGTGTAGGACAAACCAAGATAAATTAATTAGGGGGTGTATGAGTGGAAAATTTTATTATTAGAAAGCCTTGTTCAACTCTCCGACAGAGAGCGCTCTTGACTTGGTCTTATGACCACAGTTCAAGAGACTTGCTAAATTAACAATGCCTAATGCAGGGAAATGCAAGAAACTAAAATGCCCTCCGATAGAGGGTGCTCTTGACTTGGATTTGGCCAAGTTCAAGAGACTTTGGTTTATTTTAAGAAGCAGAAAGGAAGCAGTAGTAGTATATCTTAGAATGAAACATATTTCAAGCAATAGTATTGATCACAAGATATAAATTACCACTAACGATAATGCTTGCAAGATAAACAAATCTAGTGTTCTACCACACAATTTATTCTACTAGGTGGGATTGATCCCCGAAACAGGATCAACCACTAGAACCGCCTGCACTTGAGAACCTCCAGCTGCTGAAAGCTCTACCAAGGAAACCAACGGGGATGGAAGAGTAACCACAAATTATGTGGTCCTGCCCTTGAGACGAAGTCTCAAGGATACAACTTCCGGCTGAGGGCTTTGGAAGAGAAACAAGATAAAAATAAATGAGAAATAAAGCTAACTACCCAAGAATCTCTTTCAGGTTCAAGACCCTACTCGGGAGAGCATGGGGGTAAGTGAATATGGAAGATAAATAACCAAATGACTTAATGAAATAGAAACTAATCTAAGATCATGGAAACATAAACTAAGTTAAACCAAACCACAAGACCCAACACTCTTCCCCAAATGGGGAAGAAGACCCAAAAGTGGAGGCCCCCTCCACTTGAAACTTTTTATTAAACTGTTACAGATGCCTTGGGTTTAAAACCTTGCAAGGTCTTTTGAGAACAGTAATACTTGGAAAATTATTGAAGAAGATACAAATTTTACTTGCTATTAGAAAGGATAAGTATATCAAGATTGAGTCATTCTCATGGCTCCTTCACTTTATTTTGCGTTTGATCCTTTGTTTCAAGATCTTTATCAAGTATCTCTCTTTCTCAAATGATCTACACAAGTCCAAAACATCTAAACAAGGCGCCCATCAACCGTTAGCAAAAAACCAAAACTTGCAACTAGTTAAGTTTAGATTTGAAATTTTAACTCTAAAATGTGGAATGCATGAAATTTTATCATAAAATATTAACTATGGCGAAACGGACCAGCGAACAACAAACTCTCGAAATGTCCTAAAAATGAGATCTAAAGTATAAAAAATTGAAATATTTTTGTGCAAAATTTTCTATCTTTTGGAAGATGTAGAAATTTGTAAACAATCTACTAGCTACATGCAAGCTATGATAGTATGAATATGAAAATGACTAAGTACTTCAAAAGACAAAGGCAAGATATTTATTCTTATGAGATCTAACTATGCAAAAAACAACTATCAAATAACCAAATATGAGATCTAATGCTAACTACTACTAACTCCTTTGTTTTGTTGTTTTGATGTGTTTTAGTGCCTAAAAGGGAGTGGACGAGGAGAGAAGGTGAAGGGCAAGTGAGGTGGACGAGAGGGAAGGAAAAAGGCTATACTAAAGAGATGAGGACAAGGAAGAAGGGATCCAAGTGAGCTAGGATGAGAGAAAGGTTGTAGGGTTAAGGAATAGGGCACAAAGAGAGTGAAGAATGGGGACTAGGGGTTGGACTAGGAGTGAGACTAAAACTAGATGGAGATAGGTAGGACGAAAGGGATGAAGGGTAGAGACCTACAAGAAGAGGAAGGAAGCACTAAATGGCTAAGACGAGAGGAGGAGGTGGCCCTTCTAGGATGGATGAGAAGGCAAAAAAGAAGACAAAAACGAATGGGGGAAGAAGCCAATGAGGAGAGGGGACGAGAACTAAGAGGAAAGGGCTAGCAAGCAAATCAAAAGGGGTTTCAAAAAGAGAAGACAAGATGGCTTGAAGAAATGAAAGCCCAAAGTAACCAATAAACAATATTTTGAATATAAGAGATGGATCTTTGAAATCAAACCCCTTTATGCCACCATCTTGGTGTTGTGAGGTCGACTTTGGGAGATCCTGCAATGTATGAATGTTAATGGAAAGATTTGTTCTTTGAAGAGATGGAGGAGACAACCTAGTTCCAACTCCTCTTCATAACTTTATAGATCTGCAAAATGTATCACTTACAAACAAGATTGATCAAATATAGTATGCCAAGTTGAAGGGGACAAGAAGAGTGTTAGTATTTCCGACTACAATCCACTACTTCCCAATCACAAACAACCCAACATCAATGGACAAATTGAACCCAAATGCCCACCCTATGGACTTGGAAAAGTCTTCTAAGCTTAAATAATTTGATCAAAACATGGAACATGTAAGCAAAAACCATAAAGCAATATCACCTTGATTATATTGAAGCACTTTCCATGAAAAAGATCAACACACCATATGGACCTCCAAAGCCACTTTATTTCAATTAGCAAAAGCTATAACACATATACAATTTTGGCAGAGTAAGTTTGCCTCAAATTCTCCATCTCAAACAAGAGCAAAGAGCTCTTATTTATACAAAAATGAGAGAAGAGGAGAGCCAAATTCAAAATGCATGAGAGAGAGAGCCAGGAGGGCGCATTCACCAAACAACTCTAAGTCTCACGCATGACTGAAGGAGAGACTGCCGTGATTGGTAGCTTGGAGTTTGGAAGTAGGCGTGATTGGGGTTGGTGGGGTATGAGGTGGAGCCCCTCTCCCATTGAAACCAACGCCCCCCATATACTCGTGAGCTTGCATATGTGGAATGCCCACGTGAAAGGCCTCACGCTTAAACTTCATGCTCACGTCATACGTATATCCCATCCTTTATTTAAATCAATTCGTATATAACCAAAGTTTTGGTTTATGATATGTGCACTTAACCCTTGAGATGGTCGCCCACCATAAATTATTTTCTAATCCATAAATTATGGTCGCCCACCATAAATTATTGGACAAATTGAACCCAAATGCCCACCCTATGGACTTGGAAAAGTCTTCTAAGCTTAAATAATTTGATCAAAACATGGAACATGTAAGCAAAAACCATAAAGCAATATCACCTTGATTATATTGAAGCACTTTCCATGAACAAGATCAACACACCATATGGACCTCCAAAGCCACTTTATTTCAATTAGCAAAAGCTATAACACATATACAATTTTGGCAGAGTAAGTTTGCCTCAAATTCTCCATCTCAAACAAAAGCAGAGAGCTCTTATTTATACAAAAATGAGAGAAGAGGAGAGCCAAATTCGAAATGCATGAGAGAGAGAGCCAGGAGGGCGCATTCACCAAACAACTCTAAGTCTCACGCATGACTGAAGGAGAGACTGCCGTGATTGGTAGCTTGGAGTTTGGAAGTAGGCGTGATTGGGGTTGGTGGGGTATGAGGTGGAGCCCCTCTCCCATTGAAACCAACGCCCCCCATATACTCGTGAGCTTGCATATGTGGAATGCCCACGTGAAAGGCCTCACGCTTAAACTTCATGCTCACGTCATACGTATATCCCATCCTTTATTTAAATCAATTCGTATATAACCAAAGTTTTGGTTTATGATATGTGCACTTAACCCTTGAGATGGTCGCCCACCATATTTGCTAATCCGTAAGCCAATCCACGTGAAGAGGCCCCACGTGAGGAAAACCGTACACTCATTCTAATTCAATTTTTTTGATTTTGACTTTTGGCATCATGCTCATCATTCCTTAAAGTGGGTCGTACATCTCATAAAAATATAACCCATGCTTTTCCAAATCTTAAAATAATGATTTTTTACTTATTTGATTTTTGGACTTTAGTGCATTTTGTCATTTTTTGGCAATTAAATGTCAAAATGATGCATTTTTAGCCAAAACCGCTCCTGGGGTGATGTAACTGCCCGGAAACTGAAGAATGAAGGTGCCAAGGTGAAGAGGATGCTCTGAACGTCAAAACGAGCCTCCCCATGCCCAATTCCGCCTCCGGATGAGGTTTTTATCACTTCTTGAAAATTTTTAATTAAACCATTAAAAAATGGTCTAATTTTATGAAAAAATTAGTTTTTGCCGGAATCAAACGAAACTCCTAGGGGACCTAGTGCATGTTCATACGACTCAATCGATGTGGCTAACCCGTAAAAAATCCTAGACACAAGACTCTAATAACCACCTTAGGTTTTGACCACCATGGGAAATACTCCAGCTTTGGAGGTTTGAGTGAAAAACTCGGGGATTATACGCCACTGATGAGTAGCGCATAATTCCTAAAGAAAAAACACTCTAGAGTATCCCCCAAATGGCTAAACCTACGGATAGCCGAGTCTTTTATAAAAGGACCCCGTTTAAACCAACTTTTTACATTTTCCCCATGGGGGTATGAACATGCAGTTATTACAAAAGGGGCAAAATTGCCCTGAAATTGACTTCTGAACTTCTGAATGCTGATGATGAACATGAATCATGTTCAATAAACTGGTGGCTCATCGGAAGTTCAACTATTTGTACAAAATAGGTGATAACAGTACCCACCTAATGTCACCCTACTTATGTTTTATGTTTTATAAATATGACTTTATTATTTTGACCATAAATGTTGGTACCCACCCAAGTCACTTTTAAATTTTAAATTTTATTGTTTTTAAACTTATTGGTACTACCCTAATTTAATGGAACCCCAACTTGTGTAAAGGATTATTTTATGACCTCTCTAGAAGATCCTAATATCCTATTTATTGAGGTCTTTTCTTTCTCATTTAGCAAGTTGATAATCCAATCTTAGCTCTGCTCTTTCTATGCTTGACATCAAGGGTTCCACTACTGCTTGCTTGTGTTTGAAGGACGCCCACCTGTTGAGTATTTCAGATCTGGTCTGAAGTAAATGTTAAGGGTTTTATGCTCCTAGTCTAAGCCATCCAGCCAACTATGAGCTCTACTAAGGAGGGCCACAACCTGCAGCTGTATTATTTGTCTAATCCGTACCCTATTAGAAGTTGGTTGGAGTCCAATATGTTTTTATTGAGGACTGAGTTACTTGTTGCAGCTTGCATAGGGTCTGATCTACCTATATGAGACTCGTTATGCTGTTTGAAGCCCTGCTTAGAGACCAATCTACTGTTGCATGCTTGATTTGAGGTTCGATTTGTTGTTTAGGGAAGTTGCGACCCTAGATCTGCATACTGGTTGTCCTTTAGTGGAGGTCGTGAGGTTCTAGGGTGTGTTGATGGCACATTTGAGTAGGCCGCAAGACATTAATTACCCTACTGCATGCTTACCTGTAGAGGTTGTGTCTGTTGACTGTCTATTTGAGTGGGTTTTAGCTTGTAGACACAGATTGGACTGAGTTCTCAAGTTATGTATTGTTGTTGAGTCTTATTTGCCCAGATCTAATTGTTAAGACTCATCTCTGGTTTAGATTGTTATGTTGAGTTGCACTTGTGGACAGGTCTGTTTATTTGACCACCTATGGTTAGCACTGATATGCTTGTTTTCTGATCTCTTATGCTAAGACATTGTTGAAACCATATTTATTTTGTGACTTTGTTGACCTCTGTTGTGTTGTCTTAAATGAGACTGTAATTGTGTTTTTGACTGTCATTGACGGTTTCCTTCAACCTATCATCTCTCTCTCTGGTTTGTACTAACCCTCTAGCAGGGTCATCTAGTTCTTAGTGATTGACTCCTCTGAGAGGCACAGTCTTTTCTAAAAGTAAAATTTTTGAGTATAAAACAGGAAGGGTTCCGCACCCCAGGTAAGTATCCCCACTTGTCTCTTTTATTGTTAATTAATCAAGTTAGTTATTTTTCTATTGTTGATTACATGTTATTAAAGATTACTTTACCACAAGGATCCCTTGGTAGCGTTAAAGTTGAAAAGTTGAAAGAGATGAAAATTATGCTTTGTTGAAGTTACTGCTGTACTAATTTTATTTCAGTACTTGTTTATTAAATGTAAATTTGCATTAAAGTACACTGATTTCTACTTTACTGCATCAAACCCTAACCCTAGCCAAAATTTAACATCCTGAGAGTGGGTTGACCTGCAGGAGCCTAAATCTCAACAATACCTGCCAAGGGGCCATACTGATGCAGGAGCATCTTTTCAAAACCAAAGAAATTCGAGCCCTAGAAGGTCTTTCATAATTACTAAAGGGAGTGGGCTCCCTTAATTTGAATTTGTTTTAAATTTGGTAGTTAAGGTTAGCGGTTGAATAGGAGAGTTGTTTTTAAGATGCCATTTAATGTAAGAAGAATTGCTATTTCTGGTGTATAGTTGAGAAGTTGAGTAATTTTAGGAGTTTGTTCCAAAATTGGGGGAAACGAACCGATCTTGGGGAGGTTCAAAGCAGTATTTATATTATTTTCTTTAATGTAGCAGAAGTAGGATAGAGAGCAAAGTTTTGGAATGTGAAATTTACAGCTTACCAGATCCCGGTTGTAATTTTGATCTTTAATATTATGCCAGTGATTAATTTAACTGCAAGAATTCAAATTACTGAAAAGATAAATGACAACACACTGATAAACAACAATACACAAAGAAAACCGAACACAAGATATAACTTGGAAACCCCAATGGGGAAAACCAACGAACAATTTATCTTTTATTGCGGATTTGTTAAACAACACTTACAACACCAGGCTTCCAGATATGACACAACGGATCTCAGACTCTTGACTCTCACTGCGCCCAAACCCCAGCTTGAGTGAATCTCTCACTCCCAAGTCTTACAAGAGATATGACTCACTCCCAAGCCTCACAAGAGATGTGACTCGCTCCTATTCAACACAAGAGATGTGACTCATTCTTGTTCAACACACAATATCCTGGAAACCCCAAATGAGAAACCGGCAAACAATTTGTCTTTTATTGCAGATTTGTTAAACAGTACTTACAACACCAAGCTTCCGGATATGACACACTGGATCTCAAACTCCTAACTCTCCCTATGCCCAAACCCTTAGCAGTAAAGACAAACTCCACAAGAGATATGACTCACTTCTGTCCAACATAAGAGATATGACTCATTCCTGTAACTGTTGTATCTATACTAGTAAAGCACCACTCGTCGGGGACTCACGAGTCTCCCCGAGCGACCTCCCACACCGCGTAACCGACAGAGACTCGACAGAGGACTCGCGGACTCGCCCCACCACTGGAACCGACAGACACTCAGCGAACTCGACGGACTCGTGGAAATCAGTCTCAAGCTCGCGCGAGGGAAAAAGGGATAGACGCCATTCATCACACCATCTTCGTGCTTCTGTTCATGTGACAGTTCGTGCTTCATAAAGTTTCGTTCGTGTGGTGAAAGGTTCAATCGGTGCGGTGAAGGTTCGATTCGTGAAGTTCAGTTCGTCGGGTTCAGTTCCGGTCTTAGTTCTTGCTTGTCGGGTTCAGTTCCAGTCTTCGACGTGCAGTGTCGGGTTCAATTCAGTGTCGGGATCAGTTCAGTTTCGACGGTCGGGCTGTTGTTTCAGGTAAGTCGCTATGCAGTAGGTTTTTTTTTAATTTTTTTTATGTTACGTAATATAAATTTTAAATTATATATATATATATATATATTTAAAATGGTTTGTTTATGTCATGGTTTTTATTATATAGTTTTTGTTATATAGTTTTTCTTTATTTATATTTTTTGTTATATAATTTTTTATTATATATCTTTTGTTATATATTTTATATATAATATATATTATATATGTAGTTTTTTAATTTATATTTTTTATTATATAGTTTTTGTTAGATTGTTTTGTTTATTTATATTTTTTGTTATAAATTTTTTTATTATATTTTTTTATTTTGATTTTATTTAATTTGTGTTAATTTTTATTTATGTTATATGTTTTAAATTTATATTTATTATTTTTTTGTTATATATTTAATATTTTTTATTTTGTTATATTTTGTTATTTTTTTGTTTTTAGTTTTTTTGTTATATTTTTAAATCAGTAAAGTTTATGTTTATGGATATGATTTATGATTTATGAACACTATGGTTTATGATCACTATTTAAATTTTTGCATACAAAAATCGATTGTGTTATGTCGTATAATCATAGTTTATGAGACAATGTTATGAATTATTGCATAAATTGTAGTTTTATAGCTTATATGTATTGGAAATGCTTTTAACCTCTTTTTTGTGCCCAAAATGTACAATATTTTTTTTTCCTATTTGCTGAGTCTTGCCGAGTCTTTCCCGAATTTTTCCCGAGTCCACGAGTCATATGCCAGCCGAGTCTTTGCCGAGTCCGAGTCGTGGAACATTGATCTATACAACTCTCCATAAACACTTTTATAATATTCACTTTGTCAATACCATGAGACACCCAATACCACGGGACACATAATACCATGGACCCTCCAATACCATTGACCATAAAGTATTACAAAGGACACTTTTACAAGGATGTCTAAAGAATCTATCTCGATCCCTTCTACATTGCAAGACACCCCTAACATAGAAGCACCTACCGAGCTACCCAAACTAACACCCCCTCTTAGTGAGGGAGGTACTTCTGGAGACACCACCTCCTCCATGATCAACCTGATCCTCAGTTGCTCCCTCTGAACTCCCTGCTACTGCCTCTAAAGGACTCTAATATGGATCCCTGTGGTCCTCCTCCATCAGTGTCATCTTATACCACATAGGCCTTCTGAGATGAGCCTCACGCTCCCTCTCAGACACTAATCCAAGCTCCAGACTTCCTCTGGAACTGACCACAGGTTGTTCCAACAACCTAAACAACATGCCCTCCTTGATACCAAGCATCACTGTTGCATCTTGGGCACCTGCTCTCATTGAACGTATGAAGATTTGTCCATCCCTAAACAATACAACATACCCCAAGTCCTCCAAGGCTAATACTAAGAGCAAATTGAACCTCAGCCCTATAACATGAAAGTTCGAAACACTCCTGCCACCTTTTGAGTACCACCTAACTTCAACTGGAACATAACCGATCCAACCTCCCTTATTGCAAGTTTGGTATGAGAACCACACCTCACATAGCATCCTAAGTCTAACTCTGAAGCACCAAGGAATACTGACCTCACCCCTTTCATGTGGTTAGATGCACCATTGCCAATTTACCAACCACTACTGAACATATAGTTAGTCAAGCAGGCAATGAGTAAAAACTCATCCTCAATCCTGGTTGCATCCATCTTTGCTGCTACAGCCACATGCTTCTTCCCTTTGCCCTTCTTCTTGTTAGGGCAATCACTAGCATAATGTCCTAGCTCATGGCACGCAAAGCATTTCACCCTACTGGTGTCCTGCTTCTTCTTGTTACCCTCAGAGATGGCTTCCTGCAGCCTAAGCATCTTGGTTTCCATCTCCACGTAACTCAGCCAATCACATGCATGTACTGTTGTAGTCCCGTCAGTGTCCATCATGCTGTCGTCAACGTGCTTACAACATCACATAGTATTGCCTGCTCCATGCCTTACGCCTGCACGATCCACCACTGTGGAGTCTCACATCCCAGAAGCTACAGCCCATGAGTTGCTTCTACATCCCTGAATCACGGGCTCTCCAACTGCTAGAAGCTCCACAAAGCCTGATCCCAGATCTGCTCTGCCACTTGCTCCTCAGCCGTCGCCCGTCGACCTCATGTCAGCCCCGTCCTGATCCCTGTTGCAACCAATCTGCAAATCTCCCACAACTCCACACGCCGACACTTTTTCCACGTCGTCAATCTCCTACCACATCTACAGCGCGCAACCATATTCCACGTTCAAGTGGCTGCCTCTACCTGCCAATACCTTTGCAATCGACTGCTATTTCTCAGCAGCCCACAACCACACTCCACGCCTCTGTCACGGTTGTAGTTCACAACGTCACGCCGTCACCACTGCCCCCCAGCTCTTGGCTTTGGTGCTCGAGCTTGCTCCTCAACCCTCGTCCGTAGCCCCTACATCCACCAACGCCCCTGTGCTAGCCTAATCCTCCACTTTCATGGTTGGCTCAGCTCCCGGGCCCGTGCCTAATACAACCGGATCCACTTGCGGATCTCCACTGGCTTGCAGCGGAGTGTCGCATTCTCCTTCATGGGCTACACTGTCGCCATCAACTTTCCCTTCCACCTGACGGCCTCTCGTTGCTCAGGTTCAGCCCAAGCCCACGAAGCTTGCTACCTACCACAACCTATATGCAATCCACATGGCTTCACACCCCACTGTGCTCCGCGCTCGCAACTCTGATCCACACTATAGCAATTGCCTCTATGTTCGTGGCCCAATGTGCTACCTGTGCAACGAACTCCACGTCCCGCACATGATCAGCGACAATTGTCCGCCGCCACTCAGATCGCAGCTCCAGTGACCATCGATGCTCCTTTCGCTGCCATGGCCTAGCTTCTCTTCAGGCGATATGCCTGCAACACTCCCTATGAGTGGCTATAACAACCAGAAAACGACGCTCGATCTCTACATCGTGGACCCACGTCACAGATCCGCCGCTGCAAACTTCCACGAGCCTGCTCAATCAACAAATCACACGAGTGTACGATGTACGACATCCATATGGCCCGTACGGTGATCGTACGGTACTCCTTTTTTTCTGATCTTGTGCAAGGTCTTTCCAATCCCGCTTTGATACCATGTGAAATTTACAACTTACCAAATCCCAGTTGCAATTTAGATCTTTAATATTATGCCAATAATTAATTTAACTTAGAGAATTCAAAATACTGAAAAGATAAATGGCAACACATTGATAAACAACAATACACAGAGAAAACCAAACCCAGGATATACTCTGGAAACCCCAATGGGAAAAACCAATAAATAGTTTGTCTTTTATTGTTGATTTGTTAAACAACACTTACAACACTAGGCTTTGGATATGACACACCGGATCTCAAACTCCTGACTCTCACTGTGCCCAAACCCTCGGCAGTAAAGACAAACCCCAGCTTGAGTGGATCTCTCACTCCTAAGCCTCACAAGAGATATGACTCACTCTTGTTCAACACATAATACCCTGGAAACCCCAATGGGGGAAACCATCAAACAATTTGTATGTTTTGCAAATTTGTTAAACAACACTTACAAAACTAGGCAGGCTTCCGGATATGACACACCGGATCTCAGACTCCTGATTCTCACTGTGCCCAAACCCTTAGTAGTAAAGACAAACTCCACAAGAGATATGACTCACTCATGTCCAACACAAGAGATATGACTCACTCCTGTAACTGTTGTATCTATACAACTCTCCATAGACTTTTTTATAATATTCACTTTATGTCAATACTATGGGACACCCAGTGCCACAGGACACATAATACCATGCACCCTCCAATACCATTGACCATAAAGTATTACAAAAGAGACTTTTACAAGGTTGTCTAGAGAGTCTATCTTGACCAATGTTACAAAAACCGGTCCGGTTTAGGCAAAACCGGTCGGTTAGACCAGTTCCGACACCTTTCCGGTCCGGACCGGCCCTTCAAACCGTTTTTGGCCGGTTTTGTCCTGAACCGGCCGGTTCAGTCACCGAACCGGTCAAAACCGACCGGTTCAGGACAAAACCGGTTTTGCAGAGAAAACCGGTTTTTGCCAGAAAACAATTTTTTTTAAATTTTTTTTAGACTTGAACTTTGACATTTAAGTCTGGGTAGAAGCCCACGAGTTCTGTAACACCAATCTACAGTGAATCATTTCAAAAGGACATCTCTCAACAGTTTATGGCATAGCCCTGTGATAAAAGATGAATCTTTATAGTGCCGTGGTAGATAATAAGATATTTGGAATCCCTTTTGGCATTGAAGCATCTGAGAAATATATGTGGTATTGGGTTTTAACTCCTTTTAGTGGAAAATTTAATAATGGTTCACCTAGGATATTACTGTACCAAAAGGGAAATCACTATAATTGACAAAATACTTGCAGTACAACATGTTCTCTATTCATCTTGATTTTCCCAAGCTGCTTCAAGCTCCAGGTAATTAGAGGAGACTTTCATGTCTGGAAAGTTAGAGAAGAGTGGGCTAGTCTTTGTTGATCAGGGCATTTTTTATATGCACCTTCCAAGAGAGCAGGGTGGCCTTGTTTTACAAATATCAAAACATAGGGCAATGCATCACAATGGACAGTAAGAGCTATTTTGGTTCTATGCACTCTTATTTGCTATATAAATTAGATAATTTTCATATTTTGTGTATAATAGTTTGAATGCACATGGATGCACATGAATATATATATAATTTTTCAAAATTTGAATATTTTATGTATTTTTGGTGGACCGGTTTTATGATCCGTTTTTTTTT
Source organism: Larix kaempferi (assembly GCA_027924585.1). NCBI lineage: Eukaryota > Viridiplantae > Streptophyta > Pinopsida > Pinales > Pinaceae > Larix > Larix kaempferi. The sequence goes on from BSBM01001402.1 coordinate 13,814,345, forward strand.
CCGGTTTTGGTCCGGTTCCGGTTCACAGGGTCGGCTGGTTCGACCACCGGTTCGGTTTTTGTAACATTGATCTTGACCCCTTCTACGTTGCTAGACACCCCCAACGTTGAAGTACCTACCAAGCTACCAAAACTAACATGGAATAAGTAGAGTTTGGGAAGAGGGTAGGAGAAGCGAATAGGAGAAATGAATAGGAGCAGGTAGGAAGAAAATCAATGTAAAGGGAGTTCTCTGTTTTAATGAAAATGATTACAGACTGCATTCATTTTGTTCTCCTTTTCTCTGTTCGAAGTCTGAGTATCAATGTTAGATGAGAATCGCACCTTGTGTGTTTAATTTCCTTAATTTGAATGTGTTTGATTGATTGTTGCATAAGTTGTTATGAAGTGATTGTGGAGTTTGGATGAATCCTCAGTTGGGTGAACGAAGTTATTGCCGGCATAAAATTACGAAGTGATTCATTTTAGATCTCTATTACCTTGAAACCTGATTAACAGCGTCGAGAATAAGAACTCAAATCTCTGTGTGTATCATTTCTGAAAGTTGATTGTGTACCAATGAAGTGAATGGGTTTTGAATACGTTTCATGGCAGAAATGTTGAGTTAGATGGAGCTCTATTTGTAAATGAACGAGGACCTTGTTGATCCTTAACTGCATGTGATTTCCTCCAGCCTCCCAGCATAAAAACTTTTATTTGTTACAGGAACAAGCCCATCCTGTAAATGTTTGTAGGCTTGAGTATATCAGGTTCGGGGTTGTCAGATTAGAGGCATCTTAGCGCCTAAGCACGAAATGATCTGTTCTGAGATCTCTATTAACTTAGAACCCTGTCCACTGGCATCAAAGAAAGAAACTAGTTTTAATACAAGAATGAATGTATCCTATATATGCATATTGGGTTTGTTGCCTAGTGGACTTACGCTATTAGCCTACATTATGGATGGTTTGAACCATCAGGTTAAAGATCCGATCCAATAGCCATCGGATTTGGCAGTCAGGCTTCCAGTTCTTGTCGAGTTGAGAAGGAGCGAGTACCTTGCAAAAGATAAAAAGTAGAGTAAAGCACCAGTGGCAAGAGAAAGAGCAGGGTAATGAAAGAATACACTGTATCACATACCCTCCAAGCATCTCACCAGTACCACCCATTTTGGCCACCGAGATTTTTGCTTGGGAAGCTACATCAATACGACCCAAAACACTCTCCTTGGATAAAATGCATACATGCTAAGGGACCATAGGAAGGCCCCTTTCCACCATATTATGTTTCCTGTTGGCTTCAAAACTGCACTTAGTTTGGAAGGCTGGAAAAGATACTCACTTTAGAATTGTTGAAGAAAACAGTTATCACTTATCAGTTGCCTTTATAATTTATACACAAATCAATGTTGACAGAGCAGTGCACAATTAGGCATTGTCTGTTTTCAACGTTGTTACTATTGCACATTTTGCATTATTGATTTTATCAAAGAGTCTTGAAGGAATCCCTCTGCCAGTTTTGCAATGCAGTTGATGTGACTTGTGAGCTAGCTCTCATCTTGATAATGTTCACCCAACTGGTTCCTTTTTTGTGGCATATCAGTGGTTTTCATTTCTATTTGCTTCCTTTAAACTCAATAAAAGCATTTCAACTGGCTGAAGAGGTCAGGCACCACAAGCAGCCCACTTTCCCTCAAAGGGAAGATCACTCATCAGAAGCACTTCTGTTGAGCTAAGTTGATGTGACAGGTAGGGTACTATACCATCAAAGTCACCCAGAACTTGCACCTGGCCCCAACTGCTTATTTGTGTCCACTGGGGGGGTTGAATCTTGGTGTTGTTGAAAAGTACCAAGGAAATGTTGTTCACCTTGTGATGCCTTGGGGTGGACAAGAACATTAAAAAGTGGTTCGTAGTGCTTTATAAAGTGAGAAGCACTTTATTTTTATAAAGTGAGTTTGAGATTTTAATTGTGCCAAGAGGCGCTCTACAGCCCAGTATGAGGGAGATCTTGTAACATGTGAGTGTTTGTCGAGTTTGTCGAGTGTTTGTCTAGTAACAAAATAATACAAAGTAAACAAAAAAGAATAATACAAAGTAAAAAGTAATAAATATTATGTCGGCCATAAACAAAAAAGAATAATACAAAGTAAAAAGTAAATATGAAACTGAAAGTAGAGACTTTAGAGCTTAGGATTAGGTGATAAATATTATGTCGGTCATAAACAAAAAGGAATAATTCAAAGTAAAAGGTAAATATGAGACTTAAACTAGAGACTTTACTTTTTACTTTTAATACAAGGTAAGATGTAAATATGAGATTTTAGAGTGTTTGTCGATTAACAAAATAATACAAAGTAAACAAAAACGAATAATACAAAGTAAAAAGTAATAAATATTATGTTGGACATAAACAAAAAAGAACAATACAAAGTAAAAAGTAAATATGAGACTTGAGACTTTAGAGCTTAGGATTAGATGGCTCGGGTATTGCACTCAAGGAGCTATACAAAAGGTTTGCACCTCGAGAGATTTGATCCCTCTCGGCGCTTGATAGAGCCTAAGATTTGGATCTATGCTGGTTTTAAATTGACTTTAAGTGAAGATTAAATTAAAAGGGTTACTTACGTATATGAATGAAAAAGTGTTTTCATTTAAATTAATAAGACATTAATGAACAATTAATGTGGGCCCTAGATCTCATCAAGTTAAGATTTAACCATAACCATTGATTTTGATGGAAGTGGTTACCTCATATAAAAGCTAGGAAAAGGCATGAAACCTAATTCTTTTGTTACCCAAGTGATTTGGAGAGGAAGAGGAAGAGAAGAAAAGAGAAGGGTTTGAGAGAAGTCAACCTTCTTGAGAGAGATAGAGAAAACTGGCATGATTTCCAAGGCTATGGAAATGGCACGAATCCCAAAGCAAGAGCAGTGAAGTACAGCGCCGAAATCGAGGATTGAATGCACATAAATTGAGGATGGCACAGAAAACTAGGAGAATTCTGGGCACAGAAATCGAGAAAATTTCTGCATTTATTGCTGCACACATGTGAGACCATACTGCTGGTTTTGGGCACTGTTTTCAAGACAGTCTGGGCACATTTAATGCTGCTGTCAGGCACAGAAATCGAGGCAGGGATAAATTCTGTGTTTTAATTAATTCTGGCACAGAAATTGAGGCCACATGTGTGAGGTTGTACTGTTGTCAGGAGGGCACAGATTTCGAGATAAAAATCTGAAGGTTTCAGCTGGCCGTACAGTGACTGTTTGGCACATTTTTCGAGAAGGAAATTGTTGAGACAAATACTGCCGTTCTGCTTTGTATTTGTCTCTGAAAGAAATAAAATTCTCTCTCTCTAAACAGGTTTTCCCTTCGTGGTTTTATCCTGGACCAATTTGGTCAAAAATCACTGAGTCAAATTTATGTGTGTGACTGTTATAATTTTCTGAGTTTGAAAATTTTGAAAAAATTCCGTGTTTCAAGAAAAATTAAATTTTTTATGCATTGAAGCTATCATGCAGCTGCAGTCATGGGGTTTGGGCATTAAACTCTATGTGAAAAATTAAACTTGAAACCAGGTTGGGGTTACAAAATTTCCAGGTGTGTGGCTTGACATGCCACCATCTTCACTGCTGAAACATAAACCCATTGACAGTGGTTCAATTTTTGAGTTCACTTACTCTTATTAAAGGGGATTTTTCTGGAAACATACAGTTTTAACCTTTTAATATTTATGCTTTGACCTTCAAGCAGTCCTTCAGCATTGTCCGATATTGTTGGGAGTCAGACACCGATCTTCCCTATTGGTAATCATTTTAAGCTATCCTTTGCTCATCCTTAATCTAAAGACGACTGTTATTTTGGTATAAAAATAGGACTTCTGGGTTGCATTGCTGAACATGAAGGATGGATTTCTGCAGGTTGGGCAGTGCAACATTCGTTAGAAAGTAAAAAAAAAATAGCATTCATAAGTAAAATTATCGCAGAGTTATTGCAAATTAATGAAAAAAAGCTAACTGGGAATAGCTCAAGTCGTAGAGAGGAGAGTTGTTATACTCCCCACACTGGTTCAAATCCCACTTGTGACATGTTCATGCTTTGTGAGCCAATTGTTGATTGGGGCTCTTCGTGAGCTAATTGTTGATTGGGGCTGGCAAGGTACCAGCAATCTCATTCTCGCCGATGGGCTGGAGTGTGGGCACATGGCAACATGGACCAAAAAAATTAAATGGAAGAACTATATTAAGCATATAAAGCGCAGTGGTATTGATAGATTTTTTATGTTCAACTGGCAAAGCTCAGGGCCAAAATGTAAGTCGTGTCTGCTTTTTTATCAGAAACTCTCCATTTTGGGGAGGTTGATCTTCTGAGATGTGTTAATCTCGCGATTTACGGTTAGCTGAGAGAAGGTGAAAGCATCAAAACGCTGTGATTAAAACCTAGACTAGTTGAGGTAAACTCCCACAAGTTTGCAAAAATGTAACTCCATGCTTATCAGGCACCAACATCTTCATTGCCAAAATGTAACTCCATACTTATCATAACGGATCAATTTCTGCAGGTTGGCCGATGCAGGCATTTGTCATAAAATACCAGCATTCACCAGAAAAATACTGTCTCACCGTGGCTCGGGGTGTGTGCAGAAGACGCTTACATATTTTTTCTCATCGTGGTCTAGCAGCTTATGATTTTATTCGTAGCAATTTCGGTAACCTGGAGCACTCTCGAAATCCCAAGGTTCCATCAGAGCTGTTCTGTGGGAGGTGAGCGCTAAAAGACCATTAGTCTGAGGCGTCCCTCGAAAAGAGACTAGGTGCTACTGAGAATTGATCAAAGCTTTCTGAATAAATGAAATTTTGCACAATACATATGCTGACGAATACTGGGTTAGTGACTATCAAACATCAGATAGCTAAAATCCAAGACAGAAATTGACACCGTTATCTATATTTTATTTAGGCGTCAATTCTGCACAATTCTTCAGAACGGATTGCAAAATACCTGGCTCGCCATCTGAGGGCCTTTTCAGCAGCACCCACTTCTTCAAGCCTGCGTTTCTCTGCAGCTGAAACAAATCTGGAATGCCCAAAAAAACGCCGCCGTGGCAGTGGCCTCGTGCGCCTCTGGTTGTCTAAAATTTGGATTCTCGCATACTGTAATGATCTGTTTCAAGCAATAGAAAACCATAAACGTTCTAACCCCATTATAAAAAACGGAAAAAAAACACAGGTAGGACATACAACCAGAGAATAGCAAATGAAACCCCACAAATTACCTCTGAGTATCCGTTTCCCTCTGACCATTTCCGCTAACAGACAGCCCGGGTGTCTCTGCCAAGGGCAACAGACGTTTTTCCCTGTAATTTCCGGGTCCCTGTATGTCGTAAAACCAGCCGTCAAATTCACGTTTGCAAAGCGGGCATTTGCGCTGCAATGCGCTCCATGTGTGAATGCATTTTGCACAGAATTGGTGCATGCAGAATCTAAGGACGACCAGTTGGGTATGGTGGATGTCGTTCCCCAGGCATATCGGGCAGCATGATGGTGAGTTTTGAGGGAAATTTGGGGGTTTGGATGAGGAATCTGTGCCGTCGTCGTCGAAAGAAAATTTGCGCTTGGATTGGTGTGTTGAGCAAGCTTTGGGTTGTGCTGAGGTCGACAGAGATTGCGAAGGCGAGGGAATCCAGACCTTCAATGTGGGCATCCATACGAATTTCTGAGATGAATTTAGGTCTGGTTCCATTGTCTTCGTACAATCCATCATCGTGCTTGGACTCTGATATCAACGAATTTGTAGATTTTATCGGAGTAAATCAATTTAAAAGCAGCCCTCTAAACTCTTGTCGGACTTCGGACTTCTATTATATCATTTAGACCACAGGGAACGTAAACAAAACTAGAGAGACGCCCAATACTGGTGACCAATAGCGATCATAGAATCTGTTTTACTTAATAGATGACAAAATAAACTTAGTAAATGAATAAACTAGCATGTCCCCATCTCCAAAGCGGGGGCAATGAAACGCCAATAAGAACTTTATAATAGGGATAGTAGTTGATGAAATTGAAAGGAAAACTCTATTGAAAGTACTAATAAGCAATAAATAGAAACCCATGTAATCAATGGTAAGTAAAATGAAATGTAAATTCATTTGTCATACGAGACATGATACATATGTTAGTAAAAGTATAATTATCGGGGTTAGGTAGTTATCAAGTTTGACTATGATTATATTGGCAATCAACATTGGTATTTTCATTTGGTAGGGGGAGTGCAGGGATTGAGGGTTGCAAGTTTAAGTGTGAAAGGGACACATAATGAAGGCATGCCTCTTCCTTTTTTTCGAAGTGTGACATATGAAATGTCTTTCATTTTTGCATAGTGGTCAAAGAAGAACGATGGTGCAATTCACATTCCTTCTAACGTTGTAGTGAGTGACATTGGCGTGAAGGTCAAGTCTTGACGTTCAATGTTACCAATGTCATTTATGGATAGTCAATGCCCAAGCCATCTTGAGGGGAATTTGTTTCATGTTACTTCGATTTATGGGTGGAATTGGTATGTGCTTTGGTTGAGAATATTGGTCCCATGGAGGGCCAATGTAATTATCAAATGCCACGACAACATAGGATGGCAACTTATGAGGGCTAGATCCAAGTGTGTATACAATTTGCATGACCACTCATTGTTTCAGAGCTTTGTTACATCGACATCATGAATGGCTTCCTTTAACAAAAGATTTAGTTGTGGGGACGTTCTATATGCATGGGCTATGTGTTGTTTGTTGGACTACAAATGGAAATTAGAATCGAGTTCAGAGATGGAGACAATAATAACTAGGTTTCACCTATTGGCTCATTGGGTGAGACATTCAATCATTATGATGTTTTCATGTCCATAATACTATTTTTTCCTTCAAGTTACGTACCAAAAATGCATTGCTTTTATCATTGTTGTTTTGAAATGTTTATTAAGTGTTTTTTTGTTGAGGAAGTAGTGTTCAAATGTATGGACAAACAGGGATTGGTGCTCCTTGTTTTCATAGAGGCCTTACAAAGATATAGTGCAAAATGCCTTGATGCATCCTACAATGATGGTAAAAAGGCCTTCAAGTCCCATCACTAAACGACATGTAGGGCCATTGTGAGGAGGGGCAAAAGCTTGTTGTTGTGTCATGTCCCACAATGACTATCACTACCTCTAATGTGGTGTTGGAAAATATTATTCATGTCATTGCAACTTTAATTTGGTGTGGTGTGGGATCATTGCCTTCTCCTTCTCTTGCCATTGCGCCCATGACGAGGGTTCATTGACATCATAATCTTGTGAGTGGTTTTTATTTCAAATTATGTTCCAAAAATAAATTGGTTTTATTGTTGTTTTGTAATGTTTAGGTGGATTTGTGTGATCATGTAGTGCTTGATTATGCGATAAACCAAGACTTCAAGATATTCAAAAACTTTGGTTTTTCAAGGGAAGGATGGAATATTTAGATGCCACTAGCCAAGAAAACTCCCAACCTTGTTTACCCACCTTCTTATCTTGCCCTCTCCAAAATGCTTCTAAAGCACCCAACCTTGTTTACCCACCTCGTTATCTTGCCCTCTCAAAACTTCTTCTAAAAGATGGTAGTATAATTTGTTTGTTCTTGTGTTTCCCAACCAAAAACTTTCTTAATAGACATCGACTCGCATAAAAGTATTTCCTACCTTTTGAATTGCACTCAAATAGCATTCTACCAACCACTAATATAGAGAAATATCAATGCATGCATGTTAACCTAAGACAATGGAATGGAGTAGATGATAACTTTAGATTTTTAATATATATAAAAAAATTGTTTGTTTTACTATTTAGGATTTTTGACATATGCATGATTATTTATTGTATATTATTTATCACACACACCTATATTAGCATGGGGATTTGATATATTGTTAGTTAGTTATTTACAAGTATGTATATTTAATTATATAAACACTGAAGTAAGAATGTTTTTATTCTTATAAATACTAATAAAGTACAGATGTTTTTATCATTTTAATACTAACAAGGGAGATAGAAGCAGAGCTTCAAGTCCCTGCCAAAATTAAAAGCAAAACACGGGAAAGTTGTAATGCAATAGGCATAATTGTATATGTGTGTTCAGTAAAATGGTTTGCATTTGACTTAAGCCATTATTGTCATTACAATTTTTAACGTGGATCAATTTTAACATGGATCACTGAATTGTTGGATTTTGGATACCTTGAATCGTTTTAAAAGTGTTGATTGTAGATAAAGATATTATTTAAACACAAATCAACAAGCATATGATAGCACATAGGTAAACCAAAAATAATTTATAAGCTATTTGTGAAGCTAGCAAGCTGGAAGGGGCTAGAAACGCAAGTTATAATTCTTAAAAAGAAAGGTTGGACCCTGAAAGCGAGAGAAAATAATCGGGTTATGGAGGATTGACCTAAAGAGGATTATCATTGTCTCCCTTTCCCATGACTTGCAAGTGTAAAATCAACTAAGTTAGTATGGTCACTGTGTAAGGAACCAAATAAATCAGACTTGTTATATGAACAATTTCCAAAATATTCGTACCTAAAAGTTGGGTTATTGTTGGCAAGTTTTAATTAAAAACCCTAGCCTCATAAAACTTTATCACATGCTTGCCTCATAGAGTTCTCAGAAAACCTTCACGGTGCAAAAATCATCTAGTGCAAAATAAACAACCAAATATTAAACAAATCGAGTAGGTTGAGGGTCATTTTGACCATAAGGATAAATTTTAACCAATAAACTAGCAAAACAATAAGGAATATTTTACCTGGCTATCCCCCCATGGCATTCATTTTTCTCCTACGTTATCTTAGATCCGAATACTTTGTAAAGCCATAGACTTGATATTAACATTAATTTATGAATCTTAAAAATAGAACAAATATCACCTCTAATTTAACAATCTGAGAATAATAAGGGCGAGATATTTACCTGAGAAGAAGAATTCTCGAGCTCTTGTGACGCAAGGCACCTTAATGCAATAAGATTCTTGCTTAACAATTACACACAACACATGCGTTCACATAGACAAGATGTAAACAAGATGCAAGAAGCTGGCTTATATTACTTCTTTGAAACGGTTACAATGCAAACTGCAAGGAATGAAATAAACTAACTAACTATCGGCCTCAGCCGTTACAATACAGAAGTAACTGTGTGCTCTCTCGTTGTGTCGACCTCACCCTCTCCTGGTTCACTGCGGAACTCTGAGTTATGGCTCGATCTTCTACGTTCGGTGGACGTGTGACTGTTCTCTCCAATCTACAACTCCACTACCTGAACTTCGCTCTGCCACTCCAACACAATGGAACTGTCCCTTACTCTATGCCTGCGCACAAGCCTTCTATTTTGTTGTTGTTGTTCCCAAGATCACTCCGACTCCCGAGACATGCATCCTCTGTCTGTCGATCTCCTCAGATCCTACAACTGCCAACGCCCCAACCGTGCTGCACAGCCTCTGCCTGTGACGACATCTGTCATGTCTTCACCCACCTACAATAATTGCCATTAGCTTCCTTAGCAACCCCGAACTATTGCCAAGTACTCTCCTTGACTTCTACGCGTCCTTCTGACAGGATACAGTAATCTGTCATGTTGGCCATACTGTCTGTCAGCTTCGACTCACCCGTCAGATTCCTTCGCACTCCTCAGGATTCGCCAATTCGCCCCTTCCTCCTCGCTTGGCTTACACCCCAAACCTGTCAGTGTCGCGGTTCGATGCATGTCGACCTATCGATGCCTTCGCTGCATCCCCGTCATCTGTCAACTCTCGACCTTCACTGCTCCTATTGGTCACATACCGACTACTTCCTGCTCGACTGATTGACTTTGACAAGCCAATCTGCTCTTCCGCACCAGTGGTCATCGGCACTCCCTCTGGTTGACTTTCCTCAAGTCGACTAACTTCGACTGATTTTTCTAGGCCCTGATGCTCCTGCATCAGACTCCCCAGGTGAAAAAGAACTCGACTGCTCCGTCAGTCTCCTGAACTCTTCTTTGGAAATCCATGCCGCCTCCTACAACTCATCATCCTTCCATCGCACTAAGTATTCCTTCTTTCGCAAACTACGTGTACGCCCGACTTCGCGTTCCTCTATTACCTCTGCGATTTCTTCTTTCTATCGATCTGGAATCTACTATGTCCAATCGATCTTCGACACTTCCGTGCTTCCACTACTTGAACCTTCTTCGAACTTGTACAGATCTGAGACATTGAACGTTGGTGAAATGCTCAAGTCATTCGGCAGCTCCAACACATAAGTGTTGTCCGAAATCTTCTTCAGAATCTTACACGGTCCGATCTTCTTCAGCTTCAGCTTGTTATACGTTCCTATTGGAAATCTCTCCTTTCGCAAATGTGCATAAACTAAGTCTCCTTCGCTGAATGATTGTAGTCTCTTCTTTCTATCGACTCTCAACTTGTATGTCACGTTACTCTTTTCTGTGTGCTTTCGCACATCTTCATACACTTCTTTCATATGCTCTGCGAATGATTCTGCATCCGTGCTTTTCCTGATTTATGTCGGTAACTCGACCAAATCCACCACTCCATGTGGGCTTCTTCCTTGAACAATCTGGAATGGATTCAAACCTGTCGACCGATTCACATAATTGTTATATGCAAACTCTGTTTGTGCCAACACATTCACCCACTGCTTGGGTTTGTCGGCTGTCAAACATCTTAGAAGTTTTCCCAAACTTCTGTTCACCACCTCGATCTGTCCGTTTGTTTGTGGATGATATGCCGAGCTAAATTGCAACCTTATGTCCAATTTTTTCCATAGGGTTCTCCAGAAATGTCCCATAAACTTGGTATCTTTGTCTGATGTCATACTCTTCGGTAACCCATGCAATCTAACTACTTCCTTGAAGAATAGTACAATAATGCTTGTGGCATCACTTGTCTTCCGACATGGAATAAAGTGTGTCATTTTCGAAAATCTGTCGACTACAACAAAGATTGAGTCGCTCCCTTGCTGCGTCTTCAGCAATCCTAGCACAAAATCCATGCTCAGGTGCCCCCATGGGGTATCCGGTATGGGTAATGGTGTATACAACCCCGTATTTTGACTTCTCCATTTTGCCAACTGGCAAATCTACACTGTTGAACCCACTTTCCGACATCTGTCGTCATTCCTGGCCAAAAATACTTTTCTTCGACCAATGCCTTGGTCTTTTCGATGCCAAAATGACTTGCTAATCCGCCGCTATGCAACTCTCGGATTAGGTTCTCCCTAATGGATCCTCTGGGAATACACAACTGTTGTCCCTTGAACAAGTATCCCTCTTGGATAAAATAATCCAAGTATGGAGTCCTGTCGACACTCCAAGGTTCACGACAAGCCTCCCATGCTTTCGCAAAATCCTCGTCGGTCTCATACTCTGTCTTCACCAACTCTATTCCCGTTGCCTGAATTGTCATCGTGTTCAGCAATGCAACTCTTTGACTCAACGTGTCGGCAACTTTGTTCAACTTGCCCGACCTATGTCGCAACATGAATGTATATCCCTGTAGGAATTCGACCCACTTCATGTACCGTTGATTCAACTTTGACTGAGTATTCAGATACCTCAGTGCTTGGTGATCTGTGTATAACACAAATTCCTTGGGCAACAAATAATGCCTCCACTTCTAAAATGCCTGGACAATAGCATAAAATTCCTCGTCATAGACCAAATATTTCCGCTTCACATCATGCAACTGCTCACTGAAGAATGCAATTGGTCGACCCTCCTGGCTCAACACTGCTCCAATTGTCGTCCCACTCGTGTCGCAATCAACCTGGAAAACTTTGTCAAAGTCTGGGAGCGCTAACACTGGGCTCTCAATGACCTTTTCCTTCAACTTGTTGAAAGCTCACTGGGCAGCTACTGTCCACTTGAACTCGCCCTTTTTCATGCACTTTGTCAAAGGTGCACAAATCCGACTGAATCCCCGAATGAACTTCCTGTAGAAACTGGCAGGTCCTTGGAAACTCCTTACTCCAGTCGTACTTGTCAGTTCCGGCCAATCCAAGATTTCCTTCACCTTTTCTGGGCCCATCACCAACCCTTTACCTGAGATTACAAATCCCAAGTACACCAGTTCTTCCTTCATGAAGAAACACTTTTGCAGGTTCACCATCAACTTCTCTTCCTGCAACTTCTGCAATACCTGTCGAATGTGCTCCTAGTGTTTTGTCTTGGTTCGACTGAAAATTAGAATGTCGTCCAGATAGACTATGACAAACTTTCCCAAGAATGGTTTCAGTACCTCATTCATCAATAGCATGAATGTACTGGGTGCATTAGTTAATCCGAACGGCATGACTAACCACTCATACAACCCTTCTTTCGTCTTGAATGTTGTCTTCCATTCGTCTCCTTCTCTAACCCGGATTTGGTGATAACCGCTCTTCAGGTTTATCTTCGTGAAGTACTTTGCTCCACTCAGGCAATCCATCAAGTCGTCCATTCTCGGCAATGGAAACCGATACTTGATCGTGATTCTGTTGATGGATCTGGAGTCTGTACACATTCTCCATTCTCCACCCTTCTTCAACGCTAATACTGTTGGTACCACACACGGACTCAAACTTTCTCTGATCAATCCCTTGTCCAACAACTCCTGGACCTATCGATTGAGTTCCTGACCTTCTGTCGAACTCATCCTATGCGGTGCTTTGTTTGGCAGACTCGACCCTGGAATCAAGTCGATCTGATGGGATATGCTCCTTGTCAGCGGCAATCCCGTTGGCGTCTTATCGATTATTATGCTTCGAAACTCGTCAAGCATCCTTCTGACTTCAACCGGAATCTTCTCCATTATCGACCTCTCAACACATGGTCCTTTCATAATGACAGCGTAACACCCCAACTGCTTTTCCTCCTCCGCGAGAAATTCTTTCGCTGAACACATCAACACTCACTTCTCCCAAAAGTTTATCTCGCCATGCTTACAGTTGGCTTGTTCCTCTGGCTTCGGCTTAAGAGTCCTTTGCACGCCACTTTTCCACACTGTGACTATGTTGGCTCGACCATCATAGATCATCTCCCGATCATATTGCTATGGTCTCCCTAACAACAGATGGCACGCATTCATTGGGATTACATCACACAGTACACTGTCTTCAAATCCTTCGACTCTGAAGTTAATCAGGCATTGTTTGGTCACCTTCACATGGTGTCCTTTATGGAACCATGAGATCTTGTATGGGTGTGGATGTTACCTACGCTTTAACTTTGCTTTGTCAATCACCTTTGTCGACATAAGATTCTCAGTGCTTCCACCATCAACCATGGTCTTGCAACGCCATTCGTCGATTCGCACCTTGGTTCGAAAGATCGCCTTCTGCTATGCTGGCTCTTGCTCGTCGCGTCTGTCGTCAAAAACCAGTGTCTTCCTGGCTGTCATGGCCTAACTTTTCTTCTTACCATCTCCACTGTTGTCGGATGCCGACTCTTCCCTCTCGTCGACTTGCTCATCTCTTTGACGTCTGGGTTTCAACTCCTCTGCAGCATGTAGGTTCTCTGGGCACTCATATGCTTTGTGTCCCGCTCCTCGACACTTGTAACAGATTATGGCTAGTCTGTCAGCTCCTTTTCTGTCGGATGGACCACTTCGACCATACGCACCTCGACCGCGGTTCTCACGACCATCGCGTTGGTTTTCTTGCGCTTTCTCTCTTGTCGATGTCCCTTCCATCCGTCGATTCTCTTCGACAGATTCCTTTCTGTATCCGCTACTTTGGCCTTTCGCGGTAACAGTCTTCGCACCTCGACCAGTTATCCTGCCTCTAGTCATTGTGGACTTCCTCGACAGTTTCTCTTCTGCCTTCAGAGCTAACTGGTAGGCTTCCCCGACTGCTCTGAATCTTGACATGCTCAATTCATCCTGAATGGCATATTTCAAGCCGTTCACATACCTAGCGACAGCTTCTTCTCCTTCGTCGGTCTGTCTCGGCCTTATCGACAATCTGTAGAACTTTTCCATGTACTCCTTCACGGTCATCTCTTTTTGTCGAAAGTTCTGCAACTTCCGGAACAAGGAAATCACATAGTCATTTGGCAAGAACTTCCCTTTCAACTTGGCGACCATCCTATCCCAAGACTTGATTTTCTCCTTGCCCTTCTTGACTCTGTCAGCCTGCACATTGTCCCACCACAATGAGGCATGACCCTTCAACCTCATACATGTAGTCTTAACCCATTTAGGATCCTCGATCTACTCTATGTCGAAGTATTTCTCCATTTCTCTGAACCAGACGATCAAGTCTTCTGGATCCAGACTTCCTGAGCAGGTACGCACATCTATCTTCGTCCAACCTGTCATATTCGTCAGAAGTTTGATCAGTTTGTCTTCTAGTTCTTATCCTACTGCTTCCCGTGGTTCCACTTTTTCAAATTCCTCGTTGCTGTGGTCTAACAGATCAGGAATACAACCACGTTTTTGGCTTTCTTTGATCGATGCGACTTCATTTGTCAAAGTTTGCATTGTTCGGATGCACTCGTCGAACATCTCACGATCAACTGTGACTGTTGCGCCACGTGCTCTTCATCCTTGGACATTAATGCCTTTGTGAGCCATTTTCAACCTCGGTTGAAACTCTCACTTGTCCAATCGCAACCGGACTTCAACAAGTCTTGCACAACTCTACCCAACCTCAGTTAGAGCTGTTGAACGCACTTGCAGGCTCAATACCACCTGATGTTCTTCTGCTCGCGGGATTCTTCCCGCTCTGATATGGTTATCCTTGAAATCTCAGGATACTATGGCTCTGATACCACTTGACGCAAGGCGCCTTAATGCAATAAGGTTCTTGCTTAACAATTACACACAACATGCACGTTCACATAGACAAGATGTAAACAGGATGCTAGAAGCTGGCTTATATTACTTCTCTGAAACGGTTACAATGCAAACTGCAAGGAATGAAATAAACTAACTAACTGTTGGCCTCAACCGTTACAATACAGAAGTAACTGTGTGCTCTCTCAGTGTGTCGACCTCACCCTCTCCTGGTTCACTATGGAACTCCGAGCTATGGCTCAATCTTCTGCATTCGGTGGACATGTGACTTTTCTCTCCAATCTACAACTCCACTACCCCAACTCTGCTCTGCCACTCCAACACAATGGAACTGTCCCCTACTCTGTGCCTGTGCACAAGCCTTCTACTCTGTTGCTGTTGTTTCCGAGATCACTCCGACTCCCGAGACACACATCCTCTGTCTATCGATCTCCTCAGATCCTGCAGACCTGCAATTGTCAGTGCCCCAACTGTGTTGCACAGCCTCTGCCTATGACGCCATCTGTCATGTCTTCACCCACCTGCAATAATTGCCATTAACTTCCTTAGCAACCCTAAACTGTTTCCACGTACTCTCCTTGACTTCTACGCGTCCTTCTGACAGGCTACAGTAATTCGTCATGTTGGCCATAATGTCAGCTTCGACTCACCCGTCGGCTTCCTTCACCAATATGCCCCTTCCTCCTCGCTTGGCTTACACCCCAAACCTGTTGGTGTCACAGTTCGATGCATGTCGACCTATCGACACCTTCGCTACATCCCCGTCGTCTGTCGACTCTCGACCTTCACTGCTTCTGTCGATCACATACAGTCTACTTCTTGCTCGACTTATTGACTTTGACAAGCCAATCTGCTCTTCCGCACTAGTGGTCGTCGGCACTCCCCTTTGGTCGGCTTTCCTCAAGTCGACTAACTTCGATTGATCTGCCTAGGCCCCGATGCTCTTGCATCATCTTGTACAAGCCTCTTTTCACCTACTGTATGAAAGGGAAACCCTTCAAATACTATGACTGGTAGTAAGTATACGTGGAAATGCTACCCTATTGCAATTTGCATTGTTGTTGACATTGACACGTAGACTTGGACTCTATCTTGTGCAATTATTTATATGTTGGACAGCCTTACGATCCATAACTAGCTTGTTATAGATAAATTGGATGATAAGAAGGACGGGATTGACAATCTATCACGTGAACAACCACCATTTGCAGGTATTATTTACTTCATTTTTCAGTATCCCCGAGCTTCAGCTTAATGAAACTATCGTGAAGCTGTTTTCTAGCTATTTGAACGAGAAGAAGGACGAGCTTGACAATCTATCACGTGAATATCCATTTGTAGATATTATTTAATTTATTTTTCAGTAACCCCAAGCTTCAGCTTACTATCCTGAAACTGCTAATCCTACTAGTTTTCAGAAGGTAGATTCCTACTAGGGAAATAAGAAAAGTGTTTCCAAAGGATTCTTCATAATCTTTATGTATGGTTACTAGCATCCTTATGACTAATTTTACATTTTGGTTGTATTCAAGACTTCTTTGTGAACCAAGCAAATACACAAGTGCAAACCATTGATGGTATTAGTAGCTTTGAAAATATTCACGTGAAATTAAAGTAATCAAGCGTGAATGATCATGATAATTATGTGGGCATTATTTTTCTTTACTTTGTAAAAATGGATGACTCGTCTTCTTCATATAAAAATGCTTAATTTCATTTATCTCCATTCATTTTTCCATATTACGATCTTTTTGGCATCAAATTTAACTACTAATTTTACATTTTGGTTGTCTTCAGGACTTCTTTGTGAACCAAGCAAATACACAAGTGCAAACCATTGATGGTATCAGTAGCTCTGAAAATATTCACGTGAAATTAAAGTATTCAAGCGTGGATGATCATGATAATTATGTGAGCATTATTTTTCTTTACTTTGTAAAAATGGATGACTCATCTTCTTCATATATAAATGCTTTCATTTCATTTATCTCCATTCATTTTTCCATATTACAATCTTTTTGGCATCAAATTTAAGTATATGTGATGTTACTAAGAAATCTCATGAATCTCATAACCATGATTATAGAGAATTGAAATATGCTTAACATAATTTAAAAAATAAAACAAGAAATTTAACATTGTAAAATTTATTTGATTTGTTTACATCCTATTCATTAGGCGTACTGTTTGACTTCGAAGATTCCACATCCTTCTTATTAAATGCTTAGTCATCTCCATAAATTTCAACACCCCACAATGTTAGTAACTTCTTCCTCTAATGAGAAGGGCTTCAACATATAGATACTAGTGGTCCTTCACTATCTTTCTATTTTCATTGTCTGACGCTCATAAAATATATCTTCAATCTGCAATAAACAAAGACGAGCAAGTCAACCATAGGTAGACAAATATCTTTCACAATAATAAATTTACAACAAGCCTCTCCAACCTTCATAAAATATATCTTCAATCTGCAATAAACAAAGACGAGCAAGTCAACCACAAGTAGACAAATATCTTTCACAATAATAAATTTACAACAAGCCTCTCCAACCTTCAAGCCTTTGAAAACTTGTTGTATCCAGACCTTGCAGCATTCGAATAGCCGGCGTACATGTAGGTGCTACATCATCAACAGGTAGATATATATAAACAATCAAGAATTAATTAATTAATGGGATATATATAAATAATTTAATTAATTAACAAGGATAATCAATGTTATTATCTAATTAATTATTATTATTTTATTATATGATGATCGATAATTTATTATTGTATTAATATTAGATAATAACACTAATTAATTCTAGCTTATTAATTAATAATGGAAGCAAGTCAAGTTGCCTTTAGCTGCAACTGTGATGCTAGGGTATGGACAACCAAACACAAATGTTGACTTACTAACTAGTCCCTTCAGGACTGCTCTTAGTCATTTTCACACAAATAATGAGATGAGACCATGAGCTTGTTATTTGTTATTTACGTCTTGTTCTTGCTTTAACTTGCAATTGAGTAACCAGAATTGGGAAGAACTTGTTATTATTGTTCTATTCAATGACATATCTCCCCATTAGCTGTATTAGTATTCTTAAAAACAAAAAATAGTTATTGCTTCAAGAAGTTTCCCATGGACAATATCGTTATCACTATTATTACTTCAGATTTTAATATATTACGTTATCACTACTATTATTTTAGCTTTTAATATATTATAAATTACATGGCAATTATTGAATCAAAGTCAGTAAAATTATTATCATTGTTCACTTCACCATTTAGTTATTTAGAACCTTGAAATAAGAATTAAGAAATTTTGTTTAAAATTTTGAAATAGTATTAATTATAAAATTATGGAAAAACTATTTGTAATATTTGTAAAATTACATAGCTTCAATTTAATTTTTTTAATCACTTCAAATCTTCCAGATTTCAAATGGATATTTTTCACTTAAAATGAAAAAACTATTCATATTAAGAATAATTGTGTTCTACTGTCCTAAATGGTAACCATGATATAGTTTATCTAGATCAGAGCAATAGAATTAGGGCAAGGGAATAAGAGAGCTAAACCAAGATATCTTATCTATTCAACCTTTGACCATGAAATAAGGATACCATTCATTAACCATTCATTTCATACACATAAAGATAATGATAAGTTACTTAATGAACCAAGCATTCCATCAAACCCTAGCATCATTCATCACAAGAAGAAGAAGACATTCCACATCCATACACTTGCTCCTATATAATCTCGCTCTACTTAGGATCCATATTTCACTGAAGAAGATAACACGAATTAGAGAATTTAGAAGTCTCCACAAGTTTGTTATGATTGTTGGAATGAAATGGATTTTCAAGCTATCATAAAGTGAGAATTACATAAAGAATACAAGAAGTAGACAACATGAGCTTTCTCTTCCACTTGCTATCTTTTTTGATAATGCGACGTTTAAGTATTTACAGGTCCAATTACCAAGGGAGCGATCATATGAAAACACCCACCTTAGGCATTTTGCTATAACGAAGTATGCTCTTAATATAATACCATAAGGCCCTAATCTTTCGTCCATCTTCAAATATGCAACAAATATTCCTATAGTTGCAGTGCTCATGCCATTTGTATACACGCCCATTGCAAGGAGCATCACTGGAAATAGAATAAGACATAAATGCATCTCATTAGAATAAGGCATGCATCATACTCCAACAAAAATTTAAAAATGCGTAGCAAAAGCAGTGAACTTGTCCTGAATGGTAACCGTAATATAGTTTATCTAATCTTTTGTAATCGAATGAACTTCTTTGGTAAACACATATTTTGATGTGGAAATGGGGAAGAAAAACGTTGGAAAGTAAGGGAAGGCAATGACGATATCGAAGCGCCAGTTGGAGGAAAGAGAGTCAAATCTATATTCCTGTGCTTCACCATGCAGATGGCAGAGTGAAGGACAACTAGATGGCATTGCAATGTTCTTACACACTTTGTATCTATTACATTTCTCCATTCTATAGATAGCGTTTCTTGACAAGTTTGCATTATTATCGTCCAACATATGTGTGTCCGCAAAAGCTAGGTACTCTCGACAATAGACAATGGTAACACCCGTTTAATCCACCACATGCCACTTGTGGACTCATATGTCTTGTTTAATCCAGCACATGCCAATTGTAGATTCATATGTCAATCTTTGAATGTAGTGGTAACACCATTGTTAAGCTCTCTGTGGGTTTGGAGCGGTGTAGTTCAATTGTTTTACCTGTTTTATGTTTGATTTTACCTTTTTACATTTGTAGCAGTCACTTGTTGACATTTATTTTTTACATCTGCAATAAACCTGCTCATCAGAATGATTTGAGTTTTGGCTACCAGAGAGTTCAGCTCAGCTAGGACCATCGACCTCTATACTCAACAAAATAAGTATGCGTGCACAAGGATTCTGGTTCAAGGTAAACTACTAGCTACGAAACTAGAATCGTTGCAAAAGTATCTATCGTCTCTTATGATTTTTACACTACGGGAAATGCCTTTACTTCCACTCCAATGGAGTCACCAACCAAAGAACCTTAAGCTAGCTATCAAAATCAAATTGCCTTTGCTGAGCGAGACTATAGGCAATGGCGTTGCTTTCTGAGGTGCTTCCCGTGTTTTTTCCTATCAAAATGGGTTTTAACTCGCACCCTATGTAACAATCATACAATTTGTACTAGAAATAATGGGAATTAATATTATGTGAACTTGTGAAACAATGATAGAATTCAATATAATTTGTACTAGAAAAAACTAGAAAAATATTATGTGAACTTTAATTCATCACCTCCGATCTTATTTTCAGCTTCAAATTGATAATGAAAATCAGAAATTCTTAGTCAAACTATAAAATCTCAAGCTTATTAATAAAAGCAAAGTAAGCCTAACAAAAAACAAAAAACAAAAAACAACACAATATCTTGACTGAGCAATTAAGACGAGGCAACAATACTCAACAAGGAAATCGTGGGGCAGCGGGCTTTCTATCGAGTTGGTGTTCATTCCTTCTTCCCATGAATTCATGCATTTTACAATGGATTGTTAAAACCCTAAATACTACAACTAGGGAAATCGTGGGGTTTTGCAGTGGATAGGAATTCATCCATTCCTGTGATTGCACTATACAATGAAGAACGAGGAAGAAATCAACGGAGTCTCCAACAGGCGGGCATGCCAATCCCATGGGCTTTACCCTTTCTTCTTTTGCAACTTCTTAAACATAATAAGCATTTAAAAATCTAGCACATTGTGATGGATTATATGTAATGTAGTCGGCTGGGTTGTGGATTAGGTAACTGATAGATATTGAGTGTTCAATTTCATGTATATTATATAAACATTGAGATAATACAGTAACTGCAAATGTGGGGATTGCCAGTAACATAGATTAGCATAGATTGGCATTAAACTTGGATTATGAGAGTGCCACCAGCATACATTAAACTTGGATTATGAGTCTATATATTAGAGATTGGCATCTGAATAATATTAAATTTTACATTTCTTTGTGTATTAAAATTTGCATGAAATTGGTTCTCCAGGTATAGTCTAGTTGACCATAGAATGGTCTGTTAAGCTACTCCTTGTCACTTAGCCAGTTCAAACCTTGACTACATCGACCCCACACACATACAAGCATGGTTGGTTCAAACCCTGACTAGATTGACCCCACACGAATACAAACTTGGCACGATTCAAAAAAATTGCATAGAACTTTTTTTTGGAAGAAAAAATCTATCGCTTGATATTAAGTTGAATCAAAGTTAAAGTTATAATTTAATAGTACATAAAACAACCTTCAACAGAGTTTCAAAAGGAGAAGCCCGCGTCGCTCTGAACAGTACAAGGTGCTAAAACAGAACCTAAGTAAATGTTGAAAAAGACTGTCAATGTGAACTTGTCACAAGTAAACAACATAATCATGATTGAATTTAGTTGGTCTAATAGAACCCACTGAGAAGCTTCTCAAAGAATCCTCAGTGGAAATGGATAAAATTTCACAAAGCTGAGACTGTAGTAACAATTTATGAGAGCCATTAGTATTGCTTCCATAGTTCGAACCAGAGATCATAAAAAAACTTGAAATCAATATCCCATATAACACACAACATATTCATCCCCAACATCCACATCATGGTTTTCATTCGATTGCTCTTGTCCATCTCCCAAAAGGTTTTTCCTCTGAGCCGAACTTCCTTTGGGAAATAACCTACACAGCTCTTCCAAGATTGGGATAACATGCTCGTCTGAGGGGTTCCGAAGAAGAACCTGCCAACTTGTCCATTTAAACCAATGCGCTATAAAGTTTAAAGACTAAATTCACATAAGCATTAGACAAGATAATATAGTTCTTATTTTTCTTGTCTCCAAACACTTGAAGAAAAATCAATACGAATCTAAAAAGGGAAAATTATTGCACACCTCTTATGCAGTGGTGATTGCTTTGATGTGTTGTTTCCAAGCAAATGACCAAACATCAAAATTCAATACACCGACAAGAAATACTGCAAATTATGGTCGAAATTCAATCCATTTACGTTGAACTTCAAAATTCCCATCTCCTGTCTCCATACACCGACATGAAAACCTGCAAAATTAGGTCAAAACAAGAACCCCAATTCCTACTAACCTCTGAATTCAGGACAATTGCTTGATCACGACCCATAATCGTCGATGGGTAAGAAAGAAGAGGACCGAGAATACAAAGATCTCTAGCATTGATTCGAACCCAGTGCATAATAGCATACTTATCAGCATCCAACATCTGAGCCTAGCCATTCGAGTCTAGAAGCGCCCAGCTTCCTGAGTGAGCGACCTTCTTCTTCACCACCGACTGTAGATCTACGACAACACTCCTCTCCATTTGAATTAGAAAAAAAAATGAACCTTGGGGTACTACCTAGTTATCAAAATTCCATCAATTTCTGCTTGCTTATTGTTCAACGCATCTCAACAATCTATGACTCTTCCCTCAATCCCGACAATATTCTCTTCAATATGTTGCTCTGCGAGGCAAGCATAAGATCATCGCTTGGCCCCGAGTTTCTGCTGAAGACTGCTGCCTTGCTCCGTGTTTGCCACGCTCCCGCACCCAGCTTGCCATGCTTAGCACATGCCTTGACCTCCCTCCCCGGTTTCCACGCTCCGTGCTGCTTGCCACCTACTGCCTTGGCCTTGATATGAGGCCAAATAAGGCTTCAAAACAATGGATTGGTGGTAAAGGAAAATCATACCCAAAACTTAGGCTAAATTGCCTATAAAACAGTGCCAAACTAATATAAATTCATCAAATCGATTTATATAGTCCCTGTTGGGCCTACAGGAAGGGACTAATAAGGTAAGAATGTTTTTATCCTTTTAAATGATCCATTGAATTACAAAATGTATTATAGTTCTAAAGACTAAAATTCACAGTCAATCTAAAATAATACATGTTAAACTAAAAAAATTCAAACCATATAAAATATATAAAATATTTCTTAATAAATATGATAAAGAATACACAATCTTAAAAATAATATTGTTTAATTTAAAATGTAACAACAATGTAATGTTGTAGTGGACGAGTTTTTAGTGGTGTAAAGGGGATATGTAGTGGTGTATAAAGGGTATATGTAAAGATGTTAACCTTTTCCCATTGGAAAAGGCTCCATTTTTTAAAGCTCAACGACACAACGACGATAACTATTAATAAAAAATCATTATACTAAATTATCTACCATGGCTCATAAGGAATACCGAAGTTCTCGAGATAAAAGTTCAGATCTTGAATGGGAAGGGAAAGCGTCACCGAGACGAAAAGCCCCTCCACATTTTTTTTGACACACTGGGTATATTCAAACGACTTCATTCTACATCGTGTTGGTTCCTTCTCTGGCCTCTACAACTTCATTCTATTTTTCTTTCAATCTTTTCCATGGTAGGGCTTGTAGATATGTTTCTACTCACACGACTAGCGATGCCAGCCACACATTCTTGGGCACTTTGAACCCGTTTCCATTTTATGAATTCCGCTCAGGTTATAAATTTTGCACAAAAATCCTTTTCAGAACTTTACATTAAATGGGGTCACAATCAAGCAAAAGAAACCATCCTAAGAGAACTTTGATATGTTGCAAAAGCAAGAGAAAGTTGTGTGTAAGTAGATAATATAAGTTCATGCGTTGAAAGCAAGTCTAGATAATGGTGCTTTAGTTCCTTGTACTTGTGAATGTTGTAGGACTATGTCAAATACAAGTTGTTGATTGTGAGATAAAGTATTTATGGAAATAGGCAGTGGAGTGTTATCTTGTATTACTTCCCCACTCCTTCGATTGTAGTCAATGTAGTTTGGTGCAGTCTCAAATGTATATATTGATACTTCTGGACGATTCCATGAATGGTTAGTGTTAAAATCTCAAAGGCCAAGCATGTCAAGCTCATTAATGTGGATATTTCCTATAGGGACTAATCTTGACAAAACTTGTCATTCATTTCATCTCCATGTTGGGATGTATGTTATCATTGGTATCCTCATCTCCAAATGTTGTCCCATTGGGAGTGGGTGCAGGGATGCGATCAACATGCCATGAACAATAGGTATTTCCTATGCTTTCCTAGTTTGACAAAATATCATGTTGTGTAAGGCATATGTCATTCATGAAGGAACAAAAGGGTTTATACAAAAGAAGATCACTTCAGCAGAATTCAAGAAAGGCATTGGAATCTTTGGTTGGAATTGAAATAAAGTGTGGCCAGACATGGATGATTCCAGGGACAGTTCTCTTCTTCCACAATTTTAGTTTTGTGTCCCTGGTTATATGACCATTGTTGTGTAAGGTCAATAAGACAAAAAGGGTCCAAAGTTGGAGTCTGTTTCAAGTAGGCAGTTGTCGAATGAGAAATTATTTTATCAATGAAAACACTCACGCAAGTGACTCTCAATCTGCATAAATAATTTAGGCCCTATGAAGTTCATATAATCAATGAGAATGCATTTAATATGTTTCATATCTTCTTGGAACAATAATAGGTCTTGTCCCTGCAAAGGCTTCATGTACTTTATAGGAATCCAGAGCCTTGCATGTATGTTAAACGCTACAACTCCTGTACGAGCGAGGAGCGGTAGTGGGCTCTGGCGTTGCTTATAAGGTAAGATTTACCTATGCCTGCAGTTCCTTGGATGATCATCCTTAATGGTGCTTTAGTTCCTTGTACTTGTGAATGTTGTAGGGCTATGTTAAATGCAATTTGTTGATTGTGAGATAATGTAGTTGTGGAAGTAGACAAGGGAGTGTTCAGTGTTATCTTGTATTACTTCCCCACTCCTTCGGTTGTAGTCAATGTAGTTTGGTGAAGTCTCCAATGTATAAGTTGATACTTATGGGCTACTCCATGTATGGTTGGTGTCAAAATATTGGAGGCCAAGCATGTCAAGCTCAATAATGTGGATATTGCCTATAGGGACTAATCTTGACAAAACTTGCCATTCATTCATCTCCATGTCGTGATGTATGTTATGATTGGTATCTTTGACTGGAAATGAAGTAAAGCGTGACGATACATGGACGACGATTGTAGGGACAATTAATCTATTCTTCCACTTTTCAAGGTAATTATAATATAATATAATTATAATTATAAAATTGTAATATTTTATATATTTATATATTATTAATAAAATATATAGTTTTACATAGAATTAGATTTTTGCAATTTTCTATTCCAAATACAATTACACATTAAAATATGATTATTACAATTTCAAGTAATAATTACGATCATGTTGTACGACTTAAATCGAGATTATTAATAAATAAGAATAAAAGAGTATATGTGTTTAATAAATAAAATAATATTTTTTTATTAATATTAAATTAATTAAAGCTTTTTAATTCAAATAAAAAGATTGAAGAGTTAACGACTTTGGGTTGTGGGTTGAAACGTACAGCTTGCCAGTGATAAGGGTATACTATGAGACAGGTTTTTAATTGAAAAAAGGAGATTTTCGTCTTGATAAAGCAAAGTGAGTTCCATTTTCCTCAATTTCCATTCTTCCTCTCCCATTGGTCGAGCGGGTACCTTCCTCACCTTCATACTTCAATCTCGCAATTCTTCCAGTCATTCTCTTATATACGTCATAACGCTAGATTCGGTGTAAGTATACCCTTGTACTACGTAACTTTGATACTTATAATGATGATCTTGTTGAACTTGGTCTCGTGCTGCTACTTTCTTGGAATTTTCACTAGGAAGATACTGGGAAAAGTTGAACCTGGTCTACACGAAAGTTTCCCCGTCAAGGTGGAAAAGGAAAACCCGGATGTTGTCTCTTAAGAATAATATTTCCAGTAATCCTTTTCATTTGGGATTATGACATGGAACCTAATATTTCCATCAACCCATTAAGATCAATAGACTTCTGCTATGACGGCGAATTAATTATGTACATAATCACCTTGAAAATTCAGATTATAGATGAAGATCACCAACATTAATCCGATTCCCAACTACGCCCCATATGACCAGAATATCTATAAGCGGGCGGCCGCCCACTAGTTGCTTTGCGCCATGTCTGGCCAACAAAGCCCTGCATTGGAGCCGAAAGCTGGAAATCATATTGCGCACGATCTTCGGGATCCGACAGAGTCACATACGCATTGTGTATCTTCATTGCTGTTGATACCTGTTGCAACTTCCTTTTACCATCTGACCGAAGAAGTGGGATCCAGAGCTGTAAGAGAAGAGCCGTAGCCCAAGTTCGGCCTTAAGACCGGCTTAACAACGGAAGATCCAGTCGCCATTGGGTAGAGATTTTAAAATTTATGTTTGTTGATTGATGACAGGGGGCGGCTCCTCATAGGTTGTCGACAGACGACGAAGGCGCCAGAAGAACCATCCCCTTAAACAACGCCTTCAACATAATTAATTTAGTTAAACTAAGCATAGATCCATCTTAAACTCGATGTATTAAGCACTCAGAGGGATTCAAATTTTTGAGGTGTAAAGTTTTTCTTAAATAAAACCAACATAGATCCATCTTAAATCTAGATTTATCGAGCACCAAGAGACATCAAATTTCTCCATGTGTAATTTTTTTTTGTATGTGTAAGAATTTGAAAATAAAAAAATTACACCACAAGAAATTGGATCCATGTCGGTGCTTGATAGATCTGGGTTTAAGTTCGATCTATGATGGTTTAAACTCATCCCAATCTTCAATTATTTAACATTGTTTTACGTTTTAATTTTTCTACATTGTTTTACTCTTTTTTTTACATTGTTTTACTTTTTACTTTTTTACATTGTTTTACTATTCGTTAAAAGTTATTATTAATTACATCTCCTCCAAAGTGGTTGGGAATTTTAATTTTTATGTCGGGTCAATTATTACTGTGTTGGAAAGTTATGTTACATAATGTAACGTGACAACATCTCCTCCATAGTGGTTGGGAACGTTACATTACATAATGCAACGTGACAACATCTCCCCCTACTGGGTTGTAGAAGTGCCTCTTGACGCAATAAAAGATCATAATCCATAATAGGTTAAAAAGCAACCCATATGTTGAGTGGACCCACAACTATCCAGAAAAAGCCTTTTTAATTCCAAGTGTAAATAATTGACATATCTACCTTACAAACCATCATGTCCTTGCCACAATCAATTATGTTCTGACCAAGATATCATATCAAACCTTAAAACATCCTACATAATCCAATCTACAAATACATATCCTCTATAATTTGAGACCCAACGAATGACCTACGAAGAAGACAGAAACAACTAGTACACATCCACACCTGCACAGTTTAAAGGGTTGTGGATGTCAATTCCCCCACATGTATATCTACTCAATCCACCCAATGCAATAAATAATACCCAACCCATTATCTTAATCAAATCAAACATTATTAGAAACACAAGGATTAGCTAAGATAGTTTACTTACCATTGGATCATACTCAAATCAATCATACACAGTGATTCACAAATTCAATTTTATGATCCAGGGCAATGCCATTTACCAACCAAATCAAACAATAGAAATTTTAATCAAATCAAACAACATCGATCTATAAAAAACATCAATCATATCATAATTTACCATATTTGCATTCCATAATTTTAAATTGATTAGCAGCATTGTCAACAAAGAACATAATTTCAAATTGATTATAAGCACTATCAACAGTTCATCAAAGTGTTTTCAGATTAGGTATTAACATTGTTTCTATAATCTACTCTACTATCAATTCATGTTAGAGTATTTTACTATCAATTCATGTTAAAGTATATATGAAAATAGGTTAGAGTATATGTGCAAACACATGCAACCTATGTTGACAATTCCATTTTATATTCTCATTTCTCAAGGTCATAGTTGGGGACGATCCTTGGGTAGGATGCAAAGGTAAGCATAAGTTTTTGGATGACATCAAGGAAGCTCTCAGGAATCAAGGAGTCTTAACATTAAAGGATATCGCGATTCTGGATGAAGAGGTCCCATGGGTTCATAAGTGGAAGTCGGTAATCGATCTCAATCTCTTTGGGGACCAAATCGGGGCCTGGAAGGAGTATCTAAAGGCCCTTGATAATAATGGCATTACCGTCATATGTGGAAAGTGGACAGTCCTTTAAAAATTGGGATATTCTCGTGGCTTGCGTTAGCTAGCAAAGTTCTGACATGGGATAGTTGTGTAAAGCAGAACTAGATCGAGCCGAGCAGGTGTGTTTTATGTAAAGTTCAAGAGGAATCAATGAATCATATTTTTGTTCATTGTATGTTTTATATCCAAGTTTGGCAGGAGGTCTACGCGGGTTTAAATCATACAGGCACTTAGGAAGGTTCTTCTCTTAATAATTGTTTCAAATCATGGATCTGTGATAGGAACACCAAACATTTTAAAGCTCTTCCTTGTTTTGTGATTCGAGCCTATGGGTATCTTGGAATAAATGGATTTTTGAAGATAGGGAAGTGACGGTGGCTCGAGTGGCCTACAAAGCTTGTAGCATGTCCAAGTAATGTTGAGGTCATAAAAATCCGAATAGCCCGCGTTTAATTAAAGCACCTGATATCGATATGTCTTTGGCATAGGGTTTTTTCGACAGTGCCTGTTAAGGCAAGCCTGGTGTATGTGGTGCAGGGGTCATGTTATTTCTGAAAAAATAATCATGTGCTCTATATCAAATTTGGAGGAGGCAAAGGCTCCAATAATCTGGTGGAAGTGAAAGCCTTGTGGATATTGCTCAAGTATGCGATTTCAAAATCAGCTCTCAAAATACAAATATTTGGAGATTCTAAATTGATTGTAGACTGGTGCAACAACAGAAACAAGATTTCAAATATTGTACTTTCACCCTTCTCAAAAGAATTATGGAAGCTATACAAGATTTTGAATTCATATCATTCAATCATGTATACTGCAAATTCAACTCAAAGTCAGGTTCCTTATCTAAAGAAGCACTCTCTCTCTAGGAAGGGAAGTTAGTCATTCAGGAGCAAATCGACAATTTTACCTATCCTAAGGTCCATAAATACTTATACTAAAAATTTTATGTAAGGGAAGACTGGGAAGTCTATATTTTTTGTCTCTTTCTGTATTGTTTTTTTCCAATCAAAGAATGTACTGTTATGGGTTTTTCTTAGGAAGACTGGACATTTTCTTTTTTGGTTTATCTAAACAGACATAGAGCATCGGGGCTCTCACAATGTATATTTTGATTTCAAAAGAAATATCAAATATAAGTTTTTTTCCTAGGAAAAAAAATAGAACATTCTCATTTCTAATTTTAAGTGTAAGTTCATACAACCTACAAACCTAAATTCCGATCATTCAAGTAGCATTACATAATTTACTCTATGCACAAACAGAAACTTAGAATGCAATAGCTTCATGCAAATAATGAAGATACATGAACACTATGAAAATATAAGTAGGGTTACAAAATTTACTTTATGCACAAACATAAACTTAGATTGCAATAGCTTCATGCAAATAGTGAAGATACAAGAACACTATGATATTTTTTGCAATGACATAGAAATAGATATTGCATGTGTATAGGTTTGTGTCAATATTGTCTAGGTTTTTGCAGTCATGCCAAGAGTCAATCACATTGTTCATACAAGGAGGTAAAGGAGGCGAGTTACCACGGGTGCATAGCTACAATGCACTTCATCAAATGAAGACACACTCCACGATGTTGCTAACAATAATCCTGCCAGGTATGTTGAAGAGCATAACGAGACAAAAGTTGATAGTGTTGTTCCACAGTCAACCACGGTGCAAGGTGCAAGTGCAACCAAGAAAACTAGTGCCATCAGAGGATGGGTAGAACAAGATATGCTAATTGCAATTGATTATGTAGAATTCAATGGATATTTGGTTAGAGTAGCTACCGAAAAACATGGGATTGCACCCACATCACTGCATTATTGGATAAATGGCCTCACTCATACAAAGTGGAAAGGGCCTCTTACAGTGATGATTGCAGAAGAGGAGGAAGAAGAGGTTGTTTGGTGCAAGGAGATGGTTGATTTGGGCCATGGGCTAGAATTAATACAACTAAAATCCATTATTGCTCAAATATGTCAAGGTAGGAAAAATCCATTCAAAGATGGATTTCTTGGGAAATCATGGTGGTCATGGTTTAAAAAAAGGCATCTAGAACTTGTGTTATGAACAATAGAGGGCCTTGATAGAGATAGGGCTATAAATCTACGCCTTGCAGTTGTATCCAAGTTTTATGACACAATATCCATTGTATATGAGAAACATGCCTATAGTCCATACCATATATGGAATTGTGACAAAATAGGTTTACAAGTAGGGAGGAATTATGGCATGCGGTTAATTGCAAAGGGAGCAAGAACGTGCCCAAAACTATGCATAAGAGCAGGGAATGGATAACTATTATGTGTTGTGTAAATGTAATCGATGCATCGATCCCTGGGTTTTATTTGTTCGAGGGAAAGACTCAGTTGAAAAAACTATTTCCAAAATTGTGAACCAAGAGCAGGCATGGTTGTACATCCCCATGCATGGATGACTAAGGAGTTGTTTTTTAATTGGTTTTATTACTTTGTTGCATCTGTACCTAATTGTGTCTCACCTGAAAATGAACACTTGTTGATTTTTTATGGTCATGGTAGCCACATAGCTATACAAAACATTGAGAAGGAAAATAGACTAGGCATTGACTTGTTGAATTTACTTGCACATACTACTCATAGGTTGCAACCTATTGATGTGAGTGTGTTTGGGCCTTTCAAGAGATTCTCTAGGTCTGAGAGAGTAGCATGGATGGAAAAGAACCATGTGATGGAGGTAAAAAGGTTTGAATTAACCGAACTTGTAGGTAAAGCTTTTAAAAAGGCTCTCACCCCCTCGAATATCAAGGTTGGTTCTATTAGGATATTCCTATACTCCATCCTAGTCCTACCAGCATTTTCATCCTTTGCATTTTCAGTGCAGCATGCATTCTTGCATGCAGCATGCATCCTGCATGCAGCATGCATCCTGCATGCATTCTTGCATCCGCATGCTGCCCAGTCATCAACATGGAGTCCTCCAGCCCCTAGTCCTCAGTTTGCTAGCCCCAGGAGCTTCTTTCTGCTCAGTTTCATCCCTCCTAGCCAGTGTGGCGCCCTTCTTTCACCTACTACTTGACAAAGGCGCCCTCCCTCACCTACCATTCAGTTACACTTCAGTTATTGAGTGATTTGTGGATCTTCTCCTTGATTTGAGGACAGATTGACTAGTTAACTGTCTCTGACACTCCGATGGACCTCCACTTAGCCCTGACAGCTTGTTCTGACTCCAGTAAGCTCCTATTGCGCCCTCCTTTAAGCCTCCTTCACTACATTAGTGCATTATGTTTGTGTTACACTTATTACATTTAGTTAGACTCAGTCTTCTGCATGGATGACACTCTTCGATGATGATTAGGACTCCTAGTGGTGCACTGTTGACACTCCACTGATGATGTTGATGACTCTATTGATCTAACGATCACTCTATGAGAGGCTAATTCGAATTGCCACCTTGGCATTCGAATCCTCTCCACCATTTTACTATTTATTGTTCATACTTGTGATTAATGAATTAGTGTGTGTGAAGTATTTTTGCTTCTATCCGAGTTCTACTGTATCATAATTCTGTTGCTCATTTTACTGCATTGACCACTCTTATTCTCATTCCTAAATTCTTTCATTGTGAGGTTTACAATAGCTCTTAGATCTGCTGTGAGGATTTTCACATGGTACCAGAGCATGTTGAGAGTATTGTTTATCTCCATTCCTGAGAGTTTTTTGCAGGTTATTATCAAGATTTCGAGTGCAGCAGTTGCAGCAGTAGAAGTTGCTGATATTTCTATTTTTTTTGAAGGTCTTCTACAGCTTCCATGTATTCAGAAGAAATCCCTCCTCTTTCTCCATTCAACTATGATCTTCTTTCTCCATTCAACTATGATGAATGGAAACCGAAAATGATAGCATATTTGAAGAAAAATGATCTCTTTGATCATTGTTTTGAAAGAGAGTTCGAATCCTCTGAAGAAGAGATTGACTGGTTAAATAAAGGTGACAGAGTCTATGCAACAATGATGTTTGCTTTGCATCAATACATGATATACCAATACATTGATGTTGAATCTCCAAAAGAGCTATGGGCCCACCTGGATGAAAGTTTTGGAAAGTAGAATGAAGGGATTGGTCCAAAACCTTTCAAGAGCAAGCAAAGTGATGCATTTTCCCTCCTTGATGATCTCACTGATCATGAACAAGTATCAAACATATCTCATATTGAAGTTGTGCACAAAGAAGAAGAACTTGCAAATTCTACACTCATGCTCCAAATTTCTTCTATTTCGAATTCTGTGCCAACTCACACTGTAGAAATTGCAGAAGGTCCTAAATCCTCTCTTGCACCAGAGTCTGTTGGTTTGCATCATGATCATATGAATGTTTCGGAGGTAAAATCAGCCATTGGAGGTAATGCATTCGCTCTCTATGATCAATCACCTCTTATTTACTATTATATGATCATTATTTCATGCTTTCAAAAGGTTATTGAAGACTATGGCCATTGCCATTTGCTTGGGATAATTTCTCATGCATATCATGGTTTTGATCTCACCTCTACTGGTTCAAAGGAGATCTCAAGAAACCATTGCCATTCGCTTGGGATAATTTCTCATGCATTTATTGGTTTTGATCTCACCTCTAATGGTTCAAAGGAGATCTCGAGAAACCATGATTCAAGTCTTGGATCTGATTTGGATTCCAAGCAATTACTACTTGGGATAATTTCTCATGCATATGATAGTTTTGATCTCATCCCTGCTGGTTCAAAGGAGATCTCAAGAAACTATTCTTCAAGTCTTAAATCTGATTTGGATTTCAAGCTATTATTTGATGGTTCCTTTTGGCATAATCTCACCCATGATGGTTCGAAGGAGAAGACAAAAGACTATCTGCACATTCATAGATTTGATCCTACCTCAACTGATTCAAATCACAGGTTCAAGGATCATCCTCATACTTTTGGATTTGTTCTCATCACATTCGATCTGAAGAGCAAGTACAAGGACATGCTTTCTGAGCATGATCCACTTCTTCCCAAGAAGAAGATACCTCCATACATATGACCAGGCATCACACCTGCTTGAGTTTGGTGCATTATTTTTTGTGTGCCTTACAGTCTATTTTGAGGGGGGGTATTTTTCCATGAGGTTTTCCCCATTTCCTCGGTTTATTGACTGTTATTATTCATTGTATTGGGTGACCTTTGGTCTCAATTACCAATGCCCAGGATGGATTAAGGGAGGGTATTAGGATATTCCTATACTCCATCCTAGTCCTACCAGCATTTTCAGTCTTGCATGCAGCATGCTGCTCAATCATCAGCATGGAGTCCTCCAGCCCCTAGTCCTCAGTTTGCTAGCCCCAGGAGCTTCTTTCTGCTCAGTTTCATCCCCTAACCAGTGTGGCGCCCTTCTTTCACCTACTACTTGACAAAGGCGCCCTCCCTCACCTACCATTCAGTTATTGAGTGATTTGTGGATCTGCTCCTTGATTTGAGGACAGATTGACTAGTTAATTGTCTCTGACACTCCGATGGACCTCCAGTTAGCCTTGACAGCCTATTCTGACTCCAGTAAGCTCCTATTGCGCCCTCCTTTGAGCCTCCTTCACTACATTAGTGCATTATGTTTGTGTTACACTTATTACATTTAGTTAGACTCAGTCTTCTGCATGGATGACACTCTTCGATGATGATTAGGACTCCTAGTGGTGCACTGTTGACACTCCACTGATGATGTTGATGACTCTATTGATCTGACGATCACTCTATGAGAGGCTAATTCGAATTGCCACCTTGGCATTCGAATCCTCTCCACCATTGTACTATTTATTGTTCATACTTGTGATTAATGAATTAGTGTATGTGACGTATTTTTGCTTCTATCCGAGTTCTACTGTATCATAATTCTGTTGCTCATTTTACTGCATTGACCACTCTTATTCTCATTCCTAAATTCTTTCATTGTGAGGTTTGCAATAGCTCTTAGATCTGCTGTGAGGATTTTCATAGGTTCTAAGCATACCAGAATTTGGCCATTGAACTATGATTCTCTTCTCCGTGATATTGGTTGTAGCCAATCCTTTGATATACAATGCCAAGAAGATGCAGATGTTATGGGCAACCTGTTATCCCTATCTCAAAAGACATAGTGTGCCATTGGTTGACGATGATGACCATGTTAGTGCTACTCAATATGATCATGAACCATATGAACAAAACATGGAAGTTGTTGGGTCATACAAAACACACACAAATTCTGTAGAGCATATTCCAAATGACCTTGTAGATCTAAATGTAGTTGCAGGTGGTCAAGCGGTAGGAAGAAACAGGAGCAATTGACAATGCCAAGCCAAGCTGCACACCCTGAGTGGTAGCCATAAGCCATGATGAATATGAATAGAAATATCCTTGCCAGCACCAATGGAAAAAGACTTAACACGCCTTCATAGCCAGTAGTCCTAAACAATGAACATGTCCATTATTATGTGGATGATGGGGGTGTAGAAGAACACACTGCATATATTGAAGAACTAGATGGAGAAGATAATGCCAATGAAGCACTACTCCCAGATGATCCTCCTATTCATATAGGTACCACACCAGTACTTAGACAAATCCTAAAGTTGCAAATGGAGAAAGTGCAAGCGCATCAATCGACAAGGACACCAGATTATATTCGATTGGGTAGGAGTTCATAGTTGTCCACTTCAGAGGACTACATCAAAGTATTGGTTGAGGCAGAACAAAAGAAAAGGGATATAGAAAAAATAAAACAAAAGAAGAAGGAGCAGGCAAAGGAGAAGAAGGTAGCAAGGATTTCTACAACAAAACATCGAATGCAGGAAAGGCTTTGAAGAGAGACAGAGAGGCAAAGCGCACCCGAAACAAGTGGCAAGATGGAAAATGGAACAAATAAAGGTGCAACAAAGTCTTCAAAATCATGGAGGGAGGATGGAGGAGGTGGACAAGATTAAAACCGCTATCAAGCATGGGAGGATGGTGTCCAGCTCATTAGATCCACGATTCTTCCAAGACTTTATAAACATCCATCTCTCCCAATATCATTTATGTGGTCAGCCTCCTCCCCTTATTCCTACTAGAGAAAGGGAATATCCCACATAGGCTATTTCAACACCTCTAGTTAATCTAGGGGTATTGAGCACAAGTCAAACCTATGTTTTTTCAATTCCTCCTGTGCTGCAAGCAACAAAATAGCCTCGAGCAAGTATGGTTACCTCGAACCTTTTTGGTCAAGCAATATTGGGTAGGTCATCCTACTTAACTGAAGCAGATGTAGACAAATCAACAAGTTTAAGCAATGAATACATTGAACCTCCTCGACAATATAGATATCAAATGCTTAGCCTGGCCAATGCGATGTGGATTTGTTACAAAGGCAATTTGTGGTTGTTCCTCTAGTCCTAGATTAAATCCAATCTATGGAGTAAAATATATGCAATTAGTTTTCTCTATAGTCCAAGGCATTGTATTCAAGGAATGTTAATATAAATGCAATTTTGGTTACCTAAGACTGGTTTTCTATATCAATTTTGATGTGCAAGCAAATCTGGTTTTGGCATGCAAACAAAATAGTACTGATTTGATAGTCGGTGCATTAGAAAGCCTTAAAGGCATGACAACAAAGTCGTAATGCCCGTACTTGGTTCTAAAAGATGTTTTATGTATATCCTCGTCCTTAATTATGACTTGATGATAACATGATCTTAAATCAATTTTGGAAAATATTTTTGCTCCTCTAACTTGTCAAATAAATCATCTATACTAGACAAGGGTATTTGCTCTTTACAGTTACTTTTTTCAACTACCTATAGTCTATGGACATCATCATGGTTCCATCCTTCTTTTTTACAAAGAGGATGGTTCCCCCCATGGGGATACGCTTGGTCTGAGGTATTTTTCTCCAACAATTATTGTAACTGCATTTTCAGGTCCATTAATTACGGAGTACTCATTCTATGAGGTGCCCTGGATATAGGACCTATAAGATTGATTGTGAAATAAATATCCCTCTTAGGCAATAAGCTTGGTATCTCATATGGGAACACATCTCTAAAGTCCTGGAGGACTGCAACGACTTTCAAATTGGGTGTGTTCTCTTCCCTGGAATCTATGATATGAACATCATACAATTCACATCCCTTCCTAACACATTTCTTCATTTGCAAAGCAGAAAGCTACCTAATAGAGATGGCTTTCTGAATTCCAAATATAGTTCTAGAATTACCGTTTTCATATATACAAAGTAACATCTTATGGTACCAGTCCAAAATTGTATTATGTTTCTACAACTAGTCCATACCATTAATGTGTCATATGATCCCAACAACAAAATATTTAAATCTGCTATTGTGTTCATGCCACTCAGTTCAATCTGACATTGCTCCATTAATTTTTTTATCTTTCTTTTGGTCCCTATATCTAATTGAAATGCCAGGATTTCTTATGTTTTTTTTTTGCCAGGATTTCTTATGTTTTTTTTTTGCAAGCTTACATATTTCTATATTTTTTGGGGAAACATAACTTTGACTAGATCCGGGATCAATCAAATAAGAAATGGTTTGTGCATAAATTTTACCTTCCACCTCTATCATTGATGACTGGTGGTCAACTTTCCTCTCCTCTAGTGCAACATAAATTCTTGGTATGTTTATGGCTACGCCATTACTTGTAGCCGCTTCTTGAATGTTATGACCATTTTTATTGGTTCCCCCTCTATGTGGACAATTTCTCATCAAATGTGCTTCTCTGCAATCCCAACACTTCATAACTCCTTGGAAAACCTCATCAAGTTTCCTTCCCTTATAACTATTGTATTTATTCCTGCTCTGACTTGTTTAATTTTGTTGAAATCTTGATTGTGTCCACTCTAGTTTTGTATTTTGTATGGTGGAGGTCTTCCTTATAGTCTTTTCCAATGTTTTTGGGTCATAAAATTCAATCGTATCTCGGTAGGATTGGGGTAAATTGCTTAAAAAATGCTGATTTTTTATTTTCCCGTCTCTAATATATGACACATACCTCAACAATTCCAAAAACTTGTTGGCGAGTTTGTCCATTGACCTCTGTCCCAATTTGAGCTCATGAAATTCTTTTATTTTCCCATCATAGTATCTCTCTAAAAGATACTTATTCTTAAAATATTTCTTAAAAAAATTTCCAGCTGATCCTTTTTTATGTGAAATGCTTTGCCAATTTTACATCTATCCACCAAATAGCAACCTTTTCGTTCAGGTTATGGATCGCCACTTGTGCTTTCATATTGATGGAATAGTTGTATATTTTAAAGTATTTACTCATCCCGAGCAATCAAGCGTCAAGCTCCTCTCAAGTCTTGGTTTCTCCATCAAATGTGGGTGGCCCAATCTTCTTGAATTCACGTTTTAGCTCATTTCGTGTACCAATTTTCTTTTTCTTTTTACGGGGTTGGATCTTGGAGTCTTTGTTTTATGACTGTTTGGAAGTAAAATAACTTGTGCTAGAGGATCCTGTAGATGATTCACTTTCTTCAGATGAAATTTTATATTTATCCTTATGAATTCCCCTTTCCAATATTGCTAGAGGTTTGCCCTTGGTGTTTTTGAATGTTTTCTTCGGTCAAATTCTGTAGAAGAATTGCATCCAACTCTTGTTGTATCTCCTGATCTTTGACCATTTTTTCATTATCAGCTTTAAAGCTATCTAACTTTGCTCGTAAACTTTTCATAGTTTCATAATGTGGGAAGGTAGTTCTTCTCTTCCATTAGATTATTTCTTAGGTTGATTTTTTGCTAAGTAATTATTGGGTATGCCTTCCATGTTTGAGTATGATAAATCATATTTCTGAATAATGAGTACAAGGTTAATTATATGATTTACACTCTTTGTCTATCTCTTCTTCTTTGTTCTTTGTCTACATTGGTGCCAATACTTGCTAGGATTGTTCAAGCTCCTCCCTTGCTCTAGTTGTATCCAAGCCCAAATTATATAACTAGTGCAAAATAGATCTTTGATTTTCCAGCCCGCTAAATAAATGTGGTTGATTTGGATGCAGTTGAGTCTATTGATGTTTTTGTGACAACTAGCTGCAATTTAGAGAACAATAACCTTCCTTGCATTCAATATGTAAAATTACAACATTAATAATTTATCAATCCATATTAAAACAAAATAAACTTTTCCTTTTCCCTAAATTTTCTATCCAATGGTCCCCAAGTGTTGAACCATGCTCTGAAACCACTTTCTAATGAACCCAACTTCATAATTTTTTTTAATCTATTATAGTAAAAATCCTTTTAATATACATAATATAATTTTATAACAATAGTCACGTTGTGTATATAGGGTCCTATGACTTATACTCCCTTTTATATGCATAATATAATTCATATCTTTGGGTATGTTGTACAAATAGAGTCCCATGTCTTATATTACACTAAGTTTCAATATTAGGGACCATATGTTATCTTATGAACTCTTATTATATGTTTAACAAATGCACCATGTATGCAAATCTTTATCCCTTAACATGGCTCATACCCTTTACTTATACCAGGCTCCAAGGGTTATTAAGGTTATGCAAATTACTTTTAGTCCTGACTAATCTCATGGTATTTGGATATATGTTCATTTGGTAAATACTAGTGCTATTAACGAAGTGTAGTGTGGATGTTCTTATTCCATTGTATTGCATGTGACTTCATCATCCCTTCCATTAACAAGAGATCTATGGCCCTGATTCTCTTACCTAACCCTTTCTAATGATTAAATGACATATAACAAAATTCATTAATTGCTTAACTGATATTTTGGGTCGGTGTATCAAAAAAGTTTTAGTGTATTAACTGTGGATTGCTATGTGTATTAACTATGATACACCTATCCCCATGGATTAGATGTCAATCAATGGGAAGATTCCCAAGAAGGATATGATTGTTAATCACCTTTGTGCTCTTCCCAAATTACGCTCTCCTAGACATTTGTATGAGATGATAGCAGGGTTTCTTTTGTAAATTACAGTCACCATGGTGCCTAGTAGTTTTCTGCTACTAGGCACCATGTATCTTCTAGATTATCTACATTTGGTTGGGGTGTTGTATGTATGGATCATGAGTATTATTATGATGTTATCCTTTTGATAGTCTTCCGGGTTGAAACTAGCTTTGTCAACAATTATTCTATCTTACTTTTCTTAATTTTTAGTCAGAGGGAGTTGATATTTTCTTGCATTTTTCTCTTGGTTATCCTTTTTTGTATTTTAAGGATAAAAGAAGAAAGAGAGTCTCCTTCTAGATCTAGACGAACCACGAGCTTCAATGCATATTGAAAGGACATCTTTTGCAGGTATGGTTTTCAAAAGGTAATTCCTTATTTTACTTTTCTTATTTTTTGGGAAAATAGATGCTTAAGGGTTTGTTCGTTGTTATTTTATTAGATTTTTAGGGTTATAATCACTAGTTGCTTATTTACCAGCTCCCATTGGAGGTAATGGTTTGGTATTTCCCTGCTATACTTTAGTGATAATATTTACTAACTTGTCTTACGTTGTTTTTCTTCTGCGTGTAGGTAGTTCCTCCTCGACAGATGAACTAGGAATAAGTGTCATCCAAAACCATCTACTTAATAGTAAGTAAATAGGGAGAATTTAGTTAAATTT
Source organism: Larix kaempferi (assembly GCA_027924585.1). NCBI lineage: Eukaryota > Viridiplantae > Streptophyta > Pinopsida > Pinales > Pinaceae > Larix > Larix kaempferi. Next base: position 13,853,918 of record BSBM01001402.1, read on the forward strand.
TCCTTTACTTCTGTTTTGATTATTCATAGAGATTCTCTTTTTATTCCTCTTATCATTTACAGTCTCCTAACCTCGTTATTTACCTATGCATGTACGAAACAAATTTCATCTCCTTTCCTAAAAAATTGAACTCGTACCTTGGTTTGCAACTTACATCACTAGGTATGTTATAACATATGTTATTTATTTTGGTTGAAGTAAGGGTTAAACAGAGCCACTAGAGACTCGACATATTATGAGTAGTTGAATGGTAAATTAGGATAAAAATATTTATACCCGACATAGTTCTTATGACCTATACAAGGTTTATCAACTTGGTCATGCATTGTAATTAAAATAGGTTGTTGAGACCCTTAGAGATTTAACTATTGTTTTTCTTTGTATTTTAATTGAATATAATTTGTATTACCAAATTTGTTAATCAATTCCTCTTGTTCATCGTGCTTTCTCTTTATTGATCTTAAATAGGGTATTGTATATTTGCCTCTTTACTCTTCTATTTTACTTGAAAGGTAGATGTGTGAATTGTTTTCCTTGCTTCTTGAGTAGGAATGTTGGTATGATGAGTAACTGTGTTAAAAGAATGAATGAGGTGTTTTTTTTCTCCTTAATATTGGTACTCATACTTAACTTGCTTCCCTCCGGGAGAGAACTCCACAGACAGGGTTAGTTCCTAACAAATGTAGAGATTAATTTTACTCTATTCGATTAACATCACAATTAAATATTTTGCATTTAATAATTGCAATGAATAAAAAGTCTTTATTTCTCTATATTACATTGTTGTAATATTTATAATTGTAAGCTTCGCAAGCATATGGGGTGAGGTTTTTCCCTTCCTCATTTATTGGATTACAATATTATTATGTAACCTGACTGAGGTTCTATTTAATTGAACACATTTATCTATACCAATGTTTAAGAAAAAGAAGGATCTTTACTCGATCACTGGATCTCAATGTTCCAATTTTTCACTATAATGACCTTGTAAGCATATATATATACCAGTATACCAAAGTGCATACAGCGGAAACAATAACAACATACAAATGAATATACCTTTGCACAAAGCACTAGGACCTTTAATGGTTCGAAATCAGCACGCTGAAATCTACTACAAGGCTCCTGGGTTCTCCAGCATATGCAAACTAGCCTATTAACAATACAACAAATGCATACATATAAGCGCACAATACAAACATATGGGCCAAATAGATATTATATTATCACTCTGAAACACAGGATTACAAAGATCTTTCGGGCTCGATTTCCGGATGTCTCCAATGAGAAATCCTTCTTCATTTTATAAGAGGTAGAAGCCCCTTCAAGAAGCTAGGAGTCTCCGAGATAATATTTTGTCCCTCATGACAGATCTACGACATATCTCTAAAAGAGATTGAGATCTTACGAAAAATATTTGCAAATCACATTGTGGATATTCTTTATTGAAAGAACCCACGCAAGAAATGACATAAAGAGATAAAACAAATGGCTGACAAACTAGCGGACCATTATTATGGTAGGAAAAGTTACAAAGTGGAGACTCTTCACGAGAAACCACGAAAGATTAGACATAAAGTCAGTCTGGTGGACTGTGATCAGAATCAAAGAACTCAGAATCAAATCCATCATAGACATCATCACTGTTAGAGCCTTGACCAGGATATGCGGAAAAGACTCGTTTTGAAGTTGTACCATACGACAAGATGTTCTCCATCCATGTTGGAGGATTCTCTCAGAAATAGGCAAAAAACAGTGACTTGCTGAAATATCTCTGATGAAAGCATTTGGGAATTGAAACTTCACCAAAGAAATTATTTTCAATAACAAAATCTAACACTTGACTAGTGTCAGGATTAGGCTTGACTATTGCACCCTTCCATAATAATTCAAACTGGAACACACTGAATGCAAGTGAACCTTATTCTAACTCATGCTGCAAGGTTGATATAAACCAAAATGGAGAGGCTTTCTCCAATGCAGAAACTCTTGGAACATAAAGAAAAAACAAGATCTTCATCCATGGACTCCAGATCCTGTAATTGTTTTGAACATCCTCACAGTAGAAGCAAATTGTAATCTTCGAATGTGCTCGAGCAATCTGATGAATGGCATAGAAATCAATCCACCTGAGTGATGGATCAAAGATATATACCAGTATACCAAAGCGCACACAGCGGAAACAATAACAACATACAATTTAATATACCTTTGCACAAAGCACTGGGACCTTTAATAGTCCGAAATCAACACGTTGAAATCTACTACAAGGCTCCTGGGTACTCCAGCATATGCAAACTATTATATCAACAATACAACAAATGCATACATATAAGCACACAATACAGACATATGGGCCAAATAGATATTATATTATCACTCTGAAACACAGGATTACATAGATCTTTCGGGCTCAATTTCCGGATGTCTCCAATGAGAAATCCTTCTTCCTTTTATAAGAAGCCCCTTAAAGAAGCTAGGAGTCTTTGAGATAATATTTTTTTGTCCCTCATGACAGATATACGACATATCTCTAAAAGAGATTGAGATCTTACGGAAAATATTTTCAAATCACACTGTGGATATTCTTTATTGAAAGAGCCCGCGAAAGAAATGACATAAAGAGATAAAACAAATGGTCAACAAACTAGCGGCCCATTATTATGGTACGAAAAGTTACAAAGTGGAGATTCGTCACGAGAACCCACAAAAGATTAGACCTAAATTCAGTCTGGTGGACTGTGATTAGAATCAAAGAACTCATAATCAAATCCATCATAGACATCATCATTGTCGGAGCCTTGACCAGGATATGCAACAAAGACTCATTTGGAAGTTGTACCATACGACAAGATGTTCTCCATCCATGTTGGAGGATTCTCTCGGAAACAGGCAGAAAATGATGACTGGCTGAAATATCTCTGACGAAAGCATCCGGGAATTGGAACTTCACCAAAGAAATTATTTTCAATAACAAAATCTAACACTTGATTAGTGTCAATATTAGGCTTGACTATTGCACCCTTCCATAATAATTCAAACTAGAACACGTTGAATGCAAGTGCACCTTCTTCTAACTCATGTTGCAATGCTGATATAAATCAAAATGGAGAGGCTTTCTCCAATGCAGAAACACTTGGAACATAAAGAAAAAACAAGATCTTCATCCATGGACTCCAGATCCTGTAATTGTTTTGAACATCCTCACAGTAGAAGCAAATTGTAATCTTCGAATGTGCTCGGGCAATTTGATGAATGGCATAGAAATCAATCCACCTGAGTGATGGATCAAAGATATATGCATAAAATTGGATTTCTCCTGTGAAGAGCTGGAAATGACCAATAACTATATTTACATGATTAACTAACATGTTGTAGTTAATATCACGGCTGTGTCTTCCTTGAGAAGAATCCATTTTGTCTTGAAGAATCCGCCGTTCAAGTTCTGTCGGAAGACTCTTTACTCTATCTCCTAGACAATCAATGCAAAAATGTAGATGGAATTCATGACAAATATGTACAGAAAATGTGTTTCTCCTACCACCCTGAGAAGAATAGGATTCACCTCGAGTGTATACGTTGATGTCACGAACGGGAGTACCTTCTCTGGTGAGCATTTCTGCAAGATGGTTTTCTTTACCAGCTTTATAAACAATGTCAAAATCAAAATCCTATAACCATACCGCCCATCTTAATTCTCGGACATTTCCTTGTTCAAGTAATCTTTTAGTGCCAAGCATACCTTTCATGTGCTTCAGATCTGTTCGAACTGTAAAATGAACACTTTTGAGAAACAATCTGAATCGTTGTATTCCCTTTTTGACAGCCAAAATTTCCTTATGAGACAAGGGGTATTTTATTTCAGCATCAGAGAATGTACCAGAAGTATATGCACATATTTCGTCTCGCTTGGAGTGTTTTTGCAGGAGGACTGCATCCCATATTTGATCAGATGCATCAGTTTCTAAAATATAAGGCAGATCTTGGTCTGGCAATGATAATGGTGGAAGCTTTTGAATATTTGTCTTTATCCTTTTGACTGCAAGTGTCATGGCATCCATCCATTCTGAACCTGCTTTTAACCTTCGCTGGAGAAACTTTGTGTCGTTGGCTTGATTTTGATAAAACTGTCGAATATAATTCGGATAACTAAGGAATATCTGAATAGTCTTGATATCTTGCAATTTATTTGGGAAGTTCAACAATTTTTGTAGAACATGCGACTGGAGAGTGATTTTACTTTGGGAAAATTGCAGTCCCAAAAACTCAATAGTTGTTTGGGCAATGGCAAACTTGTCAGATGAAGAAGATAAAACAATGCCATGTCTAAATACATATGCATAAAATTCTTCTAAATGCAATTTATGTTCAGCTATATCTCTGCTAATTAAAAGCAAATCATCAATATACACAATCACAAATTCTAAAGGCCTGAATATGTCCTCCATTCGCTTCTGAAATTCTAATGGAGCATTCTTTAATCCAAAAGGCATGCCTGTTCACTGATATTGTCCATGTGGAATAACAAAAGCTATCTTATAACGATCTTCTGGAGTTATGCCAATTTGCCAAAATCCACTTTTCAAAACAAATTTACTATATACATTGGCTTTAGATATTTTTGACAAAAGCAGTTCTTTGTGAGGAAATGGATATCTGATTGGCTCTAAAGCCTGATTCAATTCATCATAATTAACAACCAGTCTCTTTTTACCTCTTTTATGTTCAGAATGTTTGTTGACATAGAAGGCTGGACAAGCCCATGCACTTTTGCATGGCTCAATTAACTTTCTGTCAAGCAACTGCTGGATCTCTTATTTGCAAGATTTCTGCTCTTTAGGACTCATGTTGTTGGCCGAAGCTTTTTGTGGCTTAATTGCTGCATTTTGTTTGTAGGGAAGGCTGACATGAAATTTTTCTTTGGTCCAGAATGCATCTGGATAGTCTGAAGTGCAGTCTTCTTTCTGTTAGGATATTTTTGACACTTAGGAGTTAGTTAAGTTCAACTTGGTCTAAGTGATCCGACGGTTCAACTTCTCTCGATTTTAAAGACACTTGATCTGTGGCTTAACACCCGATTGGTCCATGACCTCTATAAAAGAGAATGGAGGGTCACTTGACGAATGATCCATTATTGAGAGAAGCTCACGTAATATTTTTCTTCTGCATAATAAATTGCTCCGTAGAAGCTATTTGGCTGGGGCCGTGGACTGTTTCCCTCTAGAGGGTTTTAACCACGTCAAAAAACTAGTGTATTGATCTATGATCTTTTTGTGTGAGTGGTGTCCTTGGTGTTTAGTCTGTGTGGATATACCTGTTATTCAGACATGGTATCAGAGCGTTGCTGAGGGCCGTCTCCGTTTTATTGCGATCTAGATCTGAAGCCGGTGCAGTTGCATGTGGGATATGCTGCCGAGATCTACTATTTCTGACCATTTTTGGACTGGCTTAAGCTCTCCATTGTGTTCAGAGTGTTGGTTCCATTAAGGATCCCCCTTTGTTTTGTACGAAAAGGCTTCTGTTTTCCCTAACTGCGGCCTTTTTCACAGATATGAGGTATATTGTTTTGTTCTCGGCAGTTTTATTTCTCTGTCTCTGTTTCATTTCAGATTTTTTTTTTGGAAGTGATAGCCTCCTCTCTGCGCATGCCGTTGGTCTCGGCCGACCACAAACAACAGGAAAGACATGTCGCTTACCAGGAGGGACTAACAGATAACTAACAGAGAGCGGGAAACCCTTGAGTTTTTTTTCTTGTTTTTCTGTTTTTGGTGTGTAAAGTTGTTTTGCAGGCTGAAACAAGGGTCTGCGGGGTAAGCACGCACTACAAGACAAGAAGAGTAAACCCCCCCCTCCTTCACAATATTTTCTATATTTTTACTATAGCTCACTTGGTTTAAAGTTACTTATTAAGAGGTCTTAAGTTCACATCCTGTTATTATTTGTTGCATTGATTTCATATATTAAAAAAAAAGGAAGTTACTTAAAAGCTCACATAAATTACTTTCTTTCCTTTTAAGTTGTTTTTTTCCTTTTTCTTTTCTAAAGTAACTTTATAAAATTAAAAAAAAAACAAAAACAAAAGTTTCCGTTTATTTTTAAGTTGTTTTCTTCTTCTTTTTTTTAAGCAACTTTATGTAAAAGTGACCTTCACTTATTTATAGAAGTAAGACACATAAAGATTTTTTTTTTGTAAAAGTGAGCTTAGGAGTTAAGTTAGAACTAAGGGGGATTTTTTATTATTATTGCTGTGCACTTACCTCCACACACCACGTGGTTCCTTGGCTGCTCTTTCAATTTGTTTTCAAAATGGCATAAATTTTTCATCCGGAAGTTGATTGCAGTGCCGTTTTTTTTTAAACCGCTTATTTTTTTGAGCTCTATTATTTTTTCCAACTAGTTTTTATCTTTGAAGTCATATTTATTTCAGAATGGAAATTTCAAATGATATGCTTCTTACAAGTACTAACTATTTTGTATGGAAGTCTCGTATGGAAGATATTCTTAGAAGCAAAGGGTTATATAGATTTACCCTTGGCATGGAAACTCCTCCCTCTGATACTGATAAACTAGCAAAATGGAAAAATAGAAATGATTCAGCTCATGGTTTAATTGGTTTGTCAGTTTCTCTTGATCTGCAGTTTCATCTTCAAGGCATTCATGCACCGGATGATGCTTGGCAAAAGCTAAATATTGTTTTTGGTATTAAAAATGAGATTAGAGCTCATCAGCTTGATAATGAGTTGCTTACATTAGATCCTAATAATTTTTCTTGCATGGAATATTTTATAACAAAATTTAAGACTCTTAGAGTCTTGTTGGCTGCATGTAAAGTCATAAAGGCAGATGATGGCCTTATTTAAGACATTCTTTCCAAGTTAGGGCCTGCATATTCTGTGTTTGTCTCAACCTTTCATTCCACTAGAGAAGCTCTTCTTTCTTCAGGAGCTCAATACAAAGCTCCCTCTTTTGATGTTTTTTGTGATTCTTTAATAAGAGAACAGGAAAAACTATTACATCTTGGACTAATTAATACTGCCAGTACTTCAAAAAAAGCTTTAGTAGCTCAGCATCTGCATGGTCCGAAGAATTCCAAGAATCCGAAGAATCCAAAGAAGCAATATCCAAAGAAGCACAATCAAAATAACAAGGGCCCTAAATATTCTCAGCCTCAAAATTATCCTCAACAAGATAAAGCTGCCAAATTTCGAGGAAAGAAGACACAAATACATTGCAACTTTTGTAATCGCGATGTGCATGAAGAGTCAAGGTGTTTTAATAGGATGAAAGATCTGGAAGCAGCAATGAAGAAGCATCACATTCAACTTGATTCTTCTTCAAATTCATCTTCAGGACAAGCACTTTCAACCTCTGGTTTTGCACTTACAACATCTTCTTGTTTTTCTTCAAATGAATGGCTTATAGATTCTGGAGCATCTTATCATATGATAAGGATAAAACCATATTTTCTGATTTAACTAATTGTAACACCAAACAAATATTTGTTGGTGATGATAGATCACTTAGTGTTGAAGGGTCTTGTACTGTTCATCTAGACAATGGATAGTTTAATGATGTATTATGTGTTCCTACTCTTTCATGTAATCTTTTATCAGTATACCAGATCACTCATTCTGGTGAAGGTAAAACCATAGAGTTTTCACCTCACCAAGTTGTAATTAGAAATTCAAAGGATCCACGACATGTATTAGCTACTGGAACAATTGATGATATTACCAGGTTGTACAAGTTTGAAAACTTTGGGTCATCTTCAATTCCATTAGTTTTTGTTGCTCATAGTGATGAACTGAGCAAGCTTTGGCATGGGAGATTTGGTCACTTAAATTATCGCTCATTGCAACAACTATGTAAAGAAAATATGGTGACAGGTCTTCCTATGGTCTCTTGCAAGGAAGATGTTTGTTCCGGTTGTGTACTCAGAAAACATCATCGGGACAGTTTTGACAAACGTGCCTCTTGGCACGCCTCGACTCCTTTGCAGCTTGTGCACAATGGCTTGTGTGGTCCTCTACCTTCTTCTTCCTTCTCTAGTTTCAAATACTTCTTGACTTTCATTGATGATTGATTACTCCAGACGCACTTGGGTTTACTTCTTAAAACTCAAGAGCGAATTTTTTGGCATGTTCTTGGCCTATAAGGCCCTTGTTGAGAAACAATATGGTCATCAAATTCTTAAGTTAAGATCTGATAATGGGGGAGAATTTGTTAACAACAAGTTCACTAATTTCTGCACTGAACAAGGAATCCAACAACAACATACTGTTTCATATACACCACAACAAAATGGTGTAGCTGAAAGGAAAAACCGCACTCTAAAAGAAATGGCTAATTGTATGCTCCAAGATAAAGGACTAAGTCTTCCATATTGGGATGAAGCTATAAATTGTGCGAATTACACAATTAATCGCACCCTCACTAAAGATTTACAAGGGATTATACCGGAAGAAGCATGGAGTAAAAATAAACCAGATGTCAGTCATTTCCGTGTGTTTGGTAGTGAAGCATGGGCTCATATTCCGGATGAAAAACGGAAAGCATTACATCCTAAAAGTGAAAAGTGCATATTTGTTGGTTATTCTAAAGATGTCAAAGGCTATAGGATTCTTCTGACACATTCTCATGATATAATTATAAGAAGAGACGTCAAATTTGATGAACATATATTGGCTTGCGAGCCTAATTCGGCGCTTGCGCCATCATCTTCTTCTTCTTCTTCACCTCTTGATATTTCTCCTACTTTGGTTACTTCTTAAGATGATGATGATAGCGAGGATGAAAATCCTCCTCCGCCTGCTCAACCTCCTCCAGCACCAGCTTCACAGCTTCCTAAATGGGTCCGTTCTACTAGAGAAGCTGCAAGTGATCTTGTTGGTGATCCTACAGATCGACGTTGTACTCGCTCTCAGTTTCAGCGAGCCTCATTGCTTCTGGCTCAAGTTCCAGAAAAATGTGATCCAGAGACATTTCAAGAAGCTTCTGGCCATCCAGATTAGGATGCAGCAATGGATGAAGAATACAACTCCTTAATGGAAAATAACAGTTGGGATCTTGTTCCTCTTCCCAAAGGCAGAAAACTTGTCAGATGTAAGTGGGTTTACAGAACCAAATATGGACCAGATGGAAGTATTGACAAACATAAGGCAAGACTAATTGCTAAAGGATTCTCTCAAGTTGAAGGCATAGAATACACCGAAACCTTTGCACCGGTAGCCAAAATGAATTCCATCCCCCTTGTTCTTGCCCTTGCCGCATCTTTTCATTGGGAAGTTCATCAGATGGATGTTAAATCTGCCTTCTTGCATGGGAATTTGCAAGAATAAATATACATGGAACAACCTCCTAGTTTCATTCAGTCTGACTCAAGTCTTGTTTTCCACCTCAAGAAATCTCTCTATGGCCTTAAGCAAGCCCCTTGGGCCTGGTATGCTAAAATGGACACGTTTCTTCTAGATACTGGTTTTTCTAGATGCCATTCTGATTCAAATGTCTATACCAAGAAAGTCAATGACCATCCCATAATCCTAGTCCTTTATGTTGATGACCTAATGCTTACTCGTAGTGACCCCAAACTTATCCACCATGTGAAGTTAAGTCTTAAGAAGCAGTTTGAAATGACAGACCTTGGCCACTTGCACTATTTTCTTGGCTTCCAAGTCTTGCAAAACCAGAAAGGTATCTCCCTTTCCCAGTCTAAGTATGCCTGTGATCTTCTCTGCCGCTTTCACATGGAAGATTGTAAACCAGCTCCCTCGCCTTTCCAGTCTGGGGTCAAAATTTCTACCACTTGTTCAACACCTGAAGTAGATGCTACTTTGTACCATCAGCTTGTTGGTATCCTCTTGTACTTAACTCACACCCGTCCTGACCTTTCCTTTGCTGTTGGTCTTGTTGCCCAATATATGCAATGCCCTCATGAAAGTCATAGGAAAGAAACAAAAAGAATCCTTCGGTATGTTCGAGGTACAGTTCAGTTTGAGATACATTACAGTTCAGGGGGGGACTCCTTCTTTAGTTGGTTACACTGATTCCGATTGGGATGGTGACCCTGATGATCAGAAGTCCACTGCAGGATATGTATTCACTCTGGGTTCAGGACCTATTTCTTGGGCTTCTAAGAAACAAAGTGCAATTGCTCTTTCTTCAACCGAAGTCGAGTACTGTGCAGTTGTTCGTGATAGTCAGGAAGCCATGTGGCTTCAGAAGATCCTTTCATAGTTTGGGTTCCAGCAGCAGCATCTGACCACACTATGGTGTGACAATCAGAGTGCCATTCAGTTAGCCAAAGATCTAGTCCAACATCACCGCAACAAACACATTGAACTTCACGTGCACTTCATTAGACAACTCCTCTAGGATCATGTTCTTGAAGTGCGCTATTGTCAAACAAATGATCAAGTTGCAGACATGTTCACCAAGTCTCTTATAGAAGCGAAGTTTTCCAAACTTCAAACTATGCTAGGAGTTCAGGAAGTCGTCATTAAGGGGGGATAGGCTTTAATGCCTCCTTCCTTCTCCTAATTTTGTGTCACCTTTTGTAAATCCTTCAATCCTATCCCAAGTTGTTCTTAAGGGGAGATGTTAGGATATTTTTGACACTTAGGAGTTAGTTAAGTTCAACTTGGTCTAATATATCCATTAGGTATGCATTTGTATATATGCAATCCAACGGTCACGATACAAAGTGATCCGACGGTTCAACTTCTCTCGATCTTAACGACACTTGATCCGTGGCTTGACACCCAATTGGTCCATGATCTCTATAAAAGAGCATGGAGGGTCACTTGTTGAATGATCCATTATTTAGAGAATCTCATGTAATATTTTTCTTCTGCATAATAAATTGATCTGTAGAATCTATTTGGCCGGGCCATGGACTATTTCCGTCTAGAGGGTTTTAACCACGTCAAAACACTGGTGTACAAATCTATGATCTTTGTGTGTGAGTGGTGTCCTTGGTGTTCGGTCTGCGTGGATATCCCTGTTATTCAGACACTTTCAATCTTCTAGTGATGTATGTTAGAATATCTTGGCCATGGAGATTAGCATGCTTGACCATCTTTTTTATTTTAGTCAGATATTTCACTAACTCCTCAACCACATCTGGTTTATCAGCAGATATTCTAACTATGAATTTTGTTTTTACTGGTACTAACACTTTTAAAACTTGCACTGTAAACTCAATTGTGTCTTCTCTGAATTCCATAGGTAAGTGCTTCTTAACACAATCATGACCTAGCAGAATATCAGCTCCTATATCTAAGAAATACAATGTTACAAATGTCTTGACCTTTCCTAACATGACAGGAAAATCTGGAGCTATAAAATCAATCTTAATGAGTTCTTTATTTATAGCTCTAAAATGGATAGATGTAGGTTGCCAAAAATATGTAGGGATGGATTTATTCTTACAGCAACTGCTCATGGCGCCAGTGTCTATCTGTGCATCAAGTTCATAGAGCTTATAGCCTTCTGTTTTTATCCCAATCGGAATGACCATCCGGTCACCAAGACTCTTTTGTTCAATGATTGTATCAGAAGGAGTAGATTCTTGTGTTGGAAAAAAGCTGTGAGATTTTCTCATTATAAGTTGTATCTATTCTGAATTTAACTCATCCAACTTATGTAAAGAACTCTGAATGCTTGTAGCCAAATTGGCTAGTTGTTCTCTTTCATATTTTACTTTGTTTTCAAAGTAATTTATTTTCCTCAAAAGAAATGACTCACCTTGATCTCGCGGGAAATTATCAAACTGACTTTCAACTTCTAGATCAAACTCTGTATTTTGGTACTGGCAACCGCTGAGAGAGTTCATCAATATTTTCTTGCAATCTTCTTCTGATTATTACCAATCCTGGAGAAAGGTTGGCCTTTCTTTCTTCAAGTTCTTCTATTTGTTTTATTATTGAAGAAACTGAAAACATGAAACATTCTAAAACTAGACAGTTGCTAAAGAATGTACATTCACTGTTTGAGATATTTGAGGATTCTATTGATAATTTTATGAAATCAATTCTTTCTGTGTCAGTATCAACTCAGATCCAGTTTCTGACTCATGGATTGAAAAACCTTCATCTTCTGATTGCAATTCTGGAACTAAGTCCCATTCAGAAGGATTGTATTCTATGCTGAATATTTCACAGAGCTTATGTTGCATCTTTGTCTTCTTATTAGGACAAGTATTTTCCCAATGCCCTGTTTTGCCACAAATATAGTAGGATGATTTTTTCAGAGGTGTTGATCTTTTTCGGAAGACAAATCTTCTTTTCCTTATTTTGAAGAAATTTGTTTTGGCAGGTTTTTTGAAAACTTTTTGAGAAGAGGAATGAGGTAGGGATCCACCACGCTTTCGGGAGGAACAAGTGCAATAAGAAGAAGAAGCCTTTGGAGGTTTAGGATTGAAACAACCATAACTAGCAGTCTCTCGAAACTGCTGGCAAGCGGACTATGAGAGGAAGATCTGTTTTTTCAAATTCTTTTGTGTCTTCATGGCGACACATTCTTTTTGGAGAGCTGTCAATACATGCTGGTGAAGACTAGCCAAAGAAAGATCTTCAATATTTACACGATGATCACTGAGATATCTGGAGACCAAATCAGGTATCTTACCATGAAGAGAGGAAAGATAATGGCGGAGGTATGCTACATTCTGATGATCAGTAATATTATAAATCATAGACTGCATGGTACAAAAGTAATCTAGAAGTAAATCAATGTTGCAGAGCTTTTGTGACATAAACATTTGAGCAGTGTGTGAAGCATCTTGAGGCAATGCGCCAACGAATTCATGTGCTAAAGCTTGGAATAAAGCTTCAAGATGATCTGTATCATCAATGATGTGTTCCTTTTCTGTGTCTGAAAGCTTTTCCCACCAAAGCTTGATAATGCCTGTGAAAGCCCAAGTTAACTGAGTAGTGATATCTTTCCATGAGGACTTGGTTTCGGCTTTCCTTTGAAATTTCCATGCATTTATTTTTTGGAACAAATTTAGAATTTGTTCATGAGACAAACAATCCAAATTAATTATCAATGTATTCCCAAATCCTTTTGACAAATCTTTGGAATGAATTTTAACATCAACATTTTTTAACTCATTTGTCCATCTGCCAAATGGACTTCTGAACTTTGCTTGACTGACATCATGGCCTTTGACTTTCCTAGCTTGATTATGAAAGAAATGAGTTTAAGCTCTATTTCATTTACTAGGATTAGGGCCAGAAGATTCTCCAATCTCTGAATCAAATGAGATTTGGGAGGATGCCATTTTTATTTCTTGGATTTCTAACTCTGCAGCTCTTTGTTTCATTAACTCGATTTTTTCTCTAGCTAATTCAACACATTGTTTAATTCCTTGCAACTGATGAGGACTTAGCTGCTTTAAATATTTCTGGGAGCCAAAGCTGTTAGGATGGTATCCAAACTTATAGCCTTCTTTATCAATTTGACTGTATCTGGGAGGTGAAGGAGGCTTTGGAATAACCGACTGCAAAATGCTGACAGATTTGGCTATGATGTCTAACCTAGACTCAATGCCATCAAGCTTATCTTTTCTTTCTCTTTGAACATTTTCTAACTGATCTATGGAACCAGAAATCTGGTCAATGGTGCCATGCAATGTTTTCAAATGTTCTTTAAGTTCTAAGACATCTCGAGCCACGTCATCGAGATTCTGAGAAATACAAACTGACTGAAAGTTTGTATAATTCTATAGCTTGATTTGTTCCATTGGTTCTGGATCTGCAGGACTTCTAAGTTTGAAAAATTACAAATTTGCTTGTAAGGTGCCTTCTTTAAATGTAGGAGTGGAGTTTCCTGTATCCAATCTCCTTTCATTCAATCTGACTAGTTGGCTAGACTTTTCTCTAGGAAGAGTAAAACTCTTTATATCTTTTAAGAGTGAGGAACACTCAGCATAGTTGGAATGCTGTCCATTATGTACTAAAAGATGGGAAGATGATTCATCAATGAACTTGAATGCTTTTTTTTGTATATTTTTCTCCTTGCAGAATTTCCATGAAGAGGATGGAAACTGACTATGATTAGTGAGATGTTGGTGCATTTGACTATCATATGGCTACATATGTATAGCCGGAGGTAATCTTCTTGGAAGAGTAACAAAATTAGATGCAAACCGACTGAGGCTAGGAGAAGAAGTAGATGGATTGAAAGATTGAGATGAGCCAAATCTTAAAGAATTACTTCCATCGGACGACTGGACCATTTTGAGCTGTTTAGAACCACAATGTTGTAATTCAAGATATTTTTGATACAAAGGAAAATAATTGCTATTCCATTCATCATGTAATGTAACTTGGAAAAAACCAAGTTGTAAAGGTGTAGTATTTCCGGGACCTACTACTACCACCTCTCGGAGAGCACATTTACTCAACCTAGGATTGATAGCTGGCATGGTAGTGGAGAAAAAGTGGAATGCAATTGGGAAATCTGGGCTTGTGGAGCCACATCAAAGCCAAAAAATTGAATATAAGCCTGTAAAAACTCATTGATATAGGGATCAGTGAGTGATACCTGATATCTGGGGACAAGGGATGACCAAGTAGGGCCATTGTTTAGAGGACTTTGGAAACCACCCAATAAAGCATCTTCAAATTTGTTAAGACATGAGTCCAGGATGCATCTTAAACAAGAGGTATTTAAACCAGGACGGACTAAGGGATCAACGCCAAACTGAATTAAGCCAATATGAATATATTTGTAACCATATTCTAAACCCTATACAATATCTTCTTGCTTGATTAACGGAACTTGATAGATTGACCGACCGACAATTATAGGTATATTAACAGAGGTGAACCAAAATAATTGAGAAGCACACAATTTAACATTGGGAGATCATAAATCTTATCAACATCAATTTCAGGTAATGTCTAATTGGGCTGTGGATCATATTCCTGAGACACGACTGTAGTTTCATATAAAGTGTCAGAATTAGTTTTGTTCAGATACTTATTCAACCATTACCATATTTTAACATGTTTCTCTCTTCGGGATGAAGCAAATTCAGGGAAATAGAAGTTGCTATTGCTGGAAGAATCCATTAGTGAAGGATAAGAGGAACAAAATTGAGAACCTGGAGAATCAAAGCGATTGAAGCTTGGGATGAATAGCTGCACTGCTGCCCAACTCATCTATCTGCGCCTTCAACGAGACTTACTTTGCGCCTTATACGAACAATCTTCTACTAACACCTTTCGATGCCAGACTTAAACTCCAATATCCTTCCCCCTTAAAAGGGAATAGTCGCATAGATATAATTGAAGAGAAATAGGATGATCACTCGGGATAGAATCAGAGCGCATATATATATGTATATGTATACATCTACATCTACATCTACATCTACATCTACATATACATGTACATGTACATGTACATATACATATATATATATATATATATATATATATATATATACATATATATATATATACATATATATATATATATATATATATATATATATATATATATATATACACTACACATATACATATATATGTATACATGTATATGTGTATGTATATGTGTAGTGTATATATATATATATATACATGTACATGTACATGTATAGGTATATGCACACACACACACACACACACACACACACACATATATATGAGTTTATATTTTTAAGTCACTTTCTAGTTTTATTTCTTGGCATGCAGTTGTACTATTATGATGGAAATCATAACTATGTTATTGATTTATAACCCACTCTTTCAAAGTTACACTACTCAAAGGCCGGGATGTAATTTTCAGAGTGCACTTCTACTTTATTCATAAATTTCTTCTTGTTGATTTATCCTTCTGCTAACCTTTGTTTATAAATATTAAACCTAGTTATCGATTGTTTGTTAATTTATCTTTACGGTTATATGATACTTCTCTATGTCCAATGCGAATGGTTTTATTTGCATAATTCTTTACTATACTAGTTTTCAAATTACTTCAATTGTTTATTTAGTCTAATATAGTTCTACAACATTTGTTATACAAATAGAAAAATAATCCCTAACTGTTTAGCTCACAGTATTGTAGATAAGGTTTTCCTGAATTGCTTGACTAAGGAAAGCATCTATCAATCCTGTAACTTAACTAACAATTAATCGTATATTTCCGTAGAATTCACTCCTTATTTTAATAAGTATCTGTTGACATATAATGATAGGATTTAGAGTATTTGAATTCGTATTATATCCAAATCATTTAACCATTCTTTCATTGGTTTCGTTAAGAAACAATAATTAATTAGGTCGGCTCTCTCATAAAGAACATTAACAAAAACAAACAATATAAAAATGTAGATTCGTGGAGTTTTAATTTGAGATACCTTCTCTCCTGAAGATGAACTCAACTAGAGAGTCTGAAAAGCGTCGAGAACAAAAACTCCACACAGGTCTCCAATTCCCCATGAAAACATTCTTTCATTATTCAAAGTCCTTAAATAACTTCCAAACAATTTCCATATTTATCATCCTAATATTTAATCCTGATAAGTATCTTCCGAAATTAATGCCATTCTTCTCCTGTTGACAATATTTAAGAACTTTAAAACAAAATTAACATACAATCATACGAACAACATAGAATTCAAACTTAAAGGAAAATAATTAATTCACAAATGCTTATCTGTAAAATTTGACAAGAATAGCAGACATGGCAAGTCCACACTCCTTCTAATTGTAGGCAACCTTGCGAGAATGATTTTTCTTGCAATAGGTGCTACGCTCGAGCCAAACATGGAATATCTGGTTTGAAACTTAGAATGTCTCAGGAATTTTACTCTTATAAGTAAATAGAGCTTTCTGAACTAGATTATAATTTTTTTGATCACTATTCCTCACATTGCTTGTTCCCTAACATTAGTAAGTGTTTATAGGAAAACACAGAGAGTATATGAATTGACTGGACTTGCAAGGTTCATTTGTTAGTCATAAGAAGCTGATCAAACTCCCATTACCTGTATCACACATCACCTCATAATGCCTAACAATATGTACATAGAGAGTAGTCTCTTTCCCCTTTTCAACTTAACTGGACACTTATCATAAGTCGATAGTTTTTTGCTAGTAGGCACCAAGTAGCCTCTTTTAAATTTTACTTCTGATTATTATATTATGTGCACCCCCTTTAGTTCCATTCCTTTTTTTCTTTGAAATCCCAACCCCCATTAGCTCCCTTCCTTTTCTTCTTTTAAAAACCAACCCAATTCAGCTCCCTTCCTTTCCTTCTTTTAAAAACCAACCCCCTTCTTGTTCTCTTGATGCCCTTTTATCCGAAAGAGTTTTTCTCTTCTTGAATTTATTTTAATCCTTTTTAACTAAAACAACTACTCCCTAAAATTTTGGTTTCTTTCCTATTTTTTAGGGAGGTTATTTAAATTAGTTTTGATCAAAGGGTAAATAATATTTTTAGCATCAAACTCTAGATACTATGGCTCGTTTAGTGGAACTTGCATGTCTGTTTTTCTTTGACAAACTGTTGATTCTTTTATTAATTAAAAATCAAAATTTGTTATTTACGATATCAAGCCATGTCCCTTGGTAGTAATAATCAAGTTTTTAGAACTTTCATGTCAAAATCTTACTAAATAATTACAAAATAGAAATAGAATTAAGTCTTGGGGTATTACATTAGGAAATCGCAACCAATGCACTCAAAGGTGTTAATACTTTAATGCAAATATTCAAATCTCTCTTCCCCATGTTAAAGTGGGTATTTGTTCCAAGTGAATGTGAATTTGGGGTTCATAGCTTCCTAGATATCAATGAAAAGCATTTGCACATTAAAAGAGTGTTTTAGATAGTTACCAAAATTGTCCAACTCTTGCGATGTTCCCACCCACTCTCACTCCAGGTATGGATTAGAATTTTAGAATTGACAATCCATATTTGGATCTTTAGGATTTGACCTCCTCTACTAACTCAAATCCTTCACAACTGATATATCTATTTATGGGATCTCAATTAATCAAGATGTAGGGACATGGCTGCCTCGTGGATCTTGTTTCAATAGAGATCAAATTTATTGAGAGTATAACAATATGTAACTTGTAACATAATACTCATGTAACTTATAAAAAATGAATAAAAATAAGTTGTGGATATGTTGGTATTGATTATCATGCTTGATTCAAAAGGGATATCAAGTGAGGGATGCAATAAAGGTAATATTTAATGAAGGACTTTGAGACCCCATGCAAGAATCTCAAAACACTCAACCACTCACGCTATCCCATTGAGCTAATAAACTCTAATAATCATGTGTATATAAACTTCTAATGAAAACTTTGTGAGAAAATTTCAAGGCATTTACCTGCATTTTGTTAATGGTACCTAGTGTAAAAGTGTTGGCATTGATTATGATACCTAACCCAAGAGGGACATCGAGTGAGCAACAAATGCAACCACCCAAGGATTGACCCTGAGACCCCCCTGCATGAAGCTCAAAGCACTCAACTACTCAAGTTGGCTCACTAAGCTAATAATAATTTATTAGCTCGGTGGGCCAACTTGAGTGGTTGAGTGCTTTAAGCTCAATCGCCTAGTTTGAGGGCTTTGAGCTTAATGGGTCAGCTTGAGTCGTTGAATTCTTTGAGCTTTGTTATCTTGGCAGGATAACTTGAGTGGTTGAGTGCTTTGATTTGTATAATTTATTGGCTTGATAGGCTACCTTGAGTGGTTGAGTTCTTTGAGCTTCATGCAAGGGGTCTTAGGATTGATCCTTTAGTGGTTGCCTTTGTTGCATCCCTCACTTAATGTCCCTCTTGGGTAAGGCATTGTAATTAGTGCCAACATGTTTATATGTTAACCCCCATAATTGTGACATTACATTTATATTATTATATTAATATTGTCTTTATTGGCTGGCTAAGACCTTAGTTGTAATTGTACGGTCAACAAGGACCTTAATTGTAATTGTACAATTAGTCTCCTATGTATATACCAAGGAGATATAGTCTTAGAATTATCTCATCTTGTCTCATACATTTGATACATGGTATAAGGAGGTTCCCCCTCGAAGAGGATTCTTATTCATCTCTTTATTTTGTTCTCAAGGCATTGGGTTACTCTTTCTTTCTATTTTTATGCTATTTTCAGAATTTGATGCGTTACAATTAATATTAGAGCCATTTTCACTATGATTTTTTTAGGGACGTCTTAGACAACAAATTTTAAGGAGCCTCAAAAGACATAGTGAACTACCCGTGGTAAAAAAATTAGGTCCTCGTTCATTATAAGTTTGGAGTTAGAGTATGTGGAAGTTAGGGTTTTTGACTGGTCTAAAAACTAGTCACAAACAATTGTTTTGGGTAAATTTTTTATATATGAATCTTGAGAGATACAAATTGAGTGCCACCTACTGCATTACAAGGAATACAACCCATAGTGTTTGTGGTAAAAATTTCAGAAGTAAAGAAGGAAAACTAGACATGTGCCAACCTATACAAGTCGCTCTTGTGAAAGGGACAAACATAACAAGCTTTGAGAAAGTTACCATCACTCTCTCTTGGCACATTGGAATTGGGGCAAAACTATGGCATTGTAGAGAAGACATACCAAGCTACTACAAATCAAACTTTCAGAGCAACGTCAGCTAGCAATACAACCTACAAACCAAGGTTTTTAAAGGTATGTTAACTTGAAAGTTGCATAAATTTATAAAGAGGAAATAGAGAAAAACTATAGAAAATATAAGTGAGATCTAATGGAAAAAGGTGGAGCAAAAATAACTTCACCCCACTAGACCTCTTGAAAGTTCAACCGTGTCTCATGAAGAAAATGAAGAAATGCATAACCAACTATCCAATTTGGAGGTCAAATTTAAGGAGTTGAGTGATAGGTCAGTGAAATATATTCAATTGGTAAACAAAAAAAATGATATAGAAACTAAGTTGAAAGTAATATGCAAAAGATGGAAACGATGGATCAAAAGATGGAACGATGGATAAAAAGATGGAAATGATGGATCAAAATATGATCTCGAAGATATGAAGGGGGTAATTTTGAGTGAGATAAGACAACTCTTTACCCCTGATTCACCTCCTCAAGAAGAATATAACAAGAACAAAAACATAGTGTCCTTATCACATATTGAAAAGTTTGAAAAACAATTGTATAGCAAGAGGTTTGAATTCCCAATAGTTGATCATTCATCACTCCATAATCCACATCATCATGGGTTCAACTTGGGACCAAGGAACTACTTCGTTCCCATGATTGATATGAGAAATTTTGGTGGAAAAGATTCAATAACATGGATATTTCAAATGGAGCAATTATTTGATGTACTCTAAGTTCCAACTTTACAAAAGGGAACCATTGCATCCTTGTATTTAGAACTTCATCAATTTGCATGGTACCAATGGATTTGTGATTGTAAAAGTACTCTATTGTCTCTTGGTCTATATTTAGGAATGAATTGATATAGTGTGGATGTTGGTGGAGGGTGGAGAGCTTTAATAGACTACATAAAATTAATGTTATTGTTGTAGGTGTACTTGTTAGTTTACTTTTTGTCTTGTTAATAGTTAGAATTGTACCCCTACAATCCTCATATCAATTTCCAAATTGGTTATTCAAACTAATGCCAAGTTGAAGATCCTTCAAAGTTTTGAGGCATGATGTGACAGAAGTGGAGGGTTTTATTGGAGGCAAAAAGAAGATCCTCATGCTTGACATGCAAACTATGCTATAGTGTTATGATATGTTGTTGCTACATTTAGACCTTAAAATTGCTAACTAGGGTAGGCCACTAAGGGTGGACACTTCTGCAATCTTCACATGCAAATTAGGACAATATTTGTGGCCAAATTTTTGTTGGTCAATGGTACTGGCAAGACAATAAAAATAAGGATGAGGAATATTCCTTTTGATGTAGCTGTAAGGATTTGGGAAAAAACTTAATGTATGACCCTTTAAAATTTCATATCAATGCATAAACTTTTTGGAACTGTATTTTACATTTTTATTTGTTTCAAGTTTATGCAAACAACCTATCATGGTGTCTCTATACTTTCTAATGGCACAATATTTCCCATATGTGTCAAGATTCAAATGTATTTTGGAATTTTTCTTGAAAGGCCACACTCATATTTTTTAGTTCTGAAGGAGCACAACACTACTTGTGAATAGAGATAACTAGGCACATGGTGGGTTTCCTTATTGCATGGTTTGTATGAAGACACGATTAACATGAACACCTTGATAATTCTAGGAGAGTCTAAAAACAAGCATCTATAGTTTTAAGAAATGAAATGGACGTATATTTGTCATAGCTCAAATTAGCTTGAAAATAAAAGGATATTCATTTAGACCTCAAACTGAAACTGCATCCGTGGTTAAGAAAAAGGGAAGCTATTTTAAAAGTGACAAGCATATAATAGGTCAATCGAAAGTACAATCTTAGATTCCCCAAAGAATTCAATTTATTGCATGTTAAAATTTTTATATACTGATGAGGATGGTGTCAATGAGATGATTGTTGCAGTCTCCCACCTTGTGATCATAGATACCATGAAAACCTTGCACATTTAGTAGAAGGACCATGACTACTTATTTTTTAATAATGAAGCTACCGTTACTAATTGATAAATCATTAATACAATTGCCAAACTCTAAATAAATCATATGCAACAAACAATTAATCCATAAGAGGTTGTTAGCTATAGTTTGAAAATGCTAATCCTACAAGCAACATGCAAAAATATATGATGTAGAAACACACACTAGAGATGTGACTGCATTTTATTAAAACTCCGTTTTGAATTATGTTTTGACTTTTTATTGCATTTCTTACTCCAATCACAAAGAGATGTCCCCAATTATATAGTGTTCCTGGAAACTCTTCCAAATAAGGTGCCCATATGATATCATAATGAAAATCTGGATTGCACATTTATTCATGTTAAGAATCAAAGTACTTGTTATTTCTGAAGAAGTTGAGAACATACTTATCATGAAGACTTAGATTCTGGCAATGCTTGATCTTTAGTCAGTGTGTCTCATATCTTTGACCATAGGTATCTTGGATGACACAATAGAAGTTGGATAACTTCTACAACAAAAGACCATAGGTTTAGCAACAATGTAGAGGCACAACGAAACAACCATTCGAACCAAGGTTCTTCAACAACATATGCCATGTGGATATATTGCATACTAAATTCATATTTGTTGCCACAATGTCTCAATATTCACTACTCAAGTCTGTATTCAACTTTACGAGGCTTGGTAGAAACTTGCAATGGTTCTGCAACATCTTTTATGACCACTCAAGATTGTAATCCACTTCATGAGGTTTAGTAGCAACTAGCAACGGTTTTGCAATATCTTCCACAACCATAGTTAAAACCAAATCAAATTTAGATAAGTTACCACTTCTTTAAGATTAGCAGAAATCGATTAGAAACTTAGAAATGTGATTAAAGATACACTAAGGCCTTTAATCTTCAAAGTAAGCGGCAAAATGGATAATGACAAGATATAATATAGGAAAAATGATGGATGATGAAAATGAAAATGTAGTAAAAACTATCCAAAATTAAGGCCCATTGAAATGTGGATTTTTGGGGGTATCCATGATGGTCATTCCTTCTTTGTACACTCAGGCCATGATAAAACATTTCTCCATTAGTAATAAAGAAACTTACCAAGAGTCCAAATTTTGTAAGCGATAAAGAATTCCTTGGAAATGATTGTGTTAAAGAATACATAAATATTGGTATGATCATTTGCAGTGAAAATGATGAATCATGCCATGCCACAAGGTATGCCAAAAGTTGAAAGGAACAAGATGGAAGGTTAGGCTTAGGTAATACTGATATTTGGAGTCACATGGACATATTATGAACCTTAATGTTCGGGATCATGATTTTTTGATATGACAGATGTGGTATTTGGTGGAAAATTAGAAGCATATTTGAGAGGTCATGATAGAAGTTCACCCAATAATTATCTTTCCATTGGCAAGACTTGAAAGAAATAATGATATGATAACAAGTTTATATGACAAACTGATTAGGTAAATAACTAGGCACACAATCATGTAAGAATTTGGAAAATGAGTAAAGATAAATAATTTAATCATCGAGGCAATTGCAAAGTCAACAAAAACACATAAGGCGAGAAATTCTCTTGCAACAACATTTGATACAATGATTGAAAAAGGAAAAAAAACTATAATAAACTAACCAATACATTTTTTATTTAACCATATTTAACATTCTATTAATAATATTAAAAACATAAGATGCTAAAATGCACTCGATCGAGATTCTCTCTATTTCAAGAATAATTTATTCTCTACTAAACAAGGCCAACCAGGTGAATGTGGAAGCTCTGGCCCTCCCCCCTCCTCCACGTCGCTCTCAATTTCCCATACCCAAACCATCTAGTGGTAAATAATTGAAATTAACATAGTATCATAAAACACATAATTTGAGTAAATAAACATGGAAAAACATAAATCATAGTACAAAATAGTGTATATTAATAAAATTGGTTGTCATAATATCTCATGGCTCAATAAACTTGTTGTTTTCTGTATACTATCTCCTGCTATATCTAATCACTCCCTATGTTGTGTTTTATTTTTTTTAAATTCATAAGTTTCCTATTAATGAGTTAATCCCCATCTTTGTTTGCTGGATGCTACTCTTTTTTTTATTCATGCTAACACCAGAACACAATACATGTATCATATTGCATACATGCAATGTGGATCCAACATTGACTATAGAAAGAGAGTTGAAATATATATTGTTAGTGGATTACTGATGTTGACATGCATATTTAATAGTTCAATGTAAATATTATTACAATGCTCATTACCTACTTGATTAGTAGAGACCATGGTTAGGGAAATATCTTCCTCTTGTCTCCCAACATCCTCATTTACAACCTTTGCCTATGAAACAACTAAAAGTTACAAGTATACCAAATCTAAACCAAATTATAAAAATTGTCATACATCTGATAATTGTACACTTATAATATTTACAATGTTCATTACTTGATTGACCAATAAAGGTCGTGGTTAGGGCAATCTCTTGTTGTTGTCTCCTAGTATCCTCATTTATAGCCTCTACCTTGGAAACAATAGAAAGTTTAAATTATACCAAATGCAATCTAAATCATCAACATCATCACACATCTTATAATTGTATACTCATACTACCATCGTGAGGTTGCTCTCCATTGTTGTCGACCTCAATAATTCCCGTGCTATCCTACATTAAAAATATGAATACATTCATTTATATGCAGTAATAAACCATGAATGTAATTACAAGAATAATTAGAATCAATAATGACTATTTACCTCAACCTTCACAGTGGGAGTTTGTGATTGCCCCCCACTTTTCCTGTTCTCAATAATGACTTAAAACCCTAACTTGAATGTGAGATTTATTTCTTCTTCAATGGGTGCTCGTTTATACATACTTCCCTACATTCCATATCATCATAAATTTCAATTATTCGTTACTCTAAAATAAAAGTTGGAAGATCATAGTAATGAAATGGTTTATATATTTCATACTTAAAAATATCACAAATAATTTAAGATATCTACCCTGGCCAAGTTTGTATTGTTTGTGTTTCTCTAACCTTTCCGAAGTGGCCTTAGAGGTATCTGTGAGCCTACAATGTCTTTTTAATTGAGATAATGCAATTTTTATGCAAAAGTAAAAAATCCAACATATTCATTTAAACATATCATGTTATACCTTCCTCCATATGGAAACAACTTTCTTTCATGTCTCATCTTCTTCTCCTTTAAATCCTCTAGTAGAGTCTTTCACTTCCTCTGAGAACTACTGAAGGATGCTCATACTTGGGTTTTTCCAGGTTTACCTTATATATATCATTGAAGGTTTTCAGATAATTACTCGTTAAAGTTGCTTTACCTTGGTTGAAGATATCACCAAAGAGACCAACCATGTGGTCTATAAGATCCTTCTTTAGATGAAAAGGTGGTTGGTTAAATATTGTATGAATAGAAGGCCTATAAAGATCTAAGGTATTCTCATAAACATACAAATTACTAGAATTCTATTCTTTTTTTAAACAAAAATGGATAGAGTTTTTATATATATTAAAAAGTGTCTGAGCCACACAACAAAAATACATCAATTTGATCGATATCTTGAGTCCCAAGGAAATATGTGCAGAAACTAAGAGGCTATTCCTACTTATTACAAAACATCCTCCTACCTGATGATATTTATCCAGTCTAGTGTCCAATCTACTACTGTAATTGCGGAAAAAGAATCTAACAGTCTAAGATATTTTTAAAACATAAAACGACTAAGAAAAAATGGAGAATCAACCCTCTCCAAAAATCATGCCTCGAAAGTTTGGGTTGTTCTTTAACTTGGAAGGATTTCTCATGGCCTTAATCATCTGAGTCTCCAGCAGTCCCACACGACGCACCAATTTCTGAATTGTCTACTTCCGGGCTTCAATTTTCTAGGTTGATTCCGCTTCTTAAGTTCTATTGTCCCTGAGTTCCTGTGCAACCTCTCTTTCAAGCCAACATAATCACTCATCGAACAATCGTTAGTTGAACCTGAATTGATGCTTCACGGTGGAGACTTTATGCCTCAGAACCTTTGATTCCGTCGATACCCTCTGCACACCATGCTCTGGGAAACAATCAACACTACTATCACTATCAACCATTGTAAATTTCACCTCTCGAGACAACCAATTCTCAAATATTTTATTTTTCCCTCGTCTAGAACAAGCTCCTATAGATCAGTTCCCCTGGATACTGACAATAAACATTCGTAACCAAGACCGAGGTCCCCATAGATTAAAATTCCAACACCCCCATCTCGACATGATGCTCCTATCATTAATATTTATGGTTACTATGCTTACCCGAGTAGGATAAACGACAACTAAAACGCCCCTCTTTCCCGACGAGTTTTTAATAAAATCCGGTCAAAATTGTTCTCGGAAATGGTTGTTTTTGCAATTTTGCATTTTCAACAATCGTATTTCATAGTCTAAGACTAAATGAACGATTTTAAAATGACCCAAATGGTCGAAATTATAAATTGAACACTCAAAATTGTGATTTCAGAAACAATTGTGCTGCCGGATTCCAATGGGCCGGGGGCATTTTGGTTAGCGCTTATATTGCGCCATGCTTACCTTAGAGCTTGTCCCATTCCTATGTACTTGCTCATTTATTAAAATTATCTTCAGAAGGACAGATATGAATCCACCGTACCACACTATCCAATTCATGTCTGGAAGCTCCACCTAACTGCTTGACGTCCCGGGATCTTCCCATGTTTGAGCATCATATCGAAAGGAGGACACCTAGGTGGATTTGACACACCAACCGTAATCCATTATGTCACCAACCACTATCATGATTGAGGGATCTAAATGCATGATGGAATATTGCATTAAGCAATTTCATAAAAGTTAGGTCCCTGGTCGTTTATCAGCAGGGAGCCCCCTAGGCAACACTGGTTGCCAAATTAGCTTGGGAATCCACGAGTTTGTTAATGCCCCTCGGAATATGAAAGAGTTGGGCCCATGAAGGGAGGACAAGAGTGAGACCAATAGGGAGGAAATTCGTCTCAATTGAAGGTCCTTTGGTTCAGCCTTGGTGCGACACATCTTGATTATGTTGGGGCGTTTCAAAGATCCACACCTTTGAGATCTTTTGTTGCTTCACTATTTTCAGACCTTGGAAGAGGGAAAGAGCCTCTGCTCTATTGCTAGTGGTTCTTCGTAAGCCCCATGTGAATCCAATAATCCGGTGTCCTTGGGATTGAGAAGAATCCCTCCCGCTCCTACCAACCCGAAATTACTAGAATTCTATTACATTATGGAAAAGAAGATATTAATAATTACTTGGGATTTGGTTGCTTTAACAAGGTCAAGTTTTTATCCACTAAAATATTAGTGTACAACGTCCTAATGCTTCTAACACATGTCTCTCTAGGAAAGCATTAAGATGATCTAGGAGTGGAGACATTGAGGCCAACTTTGCCAACATGTACATGATCTAGCATGCTTGAGCAAGGGTGTTATTGGACTCACCATAAGCCATGGCATGATAAGAGGTAGGCATAGGAGTGGCAAAGAAAGGAGATGAGGGAGTATGAGTAGGATATGGACATGGAAATAATATGGTGGGTATGTGACTCATGGTGAGTCCATGTGATGGTATAGGTGCCATGTGGATACTACCAACATTAGCATCATGAGATGAAGGTTTAAAAAATATCAAATAGTCCTATAATTAAACCCATTTTTCGTTCATTTATAAGAGTAAACCAAGCTGCCCGCACGGGATTCGCTTGATATGAAGTCACATGTTGTAAGCAGAGGTCATGAGTTCAAATCACACCCGGGCTTACCCGTGTCCATGCTTGTGGGCGGTTGTGGGGCACCTAGGGGTATAGTGGTAGTGAGATTGGATCCCTGGACCCCGTGTCACGCGAATACCACTCCGTCTCCAGTTGCTGATTCCCCTAAAAAAAAGTGTAAATCAAGCTGCAAATTGAATACGTAAATTAATCAAATTAACAGTTAATGCATACTTCATATCATTTGAGTTTTTCAATCAAAATGTTGTTCTTAAGAACAACATCCTTTGATCCAAACTCAATTTTTTAAAATCAATTCTTCGTTGTTCTCTTTGATAGCCTTTTTAATAGTGGCTCGTGAGTGTGGGTCATCAAATACATTATTATCATCACCCATATCGACAACATGGGTGGAATCCTACCAACAAACAACATGTAAAGTTTATTATAACATTAATAAAACAATTAAAAAAAATAAAGAGATATAAGATAATAAAGATATCTAAGATATTACAGGTGACTCTATCAGTTGCTCAAGTCCCTTCCCATGATAATCCTTTCACAATATTTAAATTAATTTTAATTACATTCAAAGAAGTATTATGATTTTAAAGAGGAATACTAGTACTCTACATGTATGTTCAATATGCTGTTGATGATTATTAATGTCCATTAAGACTAACTTTGGTTTATTGGACCTTAAAAAAGGTAAGTAATTACTTGGTTTTATTTAGAATTTTATTTTTGCGCTCAAAAATATTTAAGAGAAACATTCCTAAATCACCATAGTTTTGATGAGTTAAAAGGTTAGGAAGGTCGATATTGTAACAAATATTTTGAAATTGAGATCTAATATGGGTGACATATGGAGGATACTCCAAGAGAAATTGCTTTTCATCTTCAACCCTCTCAGTGTCACAAAGATGGCAGATTCTTTTGACCCATGATGTTCAAGGAATCGTCCAACACCAAGTTTTCATTATGGAGCTAATGAGAGTTTGTTCTTTTTTAGCAATGCTAATTTTTTTCTTTGCACTAGTTTAAACAAAGAGATACTTTTTATCTTCTATATTGGGGTTGATTACGTCCTTATAGTATCTTAATTTTCTCTTATCCTCTATATCTTTATCACACCGAAAATTTTCCTTAAATTTAAATGTAATAATATTTTTAATATTATAATTATTCTAGAAAGTGACCTCTTATGCAAATACTAGTTGCCCATCATCATCTCAAAAATTATATCAGCATCATACTGTTCCTTGACAAGTCATCAAACTATCCATCATCTTCATGTCTCAGCATATCATTATCAAGCTGCTGTCCTAAAACAAAGAAGATAAAAAAATATAAATGTTCTCCACTGTAGCTCCCTGCTACAGTACCCAAAATTTCCATAGTGAGTAGCCCAAAATCAAAGCTCTATTTCTTCTCCACAAACTGCTCCTCAATAGGGCGAGTTTTACTTTTATTTATATAGGTTTTACCCCCTATTTTTTATGGGGCCGATCCGCTAGGAGAGGCTTTAAAAATTTACCCTTAATTCAAACTGAGCCGACTTGCAAATGTTTATTTCACTTTTAATTTTATTTATTTTTGGGCTGAGCCGACCTTGCACAAGTTTTGTCTTTATCTTTATTATTGGAATAAATCAAATAAGATTTATTTATTTTTCCATATTGTCCTCATTAATGACCATGTTATCTTTTCTTCCACTTCATCAAATTGCCCTTCCAAATATTTTATTAAATAAACAAATATTCATTTAATACTTGATTATTTTATGCCATGTCATAATGCATCTTTCACGTCATATTGCTTGCCACTTACCCATTGCCATGCTTTGTCATTTGTCCTTTGGAAAAACGAGTCTTTCTCATGCCCTAGGGCTATTTCCAAGAGTTCCATGATTGCATCAAGTTGCTATGTGCAAGACACAAGCAATAAGGTCATTATATATAATGTTCAAAGTCCTCCATATACCTATTAGCCATATCATAACCAAATGACCATAGAATGGGTCATTTTGCCCCACTAGGTGTTTAAATGGCTTCAATGCCCATCTCACCTCCATGTCACCTTCAAATGTGCCTTGTCAAGTCACCTTGTTTGCTTGTCATCATGCCATTTACACTTTGGCATTAATGTTGTCATCAGTGACAATCCTATTCATCAATTTCCCCCTTTGTCATTGATGGCAACCAAACTTTCTCTCCCCCTTTGACATTAATGACAAAGGGTTAATGAGCCATTAAAGGCTTCACAATGCCCAAGAAAAAAAAAATAAAAAAAATAAAAATCCTTTGAATGAAATCATTTCCCCTTTGACTGAGCTGGGTGTGATTCTTTGAAATCATCCTTGCCATCTTCAAATTTCTAATAAATGCTCCCCCTAACAATTAGGCTGATTTAACTGCTGAGTTTTCTGCTCCATTATTTGACATCTCAGATTTCTCATATACATTTTCAGAGTTCTCAGATTTCTCATGCTGAGATTAATGCTTCAGTCTTTTAAGACTACCTTCAATCATTTCCAGCTCCCCCTTGCAAGTAGACTTGTTGAATAGCTGAGAGTGATTCCTCCTTATAGACATGCTACTGGTACCTTGGTAAGATCATGAGATACTGGTCACATCACTTTACTACATCTAGGGGCTGCCATTTCAAATTTCTCATAAATACTCCCCCTTTCATGCTGAGATTTATGCTTCAACATATTCGGCACCAACCTTCAAATTTGCTTTTGCCAATCTTCAATCTTTCACTAACAACTTCCACTGACTTATAACTTCAAATGTTGCATCATAATCGGATTGGTCAAAGTCTTCATGTAGCTTCAAATATCTTCAGAAGGTTTGACCATGATGTTGCTTTTACTTCATTTGCTTCAACTACTCCCCCTGAGCTCATACTGTTGCAACAAATCACCTTTTTGTCTATAAACAAATCAGACATATCATACTTCCTTATCATTGCATTTTTATAAGTATAGACACTCCATTGATTCATGACTATAATAAACTCAAAATAAAGTGTTACTGCTGCAACCTTCAGATGCCTATTGGTCAGCATATGTTGTCTTCTAGGGCTGTCATAAAATGTTCATTCCTGTGCTGCTGTAGACCTCGGATGCTGGGAAACAATGACCATTATATTCCATCAAAATTGTACACCAAATTGTGATAAACCTTACTTTCAAATTCGGACTGTTTCATATATGAAAATTAGGGCTTTCTTCTTCTCTGCTATCCGACTGTTTGGGCTGAGTAGAAAAGGTCTATTTTTCTTCAAAAAATCGTGAGCTGATAAAGACCCCAAGCAAGACAACTAGGTCTGCATCAACCACAACTTGTCAAGTTAAGTCAAGTCAACACCATCATAGCACTATATACTAGTTATATTTTCACAACAACTCAATTGTCTTCAGATGTCAGCATTAATGGATTAATTGTGCAAACTTTGGATAGCTTCAGGACTATTCAAGTTTGGATTGCTGAAGATAACCTAGCTGAGTTTGGACCAAAAATCAACCTTAAACACTATTAGCCAAGGTAACCCAAGATGCATGCTCACTGTGGATAGCCCGAATTTATGCTGGCTGTGGATGTATGTTGTTGAGAAGAACTTGGACTGTGTAGATACTGAGAGAGAGACCCTGAAACCAAAAAGACCACGGAAATGTTTTGCAAAACGGGGCATCTTTAAACTTGAACTGGATATCATGCTTGAGATACTTCTGATTCTTTTGTGTTCCATGATACCCAAAACTGAAGTAAGTCATAATAATAATCACAATCATCAATCTTCTCAACGTGTCACTTATGTTTGTCAACTCAAGCTGGTCATCAACATCTGCTGGTCCTTTTCTGCTCAGGATGCCACATGTTATCTCATCATCATGATTGGGGTTTCTTCATACCACGAATTTAAAATGGAATCACAACTTCCAGCTGCTGCTACCTCAATTCATTGCTGTAGATGTAATACAATTGTTGATGTTTTGCAATCTGATCCTAGGACCTGTTTGTATGCTTGGAGTACCCACCATTTACCTTTGAGTTCAACCTCCAATATCATGAACTCAAGGTCTGTCCATGGTCTTTAAAAGGCCTCAAAATTGGCTTGCCACATGGCAGCCATCATCACTGTTGTGGTCAAACTCATTTGAATTTAACAAGACATTTTTCCTTACCCATACTTGCTTTTTGACATCTTTCCTCTCATTGTTTTCTCCATTATTTTCATTGGTATTCTTGGCTGAGCTGCATGTTAATATTCTCATGGAATGTTTCCATGTATTCCAACAATCTTGTGCTTTATGTCCAAACCTACTGCAAGTATAACATCTAGTAGTATAGCCCTTTGTCTTCTGATCTTTAGAATTTTCTGAATTGGTCTTCTTCCAAGGTACACTGTTTCTTCTTGCTGATGTGTACAAGGAACTCCTTCTTGGTTCACTTCTTTGGATTGAACATTCTTGGGCTTTGTGTCCAAACCCACTACAGCTGTGGCATCTTAATGTATGACAGTTGGCAGCAACATGTCCATCTTTGTTGCATGTCTAGCATCTAACCGAGTTGTTTTGTCTTCCAATATTCTCTCTTCCATCTACACAATCTATTGCCTTGTGACCAAAGTTAGAACAAGAAAAACAATACCATTAAATCTATATTCATACCTTGGACCTTGTTTCCATCTTAGAATTGTTTCTTTGCTTTGAGGATTGGGCCTAGCTCCTTGATGTGTCCTTGAACAACCAACATCTTTGTTGTCATGAGATGCATCCTTGGTCATTGATGGACCAACTTCTGGAGTCTTTGGAGACCACTTGTCTTCTTCTAGATTGTCTTCTACCTTTTTATACCCAAGGCCAGTTTTGTCATGGGGAGACCTTTGGCAATCCAATAATTTATCCAACATGACCGAGCTGCTGTTGAACTTCTCATTATAGTTTGATTTTTCAATTTTCTTCTTGAGTCCAACAACTTCCATCTCAAGCTCTTCATTTTTCTTCTCCTTTTCATCCAAGTGACTCCTCAATACTTCTTCTCTTCTTTTAGCTTCCTCAAATTGAATTTTCAAATCAAGGTTAATCCATCTTGTCTCTTCAAATTCTCTAGGATCCACATCAGTCTTTTCTTGTTCATTTCCTAGTTGATCCTTCAAACTTTTGACCTCAAGATTTTTATCTTCCAACTCACCTTGCAAATCATTGTTCTTGAGTTTTAACTTCAAGAACAAGTCCTTTGTCTCCCTTTGAAATTTTTCAAAAGCTCTCATGATCTTCTTTTTAAGCCTTATATTGGATTTGACATCTTTATCCAATAGAGTACTAGCAAATGTCTCTTTGATCTTCAATAGGTAATCTTCTTCATCCTTTACAAGAACAACTTCATCATCATTAATTTTAGAATTATTGCCAATAGAAGAGTTCTTACCTTCACTAGTGCTTGATGCTCGAACCTCCTTCATTCCTTGTTTTTCATTTTCAGATGTCTTGACTTCCTTTTCTTTGTCCATGTCTTGAATTTTCCTTTTGTGCTCACTTTCAAGTGTACTCCAAAGATCTCTGGCTGAGGTGTACTTTCCAACATTTAGTCTTTCCTTCTCTGACTGAGACAAGGCCATCATGATTAAGCTTAGTGCCTTTTCATTGCTTTCAAGTGGCTTCTTAGCTGCTCTTCCTTCAATTGATTTCCAAATATCATATTCTCGTGCCTGTATGTTATACTTCATTCTGATGCTCCAAGACTCATAATTTGATTCATTGAGTAATGGAACTCCATCTTCCGAATAAACCTCCATGACTTTCCTTTGTGTTTACTGATTTCCTTCAAGCTTGTTAGGCTTTTGCAGAAGGCCGGCTTTGATACCAATTGTTAGACACAATTCTCACTAAGAGGGGGGGTGAATCAGTGAGCTAAGGTTAAATTCAAATTTCAACCTTTTCTACCAATCTTGAATAATTATTTCACATTCACTTCAACATCATATTTAACAATGAATTATATATCGACTAAGCACATGTCATTCATCAACAAAAACACATCATCAACACATTGCACAAGAGACACATGATATAGATTTGTAATCTTTTGTATTTGGTTCAACGGCTACAACTGTGAGGCAATTTAACACCAACTGAAAATAGAAGCACCAACTTCTTGTCTAGGACCCTGCCTAGTCTTTCTTAGACCCAACCAAGAAAATGGATACAAGACCCTGCTTGTATTTGCAAGTACGTTTTAGTACAAGACCCAGCTTGTAAGTTAAACATACATTTATAAAATTGCACTTCATCAATAAACACATTACATCTTTACAACTCTGTCCATATCAAAATAACTCTTTTTGTCAAAACTACCCTCACTGCTGTCCTGTCTTCAGCTGTTCATCATCATCATGTCAAAAGGTATTATGCCTGTAGGTTCATCTTCATACTATCCACAATCCAATAATTTGATTGCCCATATTCACAACATGTCATTTTCCAGCTCACAGTTATTTCATCATGTTGTTCATGTCACATATCATCCCAAATACATCCATAAGTATGTCTTTGTCAACATCATCATTCTGTTCATTTCACAAGCATATCAACATACTGTCATTTCTGCTGCCAGCATCAAATTCAAGTGATCATATTCTCATTCTGTCCACTCATCAACTCTATCATGTCAATCTGATGTCATCAATCATTAAGGTCTTCATCATTCTTTTCTCATGTTCAATGTTGCTGCCCAAAAATCATCATGATCTTATGCAAATACTAGCTGCCCATCATCATCTCAAAAATTATATCAGCATCATACTGTTCCTTGACAAGTCATCAAACTATCCATCATCTTCATGTCTCAGCATATCATTATCAAGCTGCTGCCCCAAAACAAAGAAGATAAAAAAATATAAATGTTCTCCACTGCAGCTGCCTGCTACAGTACCCAAAATTTCCACAGTGAGCAACCCAAAATCAGAGCTCTATTTCTTCTCCACGAACTGCTCCTCAATAGGGCGAGTTTTACTCCTATTTATATAGGTTTTACCCCCTATTTTTTATGGGGTTGACTTGCTAGGAGAGGCTTTAAAAATTTACCCTTAATTCAAACTGAGCTGACTTGCAAATGTTTATTTCACTTTTAATTTTATTTATTTTTGGGCTGAGCCGGCCTTGCACAAGTTTTGTCTTTATTTTTATTATTGGAATAAATCAAATAAGATTTATTTATTTTTCCATATTGTCCTCATCAATGACCACGTTATCTTTTCTTCCACTTCATCAAATTGCCCTTCCAAATATTTTATTAAATAAATAAATATTCATTTAATACTTGATTATTTTATGCCATGTCATAATGCATCTTTCACGCCATATTGCTTGTCACTTATCCATTGCCATGCTTTGTCATTTGTCCTTTGGCAAAACGAGTCGTTCTCATGCCCTAGGGCTATTTCCAAGAGTTCCATGATTCTATCAAGTTGCAATGTGCAAGACACAAGCAATAAGGTCATTGTATATAATGTTCAAAGTCCTCCATATACCTATTAGCCATATCATACCCAAATGACCACAGAATGGGTCATTTGGCCCCACTAGGTGTTTAAATGGCTTCAATGCCCATCTCACCTCCATGTCACCTTCAAATGTGCCTTGTCAAGTCACCTTGTTTGCTTGTCATCATGCCATTTACACTTTGGCATTAATGTTGTCATCAGTGACAATCCTATTCATCATTCCTCGATTCCCAATTGATTTATAAACAAGATTTGTCATCTTTATTCCAATCCCACTTGAGCTGCAACTGGTTTTGACTCAAGTTTTAAGCAATCTTAGGGAGCCTCTTGTCTTCCATGTTATTTATCTTGTTCTTGTACATGAGGTACCTAGTCATAGCCATGCTCTCAAATGGGGAAAAGACTCGCTTCTATGAGAAGGATATAATAGGGTTTATTGCATTTAATTTTAATAATATAAATTATAAAACACTTTTAGATTTGCTCTATCTTCCCCACGACTCTCTAGAGAAATATTGTAAGTGGATACCTGTAAGAATATTATCTCTTTCAAGTTTGCTAACTTGAATATTCATGTCAATTACACGAATACATTTAAACAATATACTTGATTTTTCTAACTTTACTCTTTTCCCTATTGTTGAACAATAAATATTAAATATAAAGTGCCTCGAACATGAGCTTTGCCTTGTTTATGCCAACTTATCTCATGACAATTTACATTCATAAATAACTTAAGTTATCCAAAGAGACTAGAGCAACAAAAAACCAGCCCAACTGCTAACTGAGAGAACCAGCCAAAACAAGACAAAATATCAAACCAGATACAAAGAAATAGACCACAATGAACCATGCAAGATTCCCACAGCAAAAAAGGAAGAATCTCGCCTAGGAAAAGTATGAAACTGAGCACAAGGTTCAACAGAACCTTCCACAAATTATACCCACACAAGTATACCTTCAACCCCTAACAATGTTTCCTTAGAGAATTTGTTCACAATAGTATTTAGTTCTCTGAATGTGTGTTCAATATACAAGGAATGAAAATAATCCAAGAGAGCCTCAGTCCTCGAACACCACTGTTGCAAAGAGATAGACTGAAGATTGCATAATGATTGACAATAACCAAGGAGTGTGTGGTTACTGAGCAAAATTCCCTTAGCTATCGAGCCATGGCACTCCTTGTTTGATCCTCGCAAAGATTCGTTGGCTTCCTTTCCTATCCTGGTTAAATTGATGTTTCTCCCGTTGGAATTTTGGTTTGAGGAAGGATTTAAGGCTATTGGGGATGCTATTGGAAAATTTAATGCAGTGGATGTAGATCTATTCAAAACTCAGAGGCACTCTGTGGCGCACATTTTAGTGGAGGTTGATGCGAGCCAAGGGCTTTTCGAGACCCTGGACCTGGTTGCTGGTGAGAACATATTCTCACAACCGTTGGATTGTCGCATTGTACCATTCCATTGTGCTCGCAACCATTTATATGGTCACGTCATAGCTGATTGTGAATTACAGTTTGTAAAGAAAATCTGGAAATGTAAAGAGGTACCTGGTGGGGACAAAAGTTCTTCCCAATATTTGAAATCAGAGTTGGATGAGGAGATTGTTCAACGCTCGATGGAGAAGGAGCGAATCAACAATGAGATCATCAGGGATTCTGTTCTCCCCTCTGAGCATGGCAAGATAGATGATAATTTGTTGGCCATTGAGTCTTTGTTGGAGGGATATGATCTTTCTTGCAGTCAGTTGGTAAAAATGGTGGAGCTTTGGGAAGATTGTGGTAAGGTGGTTGATGCGACACCTGGGGCTTTGGTTGACGACGAGGTGGTGGTGTCGACTGCATTCAAGGTGGTGGAACCTCCGTCTGCATGTTTCCAAATCGTGTCGGTCGATTTGATGCCTCCTCTTTTCGATGCATCAGGAGGTGTGTCAGTGAAGGAGTCAGTAAAAGGTGGGGTTTTGGCTGTCTCCCATCTTTCGAATGAAGGAGGTAGTGGTTCTAGCAGTGGTAGTCGAGGTCCATATTTTTTGCGCTCCTATGTGAAAAATTCGGGGGTCTTAGAAGGTATTGATATGGAACAGTCCCCTTCTTCTGTGTCCAAGAAAGCTAGAAGGAAATCTCTTATGTTCCATGCTAAAGAAAAAGCCAAGCGGGAGGTTTCGCAAGGCCGTCAACTTCAAATATCAGGGGTACTTAGAGCATCTAAGCCCCAAGATGGGGAACCCTGATGAAACTTATTTCCATTAACGTTAGAGGCCTTGGGGGATGGGCCAAACTGCTATCCCTCAAGCAATTAGTTGCGGTGGAGAATCCTGATTTTTTGTTACTTCAAGAGACGATGACTTTGGGGTTGGAAGTGGTTAGGAAACTAGAGAAGATGTTTCCTTCTTTGCGTTCTTTTTCGGTGGATGCTTGTGGGAGATCTGGAGGCCTCATTTATGGGGTTTCTAAGCGATTGTAGGTTTTCAATACCTTTGGTGGTCGTTCAATTTTGGGGTTCGAAGCTCTTTGTTAGGAATTGGACCATAATTTCTTGATACTAAACATATATGGGCTTTATGAGGATAGATTTGATTTCTGGATGTCGATGCTTGATATGGAATGCATTCAAGAAGGGTCGCTTATCGTGAGTGGTGACATGAATCTTAATTTGGATGTGGAGGGGACTTGGGGCAGCTCGGCGAGGGCAGATTCTCAGTCTGCAGATTTTAGGGACCTATTCGCGCTGCATGGCTGGATTGATGTTAAATCAGCTGAAATCAAACCAACTTGGCCTAATAAGCGAACTGGAGACCAAGGTATTTCTAAATGACTTGATAGATTTTTTATGAATGTTAATTTGTTTGAAGATAAACACCTGTTTAGATCTTGGGTTGGGCCTTGCTTATTTTCAACTCACTTCCCTATATTTTTGGAAGTTGGTACACCGATGGTCAAACCTGGTGCTCCATTTAAATATAATTCTAGCTGGTCGAGCTTTCCGTGCTTTCGAGCTTTGGTTGAAAATTCTTGGGTCCATTTCAGGGGGGAGGCGGCGTGCTGCCTATCAATTTTCCAGGAATATTAAGACTCTTAAGGTCAGTGCCAAGGAATGGAATGTGGATCGTCGATGTTCCAGGGATAAATCTTTGGTGGGGGTGGAGTCGGAATTGGAAGAACTTTATTCTACCGAGCCGCTCATTTTCTCTGACAGGGGAGGAAGGATTTAATTTCATGTCTGGAATTAAAGAAAATGAAGATTCTAGAGGAAGAGCAGATGGAATGGCGCCTTAAGAGTAGAGCACTCTGGTTAGAGGCTGGAGATTTGAATACCAAGTATTTTCTGAGGGTGGCTTCCCATCATAAGAATGTGAACTCTATCTGGGACCTTCTCGACTCTGATGGACTTCCAGTTAGAGGGTTCACCGGACTAGCAGAGAAGGCCGTCTCATATTTCCATGGTCTCTACTCGGAGCTGGCTCATTGTGATATGTTGGGGATGCTAAATGTTATTCAAAAATT
This sequence comes from Larix kaempferi, assembly GCA_027924585.1. Lineage (NCBI taxonomy): Eukaryota > Viridiplantae > Streptophyta > Pinopsida > Pinales > Pinaceae > Larix > Larix kaempferi. The sequence goes on from BSBM01001402.1 coordinate 13,892,299, forward strand.
CCCTCAAATGTTGTCTGTGGAAGATAGTGAGGATTTGTTCAGGGCTATTACTGTAGAGGAATTACAAGGTGCCTTGCGGTGCTTTAGTAGGGATAAGAGTCATGGGTCGGATGGCTGCCCCCCTTAATTTTTCTTGGACTTTTTTGAATTATTTGGGGAGGATTCGCTGACGGTGGTTGAAGAAGTTCGACTTTCTGGATTCGTTCCTTCGGCTCTGAACTCTACATGTATTGCTTTAATTCCTAAAAAGGATAGGCCAGGTACTTTTGCGGATTTTAGACCTATTTCTCTATGCAATGGAGTTTACAAGATAATAGCGAAAATCTTGGCTATTCGGTTGAAGCCTTTTCTCTTAGAATATATATCTCTCGAGCAGTTTGATTTTTTAAGGGGGGATTCATTCATGAGGCAATGGGAGCTGCTCAGGAAGGTATGCACTCCATTAAAACTAAACATTTGTAGGTGGCACCTATCAAATTGGACATTTCGAAAGCCTACGATAAGGCTTCTTGGCTCTTTCTTCGTCTAGTTTTGTTGCATATTGGGTTCAATTTAGACTTGACCAACTAGATTATGGGGTGTGTTTCTTCTCTTGTTTTTTTGGTGCTAATCAATGGTTCTGGAACTTCATTTTTCAAAGCCACTCGTGGACTACGTCAAGGATGTTCACTCTCTCCATATCTTTTTCTTCTTGTTATTGAAGAGCTCAACCGGTCCATTATTCATGAACAATCCAGGAGGAATCTCAGGGGTATTTCCTCTAACAATCAGACGGTTCTTACACACCTGATGTTTGTGGATGATCTTTTTCTATTTTGTAGAAAGGAAGAAGCTGAATGTATCTGTTTAAGAGGCATATTAGATGGATTTTGCATGGCGACAGATATGGAAATCAATATCGTTAAATCAACTCTGTATATGCTGGAAGATTATATGGGTGGTCGGGGCTTCTAGAACATCCATTTTCCATACAAGTGTCAGACCATGGAAGAGGGTATTCCCTATCTCGGATTCATATTAAAACCTAACAACTATGGGATCAAGGATTGGATCTAGCTTGTTGAGCGGGTAGCTGGGAAAACATCTTTTTGGTGTAATCGCTAGCTCTCCATGGAAGGTCATTTGGTATTGGTAAAATCTGTTCTTGCAACTATTCTGGTTTATTGGCATCTGTTAGCTAAAATTCTTATTAGTACTATGCATTCGATTAGAAAGATTTGTTTTAACTTTCTTTGGAGAAATGATAGGGATGGATATTCTCTTCACCTTGTGAAATGGAAGATCTTAGCAGCCCCCAAACTTCTGGGAGGATGGGGGTTGAAGAATATCTTTCTATTTAATAAGGCTTTGGCTGCCAAAACCCTTTGGAATTTCTTGTAGAAGGATAGCCCGTGGAAGAGGATTTTGGTGGCTAAGTATATAGCTCCTGATTCAGTGACGGACTGGATTAGACGAAGGTCAAAAACTATACCACAATGCTCCAATCAGTGGAAACTATTATCTTCTGCTTTTAATGTACTGGAGTGCCACTTGGCTTGGAAGGTAGGGAATGGTCGGTTGGTGAGGATTGAGAAAGATGCCATCTTTGGGCTCTCCAATGAGCGTCTATTGCCGGATAGTCTAATTGCTCATCTTCAGAGCTGGGGATTTGCCACCTTGAACAAGGTTGCTAAGTCTGTGGGGAACAACATTTGGAGAAAGGATTGGCTGGGGGCGGAGGAGCTTGGTCTTTCGAGCATATGGCGAGCTAGTTGGGAGTCTTTCATTTCTATGTTGACCGAAGGTCACGTTTTTCTCAGCAGGGAGGAGGACGAGCTCTACTGGAGCTATAATCCTTCAAGTGGAGATTACTACGCTAGGTTGGGATATGAGTTTTTATTTCCGGGGAATCTTCAGCATTAATGGTGGAGGAAGGAGATCTGGAAGATTAAAAGCCCTCCTAAGAGTGTTTTACATTTATGGCTAATTCTGTCAAACAAATTATTAACTTGGGATAAACTCCAATGCTTTAGCTTCCACGGTCCCGAAATCTACTACTTGTGTAGAATGGAGGTTGAATCTATATTGCATCTCTTCGTTCTGTGTTCTTTTGTCAAGTCTGTTTGGGGGGAGGTTGGTAGACTAACGAGATGCCATGTTTAGTGGGATGGACCTTCCGTTGATCTCTGTTTTCAAACGTTTTTTAGATCCAGAGGAAGCAAAGAATATAGGAGCCTCCCTATCATTGTGTCTTGGGGGGTTTAGTTGGCCAAAAATGTTGCCATATTCCGTGATAAATCTTTTTCTACTTTGCAGGTAGCATCCCAAGCTGTTGTATTATTCGTTGCATTCAAGACGTTGAGCTCTCCCAATTTATCTAGAACACCTGTGGCTCCGATGATTGATGAAGGCAGGCCCTGGGCTTTTTTTGACGAGGCTAGCCAGAATCATAATTTGGTTAGTGGTTTTGGATTCATTATGTTTCTGGACACTCAACACTATTACAAAGGATGCAGTGGTTTGGGCGCTGGAACCAACAATCAAGCAGAGTTTAAAGCACTTTTTTTTCTACTGAAGGTGGCTTCCAGAAGGAATATTCTCAACTTACAGATCTTGGGTGACTTTGAGCTAGTGATCAATTCCTTGCAGGGGCATTCTAGAATTTCTCATGCTGGGCTTTTGTATTTGGTTAATCAACTGAAAATTGTGAGGAAGTCCTTTCACTATCTCACTTTCATTCACACTCGGCGCGAGTTCAACATGGAAGCTGACTCTCTGTCCAAGCGAGGGTCACTACTTCGTGTCGGAGCACTTCATTAGGAAGAATTTCAAGGAGGCACTACTGTTAATAACCAGATCATTCCTTATGCAGAAATCAGATATGAATAATGAGAAGCATCTCTTGATCCTGTAGGATCAAAATTTTTGCTTTTTGTGTCTATAATGACATTGTCTAATCAGTACACTCTATTTCAGGCTCTTTCGGCAGCCAAAAGGCACTTAAGAATGTATTTTTGCTCTAAATAGAATAAAGATATGAGTTTTTTTCGTGGAAAAAAAACAAAAGAATGGTCGCTAATTGTGATACAACCTTTCTAGTCTACCCTTCTTAAAATTAATCTTTTTATTCATGATTATTTTGGATAATCTAATTTTGTTTTGTTTCTTTAACACATAATTGTCTCCAATTCTCACGTGCAATCTCTAAACAAGTGCTATGCTTGTTAGCATATATTCCTAAACACATTATACAACTTCCAAGAATTCTATACTAAAAACAATAGCTATTGTCATAAACTCATATTTTTGCATAAAAAACAACCCTCGGTTCGAAAATGGTGCTATTGATGGCACCATTTTTTTCGGGGCTAAAATTACTACTTTTTGGAAACCTTGGACGATGTTGATGTCGATGCAAACAATACCTTAAATCAATCCCCGAATTGAAAAGTGGTACTACTGGTAACACCATTTTTTTAGGCTAAAGTTATGACTTTTTAGAAATCCCAACTAGTGTCGATGCAATCAAAACCCTAAATCAACTCTCAAATAAAAAATTGGTGCTACTAATGGCACCCCTTTCTTCTATTAAGTTACAATTGCATTCATTTCAAAACCATGCATGGCGTAAAAATAATATTTCCTTTATTTTTCTAAAAAAATAAAAAAATTTTAAATTTTAAAATGTGCAATTTTTAAAAAAATTATACAATTTTTAAAATAAATTTAAAATTAGAAAAATTTACCCAAATATTAAAAAAAAAAACAATACTAAAAATAAAGACAATTTAATCATTTCTCCCAACCACCCAAGCTACATTCAATGGTTGTGGAGTGCAGGTTTGCTAGAACTCTCTGGAACTCGATTATTAACCATCTCCGATTAGATCTATAGTGGGGTACTGGAATGTTTGATTTGTGTGCCCTCAATTGGTACATGAAGTGTATCGAGCTCCCCTATCTGCCCGTGGTGATCTCTTGGGCCATCTGGCTCACCAGGAACGAAGCTATTTTTGAAAATCGTGCTCCCAAATGTTATTTCACTTTACTAGTGGTGCTGCAGGACAAAGGAGAAAATTCAGCTTTTCAGTGATATTACTTTTGAACATATTTATCTACAACACAATTCGATGGCCGATGCACTTTCCAAAGATGCTTATGATGGCGAGGAAGGGGTAATCTTATGGGAAGAATACCAAGATTCTCAAATTATAGAGCTTGGCTCTGTCAGAATTTTTGACTTCTAATTATGCCATATGTATGTTTATTGATGATCTGTATTGTGTAAGGAGACTGGTTTTTGGTTTTTTGACGAAGTGGACATCAGTATATGCTTGATCATAAGTTTGTTTCAGACTTATATATTTTGTACTATTTAATTCACTTAACATAAATACCAATAGTATGGTTTTTTCCCGCTGAAAAAAAAAGACAATTTAATAAAAAAATCTAAAATTTTAGAAACAAGAAAAAATTAAAAATTAAAAATTAAGAAAAAAACAAAATTTAAACACAATTGAAAAATAGAAACGATTAAAAAAGCATTTGAAAATAACTTTTATTTGTTTTTTATTTTTTTTATTTTATTTTTTTTAATTGTTTTCAATTTTTTATTTGTTTGTTTGTTTTTTAATAATTTTTAATATAGATATTATATATATATAATTTTTAATTTTTTAATATCGTTTTTTTTTTCTATAAAAAAAATTTAACATTTTTATTATTTTAATGGTTTTAAATGAGTTTTTCAAATTCATCTATTTTTTTTTTTGGAGAAAATTATATTTTAAAATTAAAATTGGATTATTTTTTTAGGTTAAATTTAAAAAAATTAAATATTTTTTTTATGATATGCACAATTTCGAAATGAATGCAATTGTAACCTAATGGAAGAAATAGATGTCATTGATAGCACCACTTTTCAATTCACGGATTGATTTTGAGTTCCAAAAAAATCATAATTTTAGCACCCCCCAAAAAATGATACCAGTAACACCACTTTTTGATTTGGTGGTTGATTTAGAGTTTTGATTGCATCGACACATGTCAAGATTTCCAAAATATTGTAATTTTGTTCCCAAAGAAGAAGATGCTACCAATAGCACCATTTTTCAATTCGGGGTAAAAATAACCACTAAGTGCAACCTATTAAAAAACGATAACTCTCGAGAATTCTTGTCAAATTGTATAATATATTCCTAATGTTTATGCCATATCCTCAAACATCTTCACACTTGTGGATGTACCTAGATATATTACTAGGATTTGGATCAATAGCCATTATTAAGCATATAATTGTCATTTAATGCATAGTATGGTTATCATTACTTGAGTAGTGATTTTTTCATATTTGAGTAGTTCAATTGCAATTATATATTTAGCTTTTATTTTATATTTGTTTCTTCATGATTATCTCTAGTCTTTTCAGGGTTTGTCTTTGAAAAATGATTGTCACTCATTTTACTGTTATCTTTGTTTTAACATTGAAGTCTAATGCAAAATCATTGACATACAAATTATTCAAACAATTTTAATAAGATAGGAAATTTCGAACAAGTACTCAAGTGTTTTCATCGTTTGTCTTTGAAAAATGATTGTCACTCATTTTACTGTTATCTTTGTTTTCACATTGAAGTCTAATGCAAAATCATTAACATACAAATTATTCAAACAATGTTAATAAGATAGGAAATTTCGAACAAGTGCTCAACTTTTTTTAACGTAATTTCTATCAAGTAGTGTAAATCAAGTAATCAATGTTCAATCACTTTATCTTTTTCCATGAAGATCCAAAGTGAGTTTTTGGCGAATAACAACAATTTGCTTACCTAAAGGGAAACTTTATAAACATTCACTACCCCTTGCTTCATTCCATCTATTGTTAGTACCTCAATCAATATTCACCCCTACTGTTTCAATTTTATTAGACGAAACACTCGTAATTTTAGGTCCACATGATTTCATTTGCTCCTACGTCTGTTTCCTGCGAGTTTGGATTATGCATCTAACTTCTAATTGGGTTATAATGGATTTGCATGGCTTGCTTGTTGATAGAGAGGCAATGCACTTGCCATCCCCATGGTGATGTCAATCCTTCTTTGTACTTGCCATTCTTACTTTGATTCCCTTGGCATTGGTGTCAAGTTCCTTTGATCATTGATTGCTTTCGCCACTCTCTTATTCAATTGACCCCTTTGAAGACCCCTTTTTTATAGCAATCTTTTTTAAATATTAGAGACTAATCGATACACAATTAACCTCGTCTTTTTCAAATCATTTCTAATTTTGTTACAAACAAGTGAGCATTTTCCATCAATATACACATTGTTTGGGAGCCTTAAACAGTTATAGTTGAAGCCCCTGTCATTGGCCTTTAAGACTATATCCATCTATTTGATGGACCCGTCTCCATTATGAACTTATAACACAATCATAAAAGATCATTGTTGAAACCAACACTCAAAGCACTAAGGAAGACGAGTTCTCGTCTGAGTTCTCTATAGAGAGTTCTCGTCTGAGTTCTGTAACACTAAGGAAGACAAAATTCGGCATTCTTAGAGCTTAAATTGGCAAAACTATGGAAATAGGATCACATAATAAAATAAAGGCCTGGTCAAACATGTTTGAAAAACCACCAAATGCAACAGTGCCTAACACTATGTCTTCTGGCACGAATTACATTAAAAAGTCTAAAGGAACTCAGAATATGCTATACTCTTCATTTTTACACTCCAATTTGATGCAAATTAAATTTTGTGAGTATCAGCAACGTTCCTATATATATCTATATAATTTATTTAACAATCTATTTATTTACTGTTGATAAAAAGGCCCACATTGCTCTTGATATTCGTACAACAGTCCAAAAACCCAAGACTCTGAAAAAACCACCAAATGCAACAGTGCCTAACAACATGTCTTCTGGCACGAATTACATTAAAGAGTCTAAATAAACTCAGAATGTGCTATACCCTTCATTTTCACACTCCAATTTGATGGAAATTAAATTTTGTAAGTATCAGCAACGTTCCTATATATATCTATATAATTTATAATTTAATAATCTATTTATTTACTGTTGAGAAGGCACACATTGCTCTTGATATTCGTACAACAGTCCAAAAACCCAAGACTCTTAAATAAGAATAAGTTCCTCTCACTGTAAATCACTTGCAGATAAAAAATTATACATGTCCACACATGATAAAGAATTGGCCTTGCAACCATTTATCTAATTTTTCCAATATACAATGGCTCCAATTTGTATAGACTTCTCATCTCTGATTGATACATCCAAAATAATACTCCAAACTCACAGAACTGAAGACATTGGCGGCAATATTTTGAGATCCAACAGGACAAATATGGAGTTGATATCGGATAAATCTCTGCAACCAAACATAATCACAGTGAATGCAGGAGAGAGATGGATCTACCTGGCATAATATAAATAAATTGAAGAAACTATGGATCATTATAAGTTATGTGCAGACATACAGATAATTGAGATATCTTCTCGGCATCAGTGTCAATATGCCAATCTGGTTCCAGCTGCCGCACAAAAGAAGTCTTCCCAGATTCTATGCTGCAGAAGAGAACCTACACGATGATGTCCCATGTAAGAAAATAACATTTAGAGAATTTAGAGAAGGAATGCTCTCAGATATGTGTTTTCATATATGAAAGGGAGGATTATAATATTTTCTCAACTCATGGTTGCTAACAAGAAGGTTGTGAATACCTTCTATCCCTGCATGTTAACACATGCTACAGAAGATAACACCACATGTTAGCTATGAAGAAAAGTCTTGTTACCTAAGCCCATGTATAACATTACATAAACATGGCTAGAAATGTTAGAACACCAAAAATACCATCAGTCTTCAGGAAATCTGTTTGAGACAAGGTACCAATGCTCAGTGACATGTGAGTACCAATCTTTAATGGAAAATAATATCCTGCTGTGGAATCTGGACTATATAAATAGAGGCATCCATGGCATACGATATTATCATCTCCTCAAGTCAAGTCTAATAAGGAGTATTCTAGATTGCAAAATGACTTGGATTTATTATTTATCTCCTGCACATTTTCCTTCATTCCCAAATTTCCAGCCCACAAACAATGAAAAGAAAGGAAAATATAGATCTCATTGTCAGACAAAATAGAGAATTACGGCAGACTCTTATTTCAAGATGCCGGTGAAATTCCTCGACTGTAATTCAAGAGTTCCCCAAAAGTATAATTGAAAGTCCAGGAAATCTAGTAATTTAGTTGCCAATAACATTGTTATGTAATACGAACAAAAGATTTACTTGAATTTTTTGAGAAAAAAACTTTGCTTCCTAAAAATGTCTCTGCATCAATTTAATTTGTTGATCATTAGTTGACTCTGGACCTCTTTTCTGCAGAATTCCTACAGTTTTGGTATCGCTCCCCAATATGGATTCTTTGGATCTCCCTTTCATACCGTTATATTTAATATTTATGCAACATAATTTGTTTTCAGATTGTTTCATACGGTATTCCCTTCCTCTTAGTAACTTGCTAGCAGAGTCTTCATCTTTACAAACAAAATAGTTTATGTCATGGGTAGTTTAGGAATATGTTATTAATTTCGTCTCGCATTTTTCTTTGATTCTTAGTCAAATTTTAAGTAAATTTGATTTGATACCATCAGATTAGGATTATTGGCCGAGTTGCCACACTGGATGGACCTTGACTTGGCAGTGCAGGGTGTCAAATGCGAAGCTGGATAATGCATTCACTCCATATAGAGACATACTACTCTTCTTAGCTGAGGAGTCAGACTCACCAGCCTCTAGTTTGACTCAGTGCTGGATTAACTCAACCCATTTTTTGGGCCGAGCTGGTTTTGACCTGCAAGTCCAGGTCAATCCTGGCAAGTTTCGTAACACTGCTTGCAACAGATAAGTTCAAAGAGTTTGGGAACTATTATAACATTGCCAAATAATGCAAAACACACTAATAACAAATCAATTGACCTATAGTGCAGCCCAACGGATCACTGTAATCTGATAACAGATTTGGGACAGGCAAGAAAAATTCAATGGCTTTATGGGGGAATCTGTATACTTGGTATGTAGGCAGGCCCAGCGGTATCCAATCAATGTAGTCGATATGGTGGAACAAAGGAAACAGGAATGGGCTCAATACCTAGGAATAGCTGAATGCTATCAAACAGCTATACATCTAGGATCCTTGGGATATTCAAGAAAGATGAACCGAAATGTTCATAATCAATGGATATTCTGCCAAATATATGGTCCTGAAGTCCAGGAAAGCATTAGCAATATCTGAGAGGTAGATACATTAAGTGGGAACATCAGTGGATGGATCTTGAAGACCACTACATATTTCAAGTTTCCAAATCGACATCAGAATTTGCAGTTCCAGAAAGGTTAGGAGAGGGAGAAGGATGATTTAGTTTCCCAAGTCATGTGTTACAACAAAAGTTCACACCCCTCGTGATAAAGCCCTAAAGCAAAAGTGTGAACCTAGGTTGAACTAAGAGGGGGCCACTGTCACCTCACCACCCTCTTCTGCTACTTAGTGCTATTCTCCTCTAGCACAAGGCAGGCTTCCCTACTACTAGGATTGCTAAAGACTAGGAATGGATTGCTCAAGGGAGAAAGATATCAGCAAAGCAAATGGGGTTTAGATATAAGTAAATAGTGAGTGATGGTAGAGAAAGGATTAGCGCCTAGATTCTAATGGGCACATGGTGTCATAAGTGTACAGTGTAGAATAATGAAGGATGCACATGAAAATGAAAGAGGGGCATACAATTAAGCAGTCCAATCTTCCTACTAAAGGACGCTTAGATGATTAGATCAAATGGTTGTAAAATAGGATTTTTCTACAACAGATTATATCATTACATAATATTAATGTTTCAAGATTGAAGAAATTTCATCTCTTAAACAGACTTTAAGCTAATGCACAGATAATCTCAGTTCAATATTTAAATCTCATTCAACTAGCTGCAAATACGATATTAACTCATGAACCATTTGAACTTAAAGCACAATAAAAGGTTCTACCATAAAATTTAGAGCAGAAAATCACAGCCATCACACATAATTTCAGACACAGGAATTTTAGCCAATATGGCCCAGGCAAAACCCCAACTGGGGAAAACTTGTGAGAGAGAGAGAGTGAGTATTTTTATTTCTTCTGCAAAAATGAATTTGTACAGCAATAAAATAAAGATTCCAAGTCCAACTTATCTCAAACAGCAGACAAACAGGCTGCCTCGAAAACAGTGCAGAGGCTGCTTAGAATTCTGTGCAATCAGTCTTGAAATTTGTGCCAACCCAGCAGAGTACAAACTGTCAGCTTTCAGCCTGTACAGTCCTTGAAATTTGTGCTCAGAATTTTCTCTTCCTTCTTGGAATTCGTGCCCACTGTTATGGTCAAATACTCCCTGGGAAATCGTGCATTCAGCAGTATGATTCAATATCTAATGCAGCTGTACGGAACCTTGAAATTCGTGCCAGGAATCTGGAAATGAGTGCCCAGTCTCTTTTCGATTGCCATGCTCATTAATTGCATCTGTACAGTCTGGTTTCACTGCTGTACCTGCGCCTTGGAACGCATGCCAGTGGTCTCCTTCCTCTCCTCTCAAACTCAACTTGCTCCAACTCTCTTGGATATCATGCCTCACCAAAAACTCTCTTTTTGGATGCTCAACAATGGTAGAGGGAATGTCTATTTAATTCAAATCCCTTGTCTTTTGGTTTGCCTCTCAAAGGTAGCTCAACGGTCATCTAATCCAAGGGCCCACAATAGATTAGATCAATGGATGAGAATAAATGCTCATAATTCTCTCCAAAAATTAATTAATTGCTCATCTCAAGCAATTAATATAAGGGTCATGTCACATTTTCCCTCATTAATTACTTAGGCAAAAATAACTAAGGGAACACTTCCTAGGTGTAAATTTCAACAAAGATAACATCAAAGAAATGATAATTGAGATGTAAGCTGGAAAATATTTCTTAAAATTTACCACATAAAGCCATTACATGGCATGCAACCCATCACAATGAACACCACTAAGAATTACTCTAGCATCAAGGTGCCTAGCGTAGTCTTCAATATATTCCCATAGCAAGAAAATATTTACGAGGTTACAAATAATAAACAATGAAGTTAGTTAGATCCACCTGTTACATGTAACTAACTCCATGAAAGTTTCAACAATGAATTAGGTACTAACCACCTCCAAAATGGCTCAAGGAAAGATGACGCACCCCTCCAAGAAAAGTGAAATAAGCCAATCAAGGATCCTCAAAGCTAGGGCATTCTCCACCATGAGTATTTATTAATAATACTCTCCTGAAACCATCAAAGTGCTCAAGCATCGAAGATAGGGCGTTCCTCAAATTGAGCAGTCAAAATATGGCAAGAGTTTCAAGGCAACAATTTTGAAATTGCCAACTTACTCAATATTTATCGGATTTTCTATTATGACCACTTTTGAAAAATCCCATGGCCAATTGACTGACATGTATGAGACATCTTCATTGAATTTAATTAATCACACTTTAATTAATTCATTACTTCGAAAGTACAATTATTAACACTCCAAAACTTAGGGAAACCCAAAGTTGATGGGTTCCCATTTCATTAAATACTTATGTGGGTTCCTTTTAATTATCAATTAGAGAGAGTGGGTCATCGTATGAGTATTTTTCTTGTTAGGCACGTGATACTTCACCAATAATCACCATGAAGAAATGAGAACATTCACACCATACCTCCTAGCCAACCACCATGGCCACCACTCAACCATCAAAAAGCAATATCTCCAAGCAAGGAGACAAGTGTACCACGGCCACATGCCCATCCAACGGTCTATAGCCATGAAATCCTGCAAGCTTGACACCTGCGAAGAAATTTTCACAAGTGATGTGACAAAATCTGCATATCTGCAGAAGTGGTGGAGGCTTAAGCAGAGGCAGGATCTGGGGAAGAATTTAGAGTCTAGTCCTCTAAGTCATAAGCTGTCAGATTTGGCTGGATAACAAGCAGTAGTCTGGCTGGAAAGGGAAATTGATGCTGGCTAGCATTGGTGCAAGCGGCTAGGAGACAGACTACAAGAATTCAATTAGTGTGTCGGAAAGCCAAATGCATCAAGTTCCAGATGGCTTAGAAGGGAATGATGAAGGACAGCAAAAAGCACCACTACATATTTGACCTTGTTCTTCGAGGGGTAGCCATGAAAGTTTTCTGAGATTTTCAACCACCCGGTCTTATGTCAAATTTTCATAGTTTCATGCCCAACCCAGTTTTGTGTATTGGCTTGAAATTACACCAAATTTTCAGACATTTAAAACACAGCTGAAAATCACATTTAATGACAGAAAATTAAAATAAACATGCACACCATAAAAATTTCAGACTCAGAGATTTTTGGCAAACCTGTTTGGAGAGAGATTTTATTTCTTCAGCAATTTTCAGTACAATAATTTTCAGTCAAAACGTACTTATTTCAACCAGAAAAATTCACCCACAGACTGTCTCGAAATACGTGCAGAAATTGCTTCGATTTCTGTGCCTGGCAGAACCTCGAAATCTGTGCTGGATAAAGACAGAATCCGTACTGTACGGCCTCGAAACCTGTGCAGACTGTCTCGAGATTTGTGCCCTGATTTCCTGCCTTGAAATCCGAGATGCTGTTCTCACAATTTGTGCCCAGTTATTCTTCCTCGAAAACTGTGCTGCTGTTCTCGGGATTTGTGCTCAGAACTTCCTCGAAACGCATGCCCAGTTTTACTGCTGTACGGTTCTCCTCGGGATTTGTGCTATTGCTAAAACTTGCTGCCTCCAAATTCATGCAGCTCATAAATGCTCATGAACCTCCTCGAAATTCGTGCCCTCTCTCTCTTGCTCTCCCCTTCACTTCTCTTCAGCAAAAAGTGTGTGTTTGCCTTTCCTTGCTCTTTTTGTCTAAACCCTAGGGAATGGTCACTCAATCCAATGGCTGAGATTAGATGAGATGAGTGGATGAGAATAAAAGCTCATTCAATTCTCATAAAAATTAATTTCAATCAACTCACTTAAATTTATCAAAAAGTGACTTTACTCTCTAAAGTCTAATTAAATGCTCATCTCAAGTCATTTAATGCAAGGGTCACTTTATTTCCCCTTTTAAGTGACTAAGGCAAAAGTCACCTAGGGGAACACTTTCCTAGGTACAAAAATCAACACTCCCTCTTACCGAGGAAGGTGTTCTGCACCACTCCCAACTTGTCTTTGAAGAAGACAAACTTGCCCCTCCCCAAAGATTTTGTCAGAATATTTGCAACTTGCTCATCAGTGGAAATGTACTGTAACTCCAAAGCTCCTCTCTGAACATAGTCTCGAATGAAGTGGTATATGATCTCTATGTGCTTAGACCTGTCATGGAAAACTAGATTCTCAGAGAGCTGGATGCAACTCTGATTCTCACAGCTCCTGATCAAATAAATCAACCAATAACTTACAAAGCCACAGTGCTTCGCAAGTAGCCTGACTGGCAGCCATATGCTCAGCCTCAACAGAACTCAAAGCAACGGACTTTTGCTTCCAACTGAACCACGACACTGCTGCCGAGCCCAAATTGAAACAACAACCGGAAGTGCTCTTCCGATCCATCACACTGCCCGCCCAGTCTGAATCTGTTAAACCAACCAAACTAACTCCACCCAAACCCCTGTAGTCCAAACCATAGTCCACTGTCCCTGCAAGGTATCTCAACACATGTTTCGCGGCTACCCAGTGCACACTCCTAGGCTCCACCGTGAATTGACTAAGAGTGTTCACCGCAAAACATAAGTCTGGCCTGGTGTTGACCAAATACATCAATGACCCAATGAGCTGACGGTATAGAGTAGGATCCACCAACTTACCCTTAGAAGCATGAAGCTTCCTCCAGTTGGTAATCTGTAATGTCCCTTGTTAGGAATTTTATTAAAATGACAAATTTTCACTTTTTTTCCCTAGTTAGACCTTTGACTAGTTTCGATCTCTAGGTCTCAAATTTGCCCCGAATGATCCCAAATCTTCTGAGAAGGTATATGAATGATATTAGAACATAAATATGTGTTTCAGGGATGCCTTTGTACCTTTAAAACACTTCTGCAAATACTCTTTCAATTCTGGTCAATGTAGGTAACTTTACTAGTGATTTCCCTTTGACTAGTATTGGTCTCTAGGTCTCAAATTGACTCCAAATGCCTTCAAATCTTCAAGGAAGGTTTATGAATGATATTAGGAATTGAATATGATGTTCAGGGATAACATATGGCCACCAAAAGACCTCTGCAAATCCTCTTAAGATTCTGGACCAAGTATGCAATTTTACTAGTAATTTGGGGTTCAAATCCCCCTAAGGTAAGTACTGAAAATGGCTTCCCAAATGCCTCCAAACCCACTCAAATTTATGAACAGAGGTATGTAATGTGTTAAGTATGTTATTAAGGTCTCATATGCACCATTAATGGTTTATTACAACTGTTCTCACCCTCTCCCATTCAACTGCAAAAATCACCAATTCGACCCTTGGGGAAATGGCACTATTTCTTCTCCCAATGCAATTAAACTGAGTAAAAATGCTTCAAATGCTCAAGTATAGTACATGAAACTTGTATAAGACATCCATGGCAGTATATTTATCACAAATATATCAGAGAATCATCCATTCATTCGAAATCATCATCAATACATTGGCTCACAACAAGATAGTGGGGAAATGGCATTGTTCTTCCATTAAAAATGAGATTTATACATTTCTACTTGGAATTTCGACCTGAAACTTTTTGGAGATGAAGAACAGAGTATTTACTTCATATTACAAAAGAAATGGGGCATTAGAATCTCCCCCAAAGAGTACAATAGCTCACCAAAAACGCCCTCCCTCAAGGATCAAGAATATGCCATCAAAACTGGAAATGGTTGAAGGAGCGAGCTCCAATAGAAGAAACCATGAGCTGCCCTGTAGCTTACACCTGCAAATAAAGACTCCATTAAAGCTCCAAATGAAAGGTCTGAATGGCCTTTCCAATTGCCAACTTGGATGGGAATCTTTCACCCTCAAAATTGGCTAAGGCAAGAAACTAGTCATCCACTAGCTCTCCCTCTTCACAAATGCAATTGCAAATTCTACAAAATGATCAAAAACTGGTTTCATTCTTTGTTATTGACATTTATAAACTTCTAATGTCCTCCATGGGTCGAATTCCTTCCAAGAGACTCATGCCAACTCATGTTGGGAAGAGATTCCAAAGAACGCCACTTGTACAACAATTCCTAGTCTCCCACTTCCACCAAATCACATGTGGAAGCATCTTAGCTGCCCTAACACCCTTGAGCGCCCTCTTGGAGTCTATTTTTAGCCCTGACATGTCATATATGTCATATGTCAGCCTTCAGGTCTCATTTGTGTCATAGGTGTCATAGCATCTTCATTATTGTTGTCATAGAGCTAGGGAATCTAGCCCAAGTGTCTCACTAGCTCCAAATTGCCTCTTCCTCTTCCATGGGAGTTACTCTTCCTCTATATTTCGACCTTGGATGAGTCATGCAATGAATAATACCTTTTGGACTCCCCCAAGTATGTTACCATTCACCTTGAATTCGAATTGGTGAGAGAATGATGCCAAATGTAGTGGGGAAATCTAGCCATATGTGGGTCCCACTTCCTCCATGTGTCTTCATGATGAAATGCCACTTTGATTTTCACTTATATATATTTATTTAGATCCTTTATTAAATATTTATGCCATTCTAATGTTCAAACATCATTTATTATCCCCATTATTCCAAATCCCAAAGCTTCCACCCCAAACCTAGGAAACTAGTAATTTTCCTCCTTGGCAATTATTTGACCTTTAGCATCAATTTGACAAACTCTAATGAATAGAGCCAATGTGATTAGGCCATTGTGACCCAATACCCAATTTGGGACATGACATAATCACAAGTGTGGACATCGGCCTGCAATCCTCCATCCGAAATCTCCTCAAAATATCTACTGCATACTTTCCCTGTCCCAGGAAAATATGACCAAGCTCCTGCCAAACCTCTATCTCCAGATAATAGTGCATCAATCCAATGTCTGTCATCTTGTACTCTGAAGCAAGATCTCTCTTGCAATGTGCAATGAGACGCTCCTCCCCAGTGATGAACAAATCATCCACATATAGTGAAAGAATGAGAGGATCTCCACCAACCACAATGTAGTAAAGGTTGGGATTCGCCTCACTCTTCTGAAAACCCATCGATGTCAAATACGCATCAATCCTGGATTACCAAGCTCTAGGAGCTTGCTTCAGTCCATACAAGGCCTTCCTCAGCCTGCACACATGAGAATCTCTCCCATGAATCTCAAAGCCCTGGTGGTTGCTCCAAGTAAACCTCCTCCTGCAAAAGACCATTGAGAAATGCGGTCTTCACATCCATCTGGTGGATCTTCCAACCCATCTTTGCTGCTGTAGAAATCACTCCTCTGATGGAAGAATAACGAGCAACCGACGCAAAGGTCTCATCATAATCAACTCCCTCTATCTGTGAAAACCCTCGTGCCACAAAGCAAGCCTTGTACTTCTCCACACTGCCATTTGCAGCATGCTTCACCTTGTAGATCCACTTGGAAGTCACAACAGACTTCCCCTCTAGTCTCGGTACAATCTCCCATGCATCATTCTTCATGATGGAATGGTGCTCCTCCATCATGGCATCTCTCCAAACCTAATGCTAAGAGGCCTCCTCAAATGTGGAAGGCTCTGAATCACAAAGACACGCAACTAGAGCCATGCCTAATCTATCCAGCATCACAACTGTCCTGACCTCCTCTTGGGGCCTACCAAATGCCTCTGCTTCCTTCAAGGTATCACAAAGCCATTTAGGCTTCCTCTTCCTTGAAGGCTCCTCCCAAACTGGTTTCTCCTCATCCGAAGAATTGCAAGAGGTATATGGCCCAACAACCTATGGGCCCGTGACTGGTGAACTAGTCACTGGTGAACCTATAACCTGAGAACCAGAACCTGTCCCTGGAGTACCTGCTGGTTGAACCACTGAACCTGTAGAACCTGTGCTTGTAACCCGTGGCCCAGTCACTCCGGAAACCTACGAACCTATGATCTGCATTGAAGATCCCTGTGTCACCTGAGGTGTGGAAGCCAGTGGCTCCCCATGCTCCAACTCTCGACTTCCTGAAGGCTCTCTCCTCCTCAAATCTCACTTCCCACCTCACAACAACCTTCTTCTGGCCAGGAAGATAAATGCGGTAAGCCTTCGAAGTCTCATCATAGCCCACAAAGATGCCTCTCTCTGTAGTGGGATCCAACTTTGTCTCTTCTCAGAAGGGACATGAGAGTAAGTCAAACAACCAAATATGCGAAAATGGCCAACCTCAGGTTTCTTGCTTGTGAACATCTCCTCAGGAGTCTTCCTCCCCAAGGCACGGTGGGGACTCCTGTTCTGTAGGTAAACTGCAGTACTGCAAGCCTCTGCCCAAAGAAAGAAAGGAAGACTCTGATCATGAAACATAGCTCTTGCTGCTCCCACAATAGCCCTGTTCTTCCTCTCAGCCACTCCATTCTGCTCAGGAGTATATGGAACTGTCAACTGTCTCTGTATGCTCTCCTGCATGCAAAACTCATCGAACTCATTGGAGGTATACTCACCCCCATTGTCCGATCTCAGGACCCGAATCCTCCCTGTCTGATTCTCCACAGGAGCTTTGAACTCTTGGAAGATCCTCAAGACTAAAGGTGACTTCTTGCTCCTCAAGAAGTAGATCCAGGTCTTCCTGGAATAGTCATCAATGAAGGTCACATAATATTCAAATCCCGTCAAGGAAACAGATGACATAGGACCACATATATCTGTATGGATCAAATCAAGTACCCCTGTTGACCTGCTGTCACTGCTTGGAAAAACAGTCTTGGTATACTTTCCCAAAGCACACCCCCTGCATACATCACTATGCTCTGTGTTGAACTCTGGTAAACCTGTAACCATACTCCTCAACAATCTCAAAGCTGGATGATGCAAATGGACCATCCCCCAATGCCATAGCTCGCAAAGCTCATGGCTGCTGCTGTGTGCCAAAGCATGTTGTGGCTGAAACAAGAGCTTGTATAGTTTCCCACATCTAACCCCAATGTCCATGGAGGTAGATAATCCTATAGTCTTGGGGAATACCTGCACACGTCCATCCAAGAAACAAACCCCAAGACCACTGTCCTCAATAGTGGAAACTGATACCAAGTTCTTTTTCAACCCAGGGACAAACAACACATCCCTCAGAATCATAGGACTCATGGACTCCCTCTGAAAGGTAATGGTCCCACGACCAACTGCTTTGATAATGGTGTCATCTCCCAGTACTACCTCCACATCTACACTTGTCTATGAAAGCTCAGAGAACATCTCTCGAGCAACTATCAATATACCAAGTGCTAGTGGTGGATGCACCCATCTGATGGCCAGTCAACAAAGAATACTCCATCTCAATATCCAAATCAGTGCTGGTAATACTAGAGGCTCTCTCTCTCAACATGTCCAGCACAAAGAGAAAACTCTCTCTAAAATCTCTCTCCAAAATCATCAACTTCCGCTGAGGCTGTTGTCTGCTGCTACTTCTTCTTCTTTGGACACTGAGAAGCATAGTGCCCAAATCCCTAACAAGCAAAGCACTTGACTTTGCTTAAATCTTTCTTTTGCCCACCCTGCTGCTGCTGCTTGGAGGTAAGTTCTCCCTGCCCACTATAGCTTGCACAAAAGCACCCCAAGGCTTAGAAGCTCCATTCACTGTTGTCCGCACAAGCTCAGTATTAGAAACTACCTCCCCAACTGCTGCTAGCTCATCTCTAACCTGAGATATCCTGGTAAGGTAAGATGTCACTCCCTCTCCACCATTCATCTTTATACCCTTCAGCTTCTCTCTTAGAGCCATCTTCCGGTTCTCATTAGTGCTCTAGTATAAACTAGTCAAAGAACTCCACATTTTATGTGCACTGTCTTTACCTGAAATGTGTGGAATGATGTGGTCTTTTACTGCATCAAGAATAATTCTCCTAACCTTACAGTCCTTCTTGTTGAAGGCTGATAATGTTGTTGCATCTATAGCAACGGGAATCTGAATAGGGTTGGTTGTAGTGTTTTTTTACCACTTCATCCCATAGTTCATTTTCCTCCAAAATCAGCATGATCCTAGCCTTCCATGGCACAAAATTTCCTGTCCCATCTAGCCTATCCTCCAACCTAAGTCCCATAGCCATCTCACTGCCAACTCAACAAGGTGTTGCCCACTGACAAAAGAAATATACTGAGTTCTGGAAATTTCTGTCTGTCTGCAATAAATTAAGTTTTTTGCCCACCAAGCTCTGATACCATGAAAGTTTTATGAGATTTTCAACCACCCGGTTTTATGTCAAATTTTCATAGTTTCATGCCTCCAATTTTGTGTATTGGCTGTAAATTACACTAAATTTTAGAACATTTAAAACACTGCTGAAAATCACATTTAATGACAGAAAATTAAAATAAACATGCACACCATAAAAATTTCAGACTAAGAGATTTTTGGCAAACTTGCCTAGGAAAAACCCACATGGGGAAAACCTGTTTGGAGAGAGATTGTATTTCTTCAACAATTTTCAGTCAAAATGTACTTATCTCAACCAGAAAAATTCACCCAGAGACTGTCTCGAAATAAGTGCAGAAATTGCCTCGATTTCTGTGCCTGGCAAAACCTCGAAATCTGTGCTGGAAAAAGACAGAATCCATACTGTACGGCCTCGAAACCTGTGCAGACTGTCTTGGGATTTGTGCCCTGATTTCCTGACTCAAAATCCGAGCTGCTGTTCTCGGGATTTGTGCCCAGTTATTCTTCCTCGAAAACTGTGCTGCTGTCCTTGGGATTTGGGCCCAGAACCTCCTAGAAAATTGTGTTGTTGTTCTCGGGATTTGTGCCCAGAACTTCCTCAAAACTCATGCCCAGTTTTGCTGCTGTACGGTTCTCAGGATTTGTGCTGTTGCTAAAACTTGCTGCCTCGAAAATCATGCAGCTCATAAATGCTCATGAACCTCCTCGAAATTCGTGTCCTCTCTCTCTTGCTCTCCCCTTCACTTCTCTTCAGCAAAAAGTGTGTTTTCCTTTCCTTGCTCTTTTTGTCTAAACCCTAGGGTGAGTGAATGGTCACTCAATCCAATGGCTGAGATTAGACGAGATGAGTGGATGAGAATAAAAGCTCATTAAATTCTCATAAAAATTAATTTCACTCACCTCACTTAAATTTATCAAAAAGTGACTTTATTCTCTAAAGTCTAATTAAATGCTCATCTCAAGTCATTTAATGCAAGGGTCATTTTATTTCCCCTTTTAAGTGACTAAGGCAAAAGTCACCTAGGGGAACACTTTCCTAGGTACAAAAATCAACAAGCCACACTTTGCTTGATAACCTTTTGGAGCAGCCGAAGTTATCACCTATCATGATTCTATGAATATAGGAATATCTTGTTGATCACTCTCTTTTTCTCTGGTGCTCATTACAAAGAGTGTGAGCTCCCAGAGTTTGATTTTTCTTTGTACATGTTTTCTAAAGCCATTTCTCCTGTACAGTTAGAAAAGAAATTGGCTGATATTGATTTACAGTTGTCTATAATTCCAATCTTCAGACATCAGGAAAGAACAAGGTTAAGAGAAGAAAAGAAAGCTCTGCAGAATCAGTTGCAGACATTACAAGATAAGGGAAAAGAAAAGATGGATTTGAACTTTAATCCTGCCACTCTCTATCAAGACTATCCTGGTAGTCACAGAGACAGGCAAGCTCACAGAGCTGATAGAGAAAACCTGCTAAAACTAAAGTTGAAAGAAACACAAAAGCAAATTAGACTTTTGGTGAAGGAAGCAGATGATATCAAGAGTGCTCTGACAGCACTATTGTTAGAAAAAGAACAGTCCTCAGAAGATGAACTCTCTAATGAGATTGAGCGAGTATGTGGTCCTGCATCTTTGGAAAGGTCTCCTTCCCCTAAGAAGTCCCCTTCACCTGAACAATCCCCATCTCCACGGTCTCAAAGTCTAAGTCTGCTTGGAGCTGTACAAGGTCCTAAACTTTTCATTACCCTGAAGTTTTGTCCAAGTGAGTTCAAATCATATCCTGTTCAGTGTTTACTTGATTCTGGATCCCAGTTTAATTTAGCTAAAGGTAATGCCTTACCTGGATTTTATTGGGAGAAAACTGAAGAATTTGGATCTGCTATCCAAGGTACCCCTGTATATATGAATGGTAAAGTTGATGATTTTCCTGTTTCTTTGTCCGGTAATAGATTATCAGTATCCTTGTTAAGGCTTGATTTAATTAAAGAAGATTGTGTGTTAGGATCTGAGTTCTTGCAGAAAGTCAGTCCTTTCTCTGTAAATACCCAAGCCAATATGTTTTCATGTACAGTCAATAATAAATCTGTTTCTATGCCTTTAAGTTTCAGTTCTGTACAGCGTTGTAAACCCATTCTTAATTCCGAGTCTTCCAAAAGTCCTGCCTCACTGCACAAAATGGAAAGGTGTCTAAAGTTTGCCGAATTACACAGTGAGAAGTTTTTGTTTGGGATAGCTGAGAAATTGAAAAAAGATTGCTGTTCGGAAAGCCCTAATGCCTTCTGGACAAGGGAGAAGTACTTTGTATCTTTACCTTTTGATCCACTTCAAAAGATAAAACCTATGAAGGCCTCAGCAAGATTAATGAGTCCCAGTGAAAGAGAATTCTGTTCCAATGAAATTAAAGATCTCCTGAAGAAGGGTTTGATAGAACCATCAAAGAGCCCATGGGCTTGTAGAGCCTTTGTGGTAAACAAACATTCTGAGCAAAAAAGAGGTAAGCCCCGCCTGGTTGTGAATTTCAAGCCTCTAAATGCAGTACTCCAGAAGATCAGGTATCCTCTGCCCGATAAAGCAAGTCTTCTCCAGAAAATAACTGGGTGTACTATCTTTAGTAAATTTGATTTGAAATCAGGATTTTACCAGATTGGAATAGAGCAGAAGGATAGGTTCAAAACTGCCTTTGTTGTCCCTCATGGGCAGTATCAGTGGAAAGTCCTTCCATTCGGGATCAATAATGCCCCGTCAGAATTTCAAAAGAGAATGGAAGATATCTTTAGGGATATTTCTTGGCTAGCTGTGTTTATTGATGATATACTAATATGTTCCAAAAACTTGCAGGATCATCTGAAACATCTGCAGAAATTTTATGAGCTAGTCTTTAAGCATGGTTTGGTCTTGTCCGAAAGCAAAATGGAGATAGGCAAGACTGAAATAGAATTCTTGGGTTTGCATATTCAAGGTGGTCAAGTGATTTTGCAAAAGCATGTTTTACAGACATTCGAGCATTTCCCTGACCAGATTACTGATAAAACCCAATTGCAGCGTTTTCTTGGCTGTTTAAATTATATCAGGCCCTTTTATAAAGGTCAAGCAGCAGATATCCATTGTCTGCAGCAAAGGCTTAAGAAGAAGCCAATTCCGTGGTCTGGTAAGATGACTCTGGCGGTTCAGCATATAAAGGCCAGAGTAAAGGACCTTCCAGCTCTTTCCCTTCCTCAAGGAAATGGTAAATTGATTGTTGAAACTGATGCTTCCAGCACTACATGGGGTGGTGTTCTGATTGAGGAATTTGAGGGCAAAGCCAATCTCTGTGGCTATGCCTCTGGTTCGTTTAAAGGCGCTGAGTTAAATTATCCTTCAAGTCATAAGGAAATTCTTGCTGTTAAAAAGACTGTTAACCATTTTATTTTATATCTGAAACCAGTAAGATTTGTGATAAGAACAGATCTTAAGATCATGCCTGGTATCTTCAAGAATGAAAATCTAATGGCTGAAAATAGCAGCAGAATATTAAAATGGTTTTTGTGGTTAAGCAATTTTGATTATGACATTATTTACAAGCCTGGGTATTTGAATTGTTTAGCTGACATGTTGACCCGTGAGACCTTGCAGAAAGAAACTCCAGTTCTCAATATGTTTTCTGCTGGTTCTTCTGGTTCGGGACAGAATCCTGAATGGATCCCTATGAAGGATAAGATTGTAAATTACAAAGGAAAAACTCCTATGGATGAAAAGGAGTTAGAAATGCGCGCCCCTCCTGAGTCCCTGTTTTTGGCTCCATGGGACAAGGATATCTCTGAAGAGGAACGCCAGCAGTTGCTGGACTATGCAAGCAAAGAAGAAGCCGAAAAATACCTTAGTCTTACTCTTATCAGACAAATTCAATCAAGCCCCTGCAAATTGATGATCCTTGAACGATGGGAAAAAGAAGCTTTCTTTGGTTTAACCAAAGCCCAAGAACAGCTGATCAAATGTGGAGAACTTTGGCTTGATGGCAATGAAGAAAAAGATGGCTGGGTATGGTATGTTGATATAGGGCAAGGGGATCTAACCTGGAGATCCTATAATTTAATTCTTCAATTCTGCAGAGAGCAGAAATCTGTAATAATTTGTGCAGATCCAGGGAATATGAGAAATAGGAAATGGTCAGGCTGGACCCAAGTTTTCCTTGATAAGTTCTGCCCAAGGCATGAATGGGTTGAGCGTAAAGCTAATTTTATTCTTCATCTTGAAGCAGACATGCAGGCTGCCGACCAAGCAAATCAATGGTTCAAATTCCTTCTAAGGCACCATGGAGGAAGATACACTCCACTGGAACATTATGTAACTGTCACCCAGAAATTTATCAAACGTGACAGTCAGGGAAGAAGATTGGATGCAAAAGTCCATCGGAAAACTTTGCCGCTCAACTATAGAGTTGAGTCTAATTTTGCCTCTGAATTTATTTTTGGTCCTAATAAAGCACTGAAAGGATCAGTGTTTTGGCGAGAAGCTCTACCCAGATATGTTCGATGATGAGCCTGAAAATGAATATTGGCAGTTCCCAGAAACTCAGCCTGATTATATTGAACAAGAATTGGTCCGCAGAGAAATTGAAGAGAGCAACTATGATGATGGCATCCTTGATTGCGTCTGTGGAGGCGTTCCAGGTCCTGATGGTGAGACACACTGTGTCTGTGGTTCCGACTGATGTCCGGCAAATGAATCCCGTCGACTTATTCCGGGAATGAAGCCAGTCGGTCCGATATTGATATGTTATCTTTTGTAAATATTCTGTTTTACGGAAGCCGTTGGTGGGCCTCTCCGCTTTTATTTTGTCTGCCATGATTTAATCGGGATGATTACTGTTCCCCGAGATGCTTTGTAATAGTTTAGTGGCCCAGATGTTGTCGGCCATAAGGATCTTAAGTCTGTGTCATAAGAATCGGGTCCCCATATGGCGCTGCCTGGTGAAGGGATGAGATAACATCGTGTGGTCCCCACGATGCCCCGAATCTTTTAGTGCTCCACTTTAGACAGGAAGCTGTAAGTTTCAAGTGACCGGATGACCGGCTTTGGAATTATAAATAAGGAGCTTTGGGTTCATTTGAGATACAGAGTTTTTGAGTCGCATGAGCTAGTAGTTTGCTCTGCAAGTAGGTCGTCTGAGCAAGTAGTCCGCTCGACAGTCTAGGAGTGTGAGAGCCAAAGCTCATATGCTCTGCAACTTGCCCTTAGTGGTATAAGATTGCATCAGAAAAGCTGAGACTCGCCCTGTAAAAAGTGTCTGTGTAAGGGTATGCTAGTAGGCATATCTTGGGACTCCCAGGAGCCTGAAAGTAACCTCATGCCTTCGGGAAGTGGTGAAATCTGAAAGGACCCAAGACATTGTGTCTAGGCATCAGTCTGAGATATCGGGTGACGAACTTCGCTGTCCGAAGTCGATCCCATCTGAGTGTCTGTAAGTCTGTAACATGTTTATTATAGTATTGATCATCTGCCTCATTGCACTGGCTTTTATCTTGATGGGAATCATTGGCAAATTGTGTTTGAAAGATCAATGTGGTGAATATTTTGGCATGAATGTTTGAAGATTGAAGATCCTGAATGTCCTATTGCTTGGGAGGGGTGGAACCTCCTCTTTCTTCATACACACACACACATATATACAAGGCATACATAAATGGTAATCTGTTTTTATAATGCCAGATGGGTGAAACTGTTTTTTTCAAAATGCATAAAAACAACACCTATAACATGAGTCAAATAGCAAAACAAGGCATCCTTTTCGTGGCATTCTCACCCATCTATACTTATTCAACTCCCTATTTCGCAATAAAGGGACAAATTTAATAAGAAAAACAAATAAAACTGGAACTTTCATAATCTAACTCACTCGTAAGTTCATAACAATACAATACACATGGAAAGTTGAAACTATGCCTATCCACGTATTAGCAAGCACAAAAATAACTTTGATAAATTTATATGCAACATAAAGCAAAACGACCTTGTCAACAACAAGAACAAAACGTTTTCCAAAATAAATTGTCACACAAAGGTTTGTCATTCAGCTGACTGTGCAGGTAGACTCTTCCTTCAGTACCTTATTTCTGTTCAAGCCGCCAATTTTAAAAATGCCAACTTCATCCAAAGCTGTAAAAATCCTTTCCTGTAAACATCAGAAATATTTTAACAAATAAATATATCCAATCAATGGATGTACTATAGACAACTCATCAAAATAATCACCAATCATTTTATTGACATAAATTTTCAAATCCTCATTATTAATTCAGCTTAATTGCTCCGCATTATTCATGAGAACAGGTCATAGTTTACATAAAGTTCCCAAGGCAAAATACAGATCATTCTATTTCAATGGTACCAATCACATACAATTCTTAATTATACTGTAAGAAAAGGCTAGCAGAGAACTTGTTTATAGTATAAGTTTCCTGACTGCCCAGTTAAGGATGAGACCTAGTGTAGAGGACTTATCCATATATCTATTATATTTGTTCTTTATTCTGTATATTTTGTCTTTTATGGCCTATTGGTGACTTGGTCAAACATGACCACTTGTTAACTTCTGTTTTTCATTTTGTACATCTAGGAGGATGGCTCAAAGATGATCACTATCCACCAAATTTGTGCTCCTATATATATCAAATACAGTATAGAGTATACAACATGTACAATTCGGCAATCTTCTTTTTAGTACTTGCATCCTTCTTGTGTGTCCATTATGAGTATTTGCACTGCATTATTATTCATTTGAGGTTCACATACAAGAGCTGGTCCTCACCTGGTGGCAAACACACACACAAACCCCAGTATCAACAAACCAACCTCCAATCAACACCTGGGACAACTTTGTGGTTGCTGTCCAGAAGCAGTTTTACCCCTTGGGGCATAAATATGCCATGCTAGCTCAAGATTTCCAACCCAGAGAGATCTGTGGATAGACTGTTCAACAGTTTCATTGAAGTGTTCAACAAACTCTTTATCAAGCTTGATGTAGGTGATTCTGAAGATATTATTTGCATAAAGTTTATTTCCAGTTTCCTGACTCATATCAGAAAAGAGCTAGACCTCATCTATTCCTTCATTGGAAGGTTCCTTCTAACTCGCTTAAGGCTGCCGGGTCTAAGATTTAAAAGTAAATATACTCAAACACATATCAAGCAAGGGACACCGGAAGTTTACACTCAAGAAACCCCCAAAAAAGAAATTCTATTGAATCATTCTATTCCCATGTATGTTTCTATTGCATAATAGATCCCTTTATATAGCTTTAGTTGACTATAACAAATATGGCATAATAAGATATTCAATTCAACCATATGCATAACTATCTCGCATAATATATCCATGAATCTGTCCATTCATCTCCATCCCTAACTTATCTTTAAAGTAAAAGTGGCATTCTCCTTGTCTTTCATTTTATATCATTTTACTTAAATTTTTAATATTACCATTAATTGTTTCAGGATGTTTGAGAGTGGTTCCAACCTCATCGGGTTTCATATGCAAAAAGGAGAATTTTAGATCCCATTCAGAATTCAACATACTAAATAGTTTTCAAAATTTCAGGATTGCAACATTTCCATTGGATTCTATCATGTATGAGGGTATGGGATTGGCATTTAATCAAACACATCAACCCCTCTATGTACCTTGACGTTGGTGGTGCTGAATGGCGAACTCCTCTGTCATGACCTTAATAAAAATATTGCCTTCACTAAAGCAAAATCACTTATTAAGCATGGGAAGCTTTTTCTACCTTATTTTAATGCTTGGATTAGGAAGTTTCATCAAAATTGTAGGGTGTTGACTACTGTCCTTGGAGGAACAATTTCGGGACTCGAGGTAGAGGCAAGGGCTAGAGCCTAGAGGAGGGGGGGGGGGGAACATGGTTGTATTGATGAATAGGACCCCAATATAGGCAATGGTTTTGATGATATGTAGTTATTTGTTGTAGCACAAAGTGTTTTGACCTCTAGAGGCCATTTCGAGTCTCTTTGTTTATGTATTTTGGGTCAGATATGGATTGCACTTGATGCTATTTTAGTTATATGCACCTTTACTTGCTATATACATGAGAAAATTGGCATATTTGTGTATAATGGCTTCGATTCATATGGATGCACATGAATATATATGTTTTTTTTCAAAATTTGAATATTTTATACATGAAGCGTTCCACTAGGTGGTCCACTTGCATTTTTTACTAGTATTGTTTGCATCTTTGTTTCCTCCTTGTTGAAGGTTAAGTGACTATGAGCTCATTTTCCATACCTTCTTGGGAGTTGTTCCACAATTCCCTAGGGCAAACCATTCATCATGGAGAATATTTTATGGATATATAACTTGGTCAATGTGGACATATTGCAAATGCTCCTATCATCTATGTATTGCTATTTTCAGATGGTTGTTGAGCCTTGGAGACCATTTCTTTGACCACCCATGCTTATTTTGGAAGAACCTTGGCAGGCACATTCTTCTTGGGATTATTTTATTATTTTCTAGGGAGTGGCTACAACCACTTGGACCATTTCTTTTGGGTGCCCCTCTTATTCAAGATTAATTCGATATTTTTGGATAAGGACTTCTAGGGATGCACCGTATCTCTCTTGGAGCTCTAATGTAGAGAGAATATTTTATTATTTGATGACCAATTCATGTCCATGTAACAATATTTTATTATTGGACATATCAAACTTGATCACTCTAGTATTATTACAAATATTGTATGGAGAACATTTCTTTCTTGTTGTGTGAGGTTTATTTTTGAGTTTATTTGTTCGATATTGGAGCTAACAGTATGCATGCAAATAAGCTAAATCTAGGCCATCTAATAAGCAATAACCTCAAATGTTGGAGATCCTATAGGTATGGTTTTTCCCCTATATGTTAATTTTGGTTTGCTATAATTGTTTTTATTCTTGTTACTTTAAAATAGTAGTAATTAGGTCTAGATTCATTTAGGCAAACAAATCTAGTCTTAGTTTTGAAAATTAACATCATAGGAGTTATTTTCCTTGCATATGTATCCCTCATACTGTATGAGGGTAATCCAGTTGCAAATATTTTCGAAGCAGATGACTGTGATGACTTCATTCAGATCATGGATCCCGACATGGCATATTTACTTGCACATGGCCTACAGTCCCTTGGAGCAAATTTATCTAGACATGTTTTTTGCATTTTGGCATCCGGGTCAAAGTCATGTTCATAAATAATGCCATGGAAATCATGTAATCCTTTGGTCTGCCATAAAATAAGGTTTTATTTGTAATAGACCTATGATGTATAAAGTGGAGCACCCATCCTTCTTAAAAAAATGGTGGGCACACTTCCTAAGACATAATCCATTAAATAAAACTAGGTGCTCCACTTTCCAAGATATGAATCCCCAAATAAAGGGTGAGTGTACTCCCCAAGGTGACATGATCCTTTTATTAAAGGAGGGTGCACTTCCCAAGACATGAATCCCTCAATTTAAGGTGGGCACATTTCTCTAGGTGGCATGATCCCTTGAATCATGCACCTACTTTCACACATGTGGCCTCTCCAATTTGGGCACATCTCCTTCATGCATGTGAGGTTTGGCACTTGCATCTCCCTCACACGTGGCACTCTCTTGTTCTCCTCTAACATTTGTCATCTCTTTCTTTTCCAAGCTTGGCTATGGCACATTCTCCATCAGAATATAGCCGTTACTTTGTATCGCTATAAGAAGAGGGAGCTCTTCATTGTAAACTATAGTTGGATTTTTGGAGCTCTCTCTCTCTAGAGCTTAATTGATGCATCTTTTCTTGGTGAAAATATTGTTGTAAGGGTTCCCTTCTTGTTCATGTGTGGTGCTTTGATCTTGCTTCATGTTTCATGGTTGTACGCTGTATTGGGTGTTTACATTGTCATTTTTATGCTTTTGCTTGGGCCATTAAAAGGATATTACTACCTCGTTGGAGAAAGGGGTTTCAAGTTAATCTCTATTTCATCCTTTCTTTGCATGTTTATTTATGCAAGAGTTATGTGTTGTATCTTTACCTTGATTTGGATTGTGCAACCTTAAGCCTTTATTTATAGAGTGCAACCCCAACAATTTGAAATGGGATTCTTCATTCAACTCCTTCCCTTGTAAACCCTAGTTCCCCTTCAATTTCACCAAGTAAGGTTTGGGTTAACTCATGCAATTCTACTCTCTCAGTGACATATTAAGCAAGGCCCTCTTAGTTGGTGGTTCTTTGAGTCCATTTTCCCTTGATTGGACTGGCACTAGTCCTTGGAGTGATCTCTTTCGTCCTCCTATCAACTCTCGTATTTCCTAAATTACAAAAAGATAAATGCTTTTCCGAAGCTACTCTTCACATCACTTTGTCCTTTGTTGTTTATAGTTCTAGTAATCCTATCTTAGGGAAGCCCCCCATGAGTTGGAGAAGAGCCAACCAAAAGTGAAAAGAGGGTTGGTGTGGTGGCATAGGCCTCCCTCTTGAGTTCCCGTTGGGCTAGCATTGTTTCTTTTGGACTTTAAGCATGCATGCTAGTTTGAGAGGTAACACATAATAATTAGTTTTATTTTTCAACCACATAAGATTATAGTAACATGCACATACGTAGCCCTATAATCTTATGACCTTAAAAAATGCTATGCCCTCGTCATGATAAATAAATGACTCCATATAGACCATTAATTTTAGGCACTAATATTTTCTGTTCGCCACCAATATATACTTTCATTACGTTACCCCCCTCATTGCATAAAGTGTCCCCATGGGACTTTTCAGGAAGAGTTCTGAGCAATGTTATCAGAACCGGACTGGTGATCGAACCGGCAGGGCCCAAAATGTGAACTGGACTGAAACCGGAAAAAAACTGGTCAACCAAAAAATACATAAACTATTCATATTTTGTAAAAAACATATACATCCATGTGCATACATATGAATCCAAACCATTAATACACAAATATAAAAAGTTTCTCATAATATAGCAAGTATGGGTGCAAATTACCAAAATAGCACTGAGTGCAATACATCTCTGAAGTTCTGAACCAAACTACATCAATAAAGAGGCTCTAAATGGCCCTTGGAGTCCAAAAAATGAGCAGAGTATGGACCGGCCGGTTCCGTACAGAACCGGCCAGTTCACAACCGGTCCAAATCATTTTTGCGGTTTTTCCGGTTCAGGCACCTAACAGGACTGGTTGGGCCTGTGAACCGATTGGACCGGCCGGTTTTACCGGTTCTGCTAACATTGGTTCTGAGCTGTTCCAGGCATAAATATGGACACAAGCACTAGTACTACTTTCAAATCTAAGTGTTGATTTCCTGAGAAACAGTTCTAGCTGAGGGATAAATATGATAGTTCAGTACAGTTTCGTTGGCACAACAGTTTTCTGGGTGCATTAAACAAGCAGTCAATTCATTGGAAGTCATGGTTTGGTTATGTTGGAGGCATTTTAACAGTATCTAGTTTACAATCCAGTATACTGTAGCAATCCTGAGTGTCACCTTCAGACAGTACTAATATTTGATGGAGATGTACCCAGCCTAAGGATATTTTCTGTGCCTTTTATGGTCTTGTGTACCATATTTAGACGAGGGATCTAAATTTTGAAGATCAACATTCACCCTTGGTAATGTTTTGAGAATGTTTCAATGCCATTAAGACATAGCATTCCAGCCTAGCCAGTGGTATTGTTAGCATTTCCTGGAGCATTAAAACTCCTGTTTTCTGTAGCAGCCACTGCTTATTTTGAAAACTTGGATGTGCTGAGTTTAGTTTGTACCTCATACTGACATCAAAACTCAGGTTTGAGTGAATTACCAAGAGTGCAGTCATTTCGGTCAGAGTAGCTTGAAATTCAGCAAAATCATCATTTCAGGGCATGAAAGCACCCTATTCTAGGCGGTCTCTGTTGTTTCAATTGCATATCTGTTTGAAGTGATGTTCTCCTTGGAAAAATACAGAATAAATTCGCTATCGGAACACTTGTGGTTTGTTATGGTTAGATCTCTGGAGGCCAAATTTCCAGCTTATGAGCTTTAGAGGAGAAGAGAATCTCCAGTTGTGCATCACTATATTACCTTCAGTTATTGGATGGGTAGCTCAAGAGCCTTTATAATTTCATCAATAAAAGAAACAAATCTATAAACAGTGTGTGGACTGGAGAGTGTGTAGGGTGTAATTATCCAAGGGTTTTAAAGAAATGCAAATTGCTGCAACTGCCATATCAATTTGCAGAGTTTACAATTGTCATTCTCAGCAGAAGATACAAAGACAAACCACTTTCAGACGCAGCAGTGAAGGGGTCTAGTTCCAAGTCTGAGTCTGATCAGATCATTTGAGAAGATCTAGGAGTCAAACCCTAAAAACTAGTGTCTCCATTGATTTTGGGACCTTGGTAGCAGTAACCTTAAGAGTTCTGGGTGCAAATTGGTCAAGATGATAAGCAATAAATCACTTTTTCCCTTGACATCAATAAAGAACATGATACAATTCTGGATAGCAGCTTCCAAGGTATCCATGTGATAAATAATCTCTCAAGTTTCTCTGCTGCATAAAGAATGTGGAATCCTGGTAATATTGAGCTGTTGCGAAAGTCTAAGAGCTGCAGCCACAGATCAGGGATAAATGCAAAATTTTGGGGCAGACCTGTTCCAAGAGAAACCTAGGGACAACCTATATCCACTTTAGTGTCGATTAGGTATTAATACTGGCTTCAAAATGCAGTTTCGAAGTTGTTTTGAAGCGCAGCTGTTCACAGATTTGTCTCAAGGTTGATAGGTAAGGGCCCGATTTGAATTAATGTAGCAGAACATTTGGGAATGAGCCCTTACGAACTGTCAATCCGAGATTGGAAAGTGAACCAGACTCTTCATGACCCAAGGAAATTGCTGCATGAATGCTAGAGAAATTAATACAGCTTCCATGGAAATTCAAAGCACCCAGATGACAGATATCATGCTAGGCAGCACAGTCCAGGATGATCAAAGTGTTAAAATCTAAAACCAACAGGTCATTTTCTATGGCACTGTCTTGCATATCGACCTGAGACATCGCGTATTAGATGGAGCCGTGGGTGAATGCCTGTGCACTATTCGAGGTGATGTGTGGGCCCCATCAAATTTTAGGCACAGGAATCAGTTAAATCGGTTGGGAGCATCCACCTTGAAGAGCACAAGCATTTGGTCAATGCCATGTAGAATTTCAATTGGGCATGGAAGCTTGAACTTGGCCCACATATTGTCATTGTTTTCACATGACTTGGTGTTGGGACCTTCGAAAATCACGACCTGTCCACTCAAACTAATTCTACACACCAGCTTGTGGAGGCATTCGTTTTTGGGAGTTACGCTGGTTGGAGGGTCTTGTTCAAGGTCTGTTGGAAGAATGGCTAATGTTTTATATTTATTTGACCTTATCTCATGAGAAGGCCATTTCATCTTTGGAAGGAAGTTCGCTGCATTTGTTTGTGTTTTTGTCCACTTTTAACCCAACTTTGTGGACCCTCTTCTAAAATAGAGTGATATTTAACTCATAGAGACTTTGAAGGGGTGTGGTTAAAGAGGGATTTGAATATCTTATGGAAAGTATAAAGTGGACCCAACCCTTTTGGTTAGAGAGTTTGTTGAGATATATTAAAGCAAGGGGCATAGTCCTTTATGCATTGTAATTGTGGCTTTGACCACCTTTTAAAGCATTTAGTTAGAAGTTGGTTAGAGGTTTCTTAGTGTTTTAATGGAGTTGATTATTTTCACGCCACCCTAGGTTAGATCTAGGAAAATAATAATTTTTAATTGTAAAGTGAGATTGAGCTGCAACCTATATAAGGGTTGGCTCTCTCACTCATTCTTCATGATTGGATTGTGAGATCTCTCTTATTCTTGGAGCTTCATTGTCATATCTTTAATGGAGTATATTGAAGTTTAAGGATCTTCCCTTTGGTTCAACTTGGTGGATTTAAATGAGTTATTTGTAAGTTCTTATCATTGTCAAGTTTATTTGTGTGTTCCTAAGAAGGGTTGTATAACTCCATGGTTCATTCATATTACAATTTATGTTGCTTGTTTGAGATATCAAGCATCCATAGGAGGGGCATCCGGCAAGTAGCATAAGTTTGTTTATGAGATAAGCAAATAAGAAGAAAGTGTATGTGAATGTTGCCTTTCCCTTGATAGGGTTTACTAAATGAATCAACTGCTTGCATAGAATCTTTGCCATGTCATTTGCAGAGGGATTTTATCAAGCACTTTTAAACAAGGCCTAAAGGGGAACCATCCATAGACTCCATATGCCCTGGGATTGGCACTAGCCTTTAAATTCCTCCCATCAACCATTAAAACTATACTATGAAGACCTCAAGTTTTGCTAAGGCTATCTCTTTCAAAATCACCTAGTGCCCTCCATCGCCATAGTCTAGCAATCCTATCCTAGGGAAGTCCCCTTTGAGATGGAGAAAAGCCAACCGGAAGTGCAGAGAGGTGGTTATCAGTTGACAGAGGGTAACACCTCTAAGTTGCAGCTGGGCTAGCCACTTCTTTGGGGCTTTAATCCCACATGCCAGTTCATGCTGTAACACATTATATTCTGGAAATTAGATTTTATTGTTTATTTTAAATATTGTGTATTTTCTAAATTTTATTTATTTCAAAAAATTAATTTCCAGAACTACATTTTAGTCTAGGATGCCATTTTCACATCCTAAACTAGGCTAAGTTTAATTTACGCCTGCTGGAAATTTATTTAGGATTTCTATTTTAAATTATGTGCAATTTCTGCACTTAGTTTATTACAGAAAATTGTTATTTGATTTCTGACGTTGCATTTTGTTTAGAACCTTGATTTTACATCTTAAACTAGACAAATAGTTTCATTTTCTGCATTCTGGAAATTCATTTCATTTCTGTTTTAAGTTTCTTGTATTTTCCAACAACAATTTTATTCAGAAATTTACATTTTCAGCTTGCATTTGAGTCTATACATTTCATTTTAAACTCTTAAATTAGACTCATTTTAATTTATCTACATTCTGGAAATTGATTTTAATTTTTGGTTTAAGCTTCTTGCATTTCCAGCATTAGATTTGCATTCTGAAAATCAAACAAAATTTATGTTTTGCATTTCCAGCATTGAAATTAATTCGGAGACTTGAATTTTCAGATTTCTCTAGTCTAAAAATTCCAATTTTAGAACTTAGAACTAGACTCATTTCATATATATCTATTGAGTTGATTTCTATTATAAATTTCTGCAATTTTGCATTTTATTTTATCCAGGAATTGTAAATTTCAAATTGCATTTGTGTTGATTTTGTAGCATCGGACATACTTCTGCATAATTCTAGTGTCTAGCATGCAGGAGTCATCCAAAAGGCCTCTCAGACTTAGGAGTTTCAATTAATTAAGTGAACTATTAAAGTGAAAGTACTTTTGTAATTACTTTATGTTAAGTGAGGGCCCATGGTATTCGGTGATCCATGGTATTGGCCCAAAGTATTTGCATATAGTAATAGTATAAGAGGCAGCCTAAGTGAGAGGAGGAGACAAACAACAGAGACAACAGCTACACAGAAGGTTGGAGAAGGACTTTTAGCTAAGTGAGTGGGGCAGGGTTTGAGGAATGAACATAGGGGCAATTGAGGGCTAGTAACCAGCAAGATCGAAGGACTCATCTTGAGGTTTGATAGCTAGCTTCCATCATTGTATTTTCCTCAGTGAGCCATTATCCCAGGAAGGGAGCCCGGTGTTTTTATTTTAATAAAAAACAATATGTTACTAGTTTTTTCCAATTAGGGGTTTTCCAGGGTAAATCTAAAGCATAGTGGAAAAAATCGGCATCGGCAAAAAATCAACAAGGGTCCCGAATACAACTTCTTGGCAACATTGGCGAAAAAATCGGCAAACATTAAAAAATATAAAATATATTCATTTTTTTTCAGAATTTTAAACATATAAAGCAACAAAAACATTAGATAAACACATTGGCACATAAATATGGAGAAAACACTGATATATATGATGTAGTAGATGCCAAATAAAAAATGATGCATCAAAGTTTCAAAGATTGGAAATTTGGAAGTTTCAACACTGGTTGGAACTTGGAACATTGGTCATTCCCCCCTCCTCTAGGCTCTAGCGCTTGCCTCTACCTCGAATCTTGAAGTTGATCCTCCAAGGACATTAGTCAACACCCTACAATTTTAATGAAACTTCCTAATCCAAGCATTACGATACGGTAGAAAAAGCTTCCCATGCTTAATAAGTGATTATGCTTGACGGAAGGGTATATTTTTAAGTGATCAAAGACAATCTGAAAAATGCATAGAAAACTGTGCCACAACTCAGAAATAATTACCAACCATTAAATGCTATATGACAGTACGGAACGCTGCAGTACAGATTTCTACTGTAAGCCTCTACAACAGGACTTAAATGATGGAAATTGTGTCTAATTGCATTGGAATTTGTGCCCATAAATTGCAAAAACAAACTAACATGAAATCTGTGCAATAACAGTATGAAAATCTATGTATAAACCTGTTGAATAGCTGCTGTACAATCTGAACAGTACGGCCTCCGCTTTCCTTGATTTCTGTGTAGCAATAAAACCTCATTTTTTTTGGTCTTTGATTGCTTGTAATCTGCCTCTCTCCTTGGCAAATATACTCTTCTCCCTCCTAGCTGCAAATTTTCTCACTCCGCACACGTACTGCACTCAATCACACATGAATGTATTTCTCTTTCTCACACTCTTTCTCAATGATCTTCTTCATTAAAAAGATGGTGTCTTTTCATTGCCCTAGATGTTCTTTTATACTTTATTTCTCTCCACCTTAACCCTAACTAACTCAACCAACTTTCCAATGGATGAGATTAACTTGATCTTAGAGCTTACATTTAATGCTTTTGCCTACTATTCTATCCTCATTCATAAGTAAAAACGCTCCCAAAAGGAGGTTTTCACAAAGTTTGGCCTTGGATCTCCAACTTTGCCCTAGTTTAGGCTCTTGAAACCAACCCTAGAGGTTGTTTCAAGAAGCCCTAACCTAGTAGCAAGGAGAATAACCTCCAAGAGGAAGGCTTGACACCTTCATCTTAAGGCTAGGGTTTGGGGTAACATCCATTACAACTCTAGGTCATCAACTTTTACTAAATTTTACTTGCATTTTCATGTGTAACTTTGTATTTTCATGGTAGAAATAGGGTTAGAATTAGGTCTGCAATTTTATGACTAAAACCCTAGTTGCCGAAGCGTCCCCCCCCCCACGGTTCAGGCTCCAAATTCGCGCTCCGAGCGAAAGCGCTGCCGAAGCGTTTTTGGAAGCTCGCTTCGGGCAGGAAAAAAAATGCTTCCTACCACTATGCGAAGCTTTCTCGCTCCGAGCTGTGCCCTCCACACTTCGACCTCGCTCCAACCTCACTTCCAAACTCGCTCTGACCTCGCTTCCGCAGACAGTAGGAAGCTTCCTGCTTTTTTTTTTTGTTTTTTTTGCTCTTTGGGTAGGCCCTAGGGCATTTTTAGGGTTAGAGAGGGGAGATAAGGCATGAATTATGGAATTTAGATGGCATGATAAGGCATGTTTATAATGGAATCATGAATTATGGAATTTAGATGGCATTTCATATATTGGAAGTAGCACAAACATACATGTTTCATGAATTTTGCATCTAGTTTGGTATTCTACATTTTTTTTGAATATATATATATATAAACGCTTCCGAGACGCTTCGCTTCCGACCATTTTTTGAAAAATGCGCACTCACGCTCCCACTTCGCTCCCACGCTTCGGCAATATTGACTAAAACCCTAAAAAATAAAAAATAAAATATTTTTTTCAAATTTTTGGCCTTCCTAAAATTTCGGCTCTCTCTCCTACAAATTCGGCCTGCCTTTTTAGCCCTAAAAACCATAGGGCGAAATTTTAGAAAGCCCTAAAATCTTTAAAAAAAAAAAAATCCTAAAAAAAACCTTAAAAATAAAAAAAATAATTTTTTCCAATTTTAGACTCCCTAAAATTTTGGCCCTCTCTCCTACAAATTCGGTCTGCCATTTAAAGCCCTAAAAACCCTAGGGAGAAATTTTAAGAAGCCCTAAAAATATAAAAAGAATAAAAAATCCTAAAACTAAACCCTAAACCTAAAATCAGACATAGAATATCCCCTAAAAACCTTAGCGCCCTGAGGCCCTTCTACCTTCGCTGCCCTGTTTCATCTTCTCTCCTTTCCTTCCTTCTCCATCTTTCTCTCCCTTGTTTCTTCCCTTCTTCTCCCTTCTCCTTCTTCCCTTCTCTTCTTTTCTTTTCCCTCTCCTCTCTTCTCCTTCCTTCTGCTCCCTCTTTTCCAAGTCTGTAATAGCCTCTTTTTAGAGCTTTTCTCTAGTGTCATAAATCTGCAATTATTAGACTGTCCACACATAACAGTCATCCAAGGTCAGCATTACACCTACACAAAATCACACGCAAGAGTTAGTTAATGGTTACTATTACCAACTGAGTTGCACTACAGTTGGACTTCAGTGAGCCGCCAACATTGCACATTTACTTGTGCCTTTTTCAGTGATCAGAAGTTCCAGGTTCGGCCTGTTCAGGGCCTCTTTTTTTTAATGTTTTGTAATGCATGACCATGCCCCACGGGGTTTGTAATAAGTGTACTAGCATGGTGGTTTTTGAGTAACTCGGTTCCCTAGGACTTAACAACCCAAGAAGGTATTCCAAGGAGTTTTTTCCCTTATCGATTATGCTTTGCCTTTAGCCGAGTATAATCGATGAGTTTTTCTCCTACACCTCCAAAGCTGGAATGCCCAAAGTGGGGGTTAGGGCTTAGGGGATTATTAGAGCCCATTTCATAACGTTTATAAACATGCTAGGCGGTAAGTTTTTGTTGTTTGGTAATGTACTAGGTCCCCTTGAAGTTTCAGTCAATTCCGACAAAAAATATTTTCTCGCATTTTTAAGCCATTTTTTAATGGTTTAATTATAAAAAATTTCAAAAGGTGATAAAAGTGGGATCCGGAGTCGGATTTTGGCGCAAGGATGCTCGTTTTCAAGCTCAGAGCATCCTCTTTACCCTGATACCCACTTTTCCTACATTTCGGGCGACCGAGAACCCCCGTGGAGCAGTTTTTCCTATCAGAGCTACATATTAGCACTTTAATGCTAAAGATGCACAAAAATGCACTATGGCCAAATAATTAAAATATTAAAAATTGGAATAAGTGACATGTCAAATGACATGGCACTTATTCACTTAAGCTAAGCAACTATATCCAAAGGCAAAGCATATGTATTAAGGTCGAATTTTAAAAGGTTGAGCAAATGTATTAAACCAAAACCGTACGGTCTCCTTCTCACGTGGGCCATCTTTCTTTTCCATCCACGCGTGAGCTGATTGACTTGGTATGTCATGTCATAAGCTTGGCCGAATTAATGATTAAAGGTTGAAAGCATATTTTAAGAGTCAAGTACGAAAATGTCAAAGAAGGGATGCGCTCACCCTCACATGGGCCATCACTCACTCCACGCAGTCGTACGGATTTTTGAGGATAGATTTGAGTGGTGGGCATTTACACCATGAGCAGGTGGCACAAACATATGTTTCAGCTGCTAATTATATCAAGTATCAACCAAACACAACTCACGTGAAAAGCTACCAATTCATGGAAACATCAATTCGCATCCTCATCCTCACGCATGAGTGCTTTCAAAGTGGGCAACTTCCATTTTAAGGAGTTTTTGTCCAAGTGTGATGGTGCATTTCCATTGGCCATCTAGTTTCCTTGCTCTATAATCAAGGAGTTTTGTCTCCTTAGGGTTTTGGCACCCCAGGCTACTTGCCTTGTGCTATAAATTGAGGAGTTGAGGTCCATTATTATTCATCCGAAGGTGGAACCTCTGCTCTTGTATTGTTGTATTATTTCTGTGTTCTTGAGAATAAAGTTAAGGCTTTGGAGGCTATGTTGTGGACTTGTGTCAAATGTGTGGATGTCTAATGCTTTAAACCCCATGGAGGTAATCTGTGTCTCTTCATAAGCTTTGTTTATTGTTCGGATTCGTGCTGACCTTTGAAGGAAATTTACTATTTCACTAGGGTAAAGAATAGAATCTATATTTTATTCTTTATTATCAATTATATGAAGCATATCTTAAACATTGTTCATACCTTGTTTGAATGTCCATGTTTCAGTTTATCTTTTGTATGATTTATATCGGTATCTTTTAATCCGCTTGTGCAAGGTTTGTTGTGAGGTTTCTTACAGGTAATCGGATCTCGTTGAGAAGGCATAAATGCTAGTTTTCCAATCTTTGAAGTCATAAAAAAGGAAGCATAGTCCCTCGCGTGTTCACTTGCAAGTCGTCTCCATTCGCCCAATCTTTCTCACTCAAAACCGGTTATATCCCCTTCGTTCAAACTTTCATTATAAATTTCTTGGTTACTTGTTCTAATTGCTATTTAGATCTAATTTGAAAGAAGTAGATCAAATGCTATTTCATTAATGATATATAATTTCGAAAGTTTAAATCTTATTATACATTAAGTGAAAGTATCTTCCTTAAGTTTGCATCTAACATTCTCGAAAAATCTAGATTTGATAAGGAAGATTTGTTTACTAAAGATTTATTTGGCATCCTAGGCCCATTGCATTTGGCTTGCACCTTGAAAGAGGGCAGCAAAGGATCCTAGCAATGCAAGATCCCTAGCTTGTTTTGCTAGTTACCTTTTGTCTCATTTCATTGCATCTTTTAGATTCTTTTTTTAGACTTAGTTTGCATTTAGAAGAAGGGTAAGCTCTTAGTTGTTTTTAGGCATTTCATAAACTTTTTAGCTCGCTGGTTTTTTGGTTCTGCATATCAAAATTTAGTTTCAAAAATCATTTAAAGACTCAAAAAGTTGCCCAAAAACACGTTTTTTGCATACTGGTTGCATTAGTTTTAATTTTGACAGTTTGTAGCATTGTCAGAACACTCTTAAAGTGTTCTGATTATCATTTTCTAACCAACATAGTTTGCTGATCTGTTTTGATTTCATAACAGGTTGGAGTAAGAAAACACATAAAAATTTGCATTTGGAACTTCCAGAATAATCCAGAGACCCAGTTTCAAGCATTGTTTCGCTTGTCTCTTAAATTGTAAACTGACTTGTTCCCTGAGCATAAAGGGCAAGCAGTATTCTATTTCAAGTTTCATATTGTAACACAAAAAATAAAAAGAGCATAGCAGGCAATTCCAGTGCCTGACCCCAATCCCCCCAGGGGGGATTCGCATTTTTTTCAGTTTTTTGCACTTTTTCTAATTTTTCGTTTTAGATTAGTTTCATTTGAGCAGTAGTAATTAAACAACTCACTCAAGCACACAACGTCCTCCGACGACCCGTTCATCATTTTGTCATATGCTTTTGTGTTTTTATTCAATTATTATTATGTTCTTAAAATTTAATCCTAAGATTAACCCCCCTTGCTTTATTCTTAGGGTTTAGTGTAGATTAATCATCTGCTCACACATTTTAATATAAAGAACAACGCCCCAAACCCGGAGTATGCTCTTGACTACTGCAGCTTAGTTGGAACAGTTGGCTCAATCAGAAACGGGTGCAAGGTACTTAGTTTTAATCGGACAATCCATTAGAATCGAATTGTAAGAACTCGGGAGGTTGCATGGACTGAATCCACAGAGTCAGCAGGTTCTTAAGCCGGTTCATCTGCGCCTGGTTGGACACTTGGTAAGGTTGCTAGAGCACTCAGTTCGAAAGTTAGGTTTCTTTTGGGCCAAACCAAGAATTAACCCACTCCTTAATCCACTCATTTAATAATCATAAAATTTACCAACTGAGACTACACAAGCAACCCTACACAGCAGCAATTGCAAGCATTTTTACATTCTCGACACTGGTCTTTAATTTTCCATGTTTTAACTTTCAATCATAAATGTCGTGAATGCTTATCTATCTTGTGTTGGGTTAATCAATTGATTTAATTTGCAAGCAGTGCTTAGTTGTTATATTTTATCATCTCATCATCTTTTAACTCCTAGAACCGACTTTTTCTTTGATATAGATTAAAAGACTTAGTTTATTTTTCATAGGGACCACCCCCTTTGGCTTCACCAGGAGTAGCCTAGACGGAGAAATCGAGTAATCAGGTGACAGCACTTGACTCTCACTAGCCCCCAAGGACACACCGAGCGGCTTGAAGGTTTCCTGTAACGTCCCCCCCAGGTGTGTATTAGGCAACAACAATTACATCTTCCTTGTTGTTTAAAGGTTGTCCCAATTACGTTAAAAGAGGTCTACAATTACAATCTGAAAACTCATTGCATTGAGCTGTCATAAAAGTGGTTAAAGTTCGCAGTGATTGTTCTGAAATGCATTTATTACACTTTTGAAGGGCTTACCGCTGTTACATTTGATAAAAGAGGCTCTGAAATTACTACTTTTACAGCCTGAAAAATTGAATTTATTGCACAACATTTGATGATATAAAGTGGTTGGAGTTTGAATACACATTGTGCACATTATTTCACCTATCTCGTGCTATATTTCTGATGTTATCAATTGCTATTAGTTGGCTGCCATACAGCTGTTAAAACTAATTAAATATTGTTGTTAGGGCTGTGGACATACTGCTATATTATAATTGTATTAGTCCTTAAAATCCTGACATTGGAAGTATATAACCCCATCACATGCTATTGTTATCATTTGATGATCTATGGTTGATGTTGTTCCTTGTTGAATGATCTCTTATATGCTTGGAAGGTATTGAATGCCTTATACCATTTATGTTGCATAAACTTATACATTATTCTTATCATCTACATGCACTAAACGCAATAGCAATGTTATCGGAACTGGAAAAACCAGCCGGTCCGACCGGTTTACAGAGGTGGCTGGTCTGGTCAAGAGGCCAAAACTAGCTGGGCCGGATTTTTTTCCGAACCAGGTACAGAACCATCCGGTTCCGTACGGAACCGACCGGTCCGTACAGTGTCGTACGGCCACGGACAGGGGACCCACATAACTCAAATTTAAAAAAAAAACTTTTCTATGCTTCTAACCTAACCCTAAGCCTATGTTAAAGCTATTTAAAGACCCCCCGCCCCCTACGTTACTCACACTATTCAGTCCATCTCCTTTGGAATTCTTGGGAGCTTTGTTTCTTGGGCAGTTTCGGAGCCTTCTTTAGCTGAGTTTGTTGGCTGGTTTGCAAGAACTTCTTGGGCAAATTCAAGTGTCTTTAGCAGGGAAGATTTGGAGGAGATTCGAAGCCTTCTTTCTTGAAGAAGATTTGGAGCTATTTCGTGGACTTTTCTGGAGGTTATTGAAGGGTTTTGTGCAGAATTTGTGAGTTGTTATCACTAATCAGCTTGTTCTTTTTCTTTTGGCAGCGGCAATTTCTCTCAAGCTTTGCTACATTTCTTCTTCTTTCTCAAAGGTATGTCAAGACCCAAGACTCAACACTCCTTTTCTCTTTAAATTTGTTTTTTTCTTAGTTAATAAGTTATTAATAAATTCTAGGGTTTTATTTCCAGCTTTTGTTTGCCATGGCTCAAAAGAGAAAAAGGATCCGACATGGATTCATTGCCAATTGGATGATAGTGGGAAAAAAATATGCAATTATTGTGGGAAGAAAATAGCTGGGGGGGTATCCATAGGATAAAACAACACTTAGCTGGTGCTAGAGGCAATGTTGAACCTTGTAGGAAAGTCTCCGATGATCTTAGAGCAGAGATGCTAAATACTAAAGCCTGCCAAGAAGAAAAAGCCAAGACAAAGAAGCTTCAAAAAGACATAGGGATACGTTCAATGCCATTTGAGGATGAGAGTGACTATGAGCCCGAGGGTGATGATCATGAAACCCCTCAAGGTCATTGACTAGTT
This sequence comes from Larix kaempferi, assembly GCA_027924585.1. Lineage (NCBI taxonomy): Eukaryota > Viridiplantae > Streptophyta > Pinopsida > Pinales > Pinaceae > Larix > Larix kaempferi. The sequence goes on from BSBM01001402.1 coordinate 13,935,535, forward strand.
TTGAAGAATCCTCCAATTTTCCTGTTAGGAGTAGAGGTGGACGTAGAGCATCCAATTTGAACTTGAAGAGGCCACGTAAGGCCCTAACTAGCAATAGAGGACTTGACTCTTTCTTTGTGCCCCGCACTACCACTGGTGCTCAGCCCACCATTGATGCTAAATGGAAGAAGATCGAGAAGGAGGCTGCTTGGGAATGCATAGCTAGATGGTGGTATGATGCAGACATACCCTTCAATGCAACTAATTCTTCTTATTATCAACCTATGAAAGATGTTATAGCTTCATGTGGTCTGGGCTTCAAAGGCCCTAGTTTTCATGATATCAGAGGGCCCTGTTACAACGGTACTAGCACTAGCGTACCTGCAGAGGTGCCTCAGGGAGAGGGTGTCTTTTTTCTGACCAGGAGGGGTGTTTAGCCAGCTCATTCTGAGGTAGGGACATGGCTAGACCCTTTAGCTTCTCTTCTGGAAGTACTATGGCTTAATGGCATTGCTGACTACCTCATGAAAGGGTTTGAAACCATGAGGTTGGTGTACGGGTTTTCCAGGGGTGGGTCACTGGGTCACATGCCCCCTGCCTTGTTTCAACACTCCAGCAGCAATTGTTCCAGCACTGAGACTCACTCTTAGCTTCCGGAGCACATCCAGCACCCTCTGGGTCCTCCAATTCAGCAACGCCCTCCCTCTGGGCCCCTCCTTCAAAGGATGACGTCATCCTCCTAGCAGACTGATTGCTTGCTAAAAGGGGGGGGGGGGGCGTTGAGGGTTTTCATCACTGTTGGGGTTAGTTCGGGCATGACGATCCCCCCTGTACAGTCTGGCCTTTCGTTTCGTCAAATTTGGCCTTGTTTAGCATATTTTAGCGCCTAGGGGGTAAAATACCCCAGCTAGCCTACAATAGGCCATCTTTAGATTATTTTATATTATTTTTGTTATATTTTTAAGTTGACATTTTTAAATATTAAATTGACCTTATTTTGTGTAAAGTGAGTGTGAGATCATATAAATAAGATCTCCTCACTTCATTTTTAAATATCAACTTTTGGGATAAGATCATTATGTTAAGATATTCCTATACTCCATCCTAGTCCTACCAGAATTTTCATTATTTGCACTTTCAGTCTTGCATGCATTGCATGCATCCGCATGCTGCCCAGTCATCAGGTTGATACCTCCAGCACCTAGTCCCTAGTCTTCCAGCACTCGGGAGCTTATTTCCACTCAGATTGAGCCCTCCTAGCCAATGATGCGCCCACATCTCACCATCCACTTGACAAAGGCGCCCTTCTTCACCTACTAGTCCAGTTGTCTTCAATTAACTGAGTTCTCTCCTTGATTTTAGGCTTGACTCACTCTTAACTGACCTTACCACTCCGATGGACCTCCGATGAGATTAGACTACCCCTTCTGACTCCAGTTAGCTCCTCATGCGCCCTCCACTGAGCCTCCTTCATTCAGTTAGTGTCAGTTACACTCAGTTACACCTACCACACTCAGTTTGACTGATGGTTGACAGTTACTTGTGCATTGATGACTCCACCGATGATGAGATAGACTTCTAGTTGTGCTCCGATGACACTCCAGTGGTGTTTTGATCACTCCATGAAGGCTAATTTGAATTGCCATCTTAGGCATTTGAATCCTCTGCATTGTATTATTTATTTGTCCATTTGTGATTAATGAATTAGTGTGTGTGAAGTTATTTTGCTTCTATTCGAGTTCTACTATATTATTATTCTGTTGCCCATTTTATTGCATTGACCACTCTTAATCTTGTTCCTAAATTCTTTCATTGTGAGGTATACATCAGCTCTTAGATCTGCTATGAGGATTTTCACACATTATGTCTGCTATTTGCCCTTGATGAAGGATATTTTGCAAGTTTGAAGCATTTCTTGGAAGTTTTTCTTTTGTTCATGCCATTGCTAAGGTGAAGCTAGAGTTGTTTGCTTAACACATGCACTTGGAGGTATCTATACCTTTTTGTTTGACGTCTCTATGTCAAATGTATGAAAGTGATGCTTGTTAGGGTTGAATGGAAGCCATTATTGCTTCATTTTGTCTTGATTTGCATTTCATTTTTGTTATTGGTCACCCTAGCATCCAAGCTTGAGCTTTAGGTCTTCAAGTCTTGCTAAGACTAGGCTTCCTTAATGAATCTTAGAGAGTAATGAGGTTAGCCCTAGTTGACAAGCTTGCCAAGTACCATCTCAAGGAGAGTATCTCCTCTCATTGATGCCCTAGGGTTTGGTAGGTAGTTTTCTTTTGATGCCCTAGTTGTTCATCTATCATTTTAACCTAAATTTTCTGAGTTTATGTAAATTTGTAAATATTATGTTAGCTCATTTTTTTGATTAAAATTCATAAAATTTCAAAAATATTTTTTTTGGCCATTTTAGAGCCTCCCGAAATTTTCGGCCCCTAAAATTCCAGGCCCTAAAATTTCGACCCACCTCGCAACCCTACGATCTTGCCCTATCTCCACTCCTTCCATCATCTCCCTTCCTTCATTCCAGCTCCCTTATTCCCCTTTGCTGCCAAGCCTATCCTTTTATGCATCCACAGGTCTGCAATTAAATTGCAGACCCTGTGTGCTTGCCATTCCTCCCCCTCATGTGCCATACCTCTGCCATCATCTGCACACAAACACAAACAAACAAACAAAAAAATTACATTTGGCAATTATGTTAGATTAGTTGGGTTAGTATCTTCAGCATTTAATGAGCATTTTTGCATCCTTGAAGTGATTTACTGTATGAGCTTAGCTCAGGGCTTCACTTACAGTTCTGGAAATTTACATGCTTTTGAAGGTTAAAGCGCTTTGGATAAATTGAATTGTATATCCTTTAAGCATTATTTATACCCGTTTCTGAAGGTAATAAAGTGATACTTATGCTGAAGTAGTTTCTCCCTGTCATACTGTATGTGAATTTGCAGATCTGGAATGTTATGTTAGAGATTTTATTGGATATTTTGCCACAGTTTTTACTACACTTACAGCTGGTTAATGACACATCTTTGCATTCACCTAACTGACGAATAAAACTGATATCTCATCAATACACTGAATCTGGGGTTTGTTATCTCAGTTAATGATTAGTCCTTACATCATTTTAGTCATTTGCTTCAGCTGCTACAATTGATTGCCAAATCTGATATGATCTGAATATCTACATTAGTTGTTTGAGCGTGAATTGTTATGCTTACTTCTGCTGCTACAAGATGTTTAATTAAATATAAAACTGAAAGTTATGTGTACACTTACTTTAGTTATTGGTTAGACGTTGAATGTTATCACCTTCATGTAATAATACTTCACTGGCTGCTAACATCCTTCATCTAAATCATTTGTTGTTGCTGCTAGAATTGCTATCGCATACGGTTACATGCTTTACTTACTAATGATATATCTTTACATGCATAGTTAGTGTATATGGTTGATGCAATCTTATTCATACATGAAATGGTTATTTTCTCTCATAAGGTATTACCATTACACTAAATTGCATAGTGAATGATTTTGGTAAGTACAACTTAGCTACCATTTTAGTTATTGGTTAGTAGTTATTTGGCAATATAGTCTTCTGATCCAATATTGATTTTTGTATTACATGCTCACACGTTCATACATTTCACTGAATGATCTAAGGGAATTATTGATCATATCTTTTGCATTTATTGGTATTGATCATACTATAATTGACTCCATCTAGGCACTGGTCTATCTAACACTTGCATAGAAGATTAGTTTTGGTTGTCTCAGTGTTCTACAGGATTCCTTAAGGATACTTCTCCTTGGAGGTTTCGACTTCCGAAGAAGTTAGAATGGTGACCGAGGTGACATTGGGTCACTATTCTTAGTTTTGCTTGCTAGGAAATTAGCCCTGCTAATTTTCCTGGTAACAGGCCCCTTTTACGAAATGAAGTTCAAAGAATAGATGAATATCTGAAGGAGTTCAAGCAGTCCTGGAGTAGAACAGGGTTTTGAGTCTTATGAGGAAGAACATTGGGGGTAAAGAGCTATTTAGATCAGCTATTAGACGATTTGCAACAAACTTTCTTTCGTTGCAATCCCTTGTTGAACAAAAAGCCAACTTGCGGAAGATGTTTTCCTGCGATGAGTGGAATGAATGTCAATGGAGTAAAAAGGCTGAAGGGAAAGATATAGCTGACAAAGTGCTTGAAAATACATTTTGGAAAAAGGCAGAAGAGATAGTTTTATTCAATGAGCCTCTTGTGAGAGTGTTGCAGATGGTAGATGGTGATAAACCCGCTATGGGTTTTATTTATGAGGCCATGGATCAGGCCAAAGAAGCCATAAAGGCAGCATATGGTGATAAAAGGCAGAAGTATTTTCCAATGTTGCACGGGTACCGCTCCCGGCCCTTAGGAATGGCGTACCCCACGTTCCCCCGTACCTGGGAGCTTTGGAGCTGGTACGAAACGCTCCAAAAGAGGTGGGATCTTCACTGGATACTTGGGAGCTTTTCGGATACTTCACAGAGGTGAACTGGCGGCTCCCGGTACGAGTTTCCATGGGTACTTGTGCTCGGGAGCTTGAGGAAGCTCCCGATCCATCGAGGAGCCTCTCAACACTCGCACTCCACTGACGCAAACCACGAGAACGGAGAGCATTCACGGGAAGAAATAAAGGGTAAAACAATTTGGCCAGGAAGAAGAAAAGGGCGCCAAAGTGTCACGATCCTAGCCCTACACCTGGAGGCAAGGAAGAAGGGGCGTACATGCTGCTAAGGCTTTATAAACAGCCTCCCCCTTCTCTGAAAATCACATTACTGATTACAGTCTTCAATCTTTGCTTGTGTTTGCCATTTTATGAGTGTTTCGGGTTTGCATTGCTCAGTTCTCAGTCTCGCTCTGTGAGTTCTTGGCTCGTGTTTTCCATTTCGGGTTTCTATTGCTTCAGCTGAGTTCTTAGTTTTAATTTCTGAGTCAACATTCAGCGTTGGTTGGTGCTTTGGACGGCTGCAAGTTCAAATTTGCCCGGCAGGGACGGCTTCAAATTCACCCAGCTGTTTCAAATTCACCCAGTGGACCAACAGGTATCTACTATCTAGCTATGTCACATGGAAATCGATTGTTTTTAACAGCTGCATACATTTTTTATTTATTTTTTATTTTTTAGTATTTTGAATTTTCCTGTAGAAATAAAAAATGAAAATCATTGCATAAATGATAATACATATCGATTGGCCCCTCACTGAAATATTGAAATTTTTTTAAAAACTAAGTTTTTTGTTTATTTTAATTTAATATTATGAAATTACTTTGAGGCTTTGAGCACCATGTATGCCTCGTGTTTCAATGTTTTATGTTACAAATTTCATCACTGTGTGGAGTCTTTACATCTGCACTGTTAACTTATTAACAATTTAAAAAGAAAATGTTCTAAAACTGATATTAATTAATAATTTGATATTTCATCTGTTTCAGATCTTGATTTTCAACAGCTTCTTGTTGGTTTTTAAAATCTTATTTGATGATATTTTATTAGTTTCATTGTCTTGGACCAAATTATGAATTCAATGATTCATACAATCCACAAAATGTAAAAACAGAGCATGCTTGAGCTTGATGTATGCAATGATGATGATGATGCATGGTTGGTTGGCATACCTTTAAATGTCATTGATGTATGCAATGATGATGATGATGCAGGACCAGTACCTAATGAGGATCAGGCTTATATGGACATCCTCGAAGCTGAAGATCTTACTTTATGATCATCTTAGCTTCATACTTTTATTGATATATTTTGGCCCCTGGGCATTTTGGAATATGTACTACATTGGGCATTTTGCCAATATCAATATCAATATGATTTGTGTGGTTTTTTGTTTTTAAGATTGTCACTTGAATCATTTAACTTTTTAAGAAATAAATTTGTCATACATAATTATAATTTTAATTGACAATGTCCATTATGTGATCTTTGACTATTATAGTTAACTTTTATGACTATTATAGTTAACTTTTAAAAGAGGCAAAATACCAAAAAGTTAAAAACTAAACTTATAATTTAATAAATTTATGTTTTTTTAATATATATTAAAATTTAATATATTATATTATTGCCGCTCCCAACCTGACGTTTCCTGTAAATTTGTGCGAAGCTTCTAGCCGTACCCGATACTCGTGTCCGCGTACCCCACGTACCCGTGTACCGGAAACTTGTGCAACATAGGTATTTTCCTATTTGGAATATCATTGATAACAAATGGAACAGACAACTCCATCGTCCTTTGCATGCAGCTGGCTATTACTTAAACCCAAGGTAAGAAATCTCAAAATCCATATTCAAAGTTATAAGTTTTCTTGTAATTTCAAACTTTAAAGTTCAAAGTTATAAGTTACAATTTCAAATTCACTCATGAATATTTTTTGTATTTTTAACTTTGAACTTTTAAAGGTACCACTATACAAAAGACTTTGAATCAAATGATGATGGGGAGGTATAAGACGGATTGTATAAATGCATTGAGCGCATGGTTCCTGATGCTAGGGTACAAGATGAGATACACAGTAAGCTACTGCAATTCAATGAGAGTATGGGTAGCTTTGGCATGAGCATGGCCATACGAGGCAGATCCAAGGATCCACCGGGTAAGAATTTTCAAAGTTTTCAAATTATATTATCCATTGTAAAGAATGAGTTAAATTTCCAAAGCCATTTGTTGAAACGTGTTTGCATTCAACTCTTATTGCAGCCTATTGGTGGGGATAGTTTGGTGGGAACTGGATTGATTTGCAAAAGTTTGTAGTTCGAATATTGAGCCAGCCATGCAGTGCTTCTGGATGTGAACGCAATTGGAGTGTATTTGAGCGGATACATACCAAGAAACGAAACCGTTTAGAACACAAATGGTTGAATGATATGGTCTATGTCCAGTACAATCTTAGGCTGAGGCATAACTAGTTGTTGAACAAGACCCTAGCATCAGGCAACATAACCTTAAATAACTTTGATCCATCATCAAAGTGGCTTGTGGAGACTCAAGAACCAGTATTTGACAATGAAGACCTTCCTTGGTTGGATTTGGACCCACTTCCAGAGGTTCCATCTTCAGGGCCAGGGGAATCAAGTAGGGCTCAGAATCCCACTCCTGTAGAGGATGAAGATGATGAGGACGATGATGAGGCGGATGATGATGAGGAGTAGTAGACACTAGACTCTAGTAGCTAGTAGGGTAGTGCCATATGATCAGTTTATTGTTATTCATTAGTACTATGGTTTCTTTTTGGATTGTAGGGGCCATTTAGAGCCTCTTTGTTGATGTACTTTGGTTCAGAACCTCAAAGATGTATTGCACTAGGTGCTATTTTGGTTATTTGCACCCATACTAGCTATATATATGAGAAACTTTGCATATTTGTGTATTAGTGGTTTGGATTCATATGTATACACATGAATATATATGTTTTTTACCTCAGAGATGTATTGCACTAGGTGCTATTTTGGTTATTTGCCCCCATACTTGCTATATATATGAGAAACTTTGCATATTTGTGTATTAGTGGTTTGGATTCATTTGTATGCACATGAATATATATGTTTTTTACAAAATATGAATATTTTATGTATTTTTTAGTCGACCGGTTTTTTTCCAAGTTTTTTCCGGTTCCAGTCTGGTTCACATTTTAGGCTTCATAGGTTCGATGACCGGTCTGGTTCTAATAACATTGCGTAATAGTATGTCTTCTTCATTCACAAAACCATATTGATTAAGGCACTGGTCTCTAATTTGGTCTTCTAGAAGACATAGCTTCTCTTGTCTTAAGTGTTTGCAGATCATTTAAGGGCTCTCCCCTTGGAGGTTCCGACTCTCCGAAGTAGGTTGGAGGAGTGACTAAGGTGACGGTGGTAACTTGCTCCATACATTTGTTCATCGGACACTAGCCCTTCTATGTCATCTGGTAACATTTTTGATGTCGTTGTCGGGAAACATTTCAAAGATTGAAGTGGTTTATCCAAAGTCATTTACACCCTTGGCAAAATGACACTTGGTAAGAACTCACAGGTGAGTCCATCTTCCTTATATTTTGAAAATATCAATTAAGGACTAATTCTCCAGGTCTTATCCGGCGACTCCATTGGCAATTACTCCTGCCATCATTCAAGTACATTCTTGATTAGTACTTTGGTGAGATTTGTTTTGGTCTAACTTGGCAGGTCTCTCTTGGCGACTCCCACTGAAGAAAATTAAAAAGAAGTACTTTACAAGAGCGAGGCCAAAGAGGTAAGCCTTGTTTTGTCATTTATAATATTTTCGTTAAAGGCTAACCTTGCAGGTTATATAAGGCGACTCCACTGAAGAAAACAACCATCAAGAGATGATATGGCTTCCATTAAAGAAATATGATTCCATAATCCATATGCTCCATTGGATTTCTCGGATGTTCCAGGGTATCCAAATCGGTCACGCAAACACGGGTTATTCGAAGCCACCCCGATATTCCGTCAACATGAAGATACAGCTGCAAAGCAGGGTTGCCAGAGCATGGGAGCGAAATAGGAGTGGGAAGCGAGAGCGCAGGTGCACATTTTTCAAAAAATGGTCGGGAGCAAAGCGTTTCGAGAGCATTTATATATATATATTCAAAAAAACATGTAGAATGCCAAACTAGATGCAAAATTTATGAAACATGTATTTTTGTGCTACTTCCAATATATGAAAAGCCATATAAATTCCATAATTCATGATACAATTACAAAGTTACGAATTGAAATACATTTTACAAATACAAATACAAACCATCTAGATTCTATCAATTACAAACATACAACCTTTAGAACGATATAATAGGGAAGTACATCATTAACTTATGGAAGTACGTCATTAAGTACCAAATAGTTTTGTTTACAAAAATTGGCTATCTGCATGTGCCATGAAGCATAACTTATAAGTACCAGAATGATAATTAAATTAACATACGAAGACTAAAAGGTCTCAAAAGTTCAAAACACTAAACTGAGCTATGATTTAAATCCTATCTAGCAAAATGCAAAAACAATCTATTTCTCCTAGTTCCTCCTTCCACCACCACGATTGCTTCGTGAGGGTACGCGTGGTGGTAGTGAAGATGAAGCTTGTGTATCTGAGTGTGACTGTGAAGGTCCTTCTAATGCAGGTACTGCTGGAGTGCTAGTGAAGGGGCCCCATCCATGGTCCATGGGACCTCGCACTGTGACTGGATGGAGGTGGCATCTCAACACGCTCATCCTCATCCAAAAGAGCATTCTCCAACTCCTCCAAAACCAATGCTCCATCCTCCAAGTTTTCCTCCTCTAGATTGTAGTCCCACATCTTATTTGATTTGTCTATAGTTGGATCCTCACAGTAATGCGACAACAATCGCAAGTTGTAATGCACATAGACCAAGGTCTCTGCTCGTTGTACATTCAACCTGTTTCTTTTGACATTGTGGATGAAACTGTATGTGCTCCAACACCTCTCTGTTGAAGAAGTGTTCACCACCTGTGAAAGCACCCGCATTGCCATAGTTTGTAGCTGTGGTGTACTAGTTCCATACATGTCCCACCACTGAAGAGAAGGAAAATTCCCTCGATCTCTAGTTGCATGGTTGCTCCCAAAGGCACCAGTGCAACTGATGTACTGGCTCAACTGTCGCCGAATGCTATCACACTCCTCAACACCTGGGTACATTTTTTCCAATGCTTGCATATAACCAGCTTGAACCTCTGGATCTTGGTGTGGTTTTCTCTTTGCCTCACCACTTGGTGCTGGGGTTGAAAGCCATGATATATGATAGTATTTTGGTGTAAGCACATATGCTAAGGCATGTAGTGGAATATTTCAGCTTCTCCCACCATTTTTCCACCTCTATACAGATTAAATCATACAAATTCTCATCTCTAGGTTGAACAATGTCCTTAATTTGTCCTAGCATAATGTCCATTTGCTCATGCACCTCCCCAATGACCGATCGATCAGAATCTGCAAACCAAAGCATGTTATAAATTGGCTTGGTGAACTATAAAACATACTTGACCCGTGTCCAGAAATAGCAATCACGAACAGTGTCCATTGCTACATCCATGCCATCTCTATCAATGCTAATGTCATCCCACTCATCACTCATCACCATAGCACCCAAAGCCTATCTTACCCTCAATAGGCGCCTGAAGATGAGGAAATAGCTACCAAATCTAGTCTTTGCTAGCTTAAGTAATTGCAACTTAGAGTAAGTGCCATAAAAGGCATTGACCCTTGATGCCCGGTGATAAATTTAATGAGTTTCTTCCCTCGCTTGTACGAATCATTTATCCATGTGCATTCTTTGTGCTTGATAATATCATGCATTAAAAGGTTCAATGTGTGCACCAAACAACCGGACCAAAAGATGTGAGTATATTCCCGCTCAATGATTTTTCCTGCTCCTTTACAATTCGTTGCATTATCAGTGATTACTTGAATCACATTAGTAGGACCAACCTCATCAATAGTTTTCAGTAAGATGTCTGCTATGTTCTGAGAAGAGGCCATGAGTGATGAGGAGTCTTGCGCTCCAAGAAACACTGCACCACTAGACGAAACACCAAGGATATTTATCAAATGTTGGTTTCTAACATTTGTCCAACCATCAGATACAATGGATACCCCAGTATCTGCCCACCCATCTGTAAACCGTGTAAGAGTTCTTTTGACTTTTGTTTTTTCCTTGTCAAGTAACACAGTTCTAGCTTTTTCATACCCAGGGGCCTCGTATCTAGCAGGGGCTTTGTTAATGCCTTTAACCATGGCATGCCAATAAGGGGAGCGGAGAACATTGAATGGCACACCACAAGCATAAAGAAACCTCACCACTTTTGCATCCACATCCTCACTGCCACTAATATCAAGGAAATCTTCTATGGTTCTCGTACTTCCACTACCAGTTGAGGACCTTTCGCCAGGTGAAAGAGGAGATGAAAATGGGCTCCCAAAGCTAGAAGAAGCATCAAAGTGAACCTTTTGTTTTTTAGCATCCGTTCTTTATGCAGCTACCTTCCTCTAACCTGATGTAGTTTTCTCTCTCTACTTGTGTTATCTTGGGGCAAATTGCAATACCAAGGGACCCTTTGTTATCATCATTGTCTGATACCCCACAAAGATGCCTCCTCACATGGGTGTATGAACCGTTATAAGGTTTTCCAAGATGACAACCATGTGGGCATAAAAACTTAGAGGTTCCACCACCTCCACCCTCCTCAATTTTTGTGGCATACCTCCACAAGGGGGTTAATGAAGGTTTGCCACTATCAGCTTCAATATCACCCCCTTCACCACCCTCCTCTCCTTCATTCATTGGGTCACTATGAGAATGACCACTATCATCTTCTTCATTCACATGCCTATTCCCAACCAACACCATGAGAACCAAAAATGGAAGTAAACACCACAAGAACAACATTTTCTTCAATTTTTAGATGAACAACCTGCAATAGAATGAGGAGGAAGAGGGAATGGGAAAATGTAGGAGAAGATAAAAATACAACAATAAACAAGACATTTTGTGAACAATATTCAACAAAAATACACATTGGGCATACCTATTTTGATCTCCAATGATTTGGAAGTAATGGAACCCTTTGTTGTCTCCTCCAAGCTCTCTCAAATCATCTTCAAGCTCTCCAACTTTGCTCCAACACCAAGAGCTCCTTCCCTCTCCACTCCAACTCAAAGATGAAACAATGAGGAAGAAGAGGGAGAGCTTTTGCCTTATCTCCCCTCCCTAACCCTAAAAATTCGCTAGGCCCCACCCAAGGAGCAAAAAATAAAAAAAAAGAGCTTACCTTTCCATCGGTTTTCGAGGTACGACCTGTTGTCCGCGGAAGCACTCGAGAAGCGATGTGGAAGCGAGGTCGAAGCGTGGAGGACGGAGCTCAGAGCGCTCGGGAGTGAAAACACTTCTCACAGAGGCAGGGAGCACATTTTGCCAAGCCGAAGCGAGCTTCCTTCAACGCTTCGCCCATGCTTTCACTCGGAGCGCGAATTTCCTGTCCAGACCATTGGGGGGGGGGGGTGGATGCTTCAACTACCCTATTGCAAAGGTCAGAGAACATAACATAACATGGGATATTACGAATGAAGATCTCAGGATGATACAATTTGTAAGGTCTCTTGATTTGCGGAATAACAAGAATATGAGTGATTGGTATCATGGATTTCCTCCTCAAGGGATTTCTTCACTCTTACAATTAGTCAAAGCATTTGGGAAAGAGTGGGGACCTAACCTCAACGAAGAAATTATTGAGGCCATGATTTCCCTTCCCACGAAGGAACCAGTCGAAATAACTCCCAGAGAGCATTTCGCTCCTCTCAACTTGCCAAACGGTTTGAAGCAGATACCAGAAGCATTTTTGGCAAGTGGATTATGTGATAAAGATGATGACTCTATATACTTCATCAAAAATTTCATGAAGACGGTGTCGTCTGTTATCGTTCAAAAAGACGAGGAATCATATATGACGGCATTTGCATTGCATCTAGACGATGAGGGACTTGGTTGGTTTCAACAATTGGGAAAGGGTACAATGTCTTCTTTGGCGGAGTTGATACAAATATTTTGCAGTCGTTGGTGCCCAACAAAGCATGAGGAATGGATGCCCTATGTCGAAGTGGCAAAGGAATGGTTTCATAAAGAAAATAATGAAGAAAAGTACAACAAAGATGATTAGATTGTCTTGAACACAGAAAAACATGAGGAAGTCCTTGTTGAAGATGTGTACGATGGTGATTAGGTTTTGAAATATTTACTTGAAGAAACTATTGTTCAAGATCTTGTGGATGACATCATAGGCCTTATGTCCTAAGATGAAGGTCCTTATGAAGACGAATATGATCAAGATCTAGGAAATGAAGACAAAGAAGTCTTGATTGAAGAAATTGAAGAACAAAAGGAAATGGTGAGTGCCCCTTGCCATCATAAGACAGTTTCTTATGATATCTCGGATCTCTTGAAGCACAATGACAAAATTCATGAGGATGACGATTATTGGAGGTTTATGGGTCCAACTTTACGATTCTTCAAGACCTAGTAGTATTGCTTCCAAACCTTTTAGTGACAAATACTTTGAAGAGGAAGTCAACGAAGTTTTCTTGACATTCACAAAAGAACCAAAGGCTAGTATGGGTCAACTTGACCCAAAACTCGACACTGTTTGGGATGAAGAAGCCATCGAAAACATAATCAGTGAAAGCCCTGTTGAACAAGATATGATTCTTCCATTTCCTCGTGATGTTGATAATGAAGATTGGGTCAACCCCTTTTCTCTTACATTTGACAATGAAGTACCTCAGGATGTGGGTCCTTTTGCCACCACAGACAATCATGATATGCAGGTATTCCGATATGAACAAGAGGTTGAAGACTTTAAAAGGCTTATCTTTGATGAGACTCCTATGTGCTTAGATATTTCGTTCATATCTAGTATCAAGGACAGTGAGGCATGTTATACAGGGGATTCTCTTACAATTGCTCAGAGCCCAGATTATCATTCTCAGCTATGTTCCTCAGGCAGTATTCAAGAAGTTGTTCATCCTTTTCTGTCCAGTGTCGGTAATTTTCCAACAACGCATTTCAGTAAAACCAATACAGCTATGTGGACAGGGATGACATTCTTCTCACATTGTCATAATTTCTATTGTTTATCTTTTCGCTTGAAATGTGAAGGCATAGATTATGTGGTTGACAATTTCAAAGTTTTTAAGATTATTGGGGGTACTAACATGGTTATTATAAAGATTAACAACATGCTTGTGTCTCCAAAGAAATGTTTAAGCAAGTGCAGGGACAGGTCGCAGCTGACATATGAAGATTCTCAAGGTCCAACCCTACTAATGGCCTCCCAAGTTCAAAATCAGCCGACCAGTTTCAAGCAATTTTTTTTCTCAATGTAGATGTATGATGGAGATGGTCCATACATAAGTCCAGTAGAAGTGTGGATAAATGAAACTTGTCGAAGCAATCCGTCTCCATGGAAACAATATCAAAGCTTCCATGTCCCCGTAGTCACCCAGCCTTAATCTCCTATCCTAATGGAGACCTTAGTACGTATTTGCTTTGTGATCACTGAGATCTTATCATGGATTCTCTCTAAAGACAAAGGTAAGGGATTCTGGTATGAATTGCTTACTTAAATGCTTACATTGGTGATGTGATTTCACTTAACCCTTCCTGATTCTTATGTTTAGCATAGGTAGGTTTAGGTTCATTTGAGTTGGGCTTAGGTTCATAGGTTTAGATTCATTTGAGAGCCCCGCACCCCCTCGCTCCCGCTCCTGAAGCTCGCTTCCTTCAGAAGCTCGCTCCCAAAACGCTCCCATTTTTGGGAGCACGCTCCCTACCTCTCCTATACTAAAAGCTCCTATACTAGGTTAATCATTTGATGACAATGTTATGGTACCTCCCTTCATTGCCAAGCTCATATAAAAGTAGTTATGGTTGATCATTTGATGATAACGTTATAAGTTATAACTACTAGACGATTGATGTTATATGGTTTAATCCATGTTTTCTATAGCTAATTCAACATCCTACATGTTTTCTACATATAAATCTATCAAAATATATATTATATAAAAAACATTCCCGAAACACTCCCAAAATGGGAGCTTTTGAAAATTTCGGTTTTCGCTCCGCTCCCGCTTCTCGCTCCCAACAGCATAGAGGCATATACTTTACCCATGCATTCCATTTGTTGTTCCTCATGTCTATATAGATTAGTTGCTTGTTCATTCAGTTTATTTTTCCATATCATTCTATTGAGCAAGGCAAGACGAAAGTGTCTGCCTCATGGTGTTGTTGATCTCCTTGGATATTTGATGTGTGTTTAGGTTTACAAGTACCCAGATGATTCATGGATTCTCGAGCACTCTTAGAATGAGCACTCGTCCCGCAGTTGGAGCCAATGTTACATGGTACCAATACCAGCGCACCTGCAGATGTGCCCCAGGGAGAGAGAATCATTTTTCTTGACCAAGAGAGTTGTTATCTAGCTTTTTCTAAGTGTGAGTTATTGCCAAACCCTTTGGTCCTTCTCCGGGGAGTATTATGGCTTAATGGCATTGTTGAATGCCTCATTAAAGGGCTTGAAGCCCTGAGGTTGGTGTCTGGGGTTCATAGGGGTGGGTCACTGGGTCAAATGACCCCCACCTATTTTATTGCTTTGGGTGAAATTTCTCTCAGCACTAAAGCTTTTCTCTTTTCCAAGTCACCACAGCTACCCTCCTAGTCCCTCTGCACCACAGCGCCCTCTCTCCTTGGGCTTCTTCTCATGATGACGTCATCTCGTGTACCAAGCCTTACTGCATGATATGGGGGGCGTTGAGGGATTTTCACTACTATTGGGGTTAGATCGAGCATGACGTTCCCCCTGCCTACTCCAACCTTCAGTTTGGAGTATTTTGCTCATTTTCAGTCATTTTAGTCACTTTTGGGTGAACTCTGGGGCAAATGCCCCAAGCTACCCACAGATTTAATTATTTTATATTATTTTATGTTATAATTTTAAGTTGACATGTTTTAATTTTAAATTGACATTTTAAAGCATGTAGGCTTGGTTATTTTGTAAAAAGTGAGTGTGAGATCATATAAATACAATCTCCTCACTTCATTTTTACAAGAACTTATGGGATAACATTCAGTATGCTACTCTTTTACCCTAAAAGGGCCTTATGAAGTGATGTGCACCTCTTGGAGGGATGATTCTTCTTGTTCTTGGATGAAGTTGGATGCTTTCTTTGTCTTGTTAATGCTTTGTGGATGCTAGAATGGTAGGAATAACTCATGATCAAGTAAGTCTTCTACATTTTTAAGGTTTGTTTGATGAATGATAGGTAAATTTGCATCTTGAATGATTGAATGGTAGCCCTAGGGCTACATTCTCTTTTAATAGGGCTTTGGCCTTTTACCTGCTATTCTATCCTCATTGCATGGTAAAAATGCTCCCAAAATGAGGTTTTTACAAAGTTTGGCTTTGGATCTCCAACTTTGCCCTAGTTTAAGCTCTTGAAACCAACACTAGAGGTTGAATCAAGAAGCCCTAACCTAGTAGCAAAGAGAATTACCTCCAAGAGGAAGGCTTGTCACCTTCCTCTTAAGGCTAGGGTTTGGGGTAACATCCATTAAAACTCTAAGTTATCAACTTTTACTAAATTTTACTTGCATTTTCATGTGTAAATTTGCATTTTCATGGTAAAATTAGGGTTAGAATTAAGTCTGCAATTTTATGACTAAAACCCTAAAAAATCAAAAAAAATAAAATTTTCAAATTTTTGGCTTTCCTAAAATTTCGGCCCTCTCTCCTACAAATTCGTCCTGCCCTTTTAGCCCTAAAAACCATAGGGCAAAATTTTAGAAAGCCCTAAAATCATAAAAAACTACAAAAAATCGTAAAAAAAACCCTAAAAATCAATTTTTTTTTTCAACTTTGGACTCCCTAAAATTTCGGCCCTCCCTCCTACAAATTCGGCCTGCCATTTAAAGCCCTAAAAACCCTAGGGCGAAATTTTAGGAAGCCCTAAAAATATTAAAAAAAATTAAAAAAATTCTAAAACTAAACCCTAAACCTAAAATCAGACCTAGGTTTTCCCCTAAAAACCCTAGCGCCCTCCCCTTCTACCTTCGTTGCCCTCTTTACTCTTCCCTCCTTTCCTTCCTTCTCCATCTTTCTCTCCCTTGTTTGTTTCTTCCCTTCTTCTCCCTTCTCCTTCTTCTTCTTCCCTTCTCTTCTTCTTTTCTTTTCCCTCTCCTCTCCTCTCCTTCCCTCTGCTCCCTATTTTCCAAGGTTGTAATAGCCTCTTTTCAAAGCTTTTCTTTGCTGTCATAATTCTACAATTATTACAGATTGTCCACACGTAACAGTCATCCAAGGTCAGCGTTACACCTACACAAAATCACACGCAAGAGTTAGTTAATGGTTACATCTTTCTTGTTGTTTAAAAGTTGTCCCAATTACGTTAAAAGAGGTCTAAAATTACAGTCTGAAAACTCATTGCATTGAGTTGTCATAAAAGTGGTTAAAGGTCATCATTCGCAGTGATTGTTCTGAAATGCATTTATTACACTTTTGAAGGGCTTACTGTTGTTACATTTGATAAAAGAGGCTCTGAAATTACTACTTTTACAGCCTGAAAATTTGAATTTATTGCACAACATTTGATGATATAAAGTGGTTGGATTTTGAATTCTCATTGTGCACATTATTTCACCTATCTCATGCTAAATTTCTGTTGTTATCAATTGCTATTAGTTGGCTTCCATACAGCTAATTAAATATTGTTGTTAGGGCTGTGGACATACTACTATACTATAATTGTATCAGTCCTTAAAATCCTGACATTGGAAGTATATAACCCCATCACATGCTATTGTTATCATTTGATGATCTATGGTTGATGTTGTTCCTTGTTAAAGGATCTCTTATATGCTTGGAAGGTATTGAATGCCTTATACCATTTATGTTGCATAAACTCATACATTGTTCTTATCATCTACATGCACTAAACGTAATAGTATGTCTTCTTCATTCACAAAACCATATTGATTAAGGCATTGGTCTCTAATTTGGTCTTCTAGAAGACATAGCTTTTCTTGTCTTAAGTGTTTGTAGATCATTTAAGGGCTCTCCCCTTGGAGGTTCCGACTCTCCGAAGTAGTGTTAGGAACCCATGTCAACCCTTCTCTTTACTTTGTTAGTATATTGTTGTTGGACGCATATGCTTTGTAAGTCATCCTGTAGTATTATATGTTGATCCATGGTTTGTATTAGCCCATAGTATTGGACGCATATGCTTTGTAAGTCGTCTCGTAGTATTATATGTTCCATGGTATTGATCCATAGTATTGGCGCCTAGACTTAGTATATAAGTTTGTGTTGAGGCCAATGAAGGCACAGTGAAGTTATTTTTATTGAGCTTGCTCAAAGGAGGTTGCCCCCTTGAAGTGGCCCGCGATCAATAAAAATATTCTGAGATCTGATATATCGTGTATTTCATCAAAATTAATTGTTGCAGGTTCTTCACATCCGGTATCAGAGCACTTTCTTGGGCTCGTTAAGTGCAATTTCTGCCAAAAAACAAATTTTTGCATTTGTATTTGTTCCTATCAATTGCAGGTTCAGATCAGGGAATAAACCCTATACGCTTAACTATGGGAAGTAATTGAGCATAAGCCCTACAACTCATTGTGAGGAGTACCACAAGAACCCCGAAATAGATGGCCCATTGAGAGGACCTGCCAGCGAAAAGGGCAACGACCCCTACCTGATTGACTAGTTCTCACCTGTGAGGTAAACCAAGAGCTGTCGTTTGTGGCAACGCGGTTATCAGTTTTACCTGAGCCGTGGAGTGAGGGGTACTGCCCCAATACGCAAGTCGTCAGACAGCATTGGTGGTCGAGTGAATTCCTGAACCGTTAGGAAGCCGAACATACCTAGGGTCCATATCTATTGCCAGTTGATAAATCGCATATTACATCTGTCCAGAGCTGTTGCAGATCAATTCCGAGCCGTTTCAGATCCCGTCTTTTTAGATCCATTCTGAGTTGTTTCAGATCCAATCGCTTTAGATCCATTCCGAAAGCCGTTTCAAATCCATTCTGAAAAGAAAAGAAAAGAAAAAATAAATATATATATATATGTTTTTTCGCCATATCTTCCTTGTTTTAACTCTGTTTCCCTTGAAACTTCACTGACACATCTGCAATCCCATTCTGCATATTTCATTCTCGAGAACCTTATCCCAAATTCCACTTCCTGAAGCCCAAAATCCAACATTTGTCTATTTTTAGGGTTTGCCATAACTTCTTCGATTTTCACTCAATCGCCTTCAAATTTTGCCTCAGTGTTCATTTCCTATTTCTGCTTCTTTGTCCCTCTCTAACAAATTTTCTCATTCTTTCACCACGCTTCTGAAATCCCCATTTTCTGCTTCCATGTCCATCAAAAAGTGTCCAAAACCTAGTCAAACCCCAATTACCCATCAGAGTTTTTCCCAAATCCAAATTTTCCTTTAGTAAAAAAGCTTTTGTTTTTCTACCCATTCACAAAAACAAAAACAAAAAACTCATGGTTATGGTTGTCACCGCACAAGAGCACAAATCATGGATGAAGAACTTGTAGCCCTCAAAACCAAACTCCAAGATCTGGATGAAAAATTTCTCAGCCTCCATCTTCAGCATTCAGCCATGAACAATAAACGACAACCAGAATCTTTTGCAACCACTGGGTTATCTTCTTCCAGCAATTTTCGTGGGTCGAAGCTTGATTTTCCTTGCTTCAATGGTACTGATCCGATTGGATGGATATACCGGGCCCAACAATACTTCAGTCTGCATAATACTTTTGATGTCCACAAAGTTCCACTTGCATCCTTTCATTTGGAACAGGAAGCCCGTCAATGGTACCGTTGATGCATCAAAGCTCATGACTAGCCAAACTGGACAGATTTTTGCCAACTCCTTTTGCAACAATTTGGTCCCAGTGCTTTTGACGACTTCACAAGTGCACTCACTAATATTCACCAAATTGGCATTGTGAGAGAGTATCAGACAGAATTTGAGAAACTGGCCAATCACACAGAAGGATTGTCTGATGAATTCTACAGGAGTTGTTTTATCAGTGGTCTCAAGGATGAAATCCGCTCAGAGGTTAAAATGTTCTGTCCCAACACAATGATGGAAGTCCTAGGGTTGACTAAGTTGGCGGAGGACAAGATCACAGCCCAACAGCGCTCCAAATCCACTTTTGTTCCCTTAAGAAATATGGTTTCCCAACGACCTCCCATCACGCCAGCTCATCGACCAACTCCTATCAAGCATTTATCTGAAACAGAGATGCGGGTACGTAGAGAAAAAGGGCTTTGTTATAATTGTGATGAGAAATTCACTCGGGGACATAGGTGTGTTGAGCAATAGCTCTATCTCTTGGATGTGGATTCTCTGCCTGCCTCTAAACTTGGTGAAGGAGCTCCAAATACCATATATGATCAGGTCGACATTCAGCAACCACCTATTGACCCTCCATCTCTGGACGACCACCCAGAGATATCTCTCCATGCTTTAGCCGGAGTCACCACCCCACAAACAATGCGGGTCAGGCGTTACTTCAAGAAGCTCCCTCTTACAATACTCATTGATTCTGGTAGCACTCATAACTTCATTAATCCTCGGATCGCCAAACAGGCTGATTGTTTTGTCCATCCTTGCTCCAACTTTGAATTCATGATTGCCAATGGGGGCACCTTACCTTGCAAGGGGAAGTGTCGCAATGTGCGTATCTCTATGGAAGATTATAACCTGCGCTCTGACATGTTTGCCTTGTCCTAAGGCGGATGTGATGTGGTTTTGGGCGCTCAATGGTTATGCACACTTGGCCCCATCTTATGGGATTTTGCTGAACTTTTGATGCAACTTTCAATCAATGGGAAAAAACACACATTAACGGGCTTACAACCAGGGTTTCTCTACATCATCAGTTCACATCGCCTGGAAAATATCCTTAAGAAGAATTCTCATGGTGTCATCGCTCAACTCCATTCCATTCAGATGCACCCATCATCGATCTCCACTACTCCCTTGGATCTACAACACATTTTGGATAGATATGCAGCTGTCTTTGTTGAACCAATGGGATTGCCGCCTTCCAGTGACCCTTCCAGTAAGAATTTAGCCGCCTCTACATCTAAGAAGGAAATTATGGCTATTTTGCATGCAATACAGAAGTGGAAACCATACCTATTAGGGAATTATTTATGCATCAAGACTGATCACCAGAGTCCGAAAATTTTCCTGGAACGTGTCTCCTCCCCAGCACAACTGAAATGGGTTCACAAACTCATGGGTTATGCCTATGAGATCACTTACAAGAAGGGTAAGGACAATTTGGTGGCAGATGCTCTTTATCGCAAATTTGATGACCAAGTTTCTCTTTCAGCTATTTCTATGCCTATTTGGTTGCAATCTATTCAACAGGGCTATGTCTTCTATGAACTCCATGCTTCTCCATTGGCAAGGCACTCTGGGTTCCTCAAAACGTATGAGCGGGCATAGTGTAACTTCTTTTGGCAAGGAATGAAAAAAACAATTCAACAGATGGTGGTTGTATGTGATACTTGCCAGGTCAACAAGGGTGATACAACACTCCTGGGATTGCTCGAACCCTTGCCCATCCCTACACATATTTGGACAAATATTTCTATGGATTTCCTTGAAGGGCTCCAGTGGTACAATACTACATCTAAAATGACTCCTTATGAAGCAATCTATGGTCAGGCGCCGCCAGTTCTTCTTCCCTACACCATCAGCAGTTCACCAGTTCAGGCAACTGACTCGATTCTTCGAAACCGCGATCAGATTCTTCGCATTTTGCAGGACAATCTTCACATGGCAAGAATTCGACTGCAACGACAAACCAATCAGCACCGTTCTGAGCGCACTTTTCAAGCAGGTGATATGGTTTTTCTTAAGCAATCCTCCCTGAAACTCAAAGGGCGTCATAATCTCGCTCCAAATTTCTATGGGCCCTATAAGGTTCTTCAGAATATTGGGTTCGTTGCTTATAAATTGGAACTTCCAATACTTCATGTCTCTTATCTGACGAAAGTTCTTGGCACCAACATCAGAGGACAAACTATTTTACCAGAACTGGATAATGAAGGATCCATCCTTTTGGAGCCGGAGGCCGTCCTCAATATGCGCTCTCACTCTATCACAGAGGTCTTAATTCAATGGCACAGAATGCAACCTGAGGATGCTACATGGGAACCACTCCTTCAGATTCCGCAACAATTTCCACATCTAAAGCTTTGAGGACAAAGCTTTTTCTAGGGGGGGGGGATGTTAGGAACCCATGTCAACCCTTCTCTTTACTTTGTTAGTATATTGTTGTTGGACGCATATGCTTTGTAAGTCGTCCCGTAGTATTATATGTTGATCCATAGTTTGTATTAACCCATAGTATTGATCCATAGTATTGGACGCATATGCTTTGTAAGTCGTCCCGTAGTATTATATGTTCCATTGTATTGATCCATAGTATTGGTGCCTAGACTTAGTATATAAGTTTGTGTTGAGGCCAATGAAGGCACGGTGAAGTTATCTGTATTGAGCTTGCTCAAAGGAGGTTTCCCCCTCAAAGTTGCCTGCGATCAATAAAAATATTCTGTGATCTGATATATCGTATATTTCATCAATTAATTGTTGCAGGTTCTTCACAAGTAGCTTGGAGGAGTGACTAAGGTGACAGTGGTCACTTGCTCCGTACATTTGCTCATCGGACACTAGCCATGCTAGCTCATCCGGTAACAGTTGCCAATGGAACTATAGGCTTGCTTTCTTCTTTCCTTGGAAACTAGATTTTATCAACCTTTTTGAGATGTTGCAAAATGTATTTTGCAATCAATTGTTGTATTTGGTCTTTTGGAGTAACTATTTATATTTGAAGCATGTCTTCTTCATTTATATGTTGTTGGGTGCATGACAATGAAACTAAAGATATTTTTGAGGGTGCTTCATTTTCAATCATTGATGTTTCTCTTTTAAATTTATTGAGTTGATTTTTTCTACCTTGATCTCTTTCATGAGCTTGTTGTTGATGTAGCTATGTGAGGTATCCTCACTAGCCCAACCGACCTACAAAAGAAACAAACAATTTAATGTATTTTTATTATTCCAAAATGACAAGTCGGCCCAGTTGGGAAATTACCCAAAAAGTAATGTATAAATAAAGGAGTTGACCTCCTCATTTCACACTCAACTCAAACAAGTTCGCTCAAGCAAGGAAGTTCAACTTTTTGGGTAGAATAAGACATTTGGAGCTATTTTCTTTGGCACCTATTATGATTGTACTTTTATCTTTATTGTACTGAATCTTTGAGTAAGAAAGGGTTGTTGGGTTTTTCTCGAGTTTGGGTTTTCCCAGGATAAACTATTGTGTCTATTGTTTATGTGCACAGTTGTTCTTTCGGTTATCCTATATTGGTTATAAGTTGAAAGAGATGAAAATTAAATTGCTATAATTAAAAATTTAAGATGGTTTCAGAGCAGTATTGAAGGAGACTATTGTCGGAACTAGGGTTTGTTGTTTCTTCAGTTTTCAACCACTAATTTGGTTCGCCCTTAGCATTATTGAGCTCACCCTAGGAAGGCGAACTTTTCTGTGGAAGTAGTTTTTCATTCTGAAGATTTTCAATTTTTGACCTAATTACTGCAGGAGATCAAGAATTAGGGTTTGTTGTTTCTCATTGTTTTGACCATAGATCAAGAAGAAAAGGAGACTAATTCAACTCGCCCTAGGAGGGCGAATTCATCTATGGAAGTGGTTTTCCAAGAATCCAAAGTTCATTTTAGAACCTAGCTTCTACTAGGGTTTCTGATCCAAGCTGCAATTCTACTTTTCAGTCAAAATGTCAAGCATCAAGGTTGAAGATAGGCTTGATGGAGCTTCAAATTTCCATTCATGGAAGTCTAGAGTGTGCATTGCTATAGAAGAAAATGATCTACTAAATTTTGTTATGAATGGAGTGTCAGAACCTGGAGAAGAAGCAAAGAAGACTCGGTGGAAGAAGAATGATGCCAAGACAAGAAGGATCCTAAGAGATTTAGCCAAGGACCATTTGATTCCTCAAATTTCTCAGAAGAAGACGGCGAAGGCAATGTTTGACACCTTGATGAAGTTGTTTCAGAACACATATATTAATAGGGCTCTTGCCCCAAGGCAACAACTCTCGAACATCAAGATGTCTAGATCCAATACTATTGCATCATATTTCATGAAGATCACAGAGATCAAGGATCAATTGGGCAATATTGGTGAGATTATTGCAGATAGGGAATTAGTCATGATGACACTGAATGGCCTCCCTCAATCATGGGAACCATTCATTCAAAGCCTGACGAGAAGATCTAAGCTACCAAAGTTTGAAAGATTGTGGGCAGACTATACACAAGAAGAAACCAGACTTGTGGCCAAAGGAAAAGGTCATGCCCCTCATGAAGAAGATCAAGCTCTTATTACGCATACCAAGAAAAGAGGAAAGAAGACCTTTGGAAGAAAAGACAAAGGCAGAAGATCAAGTCCAATCCTGATCAAAGGAAGAAGAAAGACCTTTCAAAGATTCAATGCTTCAATTGCAGAAAGTTCGGGCACTACAAGAATCAATGTACATCAAAGAAGAGGAATGAACATGCCTCTACAGCTGATGTAGATGAAGAGACTCAACCAAAGAAATCAAAGAATGCAGAAGAATTCTTCTTCATCTCAGCCCTCTCAAGTACGGTTCCTACTAGTAATGATACTTGGTTGTTAGATAGTGGTGCTTCTAAACACATGACAGGTTATAAGGAGTTTCTCTCAAATTTAGATGAGAGAGAATCATACCTAAGAGTTGTTCTTGGAGACAATGCCAGATATACTGTGAAAGGAAATCAGGCCACTTACTTCCAGTTAGATTATGGTGATTCTCTGCATTTGGGAGAAGTACTCTATGTGCCAAGAATGAAAAGAAATCTTGTCTCTATCTCCACACTAGAAGACAAGGGTTATAAAGTTGCTTTCTCGGACGGGAAGATTCTTGCATGGCACAAGAATTCCACTATTGATTCAGCAAGAATAATTGGTGATCGTGAAGAAATCTTATACATATTGACGATACAACCAGTACAGGCTCTAGTTCATGACTCTTATCAATGTAAGTGAGCTATGGCATAGAAGACTTGCTCACCTACACTATAGAGCTCTTCCTCCTCTAAGGAAGATGGTTACAGGACTTCCCGAACTCCAAGTTGAACACGATGGCATTTGTAGAGGATGTGCACTTGGCAAGAATGGCAAGGGATCTTTTCCTAACAGTGACACCAAGTCCAAGGGAATATTAGAGTTGGTACACTCAAACTTATGTGGACCTATGTCAGTTGCATCCTTGGGAGTATTTTGGTATTATGTGACCTTCATAGATGACTACTCCCGAAAGACATGGATTTACTTCTTGAAGTCCAAAGAATCTGAACAAGTTCAAGGAATTCAAGGCCCAGCTTCAAAACCTATCCGAGAAAAGGATAAAGGTTCTAAGTTTCGATAATGGAGGAGAGTACACCTCCTCAGACTTTAGTGATTTATGTAAGGAAGCAGGAATCAAGAGGGAGTATACCATCTCTTACAACCCTCAACAAAATGGGGTTGCAGAAAGAAAGAATAGGTCTATAGTTGAGGCAATCAAGGCCATGATTCATGATCAAAATCTACCGATGTTTCTATGGGCAGAAGCCTCAAGCACTGCAGTATATGTTCAGAACAGAAGTCCACGCAAGATATTGAAGAATATGACTCCAGAAAAGGCCTTCACAGGTGTGAAGCCAGAAGTCGGTCATTTGCGAATCTTTGGATGTCCAGTCTACATTCATGTACCTAAAGAAAAGAGAACAAAACTAGAAGCTTTAGGAAAGAAGGGTACATTTGTTGGGTACAGTGACTCATCAAAGGCATATCAGATCTACATCCCAAGACAGAGACAGATTGAAGTCAACAGGGATGTTTCCTTCGAAGAGTAGATTGCCTTCAGAAAGGCTAGAAGATCATCCATGGATAGTGAGGAGCAAGAAGCTCCAAATGAGATGGAGTCATTACCCCCTCCCTCTTCAGTAGTTTAGAGGGAGCCAACAAATTGAGTAAATTCTGTAGATACGATGGATCTCGTTGATCCAATAAAGCCCACAGACGTTCCTAGAGATTTTGCTATTGGCCGAAAAATCCATGTCTGGGCTCGACAGATTCTAGAGGATGCAAAGAAGCATGTTACTCCCCCAGGTACATTCAAGGAGAGCAAGAAACCTCGAAGATATTCAGAATATGTAGCACTGATGTCCCACATCATTGGTTTTGAGCCTTCCAGCTATGAGGAAGCTGCCAGCCAGGAGGTTTGGAAAGATGCCATGATGGAAGAATATCAATCCATCATGAAGAATGATGTGTGGGAAGTTGTGCCGAGACCTGAAGGGAAGTCAGTGGTGACTTCCAAGTGGATCTACAAGATTAAGCATGCAGCAGACCAGAGCATTAAGAAGCACAAAGTGAGATTTGTGGCTAAAGGATTCTCTCGGAAAGAGGGAGTCGATTGTGACGAGACATTTGCTCCAGTTGCATGATACACGAGCATCAGACCGATCATAGCTCTAGCTTCAACTATGGGATGGAAGTTACATCAGATGAATGTTAAAACTGCCTTCCTCAACGGAGTAATTGAGGAAGAAGTCTACATTGAGCAGCCAGAGGGTTTCAACTTTCAAGATTCATGGGAAGGAATCCCATGTGTGCAAACTGAAGAAGGCCATGTATGGACTCAAGCAAGCACCACGAGCATGGTATGTCAGGATTGATGGATACTTAGTGAGTTTGGGATTCACCAAGAGTGAGGCAGATTCCAACCTTTACTACAAGGTTGAGGATGGTAGACCACTGATACTAGTACTGTACGTTGATGATTTGTTTCTCACAAGAGACGAGAAACTTACCGAGTGGTGGAAGAAAATGCTAGCCTTTGAGTTTGAGATGAAAGACCTTGGTCTGATGCATTACTTCTTACGTTTGGATGTGTGGCAAACACAGTATGAAATTTTCCTGAGCCAAGAAAAGTATACCATTGATATCTTGAGAAGATTTGGTATGTTGGACTGCAAGTCCATGAACACACCCATGGAGACAAACCTGAAGAAGATGAGTGACTCAGCTTCCGAGTCAGACCTGACAGATCCCACCATGTACAGGCAGTTGATCGGTTCATTGATGTATCTAGTTAACACTAGACCAGATATATGTTTTGCAGTGAGTGCTCTCAGTCAGTTTATGTGTGAACCGAGGCAGGTAGATTGGGTTGCTACAAAGCATGTGCTGAGATACTTACGTGGCACTATGGAATATGGACTCAAATATGCTTCTAGGAGTGATGAAATTGCATAGATACTCGGATTCTGATTGGGCAGGAAGTGTTGTGGACAGGAAGAGCACCTATGGGTGTTGCTTCAGTTTGGGTTCTGCAGTGATTTGCTGGTGTAGCAGGACGCAGCCCTTGGTAGCATTGAGCACAGCAAAGGCAGAGTATATTGTAGCAAGAGTTGCAGCATGAGAAGCAATTTGGCTTTGGAAGCTCTTTGCAGGATTTTCCATACAAACACTTGAGCCTACCGTGATTCACTGTGATAATCAAAGTTGTGTGAAGCTTTCAGTGAATCTTGTATCTCATGACAGATCGAAGCATGTGGAGATCAAATACCACTATATCAGAGACATGGTAGAGAAAAGAGCAGTTAGCTCCAGTATATTCCGACTAATGATCAAATTGTCGACATTCTCACCAAGCCTCTTTCCAGAGTGAAGTTTGCATACTTCCGTGAAAGACTTGGAGTATTGGAGAATGCTCCCTCAATGAGAGGTTGTGCTCTTAGTCCAGATAGGACAGGCGGTCCATGTAGAACGAGAAGAGCTCAGTCCAGGTAGGACAAGCGGTCCTGTGTAGACCGAGGAAAGCTCAATCCAAGTAAGACAGGAGGTCCTGTGTAGACCGAAAAGAGCTTAGTCTAGATAGGACAGGCGGTCCTGTATAAACCGAGAAGAGCATAGTCCAGTGAGGACAGGAGGTCCTGTGAAGACCGAGATGAGCTTAGTCCAGTGAGGACTACTATTCCTATGAGGAACATTCTCCTGTGTGGAGAGGACTCTTGTATAGAGTATACTTGGATCCCTGTGTGGGATGTTGTCCTATATGGACGGCATTGACCCTTTCTTATAATGAAGAGATGTATGAGTCCAGCCGTGACGACCAGATGATGCTTAGATGTGTTCCAACGTGATGATACCTCTCTAGCTAAGAGGGAGTGTTGTTGATGTAGCTACGTGAGATGTCCTCACTAGCCCAGCCGACCTACAAAAGAAACAAACAATTAAATGTATTTTTATTATTCCAAAATGACAGGTTGGCCCACTAAAGCAATTAAGTCGGCCTAGTTGGGAAATTACCCAAAAGTAATGTATAAATAGAGGAGTTGACCTCCTCATTTCACACTCAACTCAAGCAAGTTCGCTCAAGCAAGGAAGTTCGACTTTTTGGGTAGCAGAAGACATTTGGAGTTGTTTTCTTTGGCATCTATTCTTATTGTAATTTTATCTTTATTGTACTGAATATCTGAGTAAGAAAGGGTTGTTGAGTTTTTCCCAAGTTTGGGTTTTCCCAGGATAAACTATTATCTCTATTGTTTTTGTGCATAGTTGTTCTTTCAGTGATCCAATATTGGTTATAAGTTCAAAGAAATGAAAATTATATTGCTATAATTAAAAATCTAACAGAACTATGGTCAATAAGTTTAGACTTTTGGCCGAATCTTCATAAGAGTTTTTGGGTCTATCGTTGACTCATCTTGTTTTCTAGTTAGTCGATCAACTCCTTCTCCATGCTCATTAGTCATTATTGATGCTTTTCTCTTGTTAGGATCTGAATTGTACCCACTAGTAATTTCATTTGGTGGGTTCGATATTCCTACTTCATTTTTGTCCACTATTTTTTAATAGTGCAGTTATTTGTCTTCACATAGATGTCTTGGAATCCATCTCCTATCACATCCGCAACAAATATTTCCCTTCTTTATAGTTTTAAAAACCAGTCAACTCGAAAACGGAACCGGTCGAGTTGACTGATTTAATCCTCAACAACCTTGAACTGGGACAAAACTCAGCCTGGAGGTCAATTTGGTATCAAACTGTCCGAGTCAAACCTTGACTCGACCAGTTCGGTACCAAACCAACCTCAAACCGACTGGTTCCACATTAACTTGGTCGAGTTAATCCAAATTTGGCCAAGGTGCACGCATCGTGCCTAGAATCTAGATAGGATTTTTCTTTTAAATTTGACTATTTTTGTACAAGGGACATTGAAATCAGTAACATTGAATGGTAATGTTAATTGTTTTAGGATGTTTGAGAGTGGTTCCAACCTCATTACACTTCATATGCAAAAAGTAGAATTTTAGATCTCATTCAGAATTCAACAGAATTAATAGTTTTCAAGATTACAAGATTGCAACATTCCACTGGATTCTATCACGTATGAGGATAAGGGATTGGAATTTAATCAAACACATCAAACTCTCTATGTACCTTGATAATGGTGGTGTTGATGTATGATAGTTGAAATTGATTGAACTCCTCTGTCACGACTCATGACCTTAATAAAAATGTACCCTCCAGTCAAGCAAAATCACTTGTTAAGCATGGGAATCTTTTTCTACCTTATTTTAATGCTTGGATTAGGAAGTTTCATCAAAATTGTAGGGTGTTGACTAATATCCTTGGAGGATAAACTTCGACATTCGAGGTAGAGGCAAGGGCTAGAGCCTAGAGAAGGGGGGAATAGGGTGTTATTGATGAATAGAATCCCAATATAGGCAATTATTTTGATAATTATGTATTTTCAATTTTGATTCAGATATGTATCACACTTGGTGTCATTTTGATATATTCACCCTTTTATGGTATATACTTATACATGAGTAGGCTTTGCATATTTTGTTTCGAATGGTTTGGAATCATAACTTGGAATCTTTAATATATTTTCTCATTAAAATTGTAAAATTTTATGTATTTTTTAATAGTCCGTGTCATAGAAATCAAACCGCTTTGGATCATTGTGTTAATGCCAATACCATATCTGATCATTTTTCTCAATAATTTATACTCAAAGTTATAAATAGAGATTCATTGCTATTATAACCAATAGTGCAGCAGAATAAAAACAGGAAATCATTCACACATTTGACACAGCTATTTACCTTGGAAAACCCCAAAGGAGAAAAACCACCATTCAATGTTCTTCTTCTTTTATTAGCTCATAGAGAAAATAAAAAATTTACAAACATGGAACCTGTAACTCAGTCGCACTGAGTCTCTCACTCTTCTCTTCATAAAACCCCTCTCTGAAATGATCTAATGATCTTGTGTCTTTCTCCTCTCCTTAGGCTTTCTTTTATAGCATCTCAATGACCAAAACCCTAACCCTCAATCTCCAAAGTGATGGATGGTTGGCAAGATTACATCTTGAGCCTCACTAAAGATCAACGACTGTGACTTAATCTTTAAGTTATTTTTAGTCATTAGCCAACATTAAGTAAATAATGTGTTTTTCCCAAGTTAAACTTAGGAGAGAGATTATAAAAGTCACTTACTCAATAATTAAGCAAGTACCTAGAGAGTGAATGGACAACTTCTGCATGCTTGACACCTAGTCTATGCAGAAGCTCTTTTCCGAGCTATAATCATCACCACATCCCTGGTTCTGGTCCGAGTTGACCCTCGACAGGTTCAACTTTCAGTGTCGAGTTTTAAAACATTGATTAATTCTAGCCATTGTCTTTGGGAATCTTCAAATAACTTCTCCAATCTATCTCCACTTATCATTAATGTGCCAATTTTTCTTCCCTAGCTCTTTTTGCGACTCCACAATCCTATCCATAATTTCCATGGCGTTATTAGCTTCATCTTCATAACAATGACCATCTCTATGCACTTCGTCATAATTACCCATTTTGGTAATGGGTTCTTGCAGGGCCCACTTTAATTTTATTTTTCAATATTGTGTATAAAGTTTTATGAAATATTTTTTTAAAGGGTAATTGTTTGAGTTAACTTATAATGTATGTCAACTTGATTAAAAAAGTTACAAATAATTTTTAGGGGTGTGTGACCGTACAAATAAGGACAACATGTGCTCTAAAAGGCGACTTCTACTGCAGGAAAGGACAACGTACTATGTACGGGTTTGATAGGTTGTTTGGTGTTTGGGGTCAGATCGTATGCTACATGCAACAGCAATATAGAAAGCAAATTGAAAAACAGATAAGTGTGACAGCATATAAAAACATGTAAGTGTGCGGCTCGTGAACAATTGGTAGCGGAAAACCACATGGGAGTTAAAGGTATAGCAACATACGGCTTGTAGACAAATTGTATAGAATTGCATATTAGAATGTATGGAGCATATTACATTGGCAACAATGGCAGCTGTGTAAGGACAATTGTAAGGGAAAACTGAGCATTTACGGAACAGCTTGAGGGTTATGCAGAATTAACCGAAACTTGAGCAAATCAATGCCTCTAATACCAAATGTAGTAAACAATTCCTATTTATTACAATTGACAAAAGATTTTTGCAAATATATATAAAAATATATTGAATAACGTTTGATTGATAAGAATTGATAAGATAATGATTGGAATGACACTCGCAACAATATACTTATATGCATTGACTAGTCATGAGGTGAAAGGGTATGTGCTTTCTGAACTTTCATTAGCCTAATTGTATTATTATTATTATTATAATATAAAGGAAATGTAGAACATGTCAAGTGTGCAAGACAGAGGTGGAGATAGAGCAACACTTCCTACTTCACTGTGAAGCATACAACCACATCAAAAAGTGGTCAGCAATAGAAAACAACATTTGGGATGCACAGTTTTAGGATTCACGAGTAGAGAACATGGCGAAAAGTATACAGGGATGATGCACCTTAGAAACAAGATGTTACATGTGAACCCAACTGAAATAAGTGACCCTCTCCAGTAGGCAAGCCTAAATAATTGCCACAACACATCCACTGATACCCATATATGGGATATCATCTCTCTTCCTCTTCTCTTTCTTTTCACATTCCATTCTTCCTGCTTGCATACGTTAAAATTCCAAACCCTAGGTGATTGTTGTATGTATGTTCTCAACTAAACAAAAGTGTTATTTAATTACATAAATCAAATTCTTCACATAGCAACAATCACACATATAGCTGGATAGTAAATAGTGAAAGCATAAACACAATGAACAGGTAAATACTCCTTCAAATCACCTTTTCATTAACAAATCAAAGCTTACAAAGAAACCTCCACAAACTGTCAAAATAATAATTGAATGATACACCCAAAAACAGATGGACACACCTACCAAGATGATTTTCCTGCTAAAAATCTGCCTACTGCCTATTTTGGGTTGTTGCACGGCCCTATCCATATGACTGTACGGATCTGTTCGTATGAATCTGTACAACTAAAAGGATTCACCTATACATGACCTGCCTACGAAATTCTAGCTGTTTTCCGACGTATGCTCCTCTTGTATGCTTTAAATTTGCTCGACCAATGAACTAAATCACCTCCCGACAAAACTTGTCTTTGAGTGTAAGCGTGTAATAAACACTTTATCTTGACCTACCTTTATACTTGAGCTGAAACCCTAATCTCTCAGTGAGATGTATGCTTGATATTAGTTAAAATCACTAACGTATAAAAACTCACTTTATTAGACTCAACAACTTAAGATAAGACTTCCAGTTTATTACTAAAGTGAATTACAAAATAGATTTAACTCAAACTACTTCAAGCACGTTCACACTAAACATGTGTAGAAGTTCCTGTCTGGGTTACAATCTTTAACACTCCATATTAGCAAAGAAGGAATTCTACACCAAGCCAAGTTTGTCCATGAATGCTTCAACCTTCGCTTTTGATAAGGACTTGGCCAAAATATTAGTAACCTGCTAATCTATGGGTACACATTGGAGCTTCACCGCTCCCTTGTGAATCATGTCTCGAATGAAGTGATATTTGATCTCAATGTGCTTGGACCTGTCCTGAAATCAGATTCTCAGGGAGTTTGATACAACTTTGATTATCACAATAAATAACAGAGGGATCCAACTCTTGATCAAATAATTCTGTAAGCAACTTGCAAAGCCCAATGGCATCACAACTAGCAGTATTGGTTGCCATATACTCTGCCTCTACTGAGCTAAGTACCATAGAAGTTTGCTTTCAACTGAACCAAGATACCATCGTTGATCCCAAGCTAAAGCAGCACCTTAAGGTCCTCTTCCTACCTAATGCATTGACTTCCCCATTTGAGTCGATATACCATTGTAGCTTCACCCCACCATCACCAAGATATCTCAGTGCATACTCCATTGTGCCCCTCAAGTATCTGAGCACATGTTATGCTACTACCCAATGCTCCTGCCTCAGCTCCACCATGAATTGACTCAAGGTGTTCACTGCAAAACATATATGACCAAATACATCAAGGAACCTATCAACTGCATGTACAATATGGGATCCACTATATCTGAATCTACAATTGTTACCTTCTTCAGATTAGTGATCGTGGCCATAGGTTTGCAATCCTCCATCCAAAATCTCTTCAAGATCTTGAATGCATGCTTACCATGCCAAAGGAAAATCTCCCCTGGTCTCTGCCAAACCTCCAACTCCAAGAAGTAATGCACCATGCGAATGTCCTTCATCACAAACTCGGCTGCCATATTTGCCTTGCACCTTGCAATGAACTCCTCTGAACCTATAAGAAACAAGTACTCTACATAAAACACTAAAATAAACTGATTTACCTCAACAGATATGAAATATAAGTTGGAATCTACTTCACTTTTGGTGAAGCCAATAGTTTGCAGGTATACATTGATCTTGGGATACCATGATCTCGGTGCCTGCTTGAGTCCATACAAGGCCTTTTTCAACCTACAAACATAGGACTCCTTTCCACTGATCACAAAGCCCTGAATTAGCTCTATGTACACTTTTTCCTCAATCATCCCATCGAGGAAGGTTGTCTTTACATCCATCTGATGTATCCTCCAACCCATAACAGAAACTAAAGAAATCATTGCTCCAATGGAAGTGTACCCAACAACTGGAGCAAAATTCTCCCCATAGTCCACTCCCTCTTTCTGATAAAACCCTCTTGCCACAAACCACACTTTGTACTTCTCTATGTTGCCATCTACCGCATGTTTGATCTTGTAGAGCCACCTGGAAGTCATTACCAATTTCCCCTCCAATCTAGGCACAATGTCACATACATCATTCTTCATGATAGCAGTGTACTCCTCCACCATGGCATCCCTCCAAACCTGCTAATCTATTGCCTCATTAAAATTATAAGGCTCGAAATCTATGATATTGCTCAACAACTCCATGTAGTTTGGAAATTTCTTCAAAGGCTTGCTCTCCTTGAGTGTGATCCTAGGAGCCTCAACTTGTTGTTGAACATCCCTAAATGTCTGAGTGAACCATCAAGGTCTCTCGACAAAACTAGTAGGAGCTAGTGGTTCGTCCTCTGCACTTGAAGGCTGCTGCCCAGAACTAGAAGTCACTGGTGACCCTGGATCAACCTTCGAAGCTTCTTGTTCCTTATCCTCTGTCACTAGAATAGGATCATAAGATTTCCTGGATGCAAAGTCTTCCTCAAACTTTACATCCCCACTTACAACTATCTTTCTCTACTCCAAATTATAGATCTTGTAGGCCTTTGAAGTCTCACTATAACCAACAAACAAACCCTTCCTACTAGAGGGCTCCAGCTTGGTCCTATTTCTACTAGTATATGGATATAAAATGGACAACCACTGGCCTCACACTAGTGAATGCCTCCTCCGGTGTCTTATCCTCCAAAACACTGTGATGACACATGTTCTAGATGTGGATTGTTGTGTTGCATGCTTCTGCCCATAGAAACATTGAAAAAGCTTGGTCAAGTATCATGGCCATTGCAGCCCCTATTGCGCTTCATCAGTTTCCAGCGTACCAACATGTCGCTTGGCAAAGAGGGGTCGAAAATTTTTGTAAAGGCCAACCGTGGGGTTTGTTACACATTTGTATGGTTGGCCATGTCGAGACTCCTTCGTTTTTCCCTCATAAGTACTATGGCTTAGTGGCATTAATTACTGCCCCTTTGTAGGGCTCATAGCCCTGGGATTGATGTCTGGGGCTTCTAAGGGTGGGCCACTGGGTCACATGACCACCTAGTTATTTTGTCTTGCAAGTGCTTGTACTTTGTAAAGGGTTGTTGTCCTCTTCTTAGCATACCTCATGTACCCCACTTGGACCTCTTTTCTCAGCGCTTCACTCCTCTTTGGCCAAGTCGCACCTATGACATCATCATCTCTTTCAAGCATCCAAGCCTCTTGTGAGGGGGACATTGAGGGATTTCAGCATTATGGGGTTGGTTGTGGCATGACGTCCCCCTCTATCTCACTCTTCCAGCATAGTGGCGCCTTTATCCTGCACATTTTAGCTTTTATCATCATATGCTTATGTTGGGGCAAAATACCCCAATTTAGTCTTATTTAGACTATTTTAGTATTATTTTATTCTAATTTCAAATTGACAAATTAAAACTTGTAGCCTTGGATAAATTTAAAGGTAAGGGTTGAAGGATATAAATACCTCACCCTACCTCACTTGTAACTCATAAGATAAGGATTATATTATGAAGTTATTCCTCTTTCTCTTACTCTATGAGCTCTCTTGGTGATGTGCACTTCTCTTGCTTGAACGGTGAATGGATTATGAATCTAAGGCTTCTTTTTGCACATGTTATGGTTGGTGCTAGAATTGTTTGCTAAACACATGCTCAAGAATAGCCTAAAGCTCTTCCTTTGCTCATGTCTTGGTGAATATTGGTAAGTTAATGCTTCTATGTGGATTAAATGGTGGAGTATTGTTGCATTTTTTTTAAATTAAGGATTTTTATCTATGTTGCATGGGAACGGTTCCCACCTTTTGGGAAACTCGTTCCGGAGGTTCTCGCGTTCCAAGGAATTTGGGAACCGGAACGACACGCTCCTAATTGACTCGGAACGGTTTTTGGAACGTTGGAATGATTAGGGAACTTTGACCAGAAAAAATGGGAACGCGGGAACTGCAAACCGGGCGTTCCTATGAAAGGTGACTGCTACACGTTCCCTAAAGCCACGGGAATGGCCTCCAGCTCCTCATCGAAGGAACGGACATGCGTCACAGAGCACACGTGGGTGAGCAGCTGAAACCTTTCAGCACCGAACTTTCATGTGTTGTGATGGTCGTTTGACAACGCGTGGGTGAGAGGCTGAGCACTGAGCAGTGGGCATTCATTTGGGCGTTGTGAGGGCGACGGGAGTGGCAGCGTGTGGAAGGCTGCAACAAGGATCAAGTCAGCTAGCAGTGGTAGAGTCCAAACGCTGTTACAGTCGACAGTCGACAAATAATTTCAGTTTTTATTTTTTATTTTTCATATTAATAAATTTAAATTCATTGTTAGGTTATTAGACTTTAGTATAAGCCTTTAGGCTTTTAGCATGTCCGACGTCCTCTTTGTTTCATTTTCAAATTAAAATTTAATATTCATTATAGGCTATTTAGTATTAAATATTTTATTACCTTATGTTTTATTTTTTATTAAGTTTTACTTTCAGTAATCTTGTTCATATTAATATTCATGTTTTCAACTTATTTGTTATTTTTTAAATTAAAATTTAAAAATATTTTTTACAAGCTTATATTTGTTATTTTAAAAATTTTTAAATTAAAATTTAAAAATAGTTTTTACTAGCTTATAAGTTATAGAATATTGAAATATTTAATATAGTTCTTACTTATTAGTATTACCTTATTTCACTTTGTTAGGTTCTAAATTAAAATAATAAAATATGTAGTTAATAAAATTTACAAATAAATATATTTTTATTTATTTTATTTTTTATTTTTTAAATTAAAGTAGTTTTTTTAATATTTTTAATTTTTTAATATATTTTAATGTCGTTCCCAACCTGTCGTTTCCTGTAAATTTCTGGGAAACCTCTAGCCGTATCCGACACTTGTTCCCAACGTTCCCACATTCCAGAAACTTGTGCAACATAAATTTTTATCAATATTCTATCAACTTGGTGTGTAGGAAATGTGTTGTATTAGGATTTCCTTTTGCTTTTAGGGCCTTGGATTTCTCCATTTACCTTGGTTAGGCTCACTTATCGAACCTTAGTGGTTGCTAGGTGATGCCCTAGCTGGAAAGTGCTAAAGGTACAATCTAAGAGAGGGACACTAGCCATGATCTCTCAAAGCCCTAGGGTTTGAGATGACATCATAATCCCCTTCTCTTGTCAACCTTTTTTTACTCAAAATTTCAGCATTTAATGTCTTATAGCTAGGCTGCATTTCCATGTTAGTCAGTTGCATTTTTATCCACATAAACCCTAGAAAAACTCTAAAAATAGAAAAATTCATAAAACCAAAAATAGTCGTGGGTTTGTAATTTTGGTCCTCCTTAGAAAATTTCCCTAGTGGATTTATCTACAGATCTTGAAGGGTGTCCCTATTTTTTGTGTAAAAAACCCTAAAAATCAAATATTGTCAAAAAAGCCCTAAAAACTAGAAAATTCAAAAACCTAAAAATATTTGGAATTTGCTAAATCTGGTCCACCCCTTAATTTCGCTCTAGTTGAATTGTCCACAGATCTTGAAGGACGTCCCATTTTTCCCTAGTGCATTGGGAAGCGTGAGAACCCTAGATCTCACTTACCTTGGGCCACGTTAGGGTTTTGACTTCCCTTAGAACACACTTTTTTTAGGGTTGCCTTGGGATACACAGAGGTGCATCGGTATATGTGAGTTGCATTGGAATCTCTGAAATTGGAAAGGTAATTGATGATAGACATGACTAGCTATTGAACTAACTCCTTAATTAGGTCAAGTTGTCTTCTTTATATATTGTTTGACTCCATACAAGGCACTGATCTAGTTACAAGGTCGTGGAAAGTTATTTGCATGTGTGATGTTTGCAAGTATCATTTAGGGCTCTCCCTTGGGTTTAGGAGTTACCCGAAGAAGTTAAGAGGTTGGGTTGCGGTGACATTTGGGCCTAGACCTCTTCTACATGCTTACCAATCACTCGCATTTAGTCTACATCATGTTGCTTATTTATGACTGCTAGTTTGAGCAGTAACAGCCCCTAAGATGGATCAATTCTATCGCTCTACAACCCCATTCTGTTGTGGGTTGTACGGAACAATGAACTCCCTCTTGATTTATGCATCCTTGTAGAAACCCTCAAACACATTGGACATATACTCACCCCCATTGTCCAATCTCAAAACTTTGATCTTCTTCCCTATATGGTTTTTCAACTAGAGATTGGAACTCTTCAAAACCTACAAAAGACCTCATCCTTGGTCTTTAAAAGGTAGATCCAAGTTTTGCAAGAGAAGTCGTCAATGAAGGAAACATAGTAAATGATTCATGTGATTGATGTTATTGACATCGATCCACATATATTTGAATGTACTAGGTCTAGAATCCCCTTAGACATGTGCTCATTGCTTGGAAAAGCAACCTTTGCATGCTTGCCAAGCATGCACCATCTACATATTCCCTGCTACTGAATGTTGAACTCTAGCAAACCTATGACTATCTCCCTCAAAATAGGCAGTACACGATGATGTAGGTGCCCCATCCTCTTGTGTCATAACTTGCACAAGTTGTTTGTGTTGTGAACTAGGGCTCGAATAGGTTCACTCTGTATCCTGTATAAGTTGCCTTCCCAATCTTTGATCACTTGAGTTGATTATGGGCTAGACTCCTTCGGTCTCATGTACGACGCTCTTGGTTCATCGAACGTCCTCTTCTTTACTGACACTCATGCGAGCCCTATCCGACCTCTCCCGGACATTGTAGGTTACCATTGGATTTTAGTTTGCAAATAGGAGACGAGGACTTATTGTGTTGTCAAAGGTTCAAGTGGAGTCGCATGTTTGACTAGGGACTCCCTTAGGAGCATGGTTTCTTTGGTGGTCGCAAATGAGTTTGCCAGGTTTATGTGGGGTTCGAGTTAGAGGTGGAGCTCCCCTCCCTAGCGACATTTACATAACCATTTGTTACTTCCCTCCAGCCTCTTCAACATTCACTATACATAAAGGTCTCGATGGTGACCCCTTTATAGACTTATATACCGACATTACCCAATATTCAACAATTGGGAAGGTCATCCTCCAAGGTCACCTCAATGCCCATACTAGAGCCATCTAAATTCCTCTCCATGATCGATCAGAAGACGTGTTTTGCAACCAAGAGATATATCCAGAGTTAGCGGGGCTTCACCGAATGTCTAAAGATGCTTTGGAACCTACCACAGCCTATGGTCAGTACCTCCTGTAGTTGGGGGAATCTCAGGAATTACTTATCCTGAA
Source organism: Larix kaempferi (assembly GCA_027924585.1). NCBI lineage: Eukaryota > Viridiplantae > Streptophyta > Pinopsida > Pinales > Pinaceae > Larix > Larix kaempferi. The sequence continues at coordinate 13,974,594 of BSBM01001402.1, forward strand.
TGGGCTCCCCTATTTCCCAGACCCTCGCTTCTTCACTTGTCGGCCCCATGGTGGAAGCGTGAGTGTGGACGACTATGTCCTCTCTAGCCAAACCATATTCCATTTTATGCGTCACTTCTCAGTTTCCCCCTTCCTCCTTTTCGACCATGCTCTTCTCTCCTCCCTCCTAGCTGACACCCCCCCTCCCACCACACCACCTGAAATTTTTTCACATCCCAACCCGGTTTCAAGCTTTAGAAGCTTCTCTGCATAGTTTAGTGCCCAAACCCTAGTATGCACAAATTTTCATAAAAATTTGACTTCAACTTAAAACACATGAGATACTTTTCACCATTAAAATTCAAAAATTAATTTTCAGTCAATAACTTCATTCTCAGAAAATTAATAACAACCATTCAACCATTAAAAATGACACAGGAAATTTTTGGCCAATAGCCTAGGATAAAACCCCGAAGGGAAAACCTGTATGAGAGATTTTTATTTTCAGAGACATTTAATAAAAAATTACAACAGTACTTATCTCAACCAAACTTTGTCTTGAAATTTGTGCCGAACTGTCCCAGAAATGGCTTGTTGTACGGACTGTCCCTTTTCTCGAAAACTGTGCCTAATAGGCTACTGTACAGCCTCACACGTGCGGCCTCTTTTTCTGTGCAGAACTGTACCTCGAAATCTGTCCTATACAAACAGCATTAATTGTTGTACTTTTCAGCCTCCAATTCTGTGCCAATTATCTTCCTCGAAAACTGTGTAATCCTCCTTGAATTTTGTGCTGGTACGAACAGGATTAATGGCTGAATGACTCCTCGAAATCTATGCCAAATTTGTACAGTACGGCCTCCTTGAAATTTGTGCCAACCTACTGTACGGAATTCCTTGGGAACTGTTCCTAAAAATGTCTTCTTCTCCTTGAGGTCGAATTCTCTCAAACCCTAGGTTTCTCTCTTGCTCCTCCTCTCCAAACTTTCTCTTTGAAAAGTGAATAATAATTTAGAATGCCTTGCCCTAGCCCTTTTTGTTCATCATAACTTCCTCTTTCAATCCAATGGTCAATATTAAATTAGATGGATGGTTCTCATTAAATGCTCATTTAATAATTAATAAATGTCATTTAGTGCACCTCATGACATTTAATAAAGTAGAGACACCCTCATCTAATTAATTACAACTGGCCTGACTGGCAGCCATATACTCAGCCTCTGCAAAGCTCAATGCTACGGACTTTTGTTTCCAACTGAACCAAGACACAACTGCTGAACCCAAACTGAAACAACAACCGGGAGTGCTCTTCCGATCCGAAACACTACCTACCCAATCTGAATCTATAAAGCCAACCAATCCCACTCCATCTGATCTCCTGTAGTCCAAAGTCCAAACCAAAATCTACTGTACCAGCAAGGTACCTCAACACATGTTTTGCAGCTATCCAGTGCACTCTCCTGGGCTTCACCATGAACTGACTGAGAGTGTTAACTGCAAAACTCATATCTGTCTTGGTGTTGGCCAAATACATCAATGAACCAATCAACTGACGATATAATGTAGGATCCACCAACTCTCCCTCAGAAGCATGAAGCTTCGTCCAGTTGATGGTCATAGGTGTGGACATGGGCCTGCAACCCTCCATCTGAAATCTCTTCAGAATGTCTGCAGCATACTTTCCCTGACTCAAGAAAACATGTCCATCCTCCTGCCATACCTCCATCCTTAAATAGTAATGCATCAGTCCAAGGTCAGTCATCTCAAACTCTGAAGCAAGATCTTTCTTGCATGCTTCAATTAGGTGCTCTCCTCCTGTAATGAACAAGTCATCAACATATAGCAGAAGAATGAGCGGAACACCACCAATCACAATGTAGTATAGGTTGGGATCTGCCTCACTCTTCTGACACCCAATCGATAGCAAATGAGAATCAATCCTGGAATACCAAGCCCAAGGGGCTTGCTTCAGACCATACAAGGCCTTTTTCAACCTGTAAACATGTGAATGTCTGCCATGAATCTCAAAGCCCTGAGGCTGCTCTAGATATACCTCCTCTTGTAGAAAACCGTTCAGAAAAGCGATTTTCACATCCATTTGATGAATCCTCCAACCCATCTCTGCCACAACGGAGATCATTGCTCTGATCAAAGAAAATCTAGCAACCGGTGCAAAGGTCTCATAGTAATCAACTCCCTCTACCTGTGAGAACCCTCGTGCACTAAAATGAGCTTTGTACTTGTCGATGCTGTCATCTGCAGCACGCTTGATCTTATAGAGCCACTTGGAAGTCACCACTGACTTCCCCTTTGGTCTTGGAACAAACTCCCACACCCCATTCTTCATGATGGATTTGTACTCTTCCATCATGGCATCTCTCCAAACCTGGTGTGGGTTAGCCTCCTCAAATGTAGTAGGCTCGGAATCACTCAAGCTAGTCACCATCGCCATATAACTAGAAAATCTCTTTGGTGCTTTACTCTCCCTGACCTCCCTCTTGGGCGGTCCCACAGATTGCTCATCTTCCTTCACAAGATCCTTAAGCCAACTTGGCTTACGTTTCCTGGAAGTAGCTTCCTCTTGTAGGTGCTCCTCCATAACCTCCTCATCAGACAACTATCTACCTGAAGAAGTACCTGTGGTCTAAGATCTTGTGCCTGATGATCCTGAACCTGTACCACTCGAATCACATGAAGGTGGAACCTGTGAACCTGTGACTCGTGAACCTGTCCCTGTGCCAGAAGTCCCTATAGACTGAGTCCCTGAAACTGATGAACCTGTGACCCAGTCACACCTGAAACCTGTGACCCTGTACTCTAACTCTGTGAACCTGTCACTAGTGGAGACACAATCTACTGCTCCTCCACCTCTGAATCATAAGACTTCCTGAAGGCTTTCTCCTCCTCAAATCTGACCTCCCTCCTCGCCACAACTTTCTTCTGTGCAGGAAGGTATATGCGAAAAGCCTTCGAAGTCTCATCGTATCCAACAAAGATGCCTTTCTTCGTTGTAGGCTCTAACTTTGTCCTCTTCTCAGAAGGGACATGAGAGTATGTAAGGCATCCAAAAATGCGAAAGTGACCTATCTCAAATCTCTTTCCAGTGAACATCTCCTCGGGAGTTTTACACCCCAATGCTCGGTGTGGACTCCTGTTCTGAACATAAACAACAGTGCTACAGGCCTCTGCACATAGAAAGAAAGGAAGACTCTGATCATGCAACATAGCTCTAACTGCTCCTACTATCGCCCTGTTCTTCCTTTCCGCAACTCCATTCTGCTGTGGAGTGTAAGGAACTGTCAACTGCCTCTAGATGCCCTCCTATCTACAAAACTCATCAAACTCCTTGGAGGTGTACTCACCCCCATTGTCTGACCTGAGTGCCCAAATCCTCCTACCTGTTTGGTTCTCCACAAGAGCTTTGAACTCTTGGAACCTCTACAAGACTTCCTGAGATTGTTTACTTCTCAAAAAGTAGATCCAGGTCTTCCTGGAGTGGTCATCAATGAAAATGATATAGTACTCAAAACCTGTCACAGAAGCTGAAGACATCGGTCCACATAAGTCTAAATGAATCAAATCCAAAATCCCACCTGCTCTGGTGTCACTGCTTGGAAAAACAGTCTTGGTGTACTTTCCCAAAGCACACCCTCTACACACACCACCCTGCTCTATGTTGAACTGAGGAAAACCTATCGACATCTCCCTCAGCAACCTCAATGCCAAATGATGCAGGTGGCCCATCCTCTTGTGCCACAACTCACATATCTCGATGCTACTGCTAGTATGGGCTAATGCATGATGAGGTTGGAAGAAAAGCTTGTACAGTTTCCCACATCTAACTCCAATGGCACATGAAGTAGATGGTCCTGCTGCTCTGGGAAAGATATGAACTTTCCCATCTAGAACACATACTCCAAAGCCCCTGTCCTCAATAGCGGAAACTGAAACAAGTTCTTCTTCAGCCCAGGGACATACAAGACATCCCTCAATGACATAGGCTGCATGGACTCCCTCTCAAAGGTAACAGTCCCTTGCCCAACTGCTCTCACAACTGTGTCATCTCCCAATACCACCTCAAGACTCAAGCTTGTTTCAGTCATCTCTGTGAATACATCACGTGCACCTGTCATATGGCTCGAAGCCCCACTATCAATGTACCAAGTGGAAGTAGTAGTGGTAGCACTAAAAGAATGGCCAACCAATAATGAACATTGAATCTGATCCTCCATGTCACTCTCCAAATCACTGCCGGTGAAAGATGTCCTCTCTGTACATCCAGCATATAGAGAGAACTCTTCCTCAAACCGTGAGGAAAAATCATCTATCTCTGCTGTCGCTGTTGTCTGCTGCCCTTTCTTCTTCTTGTTCGGACATTGTCCAGCATAGTGTCCAAACTTCTGACATGCGAAACACTTGACTTTATTCAAGTCTTTCTTTTGCTCACCTGTATGCTACTTGTCCCCACCCTTGGGACCCTTCTTGAACTTCTTCTTCTTCTTACCTTTTGCTACCAACGCCACATTCTCCTCATCATCTCTGTGATGTGATGAACTACCCTGTAAGTATCCTCTACGTGTCTCCTCCTGTGTGAAATCATCCCACAGACAATCCCATGTAGGCATGTTCTCTCGACCAATAACAGTCTACGCGAACACACTCCACTGCTGAGTCATACCATTTAAGGTTGTATGCACCATCTCAGTGCCCTTTATAACCTCACCAACAGCTGCAAGCTCATCCCTCACCTGTGTAATCTTGGTGAGATAGGAAGTCATGCCTTCCCCTTTGCTCATATGCACATTCTTCAACTTCTCCCTTAACACCATCTTCCTATTCTCATTAGAACTCTGGTAAAGGTTGGTCAAAAAAGTCCACATCTGAAAAGCATGATCTTTCGTTGAAATATGAGGGATCACATGATCCTTCACGGCATCAAGTATGATCCTCCTCGCTTTCACATCCTTCTTCATAAAGGCTGCCTTATCAGTAGCATCAGTAGGCACTATTACAGGATTTGCCGTTGTACTGTTCACTATGTCCCATAGCTCATTTTATTCCAGTATCAACTTAATTCTAGCCTTCCATGGGCTAAAATTTGCAGCCCCATCTAGTCTGTCCTCAACTCTAAGTCCAACCACCATGGCTACAACCTGTAATGTTCAACTAACCTGTTCAAGAACTTTTTCTGAATTCTGAAAATTTTCTTCAAAACCCTAACTTCTCCAAATCTGAAAATTTTGCTACAAACCACCGTTTTCTTCAAATCTGATTTTTTTTGTAAACCCCTGTTTTCTGAATGTTTAACATCTGAACTTTAAAATGTGCTCTGATACCATGAAAGTTTTTCACGTCCCAACCCGGTTTCAAGCTTTGGAAGCTTCTCTGCATAGTTTAATGCCCAAACACCAGTATGCACAAATTTTCATAAAAATTTGACTTCAACTTAAAACACTTGAGATACTTTTCACCATTAAAATTCAGAAATTAATTTTCAGTGAATAACTTCATTCTCAAAAAATTAATAACAACCATTCAACCATTAAAAATGACACAGGAAATTTTTGGCCAATAGCCCAAGATAAAACTCCGAAGGGAAAACCTGTATGAGAGAGATTTTTATTTTCAGAGACAATTAATAAAAAATTACAGTACTTATCTCAACCAAACTTCGTCTTGAAATTTGTGCCAAACTGTCCCAGAAATGGCTTGCTGTACGGACTGTCCCTTTTCTCGAAAACTGTGCCTAACAGGCTGTTGTATGGCCTCACACGTGCAGCCTCTTTTTCTGTGCAGAACTGTACCTCGAAATATGTGCCAAAAATCTATCCTATACGGACAGCATTAATTGTTGTACTTTTCAGCCTCGAATTCTGTGCCAATTATCTTCCTCGAAAAATGTGTAATCCTCCTTGAATTCTGTGCTGGTACGAATAGCATTAATGGCTGAATGACTCCTCGAAATCTGTGCCAGATTTGTACAGTACGGCCTCCTTGAAATTTGTGCCAACCTGTTGTACGGAATTCCTTGGGAACTGTGCCTGAAAATGTCTTCTTCTCCTTGAAGTCGAATTCTCTCAAACCCTAGGTTTCTCTCTTGCTCCTCCTCCCCAAACTTTCTCTTTGAAAAGTGAATAATAATTTAGAATGCCTTGCCCTAGCCCTTTTTGTTCATCATAACTTCCTCTTTCAATCCAATGGTCAATATTAAATTAGATGGATGGTTCTCATTAAATGCTCATTTAATAATTAATAAATGTCATTTAGTGCACCTCATCACATTTAATAAAGTAGAGACACCCTCATCTAATTAATTACTCACTTGACTTTAATTTAAAATATGAACTTTGGATATCATGACTTTTTAACTTTTAATGAAGTCACTTTAAAAATATAAAGTGCATCTCACTTCATTAATTAATTATAGCTAGGGGTCACAACTTTAAAGTGTCATTGTCCACCCCAAGGCACTACTAAGTGAACAAACACTTCCTAGGTACTTTTTCAACACCACCCTCCTCGAGACCACCTTGTACTACTATCATTTTCAACGACTGGGATCAAGACACATTCTCTTCCCACCTCTATCAAATGCTTTCCCCTCAAGTCCCAATTCTCTCTATTTGATTCTACCTCTTCCAAGTACACCTACCTCTCATCTACCATCTAGGAAGTAACCCTAAAGTCATACCCTCACACCAACCACTCCACTCACGCCACCCCAAAACTTGGCTTATGCCCTATGAACCAATGGTATGATGTGGAGTGCAAGGCTCTTCACCGCCAGCTTCGACGTGCATTTACCCATGCTCTTCCCTTCAACCCCAACCTTAAAGCTTCCTGCTATTGCCTCCTCTGCTACAAGAAATGCCTCTTCATCTCTCAAAGGAGACCGGACTTATCTACTCTCCTCATCCACTCTCCCAAAAACTTCTAGCGTACCATCTTCCCTACCACCCCCCTCCCAACTGATCTTAGCCTCAAATCCATGTACTCTCGTACCTCCACTCAACAATATCCCCGCAACCCCAGACACAGGTTACCTCCCCACCACCTTCATGCTACTTATTCTCACACTGGCACATCAAAGAGGCTGTTTGGATAATGAAAATCAATAAAGCATCGGATGAGGAGGGTTTCCAGGCAGAGTTTTTCAAGCACGATCATTCTGCTCTAGATAATTACTTAGCTGATCTCTTTAACCAAGTAGTTCATATAGGTTTTCCACCGTCTTGGTCACGTCACACCATTCACACGATACACAAATCGAGTTCCAGCAAAGATCTCAACAACTATCAAACAATCATGTTGGGTCACACATTCTCGAATCTCTATGCTACAATCCTTCATATGAAGCTTTCTAGAGAGCTTGAAAGGAGACGACTTAGAGCTAGAGGACAAGTAGGTTTATGAACTACACATCAAACCATTGACCACATCTTTACCCTCAGGGCTATCAAAAGATTTTTTAAAAGATTTTGATTTTGTTCCTTGAGAGGACCTATTCTAGAGGGCCTTAGAGACATTAGCATCTCTGAGACCCTATTGATTGCCATCATTCGCATATATGACTCGGTCCTTGGTCATCTTTGCACAGCTCACAACGCATCAGATTCCATCCAGAGTACTATTGGGGTTAAGCAGGGATGCCCCCTTATCCCCCACCTTGTTGTTGATTTTGTAGCTCAGAAAGGCATTTCCACATGGGTTTGTGTCTACCTTGTGGTAATTATCACTAATACCTCTCAGAACTTTGGAATTTACTTTATTAAAGTTAATTATTAAAGTGAATCTCTTTTTAGATTAATTGAGGTTAATTTAGTAAAGTGCTAAGTTTTTGGCACTAGTGATTTAAGTTAACTGAGTGAAACTTAACAATTGATCTCAAGTGAGTCAGATCTAATCTCAGCCATTGAAAATAGGGTTTTGGTTCAACTTACCATGATAAAAGGCAACTAAGGTGAGAGGAAAAGACACAAGAGAGAAACTCAGTTTGAGGAAAGATGAGAAGCACTTTCACATTCCAGATTTGGCAGAGAGAGAAAAGCAGTAGTGAGAAAATCTTTTGCATGGGGCCATACAGCTGAGCAACGGTGCCAAAGCTATAGGAGGAGGTCGTACAAGTTTCGTACAACCAGCAGAATTGTATGAACAAATTCAATTTAGTTGGCAGCACATGAGGAGGAGGACATCAAAGCCCAAAGAGTGATCCTAGATGATGTGAAGGAATACTTGATTCCTCGTGTAGCAGAGAAAACGTCGACCAGAGAAATTGTTAAAGCTCTAACAAATTTATTCCACAGTGATAACATGAACAGGAAGATGATCATGAGAAACAAGATCAAAGATGTTCGGATGTCAAGATCTGACAATGTTACCAGCAATCTCATGAAGATCACCCAAATACGTGATCAACTTACAGCCATTGGAGAGAAAGTAGCTAATGCAAAACTTGTCAATGTGGCAGTGAATGGATTCACCAAGCCTTGGGAACTATTCGTAAAAGGAATCTGCGCTTGGGAGAACCTTCTAGATTGGTAGAGGCTTTGGGATGATTGCATCCAGGAAGAGACTTAGGATGAGTCCAGAGTTAGTAAACAAGGAGGTAGTGATGAGAACATGGCCCTTGTCAGCAAGACAAGAAAGGGAAATTGAAAGGATTCCAACAAGAAGGGTAACAATGAGAGAGTGACCTCAAAGTCTGGGAAGAAGAAAGACTTGAGTAAAATCAAGTGTTTCATTTGCCACAAGAATGTGTACTATGCATCTCAATGTCCGGAGAAGAAGAAAAGAAAAGGAAAAACACAACAGGTAGCAGCATCTGCAAAGACTCAGTTGAGTGAGTTTGTTGCTAAGTCCAAGAGTGACTTCCCACTGGTTTCCTACCTTTCCACCAACACAGTTGCTAGGAGTGCATGGTACATGGATAGTGTTGCATCTTGTCATATGATGGAAGCACGAGATCTATTCAGTAATCTAACGAAGACGAACTCAGGGATCCATGTGAAGCTTGGTGATGATTCCAAGTATGCAGTGAAGGGAGACAGAATTGTCTCGTTCCAGCTTGAGTCAAATGGTTCGTTTGATGCTCATGATGTGTTATTTGTACCAAGACTAAAGAAGTACTTGCTCTCAATCTCAGTTATGGAGGACAGGGGTTTTGTTGTTATCTTTCAAAGAGGGCAAGTACTCATACGTTCAGAGGGAGCTAGCCCTGACAAAACAATCAGGATTGGTGTTAGAGAGGGTAACTTATACATGTTGCAGGGGAAGCCTGTTCAGGCCTTGGTACATGATAATGACAACCTGTGTGAGTTATGGCATAGGAGGATGGGACACCTACATTACAGGGTGTCGTCGATTCCAAGGGAGATTGTTACCAGTCTACTAGATTTATGTGTTGAGAAGCAGGGCATATGCAGAGGGTGTGCACTTGGAAAGAATGTCAAGGCTGCTTTTCCAAGCAACGAGAGTAGGTCCAATGGGGTTTTGGACCTTATTCATTCAGATGTATGTGGACCGATGTCAATAGTGTCTATGTAAGGAGCGTACTACTTTGTGACGTTTATTGATGACTTTTTCATGAAAACCTGGATGTTCTTTATGAAGACCAAGGATGAGGTCTTCGATCAGTTTCAAGAGTTCAAGGCCCGAATGGAGAACTTGACAAGTAAGAAGGTCAAGGTCTTGAGGTCAAATAATGGGGGAGAGTACACCTCAAATGACTTCAAGGATTTCTGCAAGGAGGCAGAGATGAAGAAGGAGAAGACAGTCCCGTACCAGCTGAATGGGATTGCTGAGAGAAAGAATCAATCCATCATCAATATTGCAAAGGCTATGATTCATGATCAGGGATTGCCTGTGCTTCTTTGAGCAAAGGCATGTAACACAGCAGTGTATTTGCAAAACAGGAGTCCTCACGAGATATTGGAGGACAAGACTCCTAAGGAGGAATTCACAAAAGTGAAACCAAAGATCGAGCATCTCAGGATCCTTGGTTATCTAATCTACATCCATGTGCCTCTAAAGAAGAGGACAAAGCTTGAGCCTTCAGGAGAGAAGGGCATATTTGTGGGGTACAGCGAGGCCTCAAAGGCTTACAGGATCTTCATGCCAGCACAATGAAAGACAGTTGTGAGCCGAGATGGTAAGTTCAAGGAGAACTTGGCATCTAGGAAGTCTCATGAGTTACCACCGGTGGCAGAGGATGAGGAGCAGGTGGCTCCAAAGCGAGAACAAAGTTCACAGACTTCCAGTTCAGGGAGTCAGCCTTCAGGTGAGGAGGAGGAGTTAGCTCCTTCCAGCTCTGTCAAGAGATCCAAACGGTTTGAGTAGACATTAAGGGATGCTTGAGAGCATGTTGCAGCTCCCAAGAGATCATTAAGGGAGTGTGGCCTCCAAGGAAGCCTCCGAACTATATGGCATTAATGAGCAGCATCATTTATTTCATGGTGGAGGCCATGGTGGAGGAGTACACCTCCATCATGAAGAATGATGTTTGGGACATTGTCCCTAGACCATAGGGATAGTCTGTGGTGACTTCCAGGTGGCTCTTCAAGAACAAGCATGTTGCAGATGGCAGCATCGAGAAGTTCAAGGCAAGGTTCATGGCAAGAGGGTTCTCTCAGAGAGAGGGAGTGGACTATGAGGAAACATTTGCTCCTATTGCCAAATATGCTTCCAATCGAGTTGTTATATCTATTGCCTTCGTCACGAGGTGGAGGATTCACCAAATGGACGTGAATACAACTTTCCTCAATGGGATCATTAAGGAGGAAGTATATATAGAGCAACCTCAAGGCAGAGTCACCTGGTTCGAGTTCGTGTTTGAATTCGGAGACCTTGAAATTCGACAAAAAATCGGCAATAAAAAATTTGGCCATACAATTCGACATTAAGTTCGAGAGACTATAAAATTTGGAAATTAAAAAATATATGGAAATTTTCAATAAATATAATAATACATAACTTTTTAAAATAAATTAACATGTTTTCTATTTCTTTCAATTTGATATCCTCCTTACATTATTTTATATTGTTGTACTATATAACTTAGTAATAAACTTATTTTTTATGTTTCGATGCCTTCCAGCTTAATCTATGCTTTTTCCATATAATCATTGGTAGAAATAAACTTATTTTTTATATTGATGCCTTCCCGCTTAATGTATGCTTTTCCCCCAAGATTATAGTCATTAACCCTAGCCGACGGTCCTACAACGCATCTGGTTTCCTCTTCGCGCAGCCATCTTATGGCTATCCTGTGGCCTGTGGGTCGTGGCTGCAGCCTGCAACTATAGCAGCGCTTGCCTGCTAGTGCCCACTCACACTGCGGAGTCACGAATGCTAGTGCCCTCTGCTCATGAGTCACAGCCCTCACGACAAGCGGCCTCACACTCGTAGGATTCACGGTAGGGTTTACCCGCGGGCCACCCAAATAAATAAAAACGATTTTTATTGAATTCACCACAAACTTTAGACAATTCGAGCCGATTTACCCGTCTCGTATCCTCTTCGCGCAGCCGTCCTATGGACATGACTTGAAAATCGACGGTTTTCAACGAATTAAATCGGCTGTCCAACAAATCCGGCGAATTTCGATTTTGAAGGCAAAAAATCGCCGAATACGGTGACTTAGCTTCAAGGCTCCAAGGTACATAGGAAGGTGTCTCGTGTGTAGGATTAGGAAATCCATGTACGGACTGAAACAGGCACCCAAGGCGTGGTATTATAGGATTGAAGGATATTTGCGGAGCATGGGCTTCACCTATAATGAGGTGGATCCTAACTTGTAATTCATACTTGTTGGGACTGAGCCATTGATCTTGGTGTTCTACGTAGATGATTTGTTTCTCATAGGTGTAGAGGGGCTTATAGCAGGGAGAAAGTCAGATTTGGGTACCAAGTTTGAGATGAGGGATATTGGCTTGATGCATTATTTCTTGGGGTTAGAGGTATGGTAAAGATCGGGTGATATCTTACTTCGTCAGGGGAAGTACACAGTAGAGATCCTGAAGAGATTCAAGATGGAGGACTATAGAATGATGGTTACACCTATGGTTACCAACCTAAAGAAGGTTGTCACTTCAAATTCAGAGTTGGTGGATTCTAGATTATACAAACCGCTGATAGGATCCTTGATGTATTTAGTTGACACCAAGCCAAATATATCTTTTGCTATGAACACCTGGAGTCAATTCACGATGGAGTCAAGGCAGGTGAATTGGGTAGCAGTAAAGCATGTGCTCAGATATTTGAGGGGCATAGTGGAGCATGGATTGAGGTATCTTGGAGGTGATGGAGTGAGGCTGCAGGGATATTCGGACTCAAATTGGGCAGGAGTGCATCAAATCGAAAGAGAACCTCAGGGTGTTGCTTCAACTTGGGCTCAATAGTGATTTCTTGGTTCAGCAGAAAGCAAACTTTCTTAGCACTCAGTTCAACAAAGGCAGAGTACATGGCAATGAGTATGGCTAGTTGTGAAGCTATTTGGATTCACAAACTGCTTACAGGATCATTTGATCAGGAGTTGGAGCCTACGATGATTCACTATGATAATCAGAGTTCTATCAAACTATCTGAGAATCCAGGATTCCATGACAAGTCCAAACATATTGAGATCAAATATCATTTCATCCAAGACAGGATCCAAAAGGGAGCAGTCAAGCTCCAGTATATTTCCACAGATGAGCAGGTTGCAAACATTCTAACCAAACCCTTGGTAAAATGAAAGTTTGTCTTCTTCAAAGATAAACTAGGAGTGGTGGAGAATACCTTCGTCGCTAAGAGGGAGTGCTGATGTTTGTAGCTTGGACAAGCATTTCCACATGGGTTTGTGTCTACCTTGTGGAAGTCACCATTAATACCTTTCAGAACTTTGGAATTCACTTTACTAAAGTTATTTATTAAAGTGAATGTTTTTTTAAATCAATTGAGGTTAATTTAATAAAGTGTCTAAGTTTTTGGCACTAGCGATTTAAGTTAATTAAGTGAATCTTAACCATTGATCGCAAGTGAGTGAGATTTAATCCTAGCCATTGAAGACGGGGTTTTGGTTCATCTCAACAAGATAAAAGGCAGACAAAGTGAGGAGAAGACACAAGAGAAAAGCTTAGTTCGAGGAAAGAGAAGGACTTTCACTTTCCAGATTTAGCAGAGAGAGAAAGCAGGAGTAAGAGAATCTTTTGCAGGGGGGCATACAGATGAGCTGGGGTGCCAAAGCTACCGGAGGAGGTCGTACAAGTGTTGTACAGCCCATCAAAACCGTATGACAATCGTACAGCAGCTCGCAATCGACCTTACAAGGCCGTACGAATCAGGCCATACAAGCCACACAGACCATGCAGGTGCCCAGGGGCAGGGAGCAGCTGAGCAAAGGTTTTTCTGAAGGCAAATTTGTAGCTGAAGATTTTTCCTCGGAGGGAAATTTGCCAAGTTTGTCAATTGTAACTTTTTCGGGCCATTTTCCCAATAAGGGAGCCCTTGTAAGCTTGGAAGTTATTTTGATGAAAAGCTTATTTGAAGGGAAAAAATTATGTGTATGTGTTTTTATTGAGTAGATCTATTTCCATTGTTTTGCTTCCGCTATTTAAAATTTCTGTTATTAATCCCAATAGTATAAATTATTCAGTGTGCTGCAAATTTAATTTCAGCAAGGAAAAAACACTGTTTATCTAGATCTGGAGTTAAGAAAAATTAACACTTGTTTGAGATCTATTTTGATGAGTTGGAGACCTTCCTTCATGAGCATATCCAAGATGGAGACAAGTGCCTCTTCCACTGGGTTCTAATATCTATAATCCCTTTTGCTGACGATATTTTCCTCTTGGCCTCATCTCCAAAGGAGTTGTTCTGTGACCTTCAACAATTGACAGTCCACCTTGGAAAAAACAAGGTTATGATCTTCAACAAGACAAAGAATACTTTATCATACCTTCACTTAATCTTCAGAGGGGAGGAGATCGAGATCACTTGCTCCTGCACATACTTGTGGGTGCAATTTTTGAGACCCCACTTCAGTTTGCAACATGCCCTCTAGCCTTGAGTAGAGACAAATCACTAGATCGACCATTCTAACAAGATCTGTCGGTTGTGCCATCTTTAGGAGATTGAGACAGAGGAGCATTTCATTTTCTGCTGCCCCATCTACTACGAGATCAAAGGTAGGTTGTATTGCCTTTTCAAGGGGACTCAAACCCTCTTCGGCTTCTTCAGATATCCCAACTAGAGATGCTTGGCTTTAGGCAAGTAGGAGACCATTAGGGTTCAAGCCCATATTCTTCAACCTTCTGTTTGGCCAAATTTGACCCAGAGAATTACTTCCTACTTCACAGTGCTACCCTCCAAAAGGGGCACTAAGAGACAATCTGATAGCAGCACAGTCGTAACTTCCGTGAGACCTTCCATCCCTCGGGATCACAAAACATGACAAGACCATACCACCTCTCCCCTTGAAGCAGAGGAGACCCCCCATCCTTCAACAACGAGCTACCTCTTCTCGACAGCAGCACAGTGGATGACCCATGTCTTCTAGCAGCTTTTCCTCTAGACAGCATACTATATTCAGTTTCCTTCATTCGGCCTCGCGTGTTAGGAGAGATGGGTCTATTCCATAATAGACCTACTTCATTACTACCAAATCTTGCTCCTAGATCCTTTACTCTTGTACAAACTCCAAAATCTTATAAGCACTACTTTTGAAACCCTTTGAATGTTGGTCCTAGTTCCCGACAGCTAGTTCCAACAATTGTTTCTGACAGTTGATCTACTATTGTAAACTCTTCAGATCCTATCAATCAGAGAAGTTTTGATACCAAGTTTAAATTCCAAGCCCTAGATGATTGCTATCCTTATGTTCTAAACTTCTAAACTAAAAAAAATTGTTATTTAATTATCTGAATTAAATTATTCACATAGCAACAATCACACATGTAACTGGAAAGTAAATAGCAGAAGCATTAACACAATACATGGGTAATTACTAATTACTCCTTCAAATCAACTTTTCATTAGCAAATCAAAGTTGACAAGGAAACCTCCACAAACTGTCAAACTAACAGTTGTATGGTACAGCAAAAAAACATATCTGCGCAGCTACTGAGAAAATCAACCTACTGAAAAACTACCTACTACCCATTCAAGGCTATTGTATAGCCCTGTCCATATGACTATACGGATCCATCCATACGACTATACGAGACCTACATGCTTCTCAACTTTGGATCCTCTCTAATGCTTTAAACCTAATCAACCAATGAACTAAATCACCTTCCAACAAAACTTGTCTTTGAGTGTGTGTGTAATAAACCCTCTATCTTGACCTACCTTTATACTTGAGTTGAAACCCTAATCTCTCAATGAGATGTACAATTGCAATCAGTCTAAATCACTAATGTATAGAAATACACTTAAGAAAACTCAATAGCTAAATATAAGACTTTCACTTTATTACTAAAATGAATTACAAAATATGTTTAACTTGAACTACTTTCGACGCGTTCAAACTGAACCTATGCAGAAGTTCCTATCCAAGCTAAAATCTTCAATAGTATACAAGAATGCTATAATGAGATGATTATTTTCGTCCCATAGACCAATTGACCCCATGGATGTTTAGGGAAATTCTCTCTACATGCATACATACAAGGTGCAAGAACCTAATATCATTTTTTTTAAAAGAGAATTTTATTATTCATTGCACCAGCATTTCGCACAATATTCATCTATAATTCTCATGCATATAGGTCAATGTATGCTAGTGTATGTACTATGTAGATCAGAACAATCTATAAAAAGTAAAAAAAATTATGAAGAGTTTTCTTCTTACTATACCTCACTTTTGTCATCAAGAACTCTTGCCATTAGATAAAGATCACAGGCTTTAGCAATCTCTATGAGTGTCTCCACAACAGAAGGCCTGACAACAGCATGCTCCTGTTACAACAGTTGATTGCTATCAATTTGTGACCATTGCAGCAGCCTAAACTAAATGCATAGAGTGTCAAAGTACCATTTCACCTGTAACTCTTCTGGGGTTAGCTCCTCAAGTACCACTCCCAGCAATTGGCATGTGATCTGAAAGAAACATTTTGCAAAAACAAGCACGAAGCATGTCAAATTAAGAAAACCTCTATAAGCTATTCCAAAATGTAAGCTTGCTTTGGTAATAGCAATAGGAACCATAATGCAAAAATAATTAGCAAAGTTTTGTACCCTGCACACTAGTTCCTGCTTATTCTGTGCTACTGAAAGCAGTTATACCAGAGAAAAGGCTCTCATATATGTGGGCTGTAAAAATCTGTTATCTTTTTGTTCTTTGCTATTGACTCCAACTGCCTCGTGAATCGTGAGTAAAGAATGAATAGAAATTACTATTTTAAGATCCACAAGCCAGAGAAAAGATGTTTTGTCAACTGCTCAAACGTCATGTACAGTAACTCAAGTGGGTGCTGAATAACAGAAAACCCTCATAGGCATCACCATTTTCAAAGTTTCATATCATCAGATCCCGTTTTCAAGACTGGAGAAAATCATCTTGGGTATTTATCTTAAAGTCTAGCTCTAAAAAGTAGATATCGTGCAGCCTAGATATTTGAATTAACAAGCATAAAATGAATCCTATGTTGGCAGAGAGAATATACAAAGAACACTCTTACAGAGCAGCAACTAAAAATATATAAAAGATGAGTGTGTAAAATTCTCACATTAACTACAACTGTGAGACATGGGTGACTTATAAAGTACTGCACGCACTAAAAGCTTTGACAATCTGGAAGTTGACTTTGGGATTGAAGTCCTGAGGTTGATGTCATAGCATCCTCCCTCATTTAAGTACTAACATCAAGTAAAGGTGATTGTTTCCTTGGTAGATCCTCATTCCTTGTATTTGTTGTCTTTATTATGCCTTCTTAAAAGCAAGCGTTAATAAAACACAATGGCATATCCCTTGTTAAGGATTTCATTCCACATTAATATGACTACTATCCCTCATCTGAAAAATCAAGCAACAATTACACAAAAAATGTGAGTAATAATCCCACAATGATGACAATTGTTAGACATGGTAGTTTACAAAGTACTACACGAACCAAAAGCTTGCCAATCCAGAAGCTCGCTTTGGGGTGCAAGTCCCCAAGCTGATGTGATAGAATCCTCCCTCGCTCAGGTACTAACATCACCTAGAGGTGATTGTGCCCTTTGTGGATCCTCCTTGCTGCTTGTTTTTGTCTTTGTGATTCTTTCTTAAATGCAAGCTCACTAAAACAAATTGATATATTCCTTGCTTTGGATTTTGTTCCAGATTAATTACTATACTGCTACTACTAAATTTTAATGTTATCTGCATGTTTTTATTTAGTATTCTGTATATATAAACACCAACTCAACACTTCTTTAGATTTCTCCATCTACCCCAGTTTCATGGAATATCCACTGCAGGCCCCAGTTGCCTAAACTAATGTAATACAACTCTCCAATATGCACATGGCTAAGACTTCCATATGTCCACTGTCTAGGAAACATAATATCAAATACCTTTGTTTCCCAACAAGCTTATGTAGACATAAGAATGAAAAAAAAAAACACGAAAACAGGAATCCTTCAACTTGAACCATAAAATGCATAGAAATCTTGAACTATCAGAATTCAGCAATTTTTGCTGAGAATTAAAATTGATGAAGTGCCATTCTGATTTGTGTGTGTGTGTGTGTATATATATAGAGAGAGAGAGAAAGAGAGAGAGGCTTGTAAATTGTTTAGATCCCAGAAGAGAAACAGAGAAAAATGCCTCTACAAAATATTGTAAAAGGCCAGTACAGAACATCTGCACAATATCAGGGTAAATTCGGTAAGTTAATCCAGTAAATTATGTTACTTGTCATGTTCAAATTAATTAGTCTTTAACTCTTTTAGTATATCTTTGTAATTATAAAAAAGGAAACATAAACTATATTTTATATAATTAATAATAACCATTCAACTCTAAAATATACAAAAGAATGTAAGATAAAATTTTGCATAACTATTCATTTAATTATCATTGGTATAGAAGATTTAAAACAATACAGACTGATCATAGCTAGCTAATGCTCTTGTTTTCCTGGCAAGTGAACAGCAAGAAACTCATCAAAAATGCACTGCAACATTTCAATAGAATCATGGTTTATAAGGTTGGACAAGGATACAGATGATACAATTGAGTTCAGTTTCTATAACAGGTTTAGAATGACACATTAGTAAACAGAACCAAGATTAATTGTGTTTGTAATCTCAATATGAAATGAAATTATATTGATGTCCATAAATGAACAAAAGAAATCATTGGGACTAGAAAGTACAGGAAATCAAAATGGTGACGTGGGTGCCAAATGCAACTCTTAGTGCAAAACCAAGTACAAATTAAGATAAGAGTACAAAGGAATAAGCACAAAGAGGTAAACCCTGGAAATTAAACAGAAATAAGTACCCTAGAAAAGTTTTAGATGTGCCTGTGGTCTTTAGCTATTACAAGTGCTTTGAGCTGGTGGCTATAAACGATTCAGAAGATAATATAGAACAAGTTTTCTTTATGAAACAAATATTTATTTTTCCTAGACCATAAAACTAGAAATTGACATTTCAGTCAATACATATTTGCTTGACTATAGCAATACCGAATGTAATTTCCATCCTATGTTGTGGGATGTTTCTGATTGCAACCAAAGCAGCAAGTTGAACTGTGCATCTGTTCTGCAGATGAAAGACTGTATTTCAATTTTCTTTACAACCTTGTATCCATCAGCATCCAACTTTGTATCTTTTAGACATGCAGGTTAGCTATTACAATTTACAAGTGCTTTGAGCTTGTGCCTTGAAACGATTCAGAAGGTAATATGGAACAAATTTTCTTTATGCACGAATATTTATTTTTCCTATACTACAAAACTAGATATTGACATTTCAGTCAATACATAAACTGCTTGATATAGCAATACTGCATGTAACTGCCATCCCATGTTGTGGGATGTTTATGATTGCAACCAAGTAGCAAGTGTACCAATGTTTGGTTCACGACCTTGAACTGCCCATCTGTTTTGCAGATGAAAGACTGCATTTCTTTACAACTTTGTATCCATTGGCATCCATAGAAATGGAAAATGGTGGGGTTAGTGTTGACGCACTTTTTCTCTCAAGGAAAAGGGTAAACTTTGAGATGATTAATTGTGGGAACAGGGCACGCTATCCTTGATTTTTATAGTGGTATTCTCCTCTTTAATCATTGAAATATAGGTATTTTTGTTTACTTAGCAAATCGAAGATCTATTATTCTTGAAAGCAAATTATGATGGAAGAGTACTGTTATGCCACACTTTGTGGGGCATCCCTTTTCTCGGACAATTCTTTGCTTTTAAGAGCAAGATGCAAACCAGAGTACTGAGGCATATCTTTGCTGCTCTTAGGCCTCCCCCTTTGAAAGGAGAGATGTATGTGATGATCAGTGATGTGTCAATATCAATGTTATCGGAACCGGACCGGTCATCGAACCAGCGAAGCCCAAAATGTGAACCGGCCGGGAATCGGAAAAAAAACCGGTCGACTAAAAAATACATAAAATATTCATATTTTGTAAAAAAACATATATATTCATGTGCATACATATGAATCCAAAGTCCAAACCATTAATACACAAATATGCAAAGTTTCTCATATATATAGCAAGTATGGGTCCAAATAACCAAAATAGCACCTAGTGCAATACATCTCTGGGGTTCTGAACCAGAGTACATCAACAAAGAGGCTCTAAATGGCCCCTACAATAGAAAAAAAAGTTGAAACCATAGTACTAATGAATAACCATAAACTGATCATATGGCACTAGCCTACTAGCTACTAGAGTCTACTACTCCTCATCATCCTCCTCCTCATCGTCATCCTCATCCTCTTCATCCTCTACAGGAGTGGGATTCTGAGCCCCACTTGATTCCCCTGGCCCTGAGAGTGGAACCTCTGGAAGTGGGTCCAAATCCAACCAAGAAAGGTCTTCATTATCAAATACTGGTTCATGAGTCTCCACAACCCACTCTGATGTTGGATCAAAGTCATCCAAGGTTATGTTGCTTGATGTTGGACGCAGCGTTACAAATATCGCCGACATCGCGATATATCGCGATGTGTATTGCCCAGCAATATTATCGGCAAACATCACGATTTTTTCGGCGATAAAATCGCGATGTTTAAGGAAAAATCGCAAGTCAATCATTTCACCCGCGGGGTCGTTAAAGCACAGAAACACTTTTTTTTTGTTTTTTGAACACGCCGAGAGCTAGGGTCTATGGGAGAGAGTGTGACGCCGCTGAGAGCTAGGGTCTGTGGGAGAGAGTGTGACGCCGCCGAGAGCTGAGAACTAGGGTCTGTGGGAGACTGGGAGTGAGTCGTGAGTCGTGACAGTGTCACCGTGACGCCGCCGAGAGCCGAGAGTGAGTTGTGACAGTGTGAGTACTGTGTGACGTCGTCGGATTGTGGGCTCGTGGAGAGCTGGCTGCTGCAAGCCACTTGGAATTTGTGGAGGAGAGTGAACTGTGGAGGAGCTGTCAGTTGAGGAGAAAGGGCATTCCAAGCTTCCAACGGTTAAGCCTTTAAGGTATGTGCATTGCTCACTGTTTTTTTTTTAATTTTTTGAATTTTCCCCTCTTCCTTAATGTGCCCGACTCCCCATCTGTGACTCTGCGAGTCTGCCCTGGGGCTTGAACCAAGTTTTTTAATTGAAAAAAAAAATTAAAAACTTAAGTTTTAAGTTTAACACAGTTTACAATTAATTAATTAAAAAATTAATTACTAACAGTCTAACACTAATTAGTAAATTACTAACACTGATACTAGTACTAATTACTAATTACTAACTCAGAATTAGGCTAATTCTGAGTTAATTACTAACTCAATTAGCAATTACTAATTTCCAGAATTAATTAATTACATCATAAAACTCTGATTTTTATTAATTAATTGCAATAAAATGAGCAATTAATTACTAAAAATCAGAGTTTGACTTTGTATCCCTGTTAACAACTTAACACAATCAAAAATTAAAATGTAAATTAATTTTTATTTTTCCTTGTTTGTCTGATTTGCTATTTTTAATTTTTTTGCAATAAAAGTATGCTAAAAAACGTTTTTTTTATGTTGCAGGTTCAAAGTTTCAACAAACATGCCGAAGACTTTGGATCCATTCTGGAAGTATGCAGAGTCTGTTGATCCACATAATCGACAAAAGCTAAAATGCAATTTGTGTGGGAAGGAGATGACGGGGGGGATAAGTAGGCTCAAATACCACCTCGCACAACTTTCAAGCCATGAGGTGGATATTTGTAAAAACTCCACGCCTGAAATTATTCATAGGGCCAAACTCGCAATTGAATGTATTGGCAAGAGGAAAGATGAAAGGGAAGCTTTCAGGCAGGAACTTGGAATGAGAGTGTCATTAGGATCCGGGACAGCCGGACACACTTTAGGGGGAGTGGGGAGTGAGTCCTTATTCTCATCTTCCGCCATGCCTACATCTACATCTCCTTTCTTTGTTCCGAGATCCGTGCCTGGTGGACAACCAGGTATAAGGTCAATGTACAAGATAAATGAGAAAAAGGAAGCAGACAAACTTGTGGGTCGGTGCCTTTTATGGAGTGATATACCATTCCACTTTGCGAGGAACCCATTCTACGTTCCTATGTTTGAGGTTGTTGCTATTGTTGGGTCGGGGTATAAGCCCCCCACTTATGAGGAGCTGAGAGGGCCCATCCTTGATAATGAAAAGGTTGATTGCACTTCTAGGTTGGAGGAGCTTCGAGGTTCATGGGAGGTCACGGGATGCACAGTGATGTCAAATGGTTGGACTGATACGAAGGCTAGGACCCTTCTCAATTTCTTGGTTCATTGTCCCAGGGGCATAATTTTTATAAAATCCGTGGTTGCATCTACACATATCAAAGATGCAGCATTACCATGCCAGTAGTTGGATGGGTTCATCCAGGAGATAGGTCCGCAGCATGTTGTCCAAGTAATATCAGACAATGTTGCGAATTATGTGGCAGCTAGCAGGATGCTTATGTACAGGTATCCTACTTTGTTTTGGACCCCTTTTGTTGCACACTGTATCGACTTGATCTTAGAGGATATGGGAAAGATTGAGTTTATCAGGGATGTCATTGATCCAGCAAGAAGCATCACCAAATTTATATACAATTATGCTTCTGTGCTTAGCTTGATGAGGCAGTTTACTCGTGATAGGGAGTTGGTTCATCTCGGCATCACTCGCTTTGCCACTTGTTTCATCTCTCTTCAGTCTCTCCTTACTTCTATGTGGGACTTGCAGACTATGTTCCTTTCACCTGAGTGGCGTGCTTTATCGATTAACACTAAACCGGAGGGACTTGCCATATCCAGACTAGTGTCATACTAGGAGAGCTTCTGGGATGGGGTGAAGGAGGTGTGTCCCATCTATGAACCTTCGGTAAAGGTTCTTTGCTTGGTTGATGGAGACAAGCCCACAATGGGCTACCTATATGAGGCCATGGATAGGGCCAAAGAGGTCATTTGTGCCTACTACGAGGGCAGGGGGAATGAGGGGCAAGCGAAGCAACAATTGATATGGGCGGTGATTGATCAGCGATGGAACAACACACTTCATCACCCCATTCATGCTGCAGGGCTATTCCTCAACCCCGCATTCTCTTACTCCTGTGGCTTCGGGTTTGATGCAGAGGTAATGGATGGGTTCTTGGAATGTGTCCATAGGATGGTGCCAAGTGAAGATAATCGTTCAGAGATTTCCAAAGAGTTGGAAGTCTATAGGAGGGCCATGGGAACATTTGGGTTTGCTATGGCTATCAAGGACAGGAATAACATAATGCCAAGTAAGCTTCACCTTGTTTCAAGTTCAACTTTCAAGAATGAAAATTCAATTTATTTATTTATTTGTTTTAAATTTTAAATTTTAAATGTTTTCTCTTATGTTTCTAACTTTCTCCAATTCATTGTAGATACTTGGTGAGAAACCTATTGCAGACGAGTACCCCATCTCCAAAGGCTTGATGTTCGGATCCTTAGCCAGACATGCAGCTCTTCTGGTTGTGAGTGCAACTGGAGTGAGTATTTGAAAAAATACACACCAAGAAGCGCAATAGGTTAGAGAATTTGAAATTAAATTCGAAATTCATTATCTATTGTAATTTATGTCCCATCGGTAATTCTAATTTATGTATTCTAAATTCTAATTTAATAAATTTACTGTCCTCATACAGGTTGGATACCCAATGCTTGAATGATCTAGTGTACGTCTCCTATAATATCAGGTTGTGGGTGAAGCAGCTTGAGAAAAAACCTGAGGTGGAGGCCATTTCATTGGGATGCCATTGACACCACTGTTGCGTGGAGAGTGGAGATTGAGGAACCTATTATGGAGGCAGCCCCTGATTGGTTAGAGGATGATCATTATACACAGGATCCCAGAGTGAGATATGGGAGGATGAGGGGTTTGGCTTTGAGAGTGTGCCACCACCGGAGCCACCAGTAGCACAGCCACCAGTAGCACAGCCACCAGTTGCATAGCCACCGGTTGCACAGCCACCAGTTTCACAGCCACCAGTTTCATGGCCACCAGTTTCACGACCACAGTCTCAACCAGAGGGACCCAGATATACGGGCAGTGGTAGCAGTAGCAGTGGTAGAGGACTTGATGAGGGTGACCTAGTACCTTATCATTCTTCTAGTTCTTCTAGAGTACATCAGTTTCCAGGCACTTCTAGAGGCAGAGGACATTAGAGTCCACGACGACCCCCACGAGCACCTAGGCTTTCTAGCTCTAGAGGCAGAGCCATTACTAGAGCGATTACCTTTACCTGTAGAAGGGGTAGAGGGAATCCATAGTTTACTTTATTTAGTTGATTTCATTGCATATGACAGTTGACTCTATGAGATATATTGATTGTATTTTTTGGGTGATTCATGAGTCAGGGACTCAAGATCCAGGACACGATTCATTTTTGATGTGTGATGTCTAGCGATACGTCTTATTATTTATATATCTTATATATCAATTTTCTTTCCATATGCATGTGGCAATGTGTTTAAACTTTAAACTTTATTTGATGTTCTTGTTGCTAAGTTTGGATGTTTAAAAAATTGAAAAAAATGAAGGACACAATTCATTTTTTATGTGTGATGTCTAGCAATACGTCTTATACATCTTATATATCAGTTTTCTTTCCATATGCATGTGGCAATGTGTTTTCTTTCCATAGCAATAGATGTTTAGAAAAATGAAAAAAAATGAATAATTTGTATTTTTTTAAGTTTGCCGATATATTGCCGATGTTTGTCGACATTTTCGTCGATAAATCTGATAATTTCTTTTTGGACCCTTGGCGATATATTCGCTAACACGATATTTGTAACACTGGTTGGACAAAAGGAGTCAGTAGAGGCTGCTTTCAAGCGCTAGATGAAAAATAGGATAGTAGCAGAACATTAAGCGGTCCTGTTATCACACCATAGTAGCAAGGCTACTATTCTTGCTTAGCAGATATCTGCACTTTTTAGAGCTTGGATTATTCAGAGCTTGGCTATGATGAATTTATATTTTGAGATCACTCATGATCAGAGCAGTGTATTTTATCAGACTTATGTTAGACCTTGTGCCAAGGCTGAGCCTTGAGAGTTCAGATTTGATGATCAATGTGACCCTTTATTCCATACAGTTTCAGTTCAGTGCCCAAAGATGTTATTGCAGCAGTGTTTCAGATGGTTTATGATGATTATTGTTATGATGTGATATGACCTATGGATTTCTGATCATTGATTATGGATTATTATCTTGTTGTTTTAGTCACGTTCACAGCATTTGCTTGGTATATGATTTATGATGTGGCAAACTTTGTAAAATTAAAATGAACTACCTTGATGATGTTATAATTTATAAAATGGACATATTACTTGCACATTTAGGTTTCTTGACAAAACTCACTGGTTTACTACCTTGCATAGATATGGTCTTTCTTGACATTATTTGTCTGCTAGTTTAGGCACCACTTTCATTTGACTCCATCCATCCATGACCTTCCTTATTGGCTTTCTCCTTTGACTTGTCTTCCTTGACTTTTTGATACTGAGGACTTCCCCATTACTGCCTCTGTGTTGGATCGCATCCATGTTTGTTTTGTGTCTCGGCTCTGAGTTGGTGACAAAAATTGCCTTTGGTCAGTTGGATTGTAGGCCTAAATCATTCTGGTCGGTTGTCCCGATGTTTGGCACTAGCACGAACCTCCCCTAGTCACTTGAGATGTTGTTGGCTAAAACTGAAAGCTCATCTACTACTTATGGAAACTTATTGTAAATTCGCCCATGGAAATTGTAAACTCTAGAATGTGTTTCTGAACACACGTGAGTAAAGGGCAAGAGCAATGAAATGCTAAAAATATTGCTCGAGGAGTATAAGAAAGGTCCAAAAAGCAATGGTTCTTAAACTCTATATCTAAACGATTGCTGACCTTATGTATGTATAAACATGCCCTGGATGCAAGCTGCAATTAGTTGTGCTTTTTAGCGCACCTGAGATCCGAAGGGTTATGTAGGCCAAAAAGGCCATGAAATGAAATTGAATGATCCTAATGAACCTGGATCAACTTGATGTGGACATGATGCCTAAGTTGAATAAACACTCTCTAAACAACTTATCCATTTGTGAGGCACAGCCCTTCCCCATGTTATTTATCCAACACAGAGTGTAGCTTCCCCCTCTCCTAATCCAAAGTGTCTTTTAGTTAAGTTTAGGCAAGTCATCCCCTTTGCCCAACCTTGTTCCTAGCCTTCATCCTTAGCTAGCAGTTAGACCATGTCCAATGGGTGAGTCTATCATTTAAGCTATTGTGCAAGTAAATATAAATAACAATGGAATATGCAAACATGATAAATGCTACTAAATGATGTTTATAGTTTAAGTTAAGTTGTGAGTATGATTAGAGGAACATGTCTTAGTCTATTGATATGATTTATCCTTGGTTGTATAATGACCTAGTCAAACTTAGTTTAACTATGGTCATTCTTGGGATCCGTGATGATGTGGGCCATGTATGCTTAATGGTGATGATTGATGGTCCCACATATTCTTGATGATGATACCATATGGTGGACATATGATTCAGATGGTGATTGATGCAGTTCAACAGGTTTTATTATTATTCCAGATCATCAGATTATGCATTGTCCGGATATGGTGGGCCCTATTGTTGACCCCTCAGGTCAACCCATGGTGTATGAGTACACATTCTTAGTAGTTTTGGGTCTTCTGAATCCAATGAAACACTTATCATTCAATTCCGGGCACTTCTGGCAATGATAGATGCAGTTTTCCACTTGTTGACCAGATTTGGGTTTGTTTTCCCAGCCTGTCCATATGGGCCATGAGAGGCCAGTTCACCTAGGGCGTTGTATGAGGAGGGGGTGGTCCAGCCACTTGATATTACCATTTTACCCCCCTTCTGGAGAGCCTGGTGGGCTCGGTTTGACAACGCAGGTGCCCTAGGTGGCAGTTTCAGCAGTTTCACAGTTACTGAGGCAGGTTAAAAATGGAATAAAAGGGTCACTAAGGAATTCGATTTGGGCAATTGAGGTAAGGTTTTGGCATTTGGTCTTCATAGAGGTCTTCCAGGGTGAACCCCCCATCTTCCAGCCAGTTTTCATCAGTCAGTGGGGTCCACAGAGGCTACAGGAGGCCTTTTATTGCATGTCTCTCACAGATTTGAGGACAGATTTTGATCATTTGTATTATTTGGACATATTATTTTATATTATTGTGCCATGGGGATGAGCTAGCAAGGATTGATGCCTCCTAGCCCCACCATGAGCTTTATGAGTCATGTCCTAGTCATATGAGGTGGGCCCATGTACTTTTGCCCCCTCTAGAGGATGACATCACCCTGACCTTGTCTCTCCTAGCTATGACATCATCTCTATTTTGAGTGATCCATGTGATGTTATGTTATGTTTCATCTTAGCCATTGATTATGTATTGAGATCTTTTAATCTCAACCACTCATCTTCATGTATTGTAAAGTGGTTTTGAGATCTAGGGTTTTGGTCTTTATTATCCTATATAAGGAGGAGACCCCCTATTGTATAGCTCACCTTTGGAGCTCTTGAATATTGGAATAGAATACTTCTTTGTGAAGCATACTTCTCTTGTCTTGTGGATTCTTTTGCACTTTGAATATACAGT
Source organism: Larix kaempferi (assembly GCA_027924585.1). Lineage (NCBI taxonomy): Eukaryota > Viridiplantae > Streptophyta > Pinopsida > Pinales > Pinaceae > Larix > Larix kaempferi. The sequence continues at coordinate 14,001,814 of BSBM01001402.1, forward strand.
ATCTCTTCTATGTATCATTGTGGATCTTGGGGCTACACGTTGTTTTCTTGCAGGGAGGCCGAATTGGTGGAGAGGAGGACGATTTGAAGAGGGTTATTGTTGGAGGAATCCACATATTCTCTCTTCAGTTGATCTTGGTGACAGGGAGTATCATTATTGTATCTTTGTGACATAGTTGATGCTTTCTATTACATCTTTCCATCATTTTTCATAATTTTCTTACTTGGCTTGTTTCACTTGATCTTGTCTTGTAGGAGGAGGACGATTTGGCTTCATTGGAGGAGGACGTTTTGGCTTGGAGCACTTGGATCTCACTCTTGAATATACACATAGGGGAATGCTATCAATTTGCAAAGTGGACACAAGCAATTGAGGTAAGTTCTACAAGGTATGTACCTTAATCCATCCATTCTTCTTCATTGGTCATCAAACCCTTAAAATTCAAAACCCTCATTTTTGTTTTTCCTAGATCTATTTGGATCTAGCTTGGCTTTTGGAAAGATATTGAAAACCCACCTCTATAGTATCCACGGCAATCCGGATCTATAGTTTGGTGTGGATTGGGCTTCATTTGACACATTTTTCAAGGCACTTAGCCTTCCTTGGGCGAGGTCGCACTCCTTGGTTGGGTGAGTTTTGCTAGTTCCAAGACATGGGTAGGTGAGATCCCACTTGATTTGAACTCCTCTCACTTGATAACCTACCCCTAGTGCTTCACTCCTTTGATTTTTTCCTTGTGGGCCCCATTCCTCATTTTGAGGGTTGTGCCCCACTTGGGTCATTGGGTGATGCATTTTCAATCTCAGATCTACTAAGATCTAGCAATTGGATGCTTTTGATCTTCAAAACCCACCTTACTTTGCACCTTGACTACATCGATCTACATTTTGGTGGATATCCGACTCCATTTGGCCCTTGATCTAAGGCACTAGTTTTCCTTGGGGTAATTCGCACTTCTTGGGGTTAGTAGCTTTTCCTAGATCCCACATTTGGATGCTCTCAATTCTTTGTCAATCCATAGATCCATGTCATAGAGCCCCTATAGTACCATCTCCCATTAATTTTGACCAAGTGGACCCATCTTGGACCATTTTCCCTATTTTAAGGAAGTGGGTCCCACTTGTGTATTTCATGGTACTAGATCTATCTCTTTGGTCTTCCTAGGTGGCCTAACTCATACATTGGTTGAAACACTTGTCACATCTTAAGCCTCTTCAACCACACTTAAATTCTTGGGTCCACCTAAGCTTGCATTGGCTTCCGTAACTCAACTTTCACATCCCCCTAGGAACCATTGCTTTGGCTAATCTTATGTCGATTGGCTATAGGGTCTCCTCCTTGATCTTGTCTTGTCTAGATCTAAAGTGAAGAGTGCCTCGGTTGTCGTGACTCCCAGCTTGCATTGGGAACCGTGGCATATCTTGGGTCACCTCTTTAGTTGTCCATCTCCTCTACCATCCTGGATGGGATACCTTTAGGGACAACTACAAGTTGTGTGATAACAAGTCCCATTTAAAATGTTTTGCACCACAGTTTGTGAGGATGATGAAATATTCCATGATCAGGTCCTCAGACAACTGCCAGTCTTGTATAAAATCCAATATGCATATGAAAGGCTTAAGAATAAAGCGACAACCAAGGTCCCTAGACAGATCCATCCTCTGGAGATAGATAAAAGAAAACCTTGAGGACTCTTCGATAGGGCATCAAGGGGTAACCTTGGTTTATGTGGAGTAGGTTGACTTCTACACTTGTCCAATAGTCATAAGATCACCTTCACCTATGGCCTAGGAAGGGGCAGCAGTAATATGGCAGAGGTTAATGCAATGTTAATTCTGATTGGAATCGTCGTGGATAGAGACATCAAGGAGCTGCAAATTTCAGGGGATTCCAGGATCGTGATTAATTGGTTCAATGAAAACTTCCAGAACTACAACATTGGTTCATCACATCTTGTTACACAGATTAGAGAGCAGGGGTGTAGTTGCCTTCTTCAAACGCAGTCATATCTATGGGAGCTTAATGTTTTAGCAAACAAGCTGTCCAAAAAGGCAGTTAATGGTCAAGAAGGTGTCTTTGACCTAACTAAGACTAAACATGAGATCACATCATCTCTGCCTCGGAGATAGATGTTTGTCTAGACTTTTTTTTAAGGATATGATATGTTCACATTAACAGATTTCTATAGCATGGGAGCTATTTGATATATGGTTTTCTAACTCAGTGGGGGATTATCTAGTTAATTTCTTTCAGTCTTTGGCTTTTAGTCCTTTTCGATACATATGCATTATGATTTATAAGTTGTTTCGGTGATGTTTCTATAAATCCTGAGCTTATGAACTAATCAAAATCTAAATTTTCTGGTTAAGTAGTACAAGCTGAGCCTAAGAATTTTTTGTGTCCTCGAACACTTACAGAATTTAATATCACCATTTCTACTTGAAATAAAGATATTGCTAAAAAAATTTCATAGAAAAAAATATACATAATATCATCTCCGCATTTGGTGAAACTTTGGAAGTATCATTTCCAAAACTTGTACCCATTTAGGAAACCAAAATTGTATCCAAGCTTCACGTGATTTAAATCAGGATTACCTTGATCTCCAATAAATACCTATAGACTAAAGAAACAAAGTTGCCTCAAAGTACCAATGCCGCCTTCATTAAAAAGGGCCCCAGGAGGCAAACTCCTCAAAAGAATAAAGGGACAAATATGAATATCTCTCCCAACTCAAGGCAAAGTCACCAAGGGTCTGTAGTTGGTGAAGGTATGAAATAAATCTAGGGACAAGCCCAAAATGAAGAGAATGAGGACCAAATTCAACATGGGCAGTATCTTGGGTGGCGTCCTTTTACAAGATTCCCAATCAACAAGCTCTAAATTGTGCCCCAAAATCTCTAAGCTATAAAGAACAGTGGGTTTTATGATAACATCAAAGAGCTACATCTTCAAAGGGATATCTTAGAACTGTATCTAGAAAAATTAGTGCTCAAGCATGGAAAGAGAGCCATAAACTTTACAAAGACATGGTTGAGAGGCTAACTTAACGTTGAGAATGGGACCAATGCATTGAACACCCAAGTATAGGTGTAGGTTGTAGCAATCTCAATCGGCCCCCCTCTAAACCAGAAACAAACCTGGAGAGAATGTCATTGGAGGTATTAAAGACCCTGACCTTCATCTTGTTAAGGTTGACCGTTTACAGAAACAGGCCAAGGCATCCAACTGTCTCTGAAAACCTTCAAAAGAAGAAACTAGGACCACATCGCAGAAAAAAGAAGCATCGCAATCAGGACATGGTATGTGATACAACCATACTCCACAAGTTTGTTTTCCCTAAGGAACTCTTTGAACTCATCAATGTAAACCAAATAAAATTGAGTGGTACATGTACTATATCAACACTTTGCAAGTTAAGCAATTAATAAGCCCCTCGGGTAGGTTTTCCCTGAGCCAAATAATAGAGGTGAAATTAGCATATTATAATCCACTTTTGGTTCAGTGCTACTTTATCCTACATGAATTTTGAATTATTATATATGTGTGCAACAATGCCATTGCATGTTGATTGCAAATGCATGCTAAAAAGCTCAGTAGCATAGAGGTTAAGTGGTTACTACAATAACCTTGTGATAATAAGAATAGAATTTTATATATGTCTAGATGCTAGTATGAGTATCTCTAATAATTTCATTTAAAGAAATGATGCTAAAACTTTAGTTTTCAATATATAAAGTAGAAATGATTCTCATTGAAAGTTAATTAACAATGCTACTTGATCATGGATAAATGCGCTATGTTGGATTTTACCATCTTTTGTCATACTAAGCATACATTAGATTTATATTTCCCCCTTTTTTACAAAGCATTCTAATTCAGAAATCAATGTCTTGTATTCATATTTTCATTTCACTTGTCATGTTCCATAGTCATTTTCGTTAGGAGTAACTAAGCATTTGAAGGTAAAAGGATTTCTTCAATTCTCCCAGAAATGGAAATGTGAGTTGTACCTGGTGTTTGCCTCTCCTAAATTAATGATTTAAAGTGGCACAACCGGCTTTTAAATTATTTTCCACATTTTATAAAGGGCACAGGTTCAATAGACAATCATTTTATTGTACACCAAAACTAAATATATTGTGCTGAATTGAATCTTGGAAAGGTGGAATAAATGATGTCCACCCTTGCAAGTCAAATCCCTATATTTTTATTAACCAATGAAACCATCATTGCAACTAGAAGGGGGAAATCTCAACTTCCTTGATTATGTTTTTCCATGACATGACTTAAAATTAGGATAAAATAAGGTCCATACCTTCCTGCCCCCATTCAATTGTCGCCTAATGACTTGTGCCAAGGTTGTCTGCAAATATCAAATCATTTTAAAACTAAGAGAAGGAATAACTATCACTTCTGGTGAAAGCATTCATGTAGAAATGAAACCAAGCCAGACCTTGATGGGAGCTGTCCATTCTTGAGTTGCTACTCCATATTGACTTGAACTTGGATGATAAATAGAGGAAGACGAAGTTGCTTCTCCAATTGCTTGAGAGTCATTACTTGTGCTTGAAGAACCTCTCCTTTTTCGTGGTCTTCTGTGGTGCTCACTTGGGGGTTTCAGATATGTCCATGTCAAAACAATAGCAAGAGCAGAGCCTGCAATGGCTCCAATTAAACTAGCATTCTGCAGGTTACAGAGTAATGACCATAGCAGAAATTAGAAATGCACACGTAATATTGCCAAAAGCATATAATCCTTAAAGCCAATGCTGCAGATGAAAATCACAAAAAAGTTTAGAGATCCATAAGTTCGTGACTGCCACGTGCCATGCACATTAAGGAACTAATAATAAAAGCAACTTTGCAGGGACTAAAACATGACAGTAAGAGAAATATCTTGCAATATCTCTTAATACAACATAGCATATTATTCACTAAAGTACAATTTTTTAAATAAAATCCAGAAAAAACAGCATGCATGTTGACTCATAATTTAACTCATTCCCACAGCAGAAAAACACTCTATATTGACATCATTTTGTACCCAACAGTCCCTTTGACCTACTTTAGTGGTCATTCATTAAGTCTTGGACATTACTAAATTAATATCATCTTATCTTATCTATCCTATAACCACTCAATCCAAAGAGAAAGGATATCATCATTTAATAAGTTTAATTCTACAAAATTCAATAACATGCTATATTCTTAGGGAAAATACTCAAAAAAACATAGCAAACTTAAAATAAGCATTATTTTACAGAATTGTTAACTACAACTACAAATCCACCTGCTACCCCCCATTTTGCATGGGTGTCCACTTGTAATTTTCATCACAAACTTGATGGGGGTGCCACATTGATGATGCCCTGGATGAAAACTTTTGGATGTTCATGGAGATTTGATGATTGGGTGAATTGTACAAAACATGACTTTGTATTCAAACCCCTGTTTTTCCAACACACTAGCTCAGATGGGGGCTTATGATACATGGATGGAAAGCTTTTTTCTGAGGGCTATCTAATGGTGCTAAACACTCAGCTTAGTTCTCTACGGTGTTAGAGTAATCAAGTCATTTTTCTGGGTTGTTTTTCAACAGTTTGGTACCCTATCTTCAGGAGGATGGATCTCACTCATCCTAGCTCCGTTTGGGAAGTGTCATATATGGTTGGAAAGCTCCTTCCGAGACCTTTCCAAAGGTACAAAACGCTTAACCAGATTCCTAATAGTTTGGGAGCGCTGGTCATCTTTCATGCTGTTTTTGCTGGTTTATGGACCGTTTTTCAGCAATTTGGTACCCTATCTTCCAAAGGGTGGATATCACTCATCCTAGCTCGGTTTGGGAAGTGCCATTTGTGGTTGGATTCTGGAAAGCTCTTTGCGAGACCTTTCAAAAGGTACAGAATGCTCAGCCGAATTCCAAGGGGTTCAAGAACACTAGGGTCATCTTTCAAGCCATTTCTCACCTTTTGGAGCTATTTCAAGCACTTGGTTTGACCCTATTGGCACATGCTTGGACCATTGGCACCACTTTTGAGGAGAGCGTTGAGTTGTTAAAGGGATCTATGGGGTCAAACCCTAGATCTGACCTCTTTGCATCATAGTTTGACCTAGATCTAATGGTGCACCCTCTCTCTGTTGAAATTTCACCTACAAAATAGTCTATCTCTTGTAGGAATTTCGTCAAACACTTAGCCAAACTCTGATTTCTGTCTCCGATAAAATTTCAACAGTAATGCATTTAAACCAAAGACATTCAACTGTACTTTATGAGCAGAATACAAATGATTAAGAACTTTGCAGTGGAAATAAATGAATGGTGAACAAGTATTCAAATACCCATTTTACACAAAGATTTTCTAGGCAATGCCCCTAGAAAAACCCCAAAGGGAAAACCAGTCCAAGAGAGATATTTATTAATGAGCTCACAGGAAAATATTTATGAGTTTACAGCAGTAATCTTTTCAGCAAAATACACAGTACTTATCTAGGAAAATGTACCAACATTCCACCTTAAGAACTGTGTCAAAGACCTTCAGAATCTGAACCTGATTTCTGCCTCGAAATCTGTGCCCCTTTTCTGCTGTACAGCCAGTGTTGTACGTTCTGTTCTGGCAGCAATAACACCTCGATTTCTGTGCACAACTGCTGTACTTTTCTGTACGGATTTATGCCAGCTAGGTGCCTTGAAAATTGTGCCAAACTTCTGCTGGATGGCTGCCTCGATTTCAAAGCATAAAACCAACTGTACGGCCCATCAAATCCATACTGTATGGCCCTCCTTTATTGATGTACGGTACTGTATTAATGGCTGAACTTTTCTTGGTATATGTGCCCCCTCTCCTTGGGATTTGTGCCAATCCTTCTTGCTGCTCTTTCTCTTTTCTTTTCAGCACTGCTCTGAAGCTCTCTTGGAAATGTGCCTCTTCACTCTCACTTTCTCCTTTTATTATTTCTAATGACCCTTCAGCTATCTCCAGATCTCAATGATCAAGATTAGATCTTGGCCTCACTAGATCTACGGTTGTCACATAATCTCTCATTGAGATGACTTAAATCACTTAAGTCACTCAAACTTTATAAAATGTCACTATAGTCATTAGAAAAATAAAAGTACACTTACCAACTTTATAAAGTAAAGTGCCTGGAGGGTGAAATTTGCTCGGACACTTCTGCATGCTAGGCACCACCAATGCAAAAGTACCTCCGAGCTACCAAAAACTAACAATCTTTTGCGCCATATGAAACTCAAGAATTTACCTACTGAATCATTAAGAGATTTCCACTTGAAAATTTAAAATCTAGAATCTTTTTCCTGTAGGTGAATTATTCCATAGAACATTTTCTCAGTGTTTAAAGTCATAATCTTGATTCTTTACCATGCGACCTATTGAATCAGTAAGGGTTCTTTAATGTAAAATCCTTGCCTTGCCCAGCCCTCAAACAGTGGTTCAATTTGGAAGATTTCTTGTAGTTTTGCCAAAACAAATTCTTGAGTTTTGGGGCATGTATCTAAAGTTAGGCATACAATGATTTGGTTGTATCTCTAAATCTATGGTCTAGGTCAACATGATTTTTCAATTTGAACACACCCACCAAAAATCACAAATGCCCAAAGAGTACTTTAAGAGATATAGGTTGTTTATCAGCCTATAGATGTTTGCTACAGATCTATCAGGTTGTTGCAGATTGCCTGTAGCTGTTGTTTTCAATAATTTATTTATAATTCAAACTCCGAAATCTGGGTCAACGTGATTTTTGAGAGAGTGAAGCTGTAAAACTTAAATTCAGAGATCACTACTCCCTCTGAATCACCCTGAGATCTCAAGCGGTTTGAGTCTCGATATCAATACATGCTCATATGGGTATAAACTCAACAACTAGATCTCTTTACCAAAACTGAAACACATGCAATCACACATAAACACTGAATATACCCTGGAAACCCCAATTGGGGAAAACCAGCAAATTGTGGGGCTATCTTCTCTCTCGAGCCCAGAGCATATATAAATATAGACAAGTAGAATACAGTGTTACCTCAGAAGTAACTCAATCCCTGAACCGGGCAAACTCTAGATCTGCATGCATCAGCTGATGCATGCACTAGAAGAATGAGCCCTAACTGGTAAACTGGATCTGAGTATCTCTGCAAGTGCCTCTGACTAATCTGCCTCTCTCTATCCTCTGCTCTGGTCTGCTCTGCGACAAAAGAAGTCTAACTGCTGAATGCATCCTCCTCTGCATGGACAAGTGCGCCCTTCCTCAAATCAAGAATAGCTCATACATAATCAGATCTCAGCAGATCTGAGCTCTGATTGTCACAGACCTTTCTCACTCACTGAGACAAGGGTACTCTGAAATTATCAGACACTCAATCGCTCAACCGGATGCAGTACAAACTTCTCACTCCTGAAGGAATGCGCCTCCCTTCCCAAGGAAAGTCGCCCACCTCTCAACTGGATCTATCTCAGATCAGTTGGCTCAGTTACCGAGACAGATGACTTATGTCTCCTTATAACAACTCATAGAAAAATTAGGTTTACCAAAAACCTAAAAGTCAATGCATGCAAAACTCACTTTTGCATGCATTTCTTCTCAAAGACTTTCCTGGTTAACATTTTAACAAAAGCCTTATATCAAAATGGACACACCAAAATTCTCAAATACCTAGATCATATTTTAATAGATATAGACTATTTTCCAGACATGTAGCAGTTGTTGTAGATCCATCAAGATTACTATGGATCACCTGTAGCAGCTATTGCAGATCACCTATAGAGGCTTATTTGGATTCCTTTTGATTAATTTTGGTATTTTGAAGATTGGAATGATGATTTAAGAGGGTATTAATCGTAATGATTGACAAATAACATTCAGGAATGATGTCAGTGATGCCTTAATGTGTTAATTTTCTAATCAAGAACGCTCAAACATTATAACGAACACAACGGACTCATATAAAAGATACGCTTTTATTATAATGAAATCATTGATATTTGATACAATGACAATGATCTCCTTTTATGTCATTTGGAAGGTAGTTGTAGACGTGACTTATATAAAGTTTAAACGTGACTTTATTACATTATTGAAGCCTTATACTCTAACATTATGATGTTTTAAATAAGTTTAATATCATTTATTTGCTTCTAATTGCCCCCTTGAGGAAAAACAAGACTTACATGCAAGAGATGCTAAATGACTGATAAGCTAAGATATTATTACACTGCTGAGACAAAGTTGATATGTGGATTAACGGCTTGTTCTATAGTGAATGGATCATGCCATATGTGTTTAGTTGACATCAGTGTTTTAAAAAATGGTTCACTCAAAACTCGGACTCAACCGAATTGATCGAGTCAACTATCAGCAACTTTGACTCGGCCTTAAAATAAGTTCAGGGACCGGTTTGGAACCAAACCGGCCGAGTCAAGGTACGAATCGACTGGTTTAATACTGAGCTGATCCAACTCAGCCAATTTTTGCACCTACTTGACTGAGTGATACTGATAATTGCTCAAACTGATTTGTAGAGTTGAAGGCATTTGCAAAAGCATAATGGTAGCCCCAAAAAATGTTGCTTGCGAGAGCTATTTAAGATGAAATGGGTCATGTAAGGCACGATGCATCCTAATAGTAGGGCAAAACCAAAAAAAAATTATTGGTCATTGCTGAGGCGGGAGTATACAAGTTACAAACTTACAACCCATGAGCTTAGAGATGGTTGCCTTAAGTTGTTTCTCAAGCCATAAATATGCTTCTAATTGAATTGCTATGGTTGGTTTGGAGGGTTCTATTATCACATGTATAGTAGCTGGGCTACCATATTCTTCAGATCAGATTCCAATCCTTTTTTCAGCCAGTCCTTTACATTGAGATGCTTGAGATGAGCACCTATATCAGGATCACTCCTATTTTATGAGCAGCCAATATATCCTTATGCCATGACTGAGTCTCAGGAAACTCAGATTTGTTGACCGATGTAGCCATTTTTGCCATACAGAGCAGTATGCAGTGCCCAGATGTGCAGCAGCAGTTTACAGTTGACAGTTGATGATTCAGATGTTTGGTACAGGTATATGATCAGGCAGGTATATGATTTGTGTAGTGGTTTACTTTTGCTTTGTTGGTCATTCTTTTAGCTTGATTTAACATGTTGTGGTCATGACCTGGCGGTCTATTTATATATTATGGACATGGTTGATTATTTATATCTATATAGTCTTGTTTGCTCAGAATAATGAGGTTCTTGTGTATACTCATTGGTTTTACCCTCCTTAGGAGAATGGAGGTGATCATTCCCACCATTATATGGCTTGCTAGTCTTGGCATCATTTTCACTATCTCCATCCATTCGCTACCTTCCCGTTTTAGTTCTACACTGACTTACATCTTAACCTGTGATATGGAGGATTTCCCCACTTTAGCCTCTTTGTTGGATGAGCTTCCTTGTTTACTTTGTGTCTCGGCTCTGAGTTGCCTAAGTTGTGTTGGCTAGACCTGAAACAGATAGTACTACCATCATTACATTGTATCTGGAAACTTATTGTATATCTTATGAGAAAGCCCATTTTAGAATGTGTTTCTAAACACACGATGAATAAAGGGCTATGGAAATGAATGAAATGTAAATCCCCTTGAAGGGATATCTAAAGGCCAAATAAAAGCAGTGGATAAACAAATGCCAAATCTAAAGACTGTTGGCCATGAAAATGAAATGAAAAGGTCCAAATAAAGCAATGGTTTAATAAATGCTAAATCCAATGATTGCTGACCTTATTTGAATGTAATGATTTATTCCTCATTAGCATGCGGGTTGTGATATGAGATGGAGCAACGGACAGCTAATTATAAGTGTCCCCTAGAGTCTCAAGTTACGGTTATCCAGACACCTAGTCATGGCGGCTCTAGAAAAGATCCTCACGGAGCTGAGTCAGCTTGGATGTGAGTTGTAGACATCTGTCAAGGTTGAATAAGCACTTCCCAAACAGCTTATCCATTTGTGAGACACTGCCATCCCCTGTGTTATTGATTGTCCAACATATGCTTTAGTGTGTATCCCCTTTCCTACATCCAAAGTATCACAGTGTGAAGTTTGTACAGTCATCCCTTAGCCTAGCCTTGCATTTAACCACCCTCACCCATCACTACCAAATTGATCACAGCCATGAAGTGAGTATATCCTTGAGGCTTTGTTCTGAGAAATAATTATTAATGAAGTTTACATTGAATATCTTGTTTTAAACCACCAGTCTAGTACTACTTATGTCTACAATCTTGCTATTTGAATGATTAATGAAGCATGTCATAACCAGTTACACTTGCAGCATTTTTATGTTTCAGCTTAAGTCATATTATGGGTCAGTTTGACCAAGTCAACCACAGGACATGTGATGCATTAGACCAGTGATGATAGGGATTGATGATATATGGTCTTACACTATCCACCAGGTGGTTCCATGCAGCAGCTACAAGTTTCAGATGATGATCTTGGATATTTTTATGATTTTGATCATTTACAGATTATTATTTTTATCTGTCCGGGCATGGAGTTGGTATTATATGATTATACAGTTATCCACATGGTGTATGAGTATGTGTTTTTAGTACATTTGGATCTTTTGAGTCCATTGGGATACACAGTTTACAGTTCCGAGCAGTTTCAGTTGAGATATTTATCAGTTTATCATTTTGGTGCAGATTTGCCATTAAAAATGGCCTAGCAGAGCAGTTTGACTTTTTATTCCTTTCACCTAGGGCGCTACAGAGAGAGTATGGGGTCCAGCCACTTGTTTTTACTATTTAGCCATACTCTCGGACACATTGGTGCAGTCAGTTTTGGCCCCGAGTGACCAGGCAGTGAGTTACAGGCATTTCTATCTTCTACAGGTGATTTACAGAAGCATAAAAAATGGTAAAATGGCTACAGAGGAATTCAATTTGGGCTACTGAGGCAAGAAAATGGCATGAGGATGATGTTGATGATATGGGTGACATCTCCCACACCTTCCAGAGCAGTTGCAACAGTCAATGGGGGCCATACATCTTCCCGAGCTCATTTTTATGGTTCTATGGTGTCTTTGGGGGCACACGACTTTGCCACTTGGGCACATTATTGTACTTTGATGAGTTATTTGATGTTATTGTGCCATGGGGACACACTAGGGAGGAATTATATCACCCCCTAGACCCACCATGAGCTTCATGTTATATTTTCCTAGTCACTTTATGTGGACGTCCTCCTTAGGGGGATTTGACTAGTGGGTTTCTTATGTTTTGGAGTTGATCCATGTACTTTATTGTTGAGCTCATCTGAACCGTTGATTAGAACATTGTATCTTTTAATCTTAGACACTCATTAAAAAGGTGGTTAGGGTTTTTGTCTCTCCCATAGCTATTTAAAGGAGAGACCCTCTCATTGTAAAGGGGCTTTTGGCTCTTGGCTTTTGGAATAAAATATATTCTTGCAAATACTTGTGCTCTGGTTTTGGATGTTAGTGGTGTTGGTTGAAACTGTTCTTCCTTTGCACTGAGGGTCTTGGTGATTGTTTTGCACATCTATCTCTCCATGTTTACCTACAAGTGAAGAAGTCGAATTGGGAGGAAGGCACACTAGCTGGGGAGACTCTCCTTGCCTCTTTCTTTTCTCTTCATCGGTTTCAGGGAGTATCATTGTCCTCGTACCTCTTACTCTTTGTTATCATGTTCGTCATTTGTATTTACTTCCATTCTTGCTTAAACTGATTGATTTCGTTGTCCTTGGTTTGATAGGAAGAGGAGGCCGCATTTGTGGAGCTGGGCATATTCGTGTGGGCAAGATAAAGCACCAACCTTTCATTTGATCTCTACAGGAACAATCCTCAACGTCCTAGCAATCATCTCCATGACTCAAGTACACTTCCAAGGTATGTAAATTATTCTTCTATCTTACCCATCTGTCATTTACATTCAAACCCTAACTACAAAACCTTCGAAAAAATCTCTGGCTCAAACGATTTGGTTTACCGCAAAACAATTTCTGGGTTTTAGGCTCTTGCATATCCCTAGGTGGGTTCTCCTAGATGTCATAGTTGGAGGACTCCATCCGGCCCAAATCCCAAGACACTTGTCTTCTAACCCTTGCGCATTCCATGTTTGACTGGTTTCTCTTGTTATTTGTTTCATGTTTGCGAGCTTGTGTACTTTAACACTGTCATATCCTTCAATCAAGTTGTGCTAGAAAGCCTAAACCTTTAAATCTACTCTTTGGGGCAAATTCCCTGTTTTAAGGGTCACGTTTCCCAAGGCGATTGATTTTGATCATTTGTACTAGCACCTGAATCCCAGAATCATCTTTAATTATTGAGTCACTATGTCTAAACACTATCAATCAAATCCTATTTTTTTAAGCCTCCATAGTGACCCTATTTCCTTAAATCTAGGGTTCCATACCTGTCACCTTACGTACCCTATCTTTATAGCTTGATCTGGTGATTGGGTTAGATCTCTCCTGTCGGGAGTAGATCAAGGTCTCACCCTTTGCTATCTGTGGCTCTGCTAGTATAAAGTGAAGGGTGCCTCGATTGGCATGACAACCAATCCTTTTGGGAATCGAGGCTCTCGTGGTTCACCTCTTTGGTTGTATATCCCCTCTACCATCCTATATAGGATCCATCTTTAGGGCCAACTACAAGTAGTGTGATAACAGGTTCATACCCCCATCCCTATGTTGTTGAGAGCGAGAAGCGAGAGCGGGGAGCGGGAGCGAGAGTGAGGAGCGAGAACGGAGCGAAAAGCGAAAATTTCAAAAGCTCTCGTTTTGGGAGCGTTCCAGGAGCGTTTTTTATATTGTATATATTTTGATGTATCTATATCTAAAAAACATGTAGGATGTTGAATTAGCTATACAAAACATGGATTAAACCATATAACATCAATCATCTAGTAGTTATAACTTATAACATTATCATCAAATGATCAACCATAACTACCTTTATATGAGCTTGGCAATGAAGGGAGGTACCATAACATTGTCATCAAATGATCAACCTAGCATAGGAGCTTTTAGTATTGGAGAGGTATGGAGCGCCTTGGGAGCGTGCTCCCAAAACTGGGAGCGTTTTCGAAGTGAACTTCCGAAGGAAGCGAGCTTCGGGAGCGGGAGCAAGGGGGTGGGAGGCACTCCCACGCAACATAGCCCCATCCACTTCAAATTTCAAAATCCCCACTAACCATGTTAGACCATTTTGATATATTCAACCTTACATGGTATAATAGTATATACATACTACCGGTGTCCGGGGATGGAGCTCTGCAACCTAGGGTTTTGAGCTGATCCGAGTTGATCTCGGCGGCCAGGGCTCTATCCCTGGTCACTAGACTCCTTCTGAGCTCACTGTATTGGTCGATGGCGAGGGAAGCATTCCTGTGGCGGCGGCGGCGGATGCAGAGGGGCGATCTTGGCATTGTGGTGAGGCGGTTCTGCTGTGAGGAGCGGCTTCGATCCAACGGTGGCTCTCGGCGGCGGCACTCCTGAGGTTTCGACGGCTTGCAACATTCGGCGGAGTGTCCGCATAGACCCATCACAGATTGCTATCAAGGGTTTGAGCGATCTTGGAGGCCATGGATCTTGTCTTTAAAAACCCAGATGGACTCAGTCCAGGGCAAACTCTTCGTCGGCGGATGGGAGACGACGGAGGACACCCTAAGGGACTACTTCAAGCCATAGATGTTGTCGACAGCGTTAATGCGGGATCGTAACACCGGGACGGCTCGCGGCTTCGGCTTTGTGGTGTTCGCGGACCCCAATGTCGACGACAGAGTCTTGCTGGTACATATGATCGCAGGCAGAGCGGTGGAAGGCGGTGCCAAGAAGCGATTCCTGCTTACTTCGGTTCCCTCACACAGGCTTCGACCTGCATCCTTCAATGGCGAAGAGGTTTCAAATGGCGGAGCCTATTTGGCGGATGGGACGGGCCAAGGTTCTTGACCTCCAGAAGCAGCTACGGCCCTACATGCAAGGCATGTTTCCTCTACCCGGACCCGGATTCATAGCGGCAAATGTTCTCGAGGGTTCCATGAAGGAGCATGCGCAAAAGATTAATCAGAGATTTCAAATCAAACCCTGCTTGCTTCAAAAATGAGTCCAAGATCTCGCCATCTCTCTATGGCTGGGCCTGCGTTTTTCAGGCGTGATGGATTTTCTGAGTATGGAGAGAGGGCGGCGCCTTTGCGCGGCGACCCATTGGGTCTGCACGATCCAGTGGCGGCAGCGGCGGTTTCAGGGACCAGACCTGAAACCGGTGGCCCCAATTACACCACTGTTCATGATATATCTGTTCTACTTCTTATGGCAACACTCTCTGGGATTCTCTTTTTTTTGGTTCAGCTCATTATAAGCTGTTGTTTCTGCTTATATGGGACAGAAATATGGGAAAATGTAGGGATCCTTGTTGATCTTACTACATCTGCAGAATGTAATTTTAATCATCTTTTTGAAATAAAATTACGGACTTTTTCCAAGGAAAAAAAAAATAGTATATACATGAGCAAAATTTGCATATTTTGGCCCTAATGGTTTGGAATATTTAAAATATATTTTTTATTAAAATTTTAATATTTTATGTGCTCTTTCGTAAACCGAGTCATAAAATCAAACTAGTCCAAGTCGGAGCTAAGTCATTCCAAGTCCGAATCTGAGTTTTAAAACATTGGTTGACATAATTATGGAAATATGTTATGAGGCACATTGCAATTCACTGGATTATGAATGAAAAGCTTGAATCTAAATTGTGTTGTATAGAGGAAATTTGTATTTAGACTTGGCATGACAAGACTAACTTTATTGTGTTGTTAACTTTTCGTGACAAGATCTGATCTTCAACCTCAATAATTTACTGATTAAATTATAATCGAAAATACATTGATAACTTAACTAATAACGCGGCAAAAAAATAAACACAAGAAATCATCAACACATTTGAGACCTTAAATTTACCCTGGAAACCCCAATCCCTAGGGAAAACCAGCAACAGATTATCTTCTTATTTCAGATTTAAAACAACACTTACAGTTTACAGAGCTCTAGAGACCCTACTGACTCACTCCTATTGCAATATGTGCTCAAGCCCTCAATTGTTGAAGACAACCCCAACTTGAGAGAATCACTTTTTCCAAAGCCTTTAAGAGAATCCCTCTCTTAGATCTGATCACTCATTGATCTCAGCTTGAGAGAATCCCTCTCTCCAAAGCCTCTAAGAGAATCCCTCTCTTATATATGATCACTCGCTGATCACTCACTGTCAGTGATCTCACACACTGACAATTATCAGATGATCTATCTCCTCATCTCACTTAGGCTAACTTTTATAACATTACAATGTGCAAACACCATGGACCATGAAATACCATGGGCCCTCTTCTTTACATAAAGTCACAAAAATACATTCACTTTAATTGTGAAACTCCTAAGTCTGAGAGTCTCCTGGACAACTCCTACATGCCAAACACTTGGCCTATGCAGAAATACCTATCTGATGCTATAAAAATCAACACTCCCTCTTAGTGAGGAAGGCACTTCTAGAAGAACCTCCTCTAGGATCAAACACATCCTCTATTGTTGTAGTTGCTCCCTCTGAAGTAAAAGATCCTCCTGCTACCTACGCTGGACTCTAATCTGGAAGTACCTCCATCATGCTCCTAGGAAGCTCTTCCTGCTCTTGAGCATCCAACAATGTCAACTCATATCAACTTGGTCTGCAAACAGATCTAGACGAAGGCTCTCGCCCACTACCCTCTATCTCTGACATTGATCCACGATCCAAGATCCCCTTGGACCCATCTATAGGCTGTCCCAACAACCTGCACAACTTACCTTGTCTGACGCCAAGCATCGTTGTTGCATCCTAGGCAGCTCCCTCTGACCTTATGAGTACATGTCCATCCCAGAACATAACCCCATACTCCTTGGTCCTACAGAGCTAAGACTGAGAGCAAGTCATCTTCAACTCTAGAACAAACATCTCTGCCACCTCCAAAGACCCTCTTGACTCTAGCTAGAATCTTACATACCCAACCCCCTTCACTACATGCACGGTACTAGTCCCACAACCCACATCGGAATCTCTGAAACACTAAGGACACTGACCTCATTCCCATCATATGGCTAGATGCACCATCTGCCCGAGCCCTGCTCGCTGCCTGGATCCTTCCTGGGTGCTACCCAATCACCTGTTGTGCTGCCCGAGCCCTTTCTATGTGCTGCCCGGAGCTTCTTTGCTTGCTGCCCTAATTTTTCTGGGCAGATCTAGGTTATTTTTGCCCCTACCCGAGGTTGTTTTACTACTGCCCAAAATTTCTTGGGTTGCCCGCAACCTTTTTCTTGGCACACTTTGCCCCCTTCCCAAGGCTTCCCGTCTACTTCTACAGATGCCCGAAAACTTTCTGGGGCAGTTCTCACCACTACTCGACGATTTTAACTTGGTTGTTGATGGTTGCCTAAAAACTTTGGCGGCTGGCGATTGCTACTGCAGCCTGCCCTTCTCCTCCATCTCCTATTCACTCGACCAACCTCACATCCCAGTTGCGGCAACTATCCATTGCTCCACTCTACCGGCTCAAATCTGCACAATTTTGGTTCCACGCAAACTGCGCCCAACTCTCGTGGCTCTAGCCAACACCCACGCATTTGTTGCTTCTCGAGTTGGCTCCTTCACATCATCTCCAACAACACCTCTGCTCGCGGCTCCCATTTTGTTGGCCAGCCCAAGCCCCGTGCTATCTCTATCTCGATCCGCGTAGTCCCAACGCTTGGCGACTATAACCTCTGCCAGCACAACTCGATCCCAGCGCTATTACTTTGTTATCGGCTCTCCTTTGTCGTCGTCCTGCTGAGCTACCCTCGCCATGTTAGATTTTATACTTTTAATCAAAATTTCTCTAGGATCTTACTGAAAGAATAACATGCATAGCATAACACAATAGACACAAAGAATTTCCTCGGGGAAACCGTAAAGGAGAAAACCCCGCAACTTCCTCAGAGATAGAATCGTCACCGATACAATATCACAAAAGTAAAACCCCAAAACAAAGATGGTCTTCTGCAACTCCTCTTCTTTTCCTCCTATGCGAACTTGTCCTCTCTCTCACTAATGCGAACTTGTGTGAGTGAGTGAATGAATAAATGAGAGAGCCTAGCTCTCTATTTATACTTTACTTTCACTTTACCTTTTTCACTTAACAGGTCGGCCCCAACTAAATCTGACTGGGCCGACTCCTCTAGGAAGACTCAATAACCCTATTACATTGACTCTAGGGGGATCTAATGCCCCAACTTACAAAGGAGGATTTACCTCAATGACTTTACATGACCAAATGTAATAATGACATCTCCGACCGGAGGAATAAACATCTCCGTCGGAGGTACAAATAAAATAAAATAATAATTACAATATAAAATACAAGTAAATATCTTCCGAAGTTACAATTACATTAACACTCCCTCTTAACTAGGAAGGTATTCTCTTGACACAGTCATCAACACATCTGGACACAAGTCTTCGTCGTTGGATCATCATCATCAACACTATATCGTCGTCGTCACTGCTGCAATCCTCATCAAGTTGATCATCGATTGGTGACATCTCTCGAATCTACTCGTCATAGGAAGTTCTACAGAGCCAACCCTTTTTCATGTTGGATGTAGGCCTAGCCCTCATGTAGGTCTTCATCATCTCTCAGAGCAAGCCATCAAGTAGGTACACCCAGGACCAATCATTACATTGCCTCTACAAACACATGCGTCTCCTACTGTCGCCTCATCGTCTTCGGATCATCTCATCGTCACACGGAGCACAGCCCAGATGCACATCACAATGTCTCCAGTATGGGAGGACTTTCCTACCACCATACGAGACCCAGTCTACCAACATGAGAGGACTTTCCTACCAGCATGTGAGACACAGCACTTACATCAACCGACATGGGAGGACTTTCCTACCACCATTCAGGAAAGGCTTGGCCCTTACAGCAACGGCCATGGGAGGACTTTCCTACCACCATGCCGGAATGGCTCAGCACTTATATCAACGGCCATGGGAGGACTTTCCTGCCACCATGCCGAAATGGCTCGGCACTTATATCAATGGCCATGGGAGGACTTTCCTACAACCATGCCGGAATGGCCCGACACTTATATCAACGGCCATGGGAGGACTTTCCTACCACCATGTCGGAATGGCCCATGTGCATCTCTGCGTCTTCCGGACTAATCACTTCCTCTTGGAGGAGCCTCGATCTAAAGAACACCAAGCTTCTCTCTGAAGTACTCGAACTTCACTCTGGCTAACGGCTTGGTAAACACATCGGCTGTCTGCTCATCCGTCGCAATATACTGGAACTCCACTGCTCCTCTCTACACCATATCCCTGATATAGTGATACTTGATCTCAATGTGCCTCGACTTGTCATGGAACACCGAATTCTCGGACAACTTCACACAACTCTGGTTGTCACAGAATATACAAGTCACCTCTAACTGGAGATCAAACAAATCAGACAGTAGCTTCCTAAGCCACACTGCCTCACAACTAGCCGAACAAGTTGCAAGCCTGCAACATACTATGCTTCGGTTGTACTCAGTGCCACGCAAGACTGCTTCCTGCTAAACCAGGAGATCATACCGGATCCCATACTGAAACAGCATCCCAAGGTGCTCTTCCTATCTGCGGCACTGCCTACCCAATCCGAATCAACATAACCCTGCAAGTTAATCTTTTGATTCGCCTCGTACTTGAGCCCATAATCCACTGTACCCTTTAGGTACCTCAATATATGCTTTGCAGCAACCAGGTGAACTTGTCTCGGATCCGTCAAGAACTGGCTCAATGTGTTCACAGCAAACCATATGTCTGGTCTCGTGTTCATCAGGTACATCAATGACCCAATCATCTGACGATACATCGTGGCATCAATTGACTCTGATGAAGCATCACAAAGTAGCTTCAAGTTCGATGCCATGGGTGTGGCCATAGCCTTACAGTCCATCATTCTGAATCTCTTCAAAATCTCCACTGCATACTTCCCTTGTCCAAGGAAGATCCCATCCGCATTCTGCCACACCTCCATGCCTAGGAAATAATGCATCATAGCCAGGTCCTTCATCTCGAACTCTGCGGCAAGTTTTCTCTTCGTATCTGCAATGAGCCCATCCTCTCCTGTTACAAACAGGTCATTTACATAAAGTAGAAGTATCACTGGATTTCCCACTTCAACCTTGTAGTAAAGGTTGGAATCTGCTTTACTCTTGGTAAAGCCCAAGCTCATCAAGAAACTATCCATCCTGCCATACCACGTCTTGGGTGCCTGTTTCAATCCGTACAAGGCCTTCTTCAATTTGCACACATGAGTCTGCCTGTCATGTGTCTCAAATCCGAGTGGCTGCTCCATGTACACTTCCTCCTCTACTACACCATTCAAGAACGCTGTCTTGACATCCATCTGGTGTACCTTCCACTTCATTACTACAGCCAATGCAAGTACTGATATGATGGAAGTGTATCTGGCTACAGGTGCAAATGTCTCCTCATAATCTATGCCTTCCTTCTGGGAGAAGCCACGTGCCACAAACCTCGCCTTGTGTTTCCCTATGTTGCCATCTGCAGCATGCTTGATCTTGTAGATCCACTTAGAAGTCACGACAGACTTCCCTTTTGGTCTCGGAACTACCTCCCAGACATCATTCTTCATGATCAACTGGTACTCCTCGATCATGGCATCCTTCCATTCTTTCTTCTCTGTTGCTTCCTCATAATTGGAGGGTTCTTTGTCAATGATGTCGCACAACAGGGCTACATAGCTGGAGTATGGCCTAGGTCTCTTGCTTTCTCTGTGCATCCCCTCTGGAGTGCCATACTTCTCTGCATCTTGTATTGCTTTGCGTGCCCATGCTAGTCTTCTCTTGTGGGAGTTCTTCTGACGAGGTGGTTCTACGGGTTCTTGTGGTTTCTTCATCTTCATAAATCTTCTTGAATGTTATAGCTGAATCATCGTCACTTGTTTTTCGAAACAAGTCTCTCTTGTAGTACACGATCTTTCCTACAAGTCAATTTAGTTGCGTGATTAGAAACATTTCATAATTGTCAAAACAAATTCTTATGCATAAAGACATAGGTCACACAATCATGCAACTATCTTAGCTAATGATTCAACACAACATTCATCCATATCATGTATTCATACGGTAACTTCATAGATGCCTTCCATCTCTACCAGAACATTGTTAAGAGTGTGCACTACTCCCAACATGCAAAGAGGTTTCATTCTAGATAAGTAGCAATGGAATGTTGTACAGTACCATAGGCCACTTACCCATTACTTGCATATTAGTAGTATTATGTTCATTAATGCAACTTTTCTAACATGCATAATACACATTCTAAATCTAGGAACATACGTATGTACACAACTGAACAATATCATTTAAGTAATTAGATATACAAGAAAAGACAATTCAAATACTTGTCTTTGTTTGGTTGTTGGGTGGACTCCCTCTTGATTTTTGCTTCCTTGCAGGAACTACTGGAGTCTCTGACAATGTGCTCCCTCTTGATCTTTATTCATCATAATACATATTCTTCATCACTCGAAGAATCATCTCTTTATTCTTCTCTGGTTCTTTTCCTTGCAGGTTCATCATCTTCCACGGTGTGAGCATGGTGCCTTTTCTTGTTGGTCTTTTTTTTGTTGGAGACACTTATGTTTCTAGGACAATCTCTGGAGTGGTGTCCCTTCTCATCACATGTATAGCATCTAATGTTGAATAGATCTCTTTTGGGTCTATCATATTTCTCCCTCTAATTTTGATGGTGGTTCTCCCTCTTATTGTAATGATGGTGCTCCCTCTTTTTATGATTTCTTCTGGCATGTGTTGTGAGAGCTCGGTCATCATTTGCTCCCATCTTCTCTTCTCGTGCCACAAGTCAAGCTTCTTCTTGTGTACATTCTTCCCATAGTCTACTGAATGTAATCAACATCTTCCTGGCACATATCCCTTGAATGAATGAGTCCCATGATCTTGGGAGACCATTCAAGGTGGTCATGACGATCTCTCCTTCTTCTACCTTTTCTTCAACTGCCTCAAGTTGCTCCTTGATCTACGAGACCCTTGTGAAATATGACTACATGGTCTCGGAGTTCAGGATCTTTTTGTTCTTGAGTTGGTTCCTTAATGTCATCTTTCGATTGATGTTCTTCCCTTCGAATAGCCTTGTCAATGGATCGAACATCTCCTTGGGTGTCTTCAAGGATGACACATGTGGGATGAGATGATCCTTAATGCAGTCTACAATGATTCTCTTGGCCTTAACCAAGCTCTTCTTATGGATGGCTTTAGCCTCATCTCCCTCTGGTGCTGGAACCTCTTCATTCACATACTTGTCCAAATCATTTTCTTCAAGGACAAGAGCAATCCTATACTTCCATGCTCAGAAGTTATCAGCTCCTTCAAGCTTATCCTCAAGCTTGGTGTGGTGAGACATATTTAATGAGTACTTCAAATGGAAATAGCAAAGCTTTTAGGTCTTACCACTTTAAGATGCCCAAACTGGTTATGGAGCTGGCTGGCCTAGGGTTTGTCGGAGACACCCTAATTTTCAAAGTTGGAATCTTGAACTTTTGATTGGACAAGAAGATGCACCTCTTCAAGGCGAGTTGTCCAATGTACTCCTTTTTCCAAATTGATGAAGAGAAGCCCCAAAAACTTGATGCCCTAGTTTCTTCAATTTCTATTGTAGATTTGTCGAGTCTTAATTTTGATGTATCTCCGAAATTTCTGCTCCTCAAGGTCTGAAACTTCGTCCTGTGATATTCTGATCTGTCCTCTATCCAACCCCACAGGTTAGAGCAGGATTGGATTCACCAAGTGGAACTTATGCTAAGTTTCCCACGATGACCTGTTTATGGACTTTTTCATTATAGTGAACTTATACGGAATGCCACATGTCACTATTTCATCTTTGGGTTCTGAAACTCACACCCGAGAAACTGCAGTCCGTGCAATTTCTGGAACATCTTAGGAAATTTGATTTGGATCTTTGTAGCCCGAGATATAGCATTTCTCCCTAGGTCACCTTTTTAAAACTGAATTCTAGAGGAAGCTAAAACCCCAATTTGCATGGATCATATCTCCTAAAGTATAGCGAATCTGAGGCTGAAACTCGCACACAAGGTACTTGAATATTTCATTTTCGGCCTGCACAAGTTTCAGATCCTGAACCTTCACCAAAAGTGATATATAGCAAAAATTCCAAGATGACTAGTTTCCGGAAATGGAAACCCTAGCTTCCCGCAACTGCACAATGTCTTCTTTTCAGGTTAGCTCTGATACCATGTTAGATTTTCTACTTTTAATCAAAATTTCTCTAGGATCTTACTGAAAGAATAACATGCACAACATAACACAATAGACAGAAAGAATTTCCTCGGGGAAACCATAAAGGAGAAAACCCCGCAACTTCCTCAGAGATAGAATCGTCACCAATACAATATCACAAAAGTAAAACCCCAAAACAAAGATGGTCTTCTGCAACTCCTCTTCTTTTCCTCCTATGCGAACTTGTCCTCTCTCTCACTAATGCAAACTTGTGTGAGTGGGTGAATGAATAAATGAAAGAGCCTAGCTCTCTATTTATACTTTACTTTCACTTTACCTTTTTCACTTGACAGGTCGGCCCCAACTAAATCTAACTGGGTCGACTCCTCTAGGAAGACTCAATAACCCTATTACATTGACTCTAGGGGGATCTAATGCCCCGACTTACAAAGGAGGATTTACCTCAATGACTTTACATGACCAAATGTAATAAAGACATCTCCGACTGGAGGATTAAACATCTCCGTCGGAGGTACAAATAAAATACAATAATAATTACAATATAAAATACAAGTGAATATCTTCTTAAGTTACAATTACATTAACACACCGAAGCCTCCGCCTTGTTGGTCGAGCACCTCCCGACGACTCTACATCCAGAGTTTACGCAAAGATTTCTCTCTCCTGACACTCCCACCACATGTTGGTCTACTGCAAGCCCTCCGCCGTCACAGCGTTCTCTGGCTGCAACTACCTGCCAGCCCACCAGCTGCCTCCTGTCGTCGTTCCCACACACATTAGTTTTGCAATCACCTACGTCAATCTACGACTTCACGATTTCCTACACAAGTGAATCTTAGGTGAATGCCCAATCCTCTGCCCGCTGGCTCTCTTGCCTCTCCTACCTCTCTGTCTGCAAGCTTCAGCTCGATCTGCAACTTTCATGAGGGCCTCCTGCCAGAGGCCGAACCTACTGCCACTACCTTGCCAACCACGGGTTCAATCTGCCCAACAACACGTACGCCAAGCCACGAGCCCGATTTGCGATCACACGGTCGTACGACATATGGCAGTTGTACGACATCATACGTTGTCGTATGCTCTCTCTCCTTTTTTATTTTTTTATTTTTTTATTTTTATTTCTTGTAAACCACTGTCAATGAGGATTTCCTGCTCAGAGCAACCTCGGCCTCGACACCGGCTTTGATACCATGTTAACTTTTCGTTACCAGATCTGATCTTTGACCTCAATAATTTACTGATTAAATTATAATCAAAAATACATTGATAACTTAACTAATAATGCAGTGAAAAAATAAACACAGGAAATCATCAACACATTTGACACTTTGGATTTACCCTGGAAACCCCAATCCCTAGGGAAAACGAGCAACAGATTATCTTTTTATTTCAGATTTCAAACAACGCTTATGGTTTACAGAGCTCCAGAGACCCTACTGACTCACTCCCATTGCAATATGTGCTCAAACCCTCAATCACTGAAGACAACCCCAACTTGAGAGAATCACTCTCTCCAAAGCCTCTAAGAGAATCCATCTCTTAGATCTGATCTCAACTTTAGAGAATCCCTCTCTCCAAAGCCTCTAAGAGAATCCCTCTCTTAGATCTGATCACTCACTATAAGTGATCTCACACACAGTGACAATGATCAGATGATCTATCTCCTCCTCTCACTTAGGCTGACTTTTATAACATTACAATGTGCAAATACCATGGGCCCTCTTCTTTACATAGAGTAACAAGGCATGTGAAACTCCTAAGTCTAAGAGTCTCCTGGACGACTCCTGCATGCCAAACACTTGGCCTATACAGAAGTACCTATCTGATGCTACAAAAATCAACATGGTTGAAATAATTATGGAAATGTGTTATGAGGCACATTGCAATTCACTGGTTTATGAATGAAAAGCTTGTATCTATATTGTCTTGTATAAAGGAAATTTTTATTTAGACTTCGAATGAAAAATCTAAAAGTTTGTCCCATGTTGACTATTATAAATCCAAACACTATCATAGTAAGCAAAGAGAAAGGCATTCTCTTGTTGGCATGGTCTTGCATTGTTGAATTTTAACTTACATACTACAACCATTAATGAAATGTTATACCAGCAAACCCCTACTTTTGTTGTTAGTATGATGGTACATTATAGCGCCTCCTAAAACAATGTCCCACAAACTGGACCCCCAAATAGGCATATGTTGTTGTGATCTCTCATCCCCTTCAAAGTAGAAATGTAGGTCTGAGAAAAAGCTCTTCAATGCATCGAAGATCATAACTTTGGTTTTACCTAAGTCGACTGTCAACTGTCAAAGGTCGCAAAAACTAGACAATTCATCAATCTTTCTCTATAGGTCGTTAGGTGTGGAGGCCAACAAGATCAAGTCATCAACAAAGAGCAAAGAAATCAACGCTTAATGTAGAAGGAAGCCACCTCCATCCTAAATGTGATCACAGACGAACGATTTTAGCACGCCAAGCTAAGTTGCACGAAACTTGGAAACATTTCCAAGTTTCCAAAATAGGAACGTTGGGAAGTGTGGCCCCTCCAAAATGGGTACGTCCGAGGAAACATAGTTACAAAAAATACAATATATATATAGTATTTTTTAATAACACAATATCTTGCAAGAAAATAAGAATTATATGCATAAATACCAATTTAGAAGGAAAACCATGTATTTATTAACTCCATAGATAAATACATGGTGCAAAATCCAAAATTAGCCTTTATAGATGAGGCTATACATCCAAAATCAGCCTTTATAAACGAGGCTATATGTGTTCAAAATGAAATAAAACATGAGTTAAAGACAAGTACAATTATATGTCCATCTCATCCTCATCCACAAAAATAGGACAAGATGCTTGTTCAACACAAGTAGAGCATGGATTGGAAGAAGAGGCATCATCACCAATATCAAGAGTAGCAAGAAAGAGTTCCAAGTCTGGGCATTCTGCATCCACATCCCACTCTTTATAAGGCTCACTTGTATATTCCTCACCCCGATGAGATACAAAGCATAGTTTAAATGCACAAATGCAAGATCCTTAGCCTTCTGAAATACCAAAGTGTGAGGAAAGAGTGAATGAAGTGCTCTCTTATAGAAAATAAGAGGGCGTTAGGGTTTCTAGAGAATTATAATTTTTTTTTATTAATTGAGTATAAAAATCAATTAACTGCATTCAATCACTAATTAGATTTGCTCATTATTGTTTAATTAGTTGTTTTGATGCATTATGAGGGTCCCACGCCCCTCAAAGTCACTTGGACGGGCCCACAAAAGATTTAAAAATCATTATCCCAAAATTAGCTAAAACAACTTGGAAACGCCGCTTGTTGTATTGTACGACGTTCCAAATCGTGAAAAGACATATGTTATGGTTGGTGGCGTTTCCAAGCTATTTTGATCATGTTTCGATGCTTCAATGCATTTGGGTACCCGAATGCCACCTAGGTAGGGATTTCCTGCAACATAGACGTTGATGTATATCGCAAAGACGGTCAACGAGAGGAAGGAAATCCAAACGTGATGGAAGTCATCACCCTCCTATATGTGCTCCCTGAGAAAGGACTCTAACTCATCAATTAAAGGACCCAAAGAGGCTCAACTAGAGAGGTAAACCCCATTTGACACCCATGGTACTCTTGATGAAATACGAGAGGCCATGGGTTGTGCAAAATGACCAAGAATCAACTCCTAAAGTCTCATGATAACAACCAAAAGGGTCTCTAAGATGCTAATGTCATGCAACCTTTGGAAATAACGAGGCATGGGAATCTAGACTCTATATAATATATGCAAATAGAAGCACATGTATCCCTTGCCCAAGGTGGGAAAGGAGACAAAAATAAGCCTTTCCATCACAACTCTCTATACAACCCCCTAATCTCTCCCAGAACCAATGCATCTAATGTGGAAGACAAGTCGGCAACAAAATAAATGTGAATGGGAGAAGGGGGGGAAAGATAAGTAATATATTTTTATTAACGTCCAACAAGTGACCATAAATAGGTCAAGAGGATTGCTAGATACACCAAAAAAATACTTGTATATCTAACATCTAACCTCACAAACTCCCCAATGGTCATATATCTCAACCCTAACCACTAACGTTTAGTATCACGAACATCAAGTGTCAAATATCATAAGTACATCAAGTCAACATATAAATGACTCCCAAGCCTTCACTGCCTAGGTACAAGATGGGGTTAACACCAAGTATGCCATTAACATGGACAACATTTTGTATGTAGTGTCTGACAAGTAACCATCAAGGTGCATTTCCATTCATGGCTCTAACTACCCATTTTGCAATGAGCACAATCCCCTAGGCATATATATTAGTTAGGAGAAACCCTCCCTCTCTCAATCAAGTGTAGAGATCCAAGAAAACAATAGTGGGCCCCTTTTCCTAGTCTACTTCTCACAGAGGAATAATTGAAGATGCATTTTTTATTGCTTGTAACCAAAATTAGAATAAAAGATGCATGAAGCATAGAAGCACATCTTACAAACTTAATCCTATTACTTTCCCACCTATGAAAATAGTGGCACATTCTACAAGAGCAATGTCCTTAGTTTCCCAACTATGAAACTTGTCGATTTTATGAAGAATCCAGTCTTAGTGTACCTTGGTAGGGACATCAATGCCAATTGGAATGCCTAAATAACAAACAATATGCCCTAACTAGACAAGCAAATATTCCTGCACTATAAGGAGAGCCTTTGCCTTTTGTTCCTTCAAAATTATTATATCAACTACAACAAAAGCGTCAAAGCAACAAAATGTGTCGTCGACGAACTCAAAAGATAATCCTAGGCTAAATCATTAGCAAAATGAACTAGTTTTAAAACTATGATCCCCGACAACATTGTCTAACATGAAGCTATTACAATCAAGCATATGTGTCTCATAAGCTATGTGGGTTTCCCTTCACCTAGGCAATCATGACCAGGGGGTATCTAATCCACCAAAGTCACCCAAGACTTGCACCTAGCCCAAAACAAAATAAACAACCTACTTATGCAAGCACGTTGGCCCATGAGGGGCAAACCTGTTTCTAGGGGGGATTTGAACCTTGGTGGGCAAAATAATATACCCCTACTTGACCAACCAACCAAGCCCCCATTGACAACAAGATAAACATTTAATAATTGCTCACCATTAGGAAGAGATATTCCTTAGATTTTCCCCTAAATTCACGTATACCCAAGTAGATATCCTAAAGCACTCCTTGTAATCCCATAGAAATAAGGAACCAAGGGGCAACCTTGTCTAATAAACAAGGAAAACAAAAATATGTCTGATAGTTAACCATTGACACATATCCAAGAAGAATGATTTGAAGAGAGAGTTTCAACTACCTTTGTAAAATAACTCCCAAATCCTAGCCAAGAAGCATATCTCAAATAAAAACGCATTTAATTTTATCATATGCCTTGTCAAAATCAATCTTGAGAAAGTGATCTTTTTGGTCGATTTATTTTTCCCATTTAAGACATCCCACACAGTAATCAAATTGTCGAGGATGAATGCCATTTAATAAACCTTGCTTATTCAAGCTGAACAATGTGGGTAGCTATGTTTTTGTGTGTGTCGCAAGAGCTTTGGCAAGCACTTTATGCAACATACTAAGCAACGCGATTGATCAATTGTCACTCATGATGTCCTTCCCTTTAGGAATCCACTTAACAAGGCCTACATCGACTTGCCCCTTGTAAATTGTTTCCAAAGCCTCTTTATACCTCTAATAGAGATCATCCCAATGACAAGCCAAATGTCTAAATACAATTCACAAGGTAACCCATCCAAGCCTAGAGATTTATGCTTAGCCATATCTTATAAGCCTTGTAATATTTCATCTTTGTCCAAAAGTCAAGATAAAAAGGATTGCTCATACTTAGGGACTTCGTAGGAATAATGCTACTAACAACATGTCAATCAACGTCACAACTTCAAGATTAAAAAAGCTTGTCAAAATGAGCATAAAGTATGTCTTTAATTCTACAATGATAATCAGACGAACCTTATCTAAATCTTTCGGGATCAAAATATGTTCTAGAGAACTAATGCTTGATTTTAGCACCTCCAGCTCAATAATCTTCAAAGTCAAAAAATCATGTTCAATTTCTTAAATGCAAATCTACTTAGCAAGATTATAAACATCCTCTTCCAAATATATTTGAGCCTAACTAAGTTGATGCCTTAGTTGTGATTTCATCACTAAATGACTTTGTCCAATCGTTTGCCCCTACCCCCTCAGAAACTTGTTCCTCCTCTAAATAGCAAACTCCCACCATAACATCCGACATGAGGTGTTAGTTGGCTTAGGGATAACATTCCACAATTGTACAATGGAATGAATACACTCATGAGACTCCAAAAGTGAAACATGAAGTTTATAATGCAAGGTGGACACAAGAGAAGAGTAGTGCAGATGGGAAGATGACTTGAACCTACAACAAAAATCATAAACAAAAACAAACTGATGAGACATACCTATAAAGGTTTCCCTGTGCAAATATGCATTAAAAAATCCAAATTTGTTAAAATTTTGGTGGAAGCATGATGTCAATTGGAATAAGTGTACCATCCACTTGTCTCCAAGATTTCTACCTAGAGTTGATATCTAAAATCCCTAACATAAATTATCGCACATCCAAACCTAACATTACACAAATTCCAAGAGCACCAGCATGCCCTTTGACTCTATCACCATCACACTCTAGTCTCCACCATATTAAAGTTTCAACGAACAACCCTTTTAGCTATGGGTAAGGAGAGTAGGGCATCTAGTCCCATAGTTGCAATCAACTACCAAGACCATTGAGAGCATACCCCATAGCAAAAGCCCCATATAGTTCCTACAAGCACAACAGTGATCCAACATCTAGCAAAGGGATCTTGTCAACTACCAAGAATAGAGGAGACCATCCAAGGAGCTACACCACAAATTGCACGCCCTCGCCAATCCTTCTGGGTGGTGCATCAGTATTCCCCGTGACAACAGTTGTGCAATAGCCATTGAAATGGAAATCCAATAAATTTGACTTCCTATAGAATAAAAATATCAAGCTAAAGAGCAAAGATAGTGTTACGAATATGAGCATGTCAAGTATCCACCAAGGTAACTTGCATATTCCATGACATAAGAATAAAATTCATGGACACTCTTTGCCAAGTCCTTGGCCAAAAATTGCAAAGTGATTGTTTGTATCTAAGTCATTTTGCTTAGCAACTTTGTCAAAAGAGGAAATGCCTAAAATGTCTTAAAAAAGTAAGCAAGTCACCTACACTAAGAAGGAATCATGTGTTAGATCAAAGGTACCTAGATCCAAAGGTATTGGTTCTAAAGCCAAGGGGTGATCGAGAGTAATCTCCATCTTAGATCCAACAAGAGTAAGAACTAGTAGAGTCATTCCTCAAAATACTACTCTAGCATTGATGGTTGAACCATGGTCAACACTTTATGTGGTAGCCTCTCCCAACACTCTCAACCACGAGACGAATAGCCATGAAACAAGGAATTCAAATTCCAGTCTCAGAGACCCATTCACTATGACATAATAGAGGTAGGTCTACCATGAAAGCCCAAAATTGGTGAAACATGCATGCACAATGCGAACTAATAGAATGCAACAAAATTTACAAGCACAAATTGACCAATGTCATGACAGCCAAGTGTCCATGTTCATAATTAATCAAACACACACACTGCATGCAATCACATATATTTCTATAGCAAAAATAACATTAATTTTGTGCATTCATAAACAAGAATAGAACACTTATCTTTTTAACAACAATATGTCCAAGAAATTTTTTGCATACAAGCAATTTTCCACCAAACCGTAGGCATCCAACTCAGATACCACTCCCAAGTCGGGCTTTGAGGCCACTAGGGCAAAGGAACCAAGGTACAAGCTTCTAGCTCACTCAACCCAACCCTTTTGTTCTCGTGCTTAGCCAATCTACTGTTTACAGAGCACTCCATGCATCTCATCCAATGGTCAAGCAGCCATGGCACTCACTTCCCCTACCCCACACAATAAGGAAGATCTTACCTTTCTCTACCCAACAACCCCTCGGGCCTCAAGGATATTCTTCCCTCTAATGCTCTTCAATGTGGGCAAAAGGAACCCAAACTGCTTAATGCTTTATGGAAATTGCCAACAGGAATAATGCTCGGCTCTCAAGCATCCAAAAAGTAGCAAATACATAGTGGGTAAAGGTTCCTAACTTGCCTAGCCTCTCTGTTCTCCTACATCCATCTATTTCCCATCTGAGATCTCCAATATTCCCTTTAACAATGCTGGTTGTTGTTAATTTCAGATTGGTTGATTGTTTGCAAGGAGAACGCAGCATGAGAGATCTTTTGCATAAGAGTTAGAATGGTAGAATGAATGCATAGCAATGAAATATCTCATGAAATTATGATTGACGTTACTTCTAAACATAGGAATGAAGTACTCTTACACATATTGATCATGATTGTACTCAACCCACGCTTCAATTACTATGTGAGAAGACTTCCCCACCAACCTCTTATGAAGTCAATGATTAGTTTTATAAGTCAAAGAAGGTAGATGGTTTCATCTAAGGCACATGGTGGATACAGAGTTTATAGACTGACATTTGGCAAGAGAGGATTAGTCTTTCATAGGCCCCCTTTCCTCTTCCCTTTGGTGGAATCATAGCCCCTTTCACACTCTCTATAGCCATCTTGAACCATGATATATTATGTTCCAACATCAATATTTACATAGAATTAGTTCACCATGGGATGCCTACCACCATGGTCCATATATGTATATTTAAATAATCTACTTTCCTACCAATTCACTAATCAGGCCTTGGCCTTAAGCTCTGCACTAGGAATCCATGCTAGCATATCTACATCATTTACAATGGGGTCATTCATTTAAGCTTACATGGTTGGACTCCTATCATTATAACCAACGCATTTACAATTTACACATAAATGGTCCAATACATCTCAAAGTAAAAAATGGGGTATTACACTTTATTCAGCTACTGAGCCCCAAATGAAGAAGGTTGTTTGGTTTCCTTTAATAGATGGTCATACTTGGCCTTCTTCTATCCTACCATGGTTCAACCATCATCACAATTTTATCAGCATTGGAGTCAAAACTTACAAGTTGAATTGTACCAATCTTGTTGTCAATGACTCCTCCAACTCAGCAGTGTTCTTGGCCTTCTTCAAGGGGCAATCTACAATGAGATGAATATGAGAGTAGCATGGGAAATGGGCAAAGATTGAGATAAATCACCTTTTGAACATTTACCCAACTTGGCAATTGGAAACAAATTTCGAAGGGAAAAAATTGTGTGAACCAATTTCAACATATACATGAGCATTATGTCTCATACAATTGCCCTTCCTCTTATTCCCTACCGACAACCAACCAAAAGGCTTCACAATTGTTTTAATGCAAGCTTAACAAAATTTTGGCATCTACAAAAACTCAAGTGAAAGAGCATTTCGATCTAATGTCCACTGGCAAAAGACCATATGCTATCCTTAGAGCATCAAGCCCCTACAAAACTAGATCACTAACACTAAGTGAGCATGGATCCAACCCAAGCAAATTTTCAAGTTCCTTCAGATTTTGTTTGCCTTTTAGACCTCCCATTAAGATTTATGCTAGATTATTGTCAATAGGAATGAAAAGGTGGATAAATGGCTTGCAAGCCATTATTGTTAGCATCATGTTATCAAATTTGCAATAAGGTCCTGACTACCACCCATGTTCATTATTCATCTTATTGGCCCCCGTCAACAACCATGTATGCAAAGATTAAGCAACTCCTCTGCGCCCTTCTTGGGCCAACTAGGAAGGGAAAAGTGGCTTCCATAGAGTAGACCGAAGTATCTATAGTACTCTTAAAGCTCGTGGTGGGTTGGGTGTCATCATCGTTTGGAAACACGGACTTAAATTATGTGCCAAATGGACTAACTACTCTTTGGAAGAGGATGAAGCTCGAAGGCTTCTTTTGTGAAATATTATATGTTGTGGTGCACCTTATGGGAAGAATGGGTGCAGAGGTTTGAAATTTTCAACCCTTCTTATCCCTGCTCTCGTCAAGATTAATGGTTCTTTTCTTTCCAGGAGAATATGGAAGGCCTAGGAATTTGTCAAACCCTCCCTACATAAGAAAAGGGAAATTTTTGAGGTCTGAGGTGTGTGTCAAGGGATGAGCACTAGTGGTGTGGGGGGGCAAAGATGAGATTTTTTGAAATTGGGATGCGTGGTGTATATATATATATGTATATAGAATATATAAAAATAAATAACCTTTTAAAAACGTATATAAAATTTATGTAAAATAGTAAAAACTTAAAACATAAAAACCTATGAGCTAAGCTATAAAACCAAACTTTATAATGTTGTTCTATATTTTTATGACCAAGTTCTAGTCACCTTCATCATTCAGTTGAACATCTGACACAAGGGCAACAAGAGAAGATCAATGCACCTTCATGGAATTCCTTGCTATTATTAAGCAAGTAAAATTCAAGCCTAAGAATTAAAGATTTGTATAGATGACGATCGAAACTATGTGGGTTCCATGACACTAACTTCCAAGCAAAGGAATTACAAAGTGAAAGATAGTGATAAAGAGGGGGGGAACTAAAAGGATGAAACTCAATCAGAGAAGGAAACAAGAAGGGAGAACACGAGATCTAAATTTTTACACAACCATGAAAATTACAAAGAATGAGAATTCTCTTCAATGCAATCAAAATTAAATTTAAAAAAAATGTAGAAATGGACTTCATGAAAAGGATAGTCTCAAAGTGGATCAGAGAGTCCCTAGTAAGTTTGCAGATCATAACAAGAATTTCCAAACTTCAAGCAAAATTGTGAATCTTGTAGACAATTTGCTAGTTCTTCAAAGGGGTGGGAAGCTCCAGAGTGAACCAACCTTGCTTGTTATGGATCAATGGACCTAAAGGTTGACCCACAGTGAGGGACTTGTAGGTTTTGCAACTTGGTTGTAAGAGTTGCAACAAGCCTATGGGCATTGCCACATACATATTACCAAAAACAAGAAATGGGAAACAAAAGAAGACATGGGAACGATACAAGAAACATAGTCTAAAGGTCTTGCATACGAGAAACGAGGAGAGAGCAAAAGCAACAACATTGGAGGTGAAGAAGAGTAAGAAGATCACAAATCCCTAATACCATTCCTTTGGTGCACCACATCTATCCCCATCTGACGCCCCCACACTCTAGTTGGTTTCACTTTACATTCCCTAGTAGGATGTAGGTCTCCACACTCTCAATTCTTCCTTTTCATGAGTAATGGATCACTACTTTCCCCTCTATGAAGAAGCATTAGTCGAACCAACCATTGCTTGTTATGGGTCAATGAACCTAATGGTTGACCCACGGCAAGGGACTTGTAGGTTTTGCAATATGGTTGTAAGAGTTGCAACAAGCTTATGGGCCTTGCCACATACATGTTACTAGAAACAAGAAATGGGAAACAGAACAAGACATGGGAACGATACAAGAAACATAGTCTGAAGATCTTGCATACAAGAAACGAGGAGAGAGAAAAAGCAACAACATTGGAGGTGAAGAAGAGTAAGCATATCACAAAGCCCTAATACCATTCCTTTGGTGCACCACATCTATCATCAACATTCCCCATTCGACGCCCCAACACTCTAGTTGGTTTCCATTCCCCAATAAGATGTAGGTATCCGCACTCTCAATTCTTTCGTTTCAAGAGTAATGGATCACTACTTGCCCCTCTATGAAGAAGCATTAGTCAAACCAACCATTGCTTGTTATGGGTCAGTGAACCTAATGGTTGACCCACGGCAAGGGACTTGTAGGTTTTGCAATTTGGCTGTAAGAGTTGCGACAAGCCTATGGGCCTTGCCACATACATGTTACTAGAAACAAGAAATGGGAAACAGAAAAAGACATGGGAACGATACAAGAAACATAGTCTCAAGGTCTTGCATACAAGAATCGAGTAGAGAGAAAAAGCAACAACATTGGAGTTGAAGAAGAGTAAGCAGATCACAAAGCCCTAATACCATTCCTTTGGTGCACCACATCTATCATCAACATTCCCCATTCGATGCCCCCACACTCTAGTTGGTTTCCATTCCCCAATAAGATGTAGGTCTCCGCACTCTCAATTCTTCCGTTTCAAGAGTAATGGATCACTACTTGCCCCTCTATGAAGAAGCATTAGCCTCAGTTAGAGAATAGCTAGTAGTGGGAAGTTTTTTTCTTTTTCCTACCTCCCAGTGGCCACTCAATTGTTATACTCAATGTGGTTCGATGTTCTCAAGTTGTAACAGATTTAGAGAAAAAGAGCACAAAATCTAGTGATGTCCAACCCTTTGATGAAGAGTGAATGACGATGTATAATTTAGATTCAATTGCAAAATATTTTTCTCATGGCAAAGAATTGGTAAATGTGGAACACTTAAAGTATCCTATGTACACGAAAATATGTTCTCAGTCACCACAAGAGCATGCTCAGCCTAAGCAAAGAGTTTTCGTGGATGGACATTATGAAATTGTATTCCACCCCACAGTTTGGACACTGGAGGGCAGCAACATAAGCTACAGCTTCATCAAAGGGGCAAGGGAGGGAAATTGACGGTGTAGTGGATGGATTTGAGTGTAAGATGCAAGGCTCCAGCTAAAATTTTCCGTTGATGGACATTATGAAATTGTATTCCACCCCACAGCTTGGACACTGGAGGGCAGCAACATAAGCTACAGTTTCATCAAAGGAGCAAGGGAGGGAAGTTGATGGTGTAGTGGAAGGATTTGAGTGTAAGATGCAAGGCTCCAGGACCACCTCCACCACTGCCAAAGATGAGCTCTCCTCCTCCCCGCCTTCGAAAAACCTGTCACGGCTCCAAGACAGGATTGAGTGGAAAAAACCAAATCAAAACCAAATAAACAGATATCATAGGATCAACAGCAAATCAAGAGACTCCACTATAGATTTTGGGTGGAACAACATGACTGCAACTTTGATAGCACATCAATGGGCCCTAACCGGGAGTACAAGTCTCATAGCATGCCACAAATTATGATGTAAAGCAAAGGAACTACAAAGTTTGCAACAGGCAACATGACCATTTTAGATGGGAAATTTTATAGAGGATGTAAGTTGACGGATCTAAATTGAATTTGGTCCTCTGGCTAAAAAGTTAAAACCAGTTAGTTTGGGCCCCTGTTGTGTAATATGAAAATTTGTTAGTAATACAAAAAATAGCATTTCACAATAAAATCAATAAAATAAGATCCGAAAGTACTAATATCTAATTCAAATAAAAAACGATGTGAGCTTTCAAGCACAGCAAATCTGACCATCACAAGTGAAAATTTGGGTACTAAATGAGGGGTCTGACGGGAAAGCGGAGAATTGGCTGAATGCAGATCTCAAATTCCATCCTTGTTACCAATAGCAACAGTCTTGCAGTAGCTAAACCAGTTATCATTTGGATCTTGTGCTCAGAGGGCAGTAGCGTTATTGAGGATAGGCTAATGTGCCTACGACCGAAAACCCATATACTGGTGCCTATGCCATAAACACAATTACTTCATTTGAACTATAAATGCCTCTGTATCTTGAATAACTCAATTAAATTCAAAAGCTTTCAGGCCGCTGTTTAAAATGTAGATCATTTACAGCAATATGAAATTCCCTAATATGAAATTCAAGTGTAGAAATTGGATTTTAGGGATTATATTGAAAAATTCCAGAGTGGGTCCCAAAAAAAACTGCCAAAAATACATATTAAAACAATATTGTGAAAAAGAGAACCACACGTCCAATTCTCGCGCTGTATAAGGAATTGGAGCCCTAGGTTTAGAATGCATTCTGATTCTCGATGGGATGTAATAGGATTTATGAGAAGACAGCATACATACCTTGTGATGGTAGATGAAGACGAGGAAATTGGACAATCTGAGGGTGATTTCGGTGCTGAAACTCTTCACCAATTGCACTGACTCCTCAGTCCAAGATTGCACATCATCTCCTCCATCCATATCCCCGACTCGCTCAGCTATTCACATTCAGAAGCCGATTGCATCTCAATACAAACAGGCGTTTATGGAATACTGCAAACACCTACAGTTGGACTTTCCCGGGTTTGTACACAAAAAATAGGAACTTCCTGGGCTTTGTCGATTATGACGAAGCTAGGTAATTGCAAGTGTGTATTCTAACGAAAAGAAAAACTATAAATGAAAGTCGAGAGGAACAAGAAGAAATGCTTTTTGAATTGTGGTTTCAAAGCTTGGAACGTTCCCCGTTTGTGTTTGTTTTTTATTTTAATAATAAAATTTTAGGAAACATGTTTCTCGCCGGAAATATGTTAAACCGCTAGCTCATAATCGAGGGTTCTTAATATGGCACTGGCTATAATAGGTGATGGAGATATGTGTTGTTGGTGTATTCATTGTTAAAAATAATAGGTGATAGTGATGGAGATGTGTGTTGTTTGTGTATTCATTGTTAGAAATAGTGTGATTGGGATTTATGTAATAGAGGGGATAATAAGACAATAGAAGGTTGAGCTAATTCTATAAAGTATTGATTTAGAGTTGGGCAGGTACTAAAATACAACGAGATCGTGTGTTGGTATAACAAAGGTTTTAAGTGACATCGTGAAAATGAATGGCTTTTAGCAATGTTCAATAACACATTATTTTACTTATTTGCACAATAGATGCAAAATACTTTATTGTTACCCTGATAGATTTGAGGCTCCTAGTTGCAACAGCTTGGGCAAGCATTTTATGAGTGGGAAAGTTGAAGAATAGGCATCCATTAGAGGTGCCAAAGGGTACTTGGTTCAAAGCATACAAACATGGATTATTCTGCTATAATGTCAATTTTCAAGGTAGAAGGCCTTTAAACAAGAATGTGTGGATGTTGAGACAATCCCTCCTAAATCCCGAGGCAGAGGAACACCACCGAGGCTTGGGGGGGAAAGGACAATGTTGCCAACCAATCTCGCAGTAAACAACAAAAGTATGAGGCTTTACGAATTGAAGATGAGTTTGCAACCAATCACAAAGTTGCCACCCTTCGGAATTTGGACAAGATGGAAGGAAAGGTTCGTGCAAGGTGCAAAGTTGCTCGTCGTTGAATTGACAAAGTATTATAAAAGATTATGCCAAACAATGGCATCTTCAAGAACATGATCACTCTCTACTCTTTGAAAGTGGATATCTATTTGTACACTAGGGAATGATACCATGTGTCATGGACAAACATTCAAAACGGGACAAGCTTGTCCTATAGAATATCTTGGACAAGTTATAACAATTAAATAACAAGTACGACACCCTTGTTACTGTTATCCAAGATTCAAAAATTGATAAGAACAACATCAAGAGAAAGCATGCCCCATAAGATTGAACAATAACTCATAAGGATTGTGAGCTCCAAGGTGGAAGCAACCCAAAGACCTCATCTTCCTAAAGGACGACAAGGATTAACCTTCGATTCCATTAAATCCCTTTTCATTTGTTTTCAAATTTTATGTTTGCTATTTTATATTATGGTCATAAATGCAATAGGGTTAATTCTTTATCTTTAGTTTTAAAGAATTATAAACTCACTTATGGCATGTCCTCTTTGGATATTCACATTGAAATCTTGGCAAACTTAGATTATTTATGATATTTTAATTTTTATCATTTATAAACATAACACTTTTTTTACCATTTTGTTTTGTTAAATTCTATAATAAAGTTCAAAATTATAACTAAATAAAAAAAACTTTAATTTTAGAAGATACATTGATGTTCACTGGATTGAACCCTTGACATGAATAGAAGAAAAAATAGATGCAATCTTCCTTTCAAAAAAATCACAATTTTATATATTTTTAATAATTATCTCATAACAAGAATTTTAAATATTAATAATAATGTATTCCAACTAACATAGTGTTAATCATAGTTACCAAATTTGGTCGAATTTGCAAATTTAATATGAAGATTCCAGTCCTCAAGGTGTAGACCAGGTGACGATAAGGTGCACTGTTCAGGCACCCCTTGTGGCGTCGCGTATTCAAACCTTGAATAGCTTGTGCACCTTTGTAAGGGACGTGTGGGTGCACCTAGGGGTAGTAGTGAATGGGAATTGACCACGTGTCATACGAGTACAAGCCTCTCCCCAGTTGTCGATTCCCCTTATAAAAAAAAATATGAAAATTCAAAGATCTGTTTCATCTAACTAATTGTTCGGATTGATTCAATTCGCCAGCTCTATTAAGTTACACGATTTTCACCTATGCGAGTTCATGTTACCTGACCTGACCCCACTACTATCAATGGATCTGACCTGCTTGGAATCAAAGTTCCTAATAATATCACCCACGCCACTAGTATCGATCTAACCATCAAACACATGAAATGGAATGGGTATTATCCAATCAGAATGCCTATGGTTGAAGTTGTGTCTTCTAAGCAGATGGTGAGGGATAGGGATGGAACCTGCTACTCACAAATGTTGAGTGAAGAAATGAATGACTCAAGTGTGGAGCCTAATTGATGGGATTTAGATGTGGGAACTTAGGTATATGCAGTTAGTCCAATACATTTATCTAAAGCTTACTTAGGATTATTAGATTCACTTATCCTAGCTACAGCCATTGATTGTGAGGGTATCCTGAGTGGTGTTGCACATTTGTCAAAGTGTGGGAATGTATGTAAATATGTTGGCAAGCATATTTGATTTAATTAGCAAGCAGAAAATCTAATAAATGTAATAAGTTTAAATAATAATACTAATAATAGTTTGCAATTTTCTTATCCAAATTTTTAATCAATCTTTTTTGTGTTCGAATTTTTTCTATTCCAAATTATCAAATTCAAATCAAACTTGGTAACTATGGTGTTAATTTGAAATTTACATAATAAATACCTTTCACTTATGATTTTGTTGCACTATTTTTTCTATACCAAATTATCAAATTCAAATCAAACTTGGTAACTATGGTGTTAATTTGAAATTTACATAATAAATACCTTTCACTTATGATTTTGTTGCACTATTAACTGAAATTTAATATAATGAATATATTGTTCTTGTTAAAAGTTTGGTAGATATTAAATTAAACAATGCACAATAATATATCTATTAAGAGTTTAATATGTTACTTGCAAAAAATGATTTTGGGTGGGGAAAATAACACTCTTCCTCACAATTACCGTGATTAAATTGAATCAATTTTTCTTTTTCTTTTTTGAAGTATACATCTCAAAGTAATTATTTGGGGCACTTCCCCTCATTTTTTTATTTTGACAAAAACAGGTAGGAATTTTTATATTAAAAAAAGAGTGGAAAATCCCTCATCGGTACATAGTTCAAAGATCAAAATTAGGCCTCTTTCATGTAGCTTCAATAGAGAGTATGATTTAAATTAGCTTATCCTAACTGAGACCTTACTATTTTTTACTTCTTAAGATCAAACTTAATACTATATATCATAATATACTGGCCTAATAGAAGTCTACAAAGACAAAACATAAAAGAGCCTAGTAAAATTCCAGGGAACCTGGTCTTCGATCTTCACTAGTTGCTATCAAGAGGAGGATTCAGAACTAGTCTATTTCTCCTTTTGCTTCAATTGCAAGTATTCACAGACCTTTCCAACTTAGGATTGTGGCCTTGAGTTCAGTGTCAATAGTTTGTTGTTGCTCGAAATTAGCACCTAGGATAGCAATTTGGCATTGGATATCCCCACAGTCTGCCACTCGAATTTGATCTTCTTCCTCCAGCCATACTTTCAGACATCGTTC
The DNA here is from genome assembly GCA_027924585.1 of Larix kaempferi. Lineage (NCBI taxonomy): Eukaryota > Viridiplantae > Streptophyta > Pinopsida > Pinales > Pinaceae > Larix > Larix kaempferi. The sequence goes on from BSBM01001402.1 coordinate 14,043,014, forward strand.
CTCACTCCATAGATCATGCCCAAGGGAGAGAAACTTTCTCTTAAGACACCTGTGACTCACCAACAGCCTTCGAATTCCATGACCAACGTAACAATCTTCCTCATACGCCCAGCTGTCACTGCCCATTATGATACTGAAGGAAAAAGAGCGATAGTAGAATTGAGAATTAGCCCACCTCTGAACTACTACCAAGCTCTTATGCTTTCCAACGATGAGAAACCGCCAACAAAAGACTCCAATGAAGCTGATTGTGAAACAAATATCATAATTTCCAACTATCCCCAAAGGAGCATCGATTTAAATCCCTATTCCCATCGAGATAGGGAGTCGAGGAAGATAAGGCAGAAGAGCACATGTTCTTAAAATCATATCCCATCTCATCCTTGCTTTGTGATTCGCCACCTTTGGAAATCTAGAGCACATGCAATTTAGTTAAGTCCTTCACAATGTCTAACTCGTGGGAGGGGAGAGCATCCATAATTATTTCACTATATCTATTCTTTCAAGATGTATGTCCACCCAAAATAATCATTTTCACAATCGATGAAGGATACAACTTATTATAAGTCTTGAGTCTCCAATGATAATAGCTTCATTGATTCCATCTTTGATAAGAAGTTTAGATCCTTAGAGCAAGGCCAATAGCTATGCCATATTATTGCTTTCGTTTCCTAGTCCCCATGAAAATGTTATCTTTGTAGTTCCTTCGGGATCAAAGATAATTCTCGACACGCCCCACCCCGCTCATGTCTCCCCTACCACTTCCCCTCATTTCAAAAAGGGTATTTGAGGTGAATTAGATTTTGCAAAAGCTCAAGGTTTTGTTAACAAAGAACTCAATGTTCTTACAACAATATACTCATTAAGAACTCAACATATCACTTGCTTGAATTGGAAATGGATGGGGAGGATAACATTCCTTCTCACAACAAATTTATCTAAACCCATTAACATTTTTAATCATGTTTTTATGTCAAATAATTATATAAATATTTTTAATCATAAAATTAAGTGAAATAATTTTAAAAATATAAAGTTGAAATTGTAAAAAATTAGATATTTTTAATTAAAGAAAACACAAAATCAACAAGAGCCACGAGGTGGCAATGTCCCCGAGATTGGCATCTGTTCTTGTGAAAGAAAGAAAGAGCAATTGCTTTAGGAAGACATGTTAAGTGAGATTGAAATAAAATTTCAATTTTTAGTTGTGATTAAACTTTAACATGTGCTAAGTTGTGGTTTTAGGCAAGAGAGCCATAATGCGCATACACATCTTGGATTTAAAATGCTGATATACTAAGTAGAGTTAGAACGTGCTTTCAAATAGTGGATGACATAGATTACTTAAATCAACATTGCTAGAAACAACCACCAATACATGCAATGTTTCCTTATCTTTCCCATAGCAATAAGAGTGTTCAAGAACATAAGTCGAGAATGTTATCAGTTATGGAAACAAAAACATTTACACTTGTAGCACATGATAGCAAAACATATTAAATTCAGTTTTTTAAAATGGCATTTTTTTAAAATATGGTTGGTTGTAAAACAATGACGCCAGCCTAGTTTTTCCCAGCCTAAGAGGGGGCGGCGGGCTGGTGGCATGGTGGTTTTTGGCTTGCGTGCAAGGAGTTGCAGACTTCGTAATGGAGAAAATCGTTTTGTTTTATTGTTTGATAGCGAATACATTTATTGTTGATAGCGAATATATTTATTGCTTGTGTAACCACATTATAGCCCAATGCATTGAGCATATGGGTGGCGAGCCTGCGAGCTTATCCTAGCACTCACACCATGAGTTTGGAACCTAATTGGACACCAATCAAAAGAATTGTGATACAAAGAACGCTGGAAAATAAAATGAATGTTATGCGAACACAATTTGCAATTCAGTTAGCATATGCAAGGACAATGCATAGAGCAGAAGGATTGACAATGAACAAATTGGCATTTGACCTAAAAGGAATTAAGAGACATGGTCTTGTTTACACTGCGTTCTCATGTGCTAGGAATTTTAAAACTTGTGCAAAAGCCATTGCTGAAATAGTTAGATTAAAAACACATGCAAGTTTGGAATTTGAATATGGTCTGCGTTGAATGCCAAATGCTAAGCAGTCACTCATTGCGTTATTGAACACATGCAGCTTGCTTTTGCATTATGATGATGTTCTGAATGATTATGAATCTATGCAGGCAGACATTCTATGTTTGCAAGACATTTTGTGTGAGAGAAAGTGATAAGAAACTATATCAAGATTTAGCAAGATTGGAGTGTAACTGGATGGTGACTTTATTGAGTCCAGTTGGCTTTTTATAACTTGTTTTTTCATCAAATACCTTAATGGGAGCATTATGGTCTCTCTGATTAAGAGACTATAGAATCATTTTTGGAATCCACTTCTAAGTTTGAGAATAAGATTATCAAAGGCATTAGTGATATTGGAAAGAATGCATACCTAATTGAATTGATGGAAGTGCTCTTATGCAGGAATGTTGAATGCTTGACTTAGGTGAAGCCATTTAATATTCATATCATATTTGTAGAAGGAAGAAGTGAAGGAGAGATAAAGAGATTGCATAAGCGCAGTTGGAATGGTGATTGTGTTTTGATTGATAGCATGTTTGAAGAGCCTTGTCAGTTTCATTTTAATGGACATAAGCTTTTCAAGATCAGGAAACAGATTGTAGTTGAATGAAGCGTCTATGTCAAGTATCCAAATTTGGAGCATGTCCGAAACATGGGTTCCATCATAAATGATAACCTTGCATTTTTAAGATTAAGGAGATAGATTGCTGATAAAAATATTGTTAATATTTTATGCAAACAAAGCAATGATGTTGGCAACTTCCACCACTCTTTTGTATATCATCATTATTTGCATGGATGTTATAGGATGCATCATTGATAGGCAGGCGATATGGTCACCAATGCAATTATTAGCAAGTTGATTTTTTTCGGAAATGTATTAAAAATTGCAAAAAAAACAAGGTTCAGATATCTATGAATCTCTATTAAATAAAAGGTCGAGAGTTGTAAACAAAGGTCAAGACTGAAGAAAATTTTCAAATATCAAGGAATATCATGATCAACTACTTAAAAAGTCGAGAGATCATTAAGCAATGCATAACAAGAAAAAATGATTAGTGTATAATGTCAATGAAGTCACAATGAAATGCTAGAAAATGAGCGCATATAAAAAAAATGTATTCAACATTGTCTCATCGAGATCCAAAATCATTATGTGTTCTCACAGAGGCAACTTCAATGATACAAGTAAATTCCTGTTAATAACATCCTTTTCAAATTTTTGATCATGTCCAAATGAAGAAGATTGTTAGATAACTGCAATTAAAAAAGAAAAAAAAGCAATCAATCCTAGTGGTCTGGCCTAACCCTCTTAATAGATACGTTGTTATGTATTGAGATCATCTATGTTAAATCATGTCAATAAGGTAGATTTAGTCTAAAAGCAATATTTGTAAAAATGCTTAGTAGAAGGTTATAGCTATTAGAATGTGTCTATAGTGCGAAAGCTATATTTGTAAAAAGATTCACTGGAGGGTGCACCTACTAGAGAGTTTCTTCACTAAGAATGCTTGTTAGCAGGTTCAACCCACTAAAATGTTCCTTCGCTAAAAACTATATATCACAGTAGAAGCAATGGAACAAGATGTCTTGTGAAGTATTTTGTACTTGTAGAAACAGCTACCATGAGTTGTTTGACAAAATCAATGGGAAATAATGATCCAAACACAAAATATTCAGTAGCTTTACTAACTGATTTGAACAGAAGAGATGGAAGTTAACCATGATCATAAAATCAATTTAGACTGTAAACTTGTGTCATTCTCATGGAATCTAAACTCAGTGGCGATTAAGCTGCATTCAATACACTTGTCCCATTTTCTCGAAAATCTAAAATCCGTGGAGACCAATTTCCATCCTGAGTCAAAAGTGAAAAGAATTATACCAATAACTATCTAAAACCTATGCATGTAAAAATACACTACATTCAATATACAAAATACAAGTTTAAAAGCCTTAGCCACTTTAAAACTCAAGGACAACATTACTAAGGTATAGTCTTAGCTAATGATAATCACTATAAATTATTTATTTTTATAAACTCTAGTTTAGTAAAATTGAAACTATATCAGAGCTAGACATGTAATTTCAAATATTCGAAAGATGTATAAACAGATTGATGGGTACAAATGAGTTATTACTATATGTCCCTGGAACATGACAACTATTTAGAAATCAAATTAATTTTGTAAGTAAATTTTACTGATGGCAAAAAAAATTCAACATATTTATGGAATTCCTTTATCATGCAAGTAGTAAATCATCATATTGAGATTGAAAAGAAATTGGGAACTTAACCATCAAGAGTATTAAAACTGCAGACTTTTCGAGATTGGAAACAAATTGGGAACGTAAGCATCAATACAATTAAAATTGTCCAGCATCATGATTTATTTGTTTAAATGCAAAAACAAAACAAGAAAGCTAGTAGTCAACAAAAAACTCAAGATACACAACATTTCATAGTAGCTTCAACATGGTAATAAGTGACCAGTGATCAGTGTCTATAGCTAGTTATACAAAAAACAGTAGTAAGTAAACCAGCACAGGGTTGGTCGTCATCAGATCTGATCATTGAGCCCTGCCATATACAAAAACAAGAAAAAGGTGTTAGTCCAATTGCAATGCTATATTTGTTAAACCAGACAGGCAAAATAGAATCAATTCTTGTGTTGGTTGCTGAACAAATTGTAAAATTACAGCGAAAATTATGTGTTGAGTAGTTGAAAGGCATGCAAGCTGAAGTAGAATAAGCAAATAATCTTTTATATCCTGGATATTAAACACAAGAGTTAAACAAAATCATAAGAGATGGAGCAGATAAGAATTCATTAGATTTAATGAGACACGTAAAATTGTAAAATTTAAATGCTTACCTGCATGAATGTGCCTCCCAATATACAAGCAATGCATCAGCCATAATTAAAATACATTGAGATGCATAAAAATGCAAAAAAAACTAATTGAGAATTCAATCAAGAAGATGAAAACACAGTGCATTGGGTTATAACCATGTAATTTCTAAGGAGGAAAACATAAAAATATTGTATTAATGAATAGTGCTAGACATAAGCATCACTGGAAACATTGGAAAAAAGGTGAGTTCAATATTCAATGTCGCTGCCACACTAGACATATTGTAGTTTATGCCAACTATTTACAGTGGTTAGTATCCATTGACAGTGCTGGTGTCTGCAGCGGTTTCTCATACATGGTTATATGGGAAAAAAACTCATGGACAGAATATTACAAGTTTTAAAGGAGAAGGACTTGACAAATAAAATGATTGAGTTGTCAAACCATTAGTTGGGAATGGTTGCAGATTGCAATGATATGGAAAATTGAAAGACAGATGTAGATTTTGAGAGTGATGAGATTCAACCTTCTGAATAACCCAATGTATATTATGTGTATCAATTGTAGATGTCCAAAGGACAGGTATATGCAGAAACTAATATGAATGTTATTAGTATATTCATAACCATGAAACCAATGTATTTGTAGTTTAAAACAAAAAGCGGCCAAATTGTCCTAGTGTTATGTGATGGCAGGTTGCATCGAAGTTACAAAGGCGGGGCTCCATAGCAACGTCTAATTGAGACTTCAATTTTTGTTTCTCATAGGTTTGGTTACAGTGGATCATACACTTAAACTGTTCTTCACTTACTTACCTATCAATCCATAAAAAATTTCGTGGTTTACCTTATGTCTTGTACGTGATGGCAGGTTGCATTGAGATGTTCAGACTGCGTACAAGCACGTGCTCGTTCTCGTGTTTGCTGTATGTTTTCTGCGTTGGTTAGAAATGAAACCAAGAGTGAAAAACACTGTTAAGTTCTGAGGATGTTACACCAGTCAGTAGCTGCGGTCCAATCTGTCCAATTGACAATAGTTTTGTAGCCTCTGAATTTGGTTATTTCTGCTTGGTCGATTGGGTCATGCAAATATGTGGTGGTTTAGAGTAGTTAGAAAACGAAAGCTCATTATAACTGGTGTCTTATTATATATCTGATAATAAAAAGCTGATTCCTAAAGAATGTAAAAAACCCGAATGGATGGTTGGGAGAGGGGTCTATGGGTCATCATTCCTTTGTGAAAGAGCCCTAAGGACACTAAATGCAGTTGTGCACAATCCCAGTGTCTGTTGCACCTCTAAGCATGATGTTTGCTTCAGTGCTATGAATATGGTTTGCAGGTGCATATAAAGAGCAATTTGCTGTTGCACATGCTGTCGAAATTGAGTAGTTTGGACCCATAAATCCTGGGTCAATTGCCAACAATGCAGATGCCATGGTTGAGATCGCAAAAGTGATGAAAAAGGTGGTTTTCTGTTTCCCTAGAGCTATAGTTTGAGTATAGTTTGAATATGCTACATTAAATCCAATTTTTTAAATTGGTGTTTTTTAAAAATATAGCTGGTTGTAAAACAATGGCGCCAGACAAGTTTTTCCCATTCCAAGAGGGGGTGCCATGGTGGTTTCTGGGTTGTGTGCAAGGAGTTGCAGAGTTTGTAGTAGAGGAAATTGTTTTCTGTCATGTCCAAGAATAAAGCAGAGTTTTCAATGACGAGCCGAGAGAGGAGAAAGAAGACAATGTATCAGGAGTAGTATGGAAAGACAGACAGTCAATTTTGAAGCAAGTGCGCCATGTCCAAGAATATTGATCTCTGAATTAGATGCTGTTAGGCATGTGGTGCAATAGTGGCCAATGCAGTGTTATAGACATAGAGGAAGAAAGATGGATGTGTGGGGTGTTTTTCAAAATGGAAGAATCATCTCTGTTCTTTGGTTCACACGCTCAAGATATGTGAGACATGAGCATAAAATTCAAGGCTGCAATTGAGCCAGAAAGAAGAGTAATGGATAGGTTTGCCAGCTAGATAATGTAAATAGTTCTATACGCAAACCATCATACTATAAATAAGAACCAGTAAGCCTGAGCAAAATCTAGTTGATGGAGAATTATGTGGCATCTCAGAGCATGGTGATCAATTATGTGCTCAAAGGAATGAGGCAGCTCAAAAGAATTAACAATGAATCCATTTAATTCTAGTAGTTTCTTAGCAAGGATAACAAAGTTCTCAACAGATACAAATAGCATGAATGTAGGGATGTGCATGATAAATAGCCATATTTTGTTGTTGTTTTTGGACACAGAGAGCAGGATGCAACAATGAAAATTTAGCCTTGAGAATTAGATGAGATAATTTCATTAATGCTCAAGTACTAACCACAAATAGGCCAAAGGGATTGCTAAGTACAATAGTGCAGGATACAACTGGGAGTGCACAGGTCACTCTTATAAAATATATAAATCAAAAAGAAAAGCTAAAGCATACTACTAAGAACGCAATGACAAAATCCCCAAAAAGGAAAGCAAGGAGGAGGTTATGTCTAAAATAACCAGCCCAATGACTGTTGAATCCCTCTCTTCTAACATCTAAGGCGAAAGTGGAGAAGCTGATGAGAGATGACCAATTAGATTGATATAGACATGTTGGGGAGTTTGACCTGAGACATATCTTGCTGGCCAAATGACGTAGCCATGTAAGTTGATGTGGAGGATATCCCTTCTCTGATGGTGTTGTGTGAGCTATGGTACAATCTATTGCAATATCTTTGTATAGGTCTTACTTGATGAGCTCGGAATGGCTCTCAGAATCTGTTGTTTTATCACAGGTAAATATTATAGTTCAGTACAAGTCGGATCTCAAATGGTGCAGCATATATCTCAGGGAATATAATAGATGAAGAAAAAACCATTGCATATCAATTGCATAAGAAGAAGAAGATCATGGGAAGTCGAAATAAGATATTGTAAGTAAGATCAGAGTCTGGTGACAACCTTGATTGAATATGCATTGAACAGGGTGTAGCAAATGCAAATGCTGGAAGGGATTTTTAAGGGAAAAAAGTTCCAATCGCAAGAGTTGGGTTTAAAATTGTTGATTTTAGTCAAAGAAAGTCCAGATTGGAAAGTCACAGTAGAAAGAACACAATATCAGTTTAGGTTTGCAAGGAAATTTATGCTCATGTTTTATTATTGACTCGAGAAGGAATGCTCGATATTAAACAATATCCTATCTACTATTTGCAAGAAATATATTAAAAGGTTGAAATACATGTAAGATATGAATCAATAATTTGATTGGCTATGTCGAAAATATTATAGAAAATATGTAATTTCACTCTTTTGGCTCAATACAGGGTTTTTTCATAATCCCTCAACTAATAGAATGCTATGAGAAATTGCTTTAGGAAAACAAGTTCAATATTCAAAATATTGGATATGTAAATAAAAGTCAACTATCAAAGTTTTTGACAAAGAAGGTTAAGGATATACTTCATATTCAATTTTATTTTTCTAAGATGGATAAATACATAAATATATTTCCTAAAATGCTATTGATGTTGCGGGCCTTGTTGTCTAAACACAGATTGCAGATGTCGGTAATATTGAATAAGAAACTTGTACTCTTTAGAACAGAAAATAGATTTATGTACCTGGAAATCAGTTTCTTTTTACGTTGATGATTCTGTTATCCAGCGCCAACGTAAATAGCCCTTGCTGGGAAAACCTTCGCAGATTGAAAATTGTCGATGATATGTTTTTTGAGTATTGTTCAAATGAAATATTTGCTACTTCTGGACAATGCTCTTTTAGCTGTGGGTTGCACAGTGTTCATTCTATCAGCCCATCGTTTGTGTCCAAATTGCATTCCAGATTATGTTCATATGTAATTTCCATTTGTTTTTTGCAAAATGCACAGACCGCGGAGCTTTGAATCAATGGTTGTTTACATTGAGCGCAAAGGCATCGATATGGAGGTGCAAATGGATTTCTTGCTTTCAGTATTCCATGTATCTGCCAAAGTCTCAGAACAAATGACGATAGGAAATGCATATAATATCAGCATGTTTTTAAATAGAATTATGCCAATATTCTTTTCTATTTGAATAGTAATTAAACTTAGATTCTAAGCACTATGACTAGTTACAATGCGAATGCGCAATGTAGCCATTGGCTAATTGTTGTTAGCAGTTGGGTAAAAGCAAAGACACATTGCAAAACCAATTTTTGCAAATTGATGAATAAGAGTGTTGTGAACAAAGTTCTAGGCTTGAATGTAAAATTTGTTGCAATGCAACCAATGTTTTAAAGCAGTTGTAGAAAGAGAACAAGTTGTATTTTCCTAGCATGCAACAAATATTGTATGTGCAAAGACGATTGTCATTTAATTGGGATGCAAGGTTGTATTCTGATACTTTTGTTTCTCAGATTGAAAGTACAAATATTCAATGCACTTTCTGCAAAAAGCAAAAAATCTAATTCTCGAATGCCATTGCAAATGCAGTTTTGATGAGTTAAACAAATGGAAAACCCGTTTCGTGGCACTGTAAGCATGGTGGATGTATCTTCCGATCATAGAAATCTAGTTATGTCACTGTTGTGCTATCTAGCATTAATAATTTTAGGTGTGGTAGGTAAAATGAATTGGTTGAATGCAGCTTTGTTACTTAGAAGCCTTGTTTGCAAAGAGAGCTTGACATTGATTACATGTTGAGATAAAGACGTTGTCACGAGCAGGGAAAAGTTACATTCAAAAGGTGCCAAAGCATATTCAATCTTGTAAAGTTGCAACTTCATATTCAAGCAAGGGAAAGTTCCATTTAAAAGCTGCCAAAGCATTTTGATCAACATAAACTTTGCTAAAATTGCAATCAAGTAGATTTTATGCATATTGCTATAATACCATTTACATAATTCTGTACATATCAAAATTGCTTGAAGCCTACACCATTGAGATAATACCTTAACAAAAGCCAATTAGATATATCAGCATAAAAAAATTTAAATCAAGGTTAATAGTCCATTATTGAATAAAACTTGAAACATAAAACAGCAGTGAACTACATAACAGCAAGAAGTGGACAGGATCCCTGAAAGTGTTATTTTTTTAGCTTCAGATAGATGCAGTTCACTATAGTTTAAAACGTGCAGGTTGATATTGAATGATGCATTTGTGCATAAGGCAGGTTTCAATAGCATCTAGATTTTTAGCAAAGAGATGCATGCTTGTCGGAGTCTGTATCTGAGATGTTTAAATATTCTTGGTGATCACAAGCTCATGATGTCGTTGACCATATTTCAGACAAGATGCAGTCAAAAAGCAAAAAAAAAGTCAAGGAGGAGATATCAAAGGGTCCACCAATTGGGAGGATGTACTTGGAAAATGTTAACTGCCATTTTTCATTGCAGAAATGAAGTGCTAACATTTAGTTAGAGTACATCACGTTGGTGGTAATACATGTGCATTTAGACTTTCACAGTGATTGAAGTTTGTTTGACAATTGGGTTCATGAGTTTTTAAGAAACTATTATTTTTTGCAAGTTGCTTTTTTGGGAGCTAGAATTTTGGGCTTGCATGTGAGGGATGTTTATATATTTTGTGTCATCACAAGCTGATGAGATGAGCATATTTCAGCCAACATATGATCAATGTCATTAGTGAATCATGATAATAGTTATTTTTAGCAATATGCTTATCAATGCTCGCATGTAGTTTTTGAGCACATGTTTGGGCTCCTTGTAAAAAAGTGAGCCTAATGAGATTGCTTTCATCCATACGAGAGATGATGTTATTATTGGAAGCGACTAATTTTGAATTTTTTATATTTGATAGCAGTCTCCCAGATATTATTTTTATTTTAAATATTTCTTACATTTTTGTTTTTTCACAGATAGACTGGTTTTTTCTACGTATTTATATTTAGTAGTTTCTATTTATGGCAAGGGCAGGTTGTATAGCCATGGTTGCAACTGTGCAATGATGGAATGATGTGATAGTGTTGATAGGTCAAGGGTGGGTAAAATGCAGACTTGAGACGGCTAGACCGTTTTTTTTGCACATATCTATATTCAATAATTTCTATTTCTGGCAGGGGCAGGTTCTGGTGTCATGGAAGTTGTCGCAAGAACTTTTCACTCTGGAGCTGTTTGTGTATATATATATATATATATATATATATATATATATATATATATATATATAACTGTGTCTGTTGACGATAGCAAAATTTAGCCTGCCGAAAACCTTTTCCGTAGTGGATTATGTTATCAAAAATTTAACATATTTATGATTAAAATAATATTTAGTTAAGTAAGTTTAAAGTTAACATAGTTATGGCTAAAATAATATTTACTTAAATAAGTCTATATAGATTTAACTACTGGGGACTAAAGCAGATACTGGTTTCCTTTTGTAGCATGGAAAGGTTGGTTGGGGTTTCAAAATTTGAATAACAAATGTCTGATAGAAGTGGAGAATGAAATCAAGATAAATTCGTGAGTAGCTATATAGTCAAAAAGTAAGTCCTATAGCAGTTTGTTTGCAAAATCTATATCAATCTTGATGATAATGTTCTGAAGACATGACAACAATTTAAAAAAGTGTTCAACTAAAGGCTACTACAGATAACAAAGTCAATGCTATCAGACAATGAACAAGAGACGAAAAAAACAGAAGAAGTTGTTAAGCAATGAAACTACTTTGCACCAAAGTAAATTCTCTTCTTGTTTTTCCTTGTTGATGAAATGGAAAAGAAGGAATTTTCCAACGAACCTGTGTCTTTGAGTCAATGATTGGAAGCAAATTTTGAATTGCATAATCATCATTAAGAGGGTCAATAAAAGTAGCTGCACAGGTCCGGAGCATGTGGCTTCCTTTAGTGTCATTTCGGACAATGTTTTTAAACAAATAGAATGGAGGATTATCAGATGCAAGTTGTTGTTGAATTTGCAAGAGCAGTTGTTGAAAGGCTTCATTGACTTGTAACTGCAATAGTAGAAGACACTAGTCAATGAGCATAGGCTACAATTAAAAATCGTTAAAGCTATTTGTATTTGTTTTTCACCTACTTTGTTGTTTATATAAAACAACAGAAATTTTATTTAGCTTTAAAAAATAGCAATTCCACAAGAACATTAGACATGTAAATGGCATATTTACTGTTGCATGGTCGTTTGCCGTTCCACCGTCTTTGATATACAAGTCGAATTGCTTGTTGTTGTATTCACATGCAACGACAATTGCTGCGACAGAACCAACAGAGTAGGAATTGTTTGATGACAACAGATCAACAATTGTCATATCTGGAGCTAGCTTTCTCATTTTGCAAACTTGATCAATTGTCTCAATTATTGTATGTGGAAATATGACTATTGAATACTTGGCATCGCCTCTGTCATACTGGCCTTTTTTCTTGAGCCCAAATCGAGTGATTCTTAGGCTTTTGCCAGTTGAGAAATAGCTGCCAAAACGTTTGATCAAATTGTCACTTATTCCAGCAGTGATTGTCATCAGCCCATCTCTGTCAACAAAGTCTGCATGTAGTATTTGTGCCTTTACAGGAGAACCTTGAATTTTGTTTTGTGCAGGCCCACACACGGCCAAGATGTCTCCTTCGAAAACAATTTTTGGGGTTATTGTGCATAGCTCTATAATAGTGGCTGCTTCTGCAGCTGCTTGTTTGAACCTGCTATTGTTATAGTTAGAGAAGAAGGCCAACAAAGGAATTATCAGCAATTCATAGCAGAAAATTTCAAACTTGGATCAAGATTGACAAGATATTTGTCAATGCAATAGTTATATTCTGTTGTTTTCTGTGCTAGGAAATCATAAAAGAAGATGAAGAAGGTGCATGTGTTAAAAATGATGTAAAAAGCAATTAGAGCCAAAATAATTGCACACCTTTTTGGACTTTGAACAGGTGAAATTGTTTCCATTGTTGAGCTGTCTGATGTTGATGTTGTTTTTGTTGTGTTGAGCATAAGCAAAGAACTATTTTCCATTGTTTTGGAATTTTGGATTCTAGTTTCAACAGCTGGACATGCAAGAAGTATTAAGCAAGTCAAATGTACCTAATATTGTTAATTAATGTAAAGATTAGTAGAGATTTAGAACAAATAGAAAATATGGAAACAAATAGATAGTATTAAAACAAAGAATCATAGGGAAAAAAAAGCAAATTTCTATAATTCTTTTACTAGATTTTTTACATATGCATAGCATGAAGTCTATGTAGTGCCAGGAATTTGAACAGAACAGCTGCTAAAAACTATGTTGTCTATAGCCAAATATTGAACAAATTTTCATTTACAATTATCTTGAACATAAGAATTTGTTATTAAAACATTTTGTGTAGCTTATATATCGTCTAAATTATTATAAAATGCAAATAGCATGTGAATAGTTTTGTAAAGAGTGTTTACATATGTTATGCAATAAGTGCTAGTTTTTTAAAATCTGAATTGTGGACAAATGAAAGTCTAAACAACTTTCAAGAATAAAAAATAATCAAAATTTTACATCACAAATTAGATTACAAAAATATTAGAAAGTTCAACAGAATTTAAACTGATAGCTATGACATCAATGTTGCAGATGCCGAAAGCTGATCTAAGTTTACCTCAGTACAAATAGCAAAAAACCAAATTGATATAGTTTAAAGTGGATGCAAGTTGTAAGAGGAAGAATAGTACCTGCTTTTGATTTTGTGCAAATATGATACAATGGATCTGTCCATAGATAAGGGGACAACAAAATTAGACAATCCAAAATTGAATAGACTATGCATTGTTATCACAGATTGATAGGAAAGTTGAGTAGTGATCAGTCCAATAAGCATCTGAAATATTGAAAACAATAGTTATGTGTTTCAAATTTGTCCAAAAGTGGTCAAGCATTGAACCAGTGTTCGTTGTTGGCTTTGTTGTTTTCAGTGTCAAGCCTTTCATTTCCATAAACAGTTGCAATTTTCTTTTTGACGTTGTTTCTTGCAACATGTCAATGTTCAGGTCACCAGCTACTAGGATTTGAGTGGTTTGTGTGCAAGTTGACAAAATGCAACTCAATATATGAAATAGATCATCAAGCAAAGCACATGGTCTATTGTAAATGTTCACTACTTTCAACACATTGTAGCCAAATTCAAGATCTACGCAAATTGCTTTGGTCGAGTTTTTTGTATAGTTTTTAGAATCGGTGATGGCAATGTGTTTTTTAATCAATGTAAGGATTCCATGCATTGAAAATGCTGAGAAGAAATTGTATTTTTCTATCATTATCGTTTCTTCGGTAAGTGTGTGCATGTGAGTTTCTTGCAAACATAAAATGTCTGCCTGCATAAGTTCATGATCATTTACAACATCGTCATAGTGCAAAAGCAAGCTGCGTGTGTTCAATGATGCAATGAGTAATTGCTTTGCATTTGGCATTGAACGCAGGCCATATTCAAATTGCAAAGTTGCATTTGTTTTTAATCTATCTATTTCAGTAGCGACTCTTAGACAAGTTTTAAAATTTCTTTGTTCTAACTTATTTAAAAGATAAAGACAATCAATATTTCTAACACGTGACAGCGCAGTGTAAACAAGGCCATGTCTCTTAATGCCAATTTGTTCATTGTCAAACCTTGTGCTCTATGAATTGTCCTTGCACATGCTAACTGAATTGGGAATTGTGTTCGCATAATATTCATTTTATTTTCAAGTGTTGTTTGTATCACAATTCTTTTGATTGGTGTCCAATTGGACTTTACAACAGGTGTATAAAGATGTTGCATAGTTGCACGTTGCTTGGCTCCAACTTTTGGATCTGTAAACTCAATCCAAACAATATCATGGTTTGTTTGTGCATAGTGTTTAAACACACCTTTTGCACCATTAACCAACCCATCCTCAGTTGAGTAGTTGCCTCCAACTAGTTCAATAAGCATATCCTTTTTCACTACTATCATAGACGGAAGTCGCAATGTGTTTTGTCTATGGTCATTTTTTTCAATTGAATCAATTTTGCTATCATGTGCTACAAGCGTGAACGTTTCTGTTTGCATAGCTGACAACATTTTTGAGTTATGTTCTTGAAAATCCTTATTACTATGGAAAAGATAAGGTAACGTTGCATCTATTGGTGGTTGTCTATAGCAATGTTGGTTTAAGTAATCTATGTCATCCGATGTTTGCGAGCATGTTCTAATTCTATTTAAGATTGATATGAATGTTTGATTTCTTTGACGTACAACTATTGTAAGTTCGTAGCATTTTATTGCATCGAACCAAAATGTGTAAGGAAATGTTTGCTGCTGGAATCTTGGTTGTTCAAAAATCCAACAATCATGTACGGGTTGTGCTTGACACAAATCACCACAGAATATGACATCAAGGTTTCCAAATGCTTTTGTTGGTGTGTGCATGATTTCACGTATTCGTTTGTCAATGTTGTAGAGCATTCGAGACCCTATTAAAGAGACTTCATCAATCAACAATACTCGAAGTTGTTCATAATCTTTTGTCAAAAGATCTAGGGTATTTGAATTTAGCGGAAGCATATTTGAACTTAATGGTAGTCTGAAAGCAGAGTGGACTGTAATGCCACCTGCATTATATGCTGCTTTTCCAGTAAATGCAACTATAAGTCCTTTTTTCTTTAAAGGATCACTACCAATTTCTTTGTCATAGTGATGTAGAAGACCATCATAGATTGCTTTTGCGGTGTAAGTTTTACCTATTCCTGCTCCTCCTGTCAGGAACAAGTGAATTGGAGTGAGGGGATTGTTCTTTTTCCTTGCAATAACTTCTTTCACGATTGATTGTTGTTCAGTATTTAGATTTCTTCGTATTGCATGGTATTCATGCATGTCCAACAGAAATGGCTTTTCTGTCAAGTTGCACACAATCCCAGGTTTTGATGCATTGGACATAGTTTTGCGGATTAGAACATGCTAAATGTCATATTGTTCTAATCCAGACACAGTTGCTGTTTTGTCTGTTGTTAGAGCAGGCATAGCTATGTCTTGCAATTCAATTGTTTCAGCAGCATTATCAAGGTCACCCCACTTTGTCGTTGTTGATGCCATGAACTTTTGTTCTACAATGTCTATTTGTTCTTTGAATTTGACATATGCATCAGACCATGTTTTGAAATTGCTCTTTAGTAGGTTGCAATTGTCTCTGTGTGGCATAAAGAGGATCATCTTTTCTCTAAAAAAATTCTCGGGGTCTTTTTGTTTGGTGTAGCGAATAGATCGTATGATACATGGTCTATTTCTTTTTCTTGTAATTGAGTGCATGCAAGAATAGGAAGATGCATATTCTGCCAAAGAGATGTTTTCAAGCTCAATAGGACGTGCAATGTATTTGTCCAAAATTGATGGGCAAATAATGTCGTCAGAGTCATCTGGTTCTTTTTCCAAAAGCGATGGTTTTTTCAAGACAACTATTTTTTTGTCCTCTGGAGCAGTGTTGATGAAAATAGTCTTCCTGGAGGATGAATGCAGAGGTAACGAGAGTATGATATGTATTGCTTGTCTAATAGACATTTGTTGCATGTTCAAAAGCGCATTTCCAAGTTTACGTATCGTTTCAATCTTTCCATCATTCTCAATGAGACATTGTTCTTTGATCTTTTTGAAAGCATTTGTCATGGATCTATCAAATTTGGTGATGTAAGAGCTTACATATGTTGCTGTCGCGTAAGCATCTAAGATATATTGTGCATCTGTATTTGCTTGCCACAACTCTGGTATTGCTTTTGCAAATGAGTTAATCCAAATGTCAACGGGATCTCTTTTTAGTATTAACGTAGCACGAGGAAGCAAAGACCGTAGCAGCAAAATGTATTCGTCCTTGCTTAGTTCTAGCTCTAGAAGCAATTGTGCAAACGACATGTTTCTAGAATATTCTTTATGTTCAATAAGAGAGAACACTTTTTTTGCTCTTTGAATGAGATCTTCTGAAGCATTTTCTAGTGGCTCTAGAATCATGGTACTATCCATAGGAGGCAATGGGAAATTGAATCTGCACGTGGAATGCCGATGTTTTCTACATGTTTTTGTGTGTCGATGCGTTTGAATTTGAATAAGATTTTGATCAAGTAAAGACGAGTTTGTGGAAATATAGCGATCAACAAAAGCAACAATCTCCTCATTTGAATTTTTTCCATAAACAGGTGCATTTTGAATCCAAATTAGTCCATGTTCATGCTCATTTCCTCTTTGTTGAAATTCGGTCGTAAAGAAAAAATCTTGTATTTTTCCAAATATTGTGTTGTTTTTTAATATAAGAGACTTTAGTGCTGCTATTTTGTGTCTATAGTAGCGAGTACAAATCACTGGGTGTCTTCTTATTAACGTGTCAATATTTTCTTCCAATGCATTGTCTTCTTACTTTCCCAAATGTTTTTCCTCGATCTGTTTCAATGCATTGCATAAAGGTGCCCAAAGGTGTTCAGCACTCGTAAAGGTTAAAAAGAACGTAGGAGGACCAAGCTGTCGAATCATTGCAAATAGATCTTTTTTCATATTTTCAAAGTAATCAGGTGATGTTCTGATTGCTTTCAATGTACGATACCCGATCAAAGATTGAAGTATTTTTACAAGTTTGTCTTTTGACTTGACATCTTTTGCCAATAATTTTTTGTCCTTTAACTCTCCCATGCGGATTGATATCCAAGCAGTGTTTTGTACTTGTTTTATTATGATTTTAATTGCTTTGAAGAAAATGTTTGTGCCATGTGTTTCAATGTCTGTACTTTCATGTTGTAGCTCCCACTGTGATATTTGTTGATAAGAGAAGTGATTGAAAATTTCATTAGGTCGATTGAATCCGTAGAAAAGTGTAGGAAAGTTTAGCTCTTCAGAGTATTTGTCTTGGAAAATGCTCAATGGTCGGAAGCTCTCCGAAGGTGCAATTTCTATGATTTTGTTGTCTAGATCATCTATTAGATGTGTTTCTCCATATCCATGTATCAATGTTTCTGATATTGGTTCCATGTTTATTTTATTTTCATCATCAGCTACTTGTTCTGTTGTTTCTTGAGTATTTGATTCTTGTTTGGCTATTTCATCAAATATTTTTTCCCAACTAGTATTGATTACAATGCCTTCAATTTTGTAAAGTTCGGTTTTGCATAAATCACTCAACGCAGTCATAATGATCTTTGGCCGAATATTTCCAGATAGATATGCATTTTTGTATTCCAATTTTCGCTTTAGCATAACTGCAACTGTAAAATTGTCATCTAGACTTCTAGGCAATGCTATTTGAACTTTATCCAAATTTGCAGGCACATTGATAATTGAGCCAGTCAGCCCAATTTGTGCTCTTTTATAACCAAGTTGTCTTATTTGTGCAAAGGCTATTCTTGGTGACACCAATTGTTCTTCCAAAGGAGTCAGTATAGCTACAGATGGCAATATGTTATTGCGTCGGATTCGTGTAGGTGATGCAAACATGGGCAATTTCCCATTAACGATTTCTTTCTTGCAAGGCCTGCAAATTTGAACAAGTAGCATTGGGTATGTCACATCTTCTGTACTTGTAAGAGTTTGAAAGGCTAATTTAACTGTGTTGTTTACACTAGAAATGTCTTTTTTAAAATGCAGTTGTTTACACACGGAACATGCATGAATAGGTGTGTCTTGAATAACTTTTAAGTATGTAACAACTGCTTTTTTTTGCTTTTGCACATCCCTTTTGCTTTTGAAGAATGTCCATTCCTTGTTTACGCATATTGTGTTTCAACAAGCGCAAGTTTTTTGGCATATTGCCATCAATGCATGTTTGCGTCTTGATTTTGGTTTTTGAAAATTGATCAACAATGCAAGACTTTTTTTTCCCTATGTTTATCTTTTGTTTTTGTTCCTTTGCTTTAATTGCATCTATTGGTTTGTTGAATGGTTCGTTGTCAATGTTATTTTCTATAGTGTTTTTTTTCGCTATTGTTTGTTTGTTCTTTTCAAAATTATCCGTTCCAATTGCAATAGAAGTATTTTCGTTGCAATTGAGAGAAAAGAGCATTTTATTTCCACAATGTTGTTGCAACAACGGTTGGAAATCCGAGTGCATTTTATCTATTACATGTTGCATCAGGCATAGAACTTTTGACGATTTCTTTGTTGCATGGAATGTCGCAATATTTTCTTGCAAATTATTGCTCCATAAATGTATGTTAGCGTCTAGTAGCTCACATAACCATTGAAGAGCAAATTGATTTCCTTCTATGTGGCCAATGATATATGGCTCTGCCAAATGCACGATATAGGTTTCCCATCCACTAACAAGAGGTGTAGTTGCTAATGTGTTTTTATCAAGATATTTGTCCAAGCATTGTATTGCTCTAATATCGTTTGAAGCAATAGAGTTATAGAAGCTTTGCGCAATTGCTTTTCTAACACTTTGTCCATTAGCGAAGAGTGTCAATTCGGAGATTGATTCGAACAAGGAGTCATGACAATTGCCTTGAAGCTGAAATGACATTTCAACTTCCCTGTATAAACATTGATTTACATTTGCGCCTTGACAAAGCATATCAGTCGCTTGTCTTTCGGCTTGAATTGCTTTATATGACAATAACGGTTCAAAGTGGCCAAAAGCTGGTCTGTGGTCATGGAACAATATATTGTAGCAATATTCAGATCTTCCAGAATTGAAGTGAAGGTATCTTGTTCCTTTTGTTAATGACCAAACAGCGACTGGAACATTCAACCATTTTGAAAACCACTTGATGCAAAATATATCACCCCATAGTCCATACACATTTTGATTATCTGGCTGCGAAGCAGACTGCGACATGCGATTGAGATATTCGTTGGCATTTTCTATGTTATGCAATTCCACCAAATAGTCAACTGTCAATTCTGTGCACATTGACAATAATGCAGAGGGATCTTTTTGATCTAGACAAAGACGAAAATGATTAACAATTTCTTTCCTTATCTCTATTGATGTATATCGAAAATGCAATAATACTGCAAGTGCATCAAACAAGCAATTTCCTGGCTCATAGTGGAAATTGTCTAGTCGAAACAAATTGCTTGTAGCCAAAGCCTCATCAATTTCTTGCCAATTAGAATATTTGATGCCAAGACCATTTGCTCTTAAAACATTGTCGCCTTTACTTTTGTCTTTTCCCATATTGTCTACAAACACATTTGCGACGGCATATGTTTTCCCTGCTTTTTGTTCTTGTTTTTTCTATGTCCCTAGTTGTTTATATCGGAAAACCTGCATGCAAGTGAACAGAAACAAACCTTAAGGAAAACAAAATAAGCAAAGGGCATGGTTTTTTTTTCCAAACCATGATGTTGTAAACATTGTAGATTGTTGTTGCCATTGCAAATAAGCAAAGCAAAGGGAACAACATATTCACAACAAAGAAATTTTGAAATGAAATGTATTTTGTCTTGCTACTAGAATAGAAAAAACCAGCATGTTGATTTCTAAGCTAAAATTATTAAATATGCAAAATTTGGTATCAATACAAAAAAAAATGGCAACTAGCAAACAAGTAAATTCTGTGTGTGTTTTTTGTCTTTCTTTTTTTGTTGAAGCTATGTTTGAGTTTGTTATCTTATAACCACTAAAATGTTTTTTTGTACAAAACTATGTAGACACGACTTTGGTCAAAGGGAAAGCTTTTGGCAATTAAAAGGTTAAAAGGTCAAAGTCACTTTATCAAGAAATATGGATATAATATTTCTCATGACACATCAGTACACACTTGATTTCTTATTCTAGTCAGGGGGAATCATTAGATTCAATGCAATATTAGATTTATTGGTGACCTATAACAAAGGGAATCAAACTCAAAGCATTACATTGCTTATTTAATGTCAATGAATCATTGTACATAACCTTTTACATATATCTAAAGCAGATATGATCATAAACATAAGCCCAATCCCATGTATTAGTATAAGGATTTGCTTCTAATATTCATTAACATCTATGACTATAGCTAGAGCTTGAAACTTTTATTCATAATAATATAATGATGTCAAGTTGCCAAGATCAAACACTAAATCCAACTGCTCTTAAAAGAAACGATATAAGTTTAAAAACTCTATTCATTAACCATATCCATGTCTACATTCTCTTGCATTTCATAAGCAGAAGCATGTGTGCTTTGCACTAAAAGGAATTGAAGCAAGATAGGGAAAGAGCAAAACACCTATTGCTGACAAAATTGATGCCTTCCTTTGCTACTTATCGTTGATGAAGATGGTGCGAAGCAAGGCTCTAAACGGCTACAAAATAGAAAAAGCTTTTTTGTCATGTTCCCATATGGTTGATAAAATATAGGCTACGGCACATGTGCATTGTCTTACATAGTATACTTACTGCATAGGCCTAGTTTAAAATGTTTCTTGAAAGGTGAAATGACATTATTTTTTTATTTTTTGGTAAGCAAAATATTGCAAGCTATAATTTTGCAAACCAAGAATTTAGAAGAAT
The DNA here is from genome assembly GCA_027924585.1 of Larix kaempferi. Lineage (NCBI taxonomy): Eukaryota > Viridiplantae > Streptophyta > Pinopsida > Pinales > Pinaceae > Larix > Larix kaempferi. The sequence continues at coordinate 14,064,393 of BSBM01001402.1, forward strand.
AAACAAATATGGTAAAGTGAATTAGCAAATGTTTAAACATATTTATAGTTTTAAACTTTCATATATCAATAAAATATAACTATGTGTGTTAAGAAATGTTTAGATATTTAAACTCAATATACCACTATGCTGTATGCTCATGCTATAGTTTGTACCTTGATTGTTAACCATTCAACTACTAATTAATTGCCAATGTAAGAGTGAATTAGAATAGTGGCATAGCTAATATTGATTCCTCATACTATTCATAAATGTAAACGTAAATGGCATAAGCAACAATGATTTTGCATCTCAGGACAAAGTAAGGATAAAGCATAGAAAATTAAACACTGAACATTAAAAATTTATTTCAAAAACAAATTTGCGATTATTGTTTTCCTTAATGTTTTTATTGAACTTTAATTTATGAGCAATTGCTACTACTTAGAATTTTATTTGCAATTAGCTTATAATATATAGATTAAAGCCATGAACCTATGATTTTAACACATAATTTATAATTTTTGTTTTATATCATATTGTTTCATTTACGCTTTTGTATTAAACACTCAGATCTTAAACTTTCTTTTTGACACTAGTGATTTTGCTAAGCCTGGCGAGGGAATGCGAAAGATCATATTTTGTGTGAAACAGAGTGACAAACAAACTATATCAAGATTTAGCAAGATTGGGGTGTAATTAGATGGTGACTTTATTGAATGCACTTAACTCTTCATAAGTTGTGTCAATCAAATACCTCAATGGCAGCATTGTGGTTTCCCTGATCAGCAAACTGTCAAACCATTTTTTCTTCTTCTTGGATTTGAAACATTGTATAATTTTAACACATGATTTATAATTTCTCTTTTATATCATATTGTTTCATTTATGCTTTTGTATTAAACACTCACACCTAAAACTTTCTTTTTGACACTACTGATTTCGCTAGGCCTAGCAAGGGAATGCGAACGATCATATTTTGTGTCAAATACAGTGACAAACAAACTATATCAAGATTTAGCAAGATTGAGGTGTAATTAGATCCTAACTTTATTGAGTGCACTTAACTCTTCATAGCTTCTGTCTTCATCAAATACCTCAATGGGAGCATTATGGTTTCCTTGATTACGAGACTATTAAACCATCTTTTCTTCTTGTTGGATTTGAAACATTTGCATTAATCATGTCCTTGTTTATTACAATATCTATGAAACCTAGTAGAAGACGAAGAAAAGAAAAAGCAGATTGTGAGAAACAAAATGACCTTGTAGTAGTAGGAAGTGCAAGTTTTGAAAATGTACATATGCAAACAATTGAGGAGAATTATTGATGTTGAATTCTACAATAATGTAAAAACTTGTCTTCAATCAATTGTGCTTGATTATACACAACGTAAGGAATAGCGATTTCCATGTACGTCAGCTATAGCTACAAACATTCTTGTAATCTACTTTTAAATTTGACAATAAGATTATCGAATGCATTAGCGATATTGAGAAGAATGGACAACTGATTGAATTGATGGAAGTACTCTCATACAAGAATGTTGAATCCTTGACTGAGCTGAAGCCATTTAATATTCATACCCTATTTGTAGAAGGAAGAACTAAAGGAGAGAGAAAGGGATTTCACAAACTTGCTCCAAATCGTGATTGAGTTTTGATTCACATCATGCCTACAAAGCCCTGTGAGTTTCAACTTAATGGACATAACCTTTTCAAGACCAAGAAACAGATTATAGTTAAACCAACTGTCTATGTCAAGAATCTAACTTTGGAGCACTTTCGAATCATGGGATTCATCATAAATGATAAGCTTGGATTTTTAACATCGAGGACATAAATTCTTGATAAAAATATTATTAGCATTCTATGCAAACAAAGCAATTATGTTCGCAACTTCCATGATTCTTTTGTGTAACATCATTATTTCCATCGATCTTATAATAGCCATCATTGATACCCAGAGGATATGGCCAGTACTAGAACTATTAGCAACTTGATTTCTTTGAAACTGTATTAAAAATTACAAAACAACTTTCAAATATCTATAAAGCTCTATTAAATAAAAGGTCAAGGGTCTTCTAAACAAAGTTGAAGACTCAAGAACATCTTCAAATATCAACGAATATCATCATCAATTAGTTTAAAACTTGGGAGATTGTTAATCAATGGATAAGAACAAAAAATCTTTAGTGTATAGTGTCAATGAAGCTCCAATGAAACGCTAGGAAATGAGCCCATATAAAAGAGCTATTCAACATTGTCTCATCAAGATCCAAAATCGCTATGTGTGTATCGTACAAAGTCAATTTCAATGATATAAGTAAAGGCCTCTTATCAACATCTCTTTCAAATTTTCCATCATGTCCAAATGAAGGAAAATGTTACATAACCCCAATTAAAAAAAAAAACAGTTAATGCTAGTGGCCTGGCCTAACCGTCTTGATAGATAGATTGTTATGTATTGAGATCATCTATATTAAATCATGTCAATAAAGTAGATTTACTGTGGAAGCAATATCTGTAAAAATGTTTACTAGAAGCTTCCACCTATTAGGAAGTCTCTATAGCATGAAAACAATATTTGAAAGAAAATTTATTGCAAGGTGCACCTATTAGAAAGTTCCTTTAGTAAGGACGCTTATTAGAAGGTTCACCCTAGTAAAAAGTTTCTTCACTAGGAACTATATATCTACAAGTAGAAGCAATGAAACAAGATGTCTTGTGGAGTATTTTGTAATTGTAGATTGGCTTGATTTGGAGGTTTTCCCCTTGAAGAGGCAAATGAATATTGCTTTAATTAATAAAGATATTTCTATTATAATATTTTGTTGTCTAGAACTATCTATTGTTGTGGTAATTATGTCTTTTTATATTGAAATCTTGCTTTATTTTTATTTTTTTTATGTTATGAATTTCCAATTATGGTGTTGAGGCACATAACAAATAAAAATCATGCTTAAGACTCATTAAGCATGAAATAATTGTTAGGCCATGAATTTTGAATGTGCAGAACACAAAGAAGTGAGCATACTGAACAAAATCAAATATGCAGGATGCATAAAAGATAAGAATATGTAGCGTGGCTTGTGACAATCAATTCCAATAATGGGAACACTATGTCCTTAATATCGAATGGATTGGCAACCTTCATTTTCCTAGTCATGGATAGAATGAAAATTAAATAACTCATTATTATGTGTTGAATTATATTTTAAGGATCGATAACATCAATTTAATGTTAGATACTTGAATTTGATTATGAAAGCCGATCTAAATAAAGAAGAAATTCCATCAATCAAGCCATTATATTGCAGGCAAGATGAGACTGATTTTGGTGAAGGGTCATAAAAGGCACTTGACATTGCTCGAATACAATAGGCACGAGAATTTGATGTTTGTTTGTGTGGATGGCCATATTCCTATTGTTTGCTATAGCCAGAACAAGGAGCAGCTACGAACTTGCTGAGTCCACAATAATTTGTTATAATGGTTTAATGTCTAAAGCGATTGTACATGTTTGAGAATAAGTAACATAGATCACACTATAAAGTTACAAAATGTGGAAATAGAAACGATACACACGTTATTAGAGAAAGCTTTGATATATAATATAAAATAGATTTTGAGCTAATGCAATATGTATGTGTGTCGCTATGAGCAGTGGACATAATCGCTTTGTAGGTGGATGAATCAAAACTATTCGAGCTTTTGATGACAATAGAATTGCACAGTTAAATCAATTCAACACCAATCAGTTATGGAAACCAATCATAGGATTTGTTCCTAAAAAACTTAAACTCGACATTGAATTTGAATAAAATATTACCCAAATTCAAACTAGACTGGAAACCTGCTCTAATATCAATGATGTAGGGATCCTCACTCATAAGCAAAGTTCAAAATCAAAGTCTGGAAAGTAAATTTCTTAATTGCTTTTTATTAAGTAAACATAGCGCTACATAGCTTTAGATGAAGAAAACCTAAGCATGAAAACAAAGACAGAAAACTTGAACAAGATTCTTGAAACTAGCAACTAAGCGCAATAATAGAGATGGTGATTTAATGTCTCAAGCGATTTTACATGTTTAAGAATAAGTAACGTATATCACACTATTAAGTTACAAAATTTGGAAATAGCAACAATGCATAGCTTATGAGAGAAAGGCTTGACATCTAGTAAAAATTAGATTTCAAGCTAATGCAATATGTACCTATGTGGCTATGAGGGGTGAACATGATCGCTTTGTAGCTGGATCAATCAAAATCTATTCAAGGTCTTGATGACAATAGAATTGTAGACTTAAATCAATGTAACACCAATCACTTATGCAAATTAATCATAGGATTCCTTCCTAAAAAACCTAAAGTTGAAATTGAATTTGAATAAAGTATTATCCAAATTCAAGCTAGATTGGAAACTTGCACTAATACCAACGATGCAGGGATTCTTACCCATGAGCGGAGTTCGAAATCAAAGTCCATAAATAGATTTCTTAATTGATTTTTACTAAGTAAACATAGGCCTACATAGCTTTGCATAAAGAGAACTAACTATGAAAACAAAGAGAGAAAAATTTGAATGAACAAGATTCTTAAAACTAGCAACTAAGTACAATAATAGAAATGGTTGTAGATAAGATCTCAAGTGCTCTTCAATATTAGGCAACCAACAAGGCATTGACAATAATCTCCTATGTGCACAAACAAGACAAGTGATATGATACTAAGCACTAAAAATCAGTTATATGTGAATGATTTAGAATACCTATCGAGCTAGTCCTCCACTTCAAATCTAGAGTCTACATGGGTAGTTAGGATCTGCTTATATTGATTCTTCTCCTTCCGTATTACTTTCATGTCCCAAAGAATTTTGCCTAAAGTGTCATACTTTTGATCCAAAAATTCAAATTTATCCGCAATGGATTATTGTTGCATGCACCAATCTTCAATAATCTAAGCCACAATGGATTTAGTTTCTGAGTGGAAAGCAATTTTCATGGGTGCCTTGCAAATGGAAGAAGCCAATAACAAGTTTCTAGTGTTTGAGCTCAACAACAATACATTTTGAAGGATTGGTGGCTCATGGCCCCTAAATATTTTTCTCTATTCAACTATGCTCAACTCTGATATTTAGATACAAATCTCTTATGGTATTTCATCATTGTGTCCTTGGTCTCCATTTCAGCTTTTGTGCCTTGGTGCGCTCATCGTGGTTCTCATGCATTATCCTGTTTGCTATGTTCACAAGCAGCCCATATTATCATTTCTAGATACATTATTTCTATGCCTTCTCTTGATTTGTATCATCTTCTCTCAAAATTTCAAAATCTAGTATCTTGATGAAATATTGAGAGGGATTGACCTTTATTTTAAAGTAATATTGCACAACGATTTGTCTTTAGTTTAGTAAGGACACTTAACCATTCTTGAACAAGTGAGCTATAAATTGTCATGGACATTCCATTGCAATAGTTTGTGACAAGATATCTGACAACTTAATTCATCATGTTAGCTTAATTTCAGAAAATGATGAATAAAGTAATATACACTCCCTTATTGTTGGCAAGCCATGAAATAATACAATAAGATTATCATAATGGAACCCCTTCTCCTGATGATGAAGCACTATTTAACATAGCCTACTAACTATCTAGGGCTAGTTTAAGTGTTTATATATGTCTCAACTCTTGATTAGAGTCAGGGTTTTGGAATTCCTAGAATTTTCTTGAAGTCCACTTATGACTAGCTCGATTACATAGTCAAAGTTAGGTCCCATGGACCAAGCGCCACAAAGCGAGTTTTGAACCTAAGTGGAGAGGACAACAACATTCCTCCGGACCACTCGATCTACAGTCAATTGACTATCGCCATAAATTCTTCTAGGCTGGGCGATAAATTATAATCAATTTGCTAATAAGTTGTTCACATTTAGCAATGAATTGTTTAATTAAATGCAAGGAGAAAGGCAAAGAATGCAAAAGCAAAATTCAACAACCTCATAGGCAAGGGATTTTCTCAACAAACATATGTTGAATTGACGACAGTATAACCAAGATTAGAGTATTCAACATTATCTCTTTGTAAATTTTGTATTAAAATTTATTTATAATTGTCAAAGATGTTATCAAAGCATATTTAAGTATATGGCATTGCAACAAAACTAACAATCAAATAGCTTAAAAATCGAAATACAGAGGTTGAAAACTATGTCTATATAAACCGTTTCGATTTAGTAATATAACCTATTTCAAAACAGTAAAAAATATCAAACAAAGCGACTATTCAATTGCAGCAGAAGAAAATACAAGGGCAAAACCAGCAATGCAAGCCATCAAACATCGGACATTAAAAAAAATCGCTCATAAGCATAAAAACCAGAGCCGAATAGCAGTCACAAATTGTAGACAACAAAATCGTGATCTCCACAAACTAGTAGAAATTGATACTACCCATATACATATTATAAGCAAGTTCAAAGGCAAAATTTGCCAGCAATAAACTTCTATAATGAAGCGATTTTTTTTTATTATCAAAACATATATTTTTTATCTTATTTTTATTCATCTATCAAATCTAAATAATCTTTGTTTCTATCCACCTAAAATTTTATTCTGCCTATACATCTAAAATTTTATATTAAAATGTGAATTTTTAAACCTAGGCCAGAATACTCAATACCAATAAGCACACCCGTTTTATGTATAATGTGAATAAACTATAGTCATTTAAAAGGAAGCCACATTGGACTTGATACCTTTGTTGCATTCAAAGTTTTGTACAATAGAGTATCATTTTGTTCACTTTTTAACTAAGGATATTTGCTGTATTCAAGTCTGTTGTTCGAAGAATGTAATTTCTATTTTTTAACTAAGGATTTTGTCACATTTAAATCTCTTGTTCGAAGAATCTAATTTTATTGATTTTAAACTGGTTGAAGTTTAGTTAAAAGAAAATAGAGCAAGGGATTAATTTATAGTTACTGTTTTGATTTGTAAAAACTTTTTGCAATGCATCAAGCTTGTTGCAATGCGGAGGGGAAAACGAAACTTTAGCAGTTTAATAGAGCTTAAAAATAATGACACTGCCTGTAATTTTAAACGCCGGTTTTAACAAAGACAGAAATGTTAAAGTTCGTAGCATTGAAGCCACCCAAAAAATAAGCATTCATCCTAGCAACATAGAAAATGTCTAGGCATTGATCCTATGCCAGTGTATCACGTATATATCTAGTATCGCGTATGTATAGATCTTAGATAAAATATTTCTTTTAGTCTACTGTGTGCAATTACAATTAACATTGACTACTCACGATCTATGGGCTTAGCTGGTCAGAAATACTAGGTTTAACACGATCCACGCCTTTTTTATTTTAAAGCTTTCGGTCTTTAAAGGCTTGTTCCACGTAGGAGAACAAGGAGCGATCAAGCCTTTTTTATCTCTAGAGCTGAGTCGGCAATAAGCATATTTTCGCGCTTCGGTGAGTAAGATTCAGCTGGACAGCCTAGCATCAACCTGCCTAGATCACCTTATTTTATAATATAACCCTCTTACTTGAGAGTAATATCACAAATCATATCTCTATTGGAGTTTGAGTCAATCTAGAAATCATCTCTCATCGGAGAGGAAGAGTCAAAATTAAAGCGCTTATTGGACTAGTCTGTACAGCAAGCCTTAACACCACTAGCTTGAGTCTTCTTGGTCCAAGCAGTTAGTTTTAGCTTCAACACGGAAAATGTCTAGGCATTGATCCTATGATCATTTGTCACTAATCATTTCAAATTCTAGGGATCAACATGAAACTTTTCATAGAGAGAATCAGCACAACCCTGTTGTATTTAAATAAAATTAGTGAATCGATGTTCGTACCAGATTAAAGTATATTTTTTTTGCTAAATATATATTTAAGAATTGAATCGTATCCACCGATGTAGAAAAAGGAGCATACATATTTCAAGAAGCTGAACAGCTATGAATATATCTATTCAATACAATCAGATTCAATTAATATAAACGCATGTCGTGTATCCATGTCATAGTACCAATCAAGTAGCAATGCTTCCATGCATATGCTACATTTGGCTGCTGCAGCCATCTTTGTTATTTAGTGCCTAAAATCTTGAGCGCACTTCACTAATGCATCTACAGTACCTACAAGCGGAAAATTATAAACAATTAGCCTTGTCTTGCATGCAGACGCTAATTTCCCAGCTTATATAGCAGCTGTAAGCAGATAGAATGGGCGGTATATCTTCTTGACACTTGTTTCTTTTTAATCGTTGTGACAGAACATAATTTTGCTACGGGCGTTCGTCCGTGTAGCGCACGTCCCTACTTCAACATTTTGTGTTTATACAGATAGCTATACGACCCCAGAGACTAAACATAATCAGATTCTACTCGTATAAACACGTGTCGGTCGTGTATCGATGCCATAGTATTAATCAAGTAACAATGATTTCATGCATACGCTACATTTGGCTGTTGTAGCCACCTTTGTTATTTAGCGTCTAAAATCTTGAGCGAACTCTACCAATGCATTTACACTACCCACAAGGGAGAAATTATAAACAATTAGCCTTGTGTTGCATGCAGAGGCTAATTTGCCAGCTTATATAGCACCTGTAAGCAGATAGTATGCGCGGTGTATCTTGTTGACACCTGTTTCTTTGTAATCGTTGTGACACAACATAATCTTGGTACCGGCGTTACTTCATCTAGCGCATGTCCCTATTTCAACATATTGTGTTTATACAGAAAGCTCGAGGACCGCAGACACTCAAATTTTTTTTTATATTGAGAGCTCGAGCGAAGCACTACAATCCATTGCGCCGACTGTGAAAATTTGTGGAGGATTGTGGCTTCGATATGAGACGACAGTTTCCTCCGGGTACATGGATTCTTACCTCTGCGCAGGTAAATGTTTACAACTACATCCTCCCAAACCTAGAATTTAGTTTTACTTAAGCTTCGTTATTGTTCTCTGTTCAACCATATTTTTCTTTATAGGGCTTGCAATAACATCTTCGTATTACACTCAATATTATTCGAGCTAGAGTAACTGTCCTTGCTATCAGGAAATTCTGGTTTATCGCCAAGAGAATTTCTTATAGCCTGAAGTTAAAATGTATAAGATGTTCCGTTAATGTTTTATAGACTATTTCTCAGGGTTTTGAGTCTGGCAGCCCTTCGAAATTTTATTCCGCCGAAAATAAAAAGAATAAAGTATGAAATTTTATCAAGATATCGAGCCTGCCAGCCGTTGGCATCCTTATGAAAATTCTACCAGGGGTTTCTCTGTTTATCCGTGAAGAGACTCTATGTTGAAAAGCCCCTCTGTTTACGCTTATTTACCTATCAAAACACAGGTGCAATGTTGAGCACCGTCACCACTTGGGTGTTTTCAGATGGCTTGGCAACCACAATTGGTCTTTTTAAAGCCGAGATTGCCATGCACAGTTGAGAATGGCTATCTATCTATATATATATATATATATATATATAAATGCAGCTCTTAATGGCGCATAGCAAAAAAATACATATATGAAAGCACCTATTAACGCTACATGCTAAAATATATATCTATAAATATATCCAGGTGAAACGATTAATATCACTAATTTTGGAGTTCGATTAATTTCTTTACTAGATGGACTCACTCGGCACCTCCCTTCATGATTTGAGCTCCATCCCATGTGCATTGCAAGCAATTTGGTATTTTTTTTATCTCATATAAGTTATGGTTAATAGTTTTGAGACCTGATCTCGCATTATTTGATCTTTTATTGTGTAGTTAAGTTGTCAACCCTACAGATGAAAGTTTTTAGTTTTGAGAAGGCGTCCATTTAACTATTTAAGATTTTAACCCTCTAGCACGCTATGGCCAATCTGCAATACGAATTGGTGCCGTAATAGTTGAAACACAACTATATATTTAAGACTTCCGTTAATACCATACCCCACGTACTGTGTAAAAAATGACTATAGCCAACATGAGACTTCCATGTTTCAATAGCTTAAGCCACGAAATTTTTTATCAATCAATAGGTAACTAACTAAAGAACAGTTTAAGTGTATGATTCATTGTAACCAAACCTACCAGAAACAAGAATTGAAGTCTCAAATCGATGTCGGTATGAAGCTACGCCTTTGTAATGAGCCAAGTCCCAAAGCTATGACATGGGCTTCTTCAACCCGCGTCTAGCTGGTGCTAGAAGCTCTATTTGCTAGGACTGGGAATCGATTGTATGAGAAAAATTCATACACCCCCAACCCCAGATCCACCAGAACAAAATTGTAGAATAAACCCTTTCATGCCCTTTGTCTTCCACAGAACTATCGCTTACAATTTCTACCATCCACCTGTTAACGGCTCGCATATAGTACAACAGGCTAGAGCCCCTTCGCACAGCCCAAGGTCATGGGAGTACAAAGGTTTGACGCTGCCATCATAACACTATTTATTAACATTTATTAAAAACTCCAGCAGCAGGGTGCTGACTCACATCCTCGCTCACATTTTATGAGTTTAAACTCTGTATTGTTATCAAGACCTTGTCTATTACCAGATGCAATGTGCATGATAAAATCAAACTATAAAAGCCCAAGACGACTTACGCCACCTGTTTAACAATAATAATAAACAATAAACAACAATTAAAGCGCTCATTAATAAGGCTCTAACCTGTACCAATAACTCTGTCCATTATTAATGCAAGGCATCGATATATGGAATCGACAACAATTCAATTATTACTGGTGGCCATACCATGCACAAATTGTGAATAATCCATGTAATGCGTTGAGCCATGTAACCTTTTATGGTAACCAGTATGTTTATAATTATAAATGATTGAATATAGACAAATCAAATCATATATAGTACATTCAATGGTTTGTAGTACCCAATACTTTACAAATTGACATTGAAAATTATCGGCAGGCCCGATTCATGTCTAATCCTTTGATTATGTAATGCGTTGATTATATACATCTGTGTGTTAGGTATTAGTATCAATATGGTACAATTATATGGTAATAATAATAATAAGATGCCAAGTTACTATGTATGCAATCGAAATTGCTTTAACTAAGTTCCAAACCCATGGTGTGAGGGCTAGGATAAGCTCGCCGACTCGCCACCCATACGCTCAATGCATTGGGCTATAATGTGGTTACACAAGCAATAAATGTATTCGCTATCAACAATAAATTTATTCGCTATCAAACGATAAAAGAAAACGATTTTCTCCATTACGAAGTTTGCAACTCGTTGCACAGAAGCCAGAAACCAGCATGGCGCCAGCCCGCGGCCCCCTCTTGGGCTGGGAAAAACTAGGCTGGCGTCATTGTTTTACAACCAACCATATTTTAAAAAAATGCCATTTTAAAAAACTGCATTTAATATAGCATATTCAAACTATATCCAAACTATAGCTCTAGGGTAAATTTCTACGTTCAACAGCCTAGAATAATAGGCAAATAACCAGGTTCAGAGCCTACAGAACTATTGTCAATTGGACAAGTTGGACCGCAGCTACCAACTGCTGTGGCATCCTCACAACTGAAGCCTCTTTTTCACTCTACTGTTCATTTCCAACGAACGTAGAAAACATACAGTAAAGAGTTTGTTTCTTACCCGAGCAGCAGCACCTGCTTGTACGCAGTTTCAACACCTTGATCCAGCCTGCCATCACGTACAAGACATAAGTTAAACAACTAATTTTTATGAATCAATAGATAACTGAGTAAACAACAGTTTAAGTGTATGATTCAGTGTAAGCAAACCTACCAGAAGCAAGAATCCAAGTCTCAATTCGATGTCGGTAGGGAGCCCCGCCTTTGTAACCTCGATACAACCTGCCATCGCGTACAAGACATAAGTTAAACCAGCGAAATTTTTATGAATCAATAGCTAAGCAAGTAAAGAACAGTTTAAGTCCAATATTCGTAGAGGTGAAGCAGACATCATGCTTGCAGGTGCCACGGATGCTGGGATTGTGCCCATAGGCATGGGTGCATTTATTGCCCTCAGCGCCCTTTCTCACAGAAATGATGACCCACAGACACCTCTCCCAACCATCCGCTCGGCATTTATATTCTTTAAGAATCACCTTTCTATTATTACGTATATAATAAGACACCACTTATTATGAGCTTTCGTTTTCTAACTACTCTACACGACGACTTATTTGCACGACCCAGCAAAATAACTTATTTGCCATATTTAAGGTTGCACCCCCCATGCGATCCAACGCGCTGTAAGCTTGGGGCATTACGTAATTGGGGTAGGTTAAGTGAGCCGGTCTATAAAGCCTGCCTTGCTAAATTGAAGGTTATGATCTAGCAGGACTTTCCTTAGGGCTTGTGCTTTAAACAATGATACTAGCAGGAAGAGGGCTTAATCTATTTTTTATTGCAAAAATAAAGAAGCGCTACTGAACAACCTACGTTGGAGGGCATATTATTTATACGCAATCTCATCCGTCGCAATCTATGCTTCCCACCTTTCGACGGAATCCTTTAAACTGATAAAATGACTTATACCTACAAGCAGCGGACAGAATGCAATAAATGCAATGGATTGGAATGCAATCAGAGTAAATATACCACCATCTGAGGGAAGGAACTAAGAATGGAGAGCATCTAGTACCGATGATAGATAGAACATCTACCAAGGAACGAATGGCAGTGATCAACATCTACTACCAGGGAAGGATGATACGATTGAGACTACCACACCACTTATTATGAGCTTTCATTTTCTAGCTACTCTACACGACGACTCATTTGCACGACCCAAACGAGCAAGCAGAAATAATCAGGTTCAGAGCCTAGAGAACTATTGTCAATTGCACAAGTTGGACCGCAGCTACCAACTGGTGTGGGATGCTCAGAACTTGAGGGTCTTTTTCACTCTTGATTTCATTTCTAACAAACGTAGAAAACCTACAGCAAACAGTTTGTTTCTTACCCGAGGAGCAGCACGTGCTTCTACGCAGTTTGAACACCTCGATGCAACCTGCCATCACGTACAAGACATAGGTTAAACGACGAAATTTTTTATGAATCAATAGGTAAGCGAGTAAAGAACAGTTTAAGTGTATGATTCACTGTAACCAAACCTACCAGAAACAACAATTGGAGTCTCAATTCGATGTCCGCACGAAGCCGCGCCTTTGTAGCCTCGATGCAACCTGCCATCGCGTACAAGACATAAGTTAAACCAGCGAAATTTTTATGAATCAATAGGTAAGCAAGCAAAAATCAGTTCAAGCCTATGATTCACTGTAACCAAACCTACCAGAAACGAGAATTAAAGTCCCAATTTGACGTCGATATGAAGTTGCGCCTTTGTAACCTCGATGCAACCTGCCGTCACGTACAACACATAAGTTAAACCAGGGAAATTTTTATCAATCAATAGATAAGTACCTAAAAAACATTCTAAGTGTATGATTTACTGTGACCAAACCTACCAGAAACAAGAATCAAATTCTCAGTTCGATGTCGGTATGAAGCTACGCCTCTGCAATCAGCCAAACCCCAAAGCTATGACATGCGCTTCTTCGACACGGATCTAGCTCCTATCAGAAGCTCTATCTGCCAACACTGTAACTCAACTGCATCACAAAAAATTGATAGACCTCCAAGCCGAGACCTTTCACGCCCTTTGTCTCCTCCACGACTATCGGCTACAATTTCTACGATTCATCTGTTAATGCCTCCCACACAATGCAAGAGGATAAAGCCTCTCCGCACAGCCAAAGGTCATGGCAGTACAAAGATTTGACGCTGTCATCATAACACTATTTATTAACATTTATTAAGAACTCCAGCGGGAGGGTGGTGACTCACATCCTCGGTCACATTTTACGAGTTGTATTGTTATGAAAACCTTGGCTATTAATACCAAATGCTATGTGCACGATAAAATCAAAAATATCAAAGCCCAAGATGGCTTACGTCACCTGTTTAACAATAATAAACAACAATTAAAAATTAAACCGCTCATTAATAAGGCTCTAGCCTGTACTGAAAACTCTGTCCACTATTAATGCAACGCATCGATATATGGAATCGGCTTACTGGTGGCCATACCATGCATAGATTGTCAATAATCCATGTAATGCGTTGAGCGATGTAACCACTCGCCACCCATACACTCAATGCATTGGGTTATAATATGGTTACACAAGCAATAAATGTATTCGCTATCAACAATAAATCTACACGCTATTCTCCAATACGAACTCTCCAACTCCTTGCATGGAACCCAGAAACCACCATGACGCCAGCCCGCCGCCCCCTCTTGGGGTGGGAAAAACTAGGTTGGCGTCATTGTTTTACAACCAATCATATTTTAAAAAAATGCCATTTTAAAAAAACTCGATTTAATATAGCATATTCAAACTATATCCAAACTATAGCTCTAGGGTAAATTTATAGGTTCCATAGCCCACAATAATAGGCACCCGACGATCCATTTATGTTCCCCTTCGGGGACATAATAATATAATTTTTAAAATTATATATATTTATATATATATAATGGGGAAATAGTTAGATATCCTTCCTCATTCTTGGTATTCAATATAAATTGGATTTTGCAAAATTCAAGGTTTTGTTCACAATCTCATAAAGGTCCTGATTTTTAACAAACAACTCATAAAGAACATCATATCATAACGTAAAATTTGAATTAAGGTGAAAAGAATAACAATTTCCCTTGCAAATTAAAACTACTTAACATATAGTGATGATAATGATAAAACATTATCAACAGCTATTGAAACCAACTTTAATTTATAAATAATGTTCTTCAATATTATTATAATATTTTTAAATTAAACTATTTTTTATAAAACAAATACCTCATCAAATAAATACCTTTCACTCAAAATCATGTAATATGTCCACTAAAACCAATGTAATATGTAATAAAAAATGTTGAAATTATAATAAACCAAATAAAAAAAATTGGTTAACATAATATATATTCCTTACTTGAAGATGTTGACATATAAGAAACTACATAAAAAAGAATTCGGCATAATATGCATTCCTTGACATTCACAATAAAAAGTGGGATAAATATAAATAGAATGTTGTATAATATATATTCATTGATAAATGTTGCGATAAATATAAATAGAATGTTGCATGATATAGATAATCATCTTGTTGTAAGGGAGAAACAATTAGGTAGAATGTATGTAGGTTCCATGGCGATTTCCTAGGGTTTCATTCCTGGTACTCTCACTGTGATGATTACTTCCCTATTCCCCAAAGGAACGGGCCCCCTAGCTCCCACCTTCTTCTAGTTTTTCGTGCTTTGGCCTAGCCTTTAGTTGCCTCTGGTGGTCCATCACTGGAGTTGGGAGATCGTCTTGTCTTTACTTTATTTTTTGCACCTCTTAGTCATTAATTCCATCCAACGCGTTTTTTATGATCTTCCCAACCTTGTACTTGGTGCTTGACAAACTCTGTAGGTCATGTGGCCCTTTTGGGGTTAACCCTACGTTTACTCTACACACTTCCTAATCCTTGGGTTTTCGTGAGGGTTTATCGGTAGAATTTAGCTATCATAGGGTTTTGCCTTACTTTAACCTAGCTCCCCCCATTCTCTCTGTTTTCTTCCTTCAATATCCTTCTCACACTCTCCCTCTAGCTTCCCCTTCCAGATTTATTGTTACCTCTGATAAAGCTCCCGACCACCCTTTTGTAGGGGTTTCTTTGTCATCGGTTGGGCCTAAATAAAAAATGTGTGTACGAAGGAAGATTGCCCCTAAGGCCCTTGCTCTTGTTGAGGATGTCGACATGGAATATGTAGTGTGTATGGTGGAAAGGATAGTAGTGGGCCATTTCACTGGTAAGTTCAACAGTTTTTCCAATTTCCGGAAATGGGTGTTCGACAATTGGATTGCCTCCTTGGGATTTGGACCTAAACTTATGTCACTTTCTCAAGGATGGTTTGGCATAATTTTCTAGTCACAAGAGGAAGTCTGCTCAATGATGAAGGGAGTTTGGATGTGGGGGCATATTCCGTTTAGAATTTATAAGTGGAATCCCTTTTTCGACGCTAGACGAGAGAAACCTTATAAGCATCGTGTCTGGGTGAAGTTACCAGGGCTGACCCCTGAGCTTTGGTCCCTAAATGTTTTTTGATGCATTGGAGAAGTCCTTGGTGATTTTTTTTCAATGGACATGAGCTTCTAAGAGACTAGCCTCATGACTGTGGGTCGTTTATTGGTTGATATCAACCTCAGAGAGGGACTCTACTCGTATTTATCTCTTTTATTGTCCAAATAGTCATCGCTTAAGCCATTTATTATTCTAGAATCCCTTTTCATTGCCATAGATGTCGTGTTTATGGAAACTTTTCCAAGGATTGCACTCAATTGTTTACGCAGAATTTGTTTCCTTCTAAGGGAAAATGGGTATTATTTTTCCTCTGAATAATCAATGCACCCCTCCTGCCCCGATTCATGATGCAGAGTTTATAGTAAAAGAGATAATTAAGAGTGGAACTCTGGCTGCGGAACTTCCTCATGTACAACATCACCTCTCAGACATCAATGTTGTTATTTTTTAAGCTTCAGTGAAGTCGCTTGAAGGCATAGTCCCCCCCCTTTCGAAACCCTTGGGTGCTACACTTTATTCTGGTGTGTATCCTAGTCACGACTCTTTAGCAGTTGGTTTCCCTCTCTTTTTGAGTCTCCCCCTTGTCATAATTATCTTTATGCCTTCGAGTCTTGTTCCCCTTTTAATTTTCACTGGCCTTGGAATGGGATTTTTGTGGGGGATTCCCCGGTTCAGTTAGTTAATTTTTCAAACAGGAGGTATATACACCCCTTGGATGTTTTAGATTGTCCATTTGAGTCACTCATATCCTTATGTTTGTCGCTAAGGTCTAGGAAGTTTAGTCTAGTTGTCAATAGTTTTATGAGTCACAAAAATGTATTTTAAATGAAGGCCCTCCTCCCCTTATGGGATTTTACTTTCATGACCCCGCTCTCTCTCTTCCAAAACCTCTTTTTTCTTTGCTAAGGGATCCCCCCGTCTCATCGGCCTCTCCTGCAGACCAGTGTCTTGGAGGTTTGTTTGATTCTAGCTTTGGAATGGTTGAACCTACTATATGGGAACAGGCCGATGGTTTTTCAATGAATACAGACTCCAGGCATTTGGTAATTTCCATCCTATCTATTGTTAGTTGTGAAAATGATGAAGATGGTCATTGTCTACCCCCCTTCAGTGGGTAGTTTTCAAGGGCATTGACCCAGGTTCTCCTTCCTCTTTGGGAAGGTTATGATATGACTTGAGATCCAGTAGACACACTTCTCATCCCTACTCGGGCTTATATAATGCTCCATGTGTTAAATCATTTGGTACCTATATGAGGCTTAGAGG
The DNA here is from genome assembly GCA_027924585.1 of Larix kaempferi. Taxonomy (NCBI): domain Eukaryota; kingdom Viridiplantae; phylum Streptophyta; class Pinopsida; order Pinales; family Pinaceae; genus Larix; species Larix kaempferi. Next base: position 14,081,783 of record BSBM01001402.1, read on the forward strand.
TCGTTGGTCGGCCCTTGCTTTAGCCCATGATAAAGTGATTCGTAATATTGGTTTAGGTAAACAAAAAACCCTAAAAGGGACTCTTAGAGCAAGAAATCCCTCATGTAGGTGTTTTTAATGCTTGTTCTCTCCTATAATTGCCATGGGTTGGGGTTTCTTACCAAAAGACAATCCTTGAAAAGATTAGTGTATGTTTAGAAGCCGAAGTTTCTGTTTTTACAGGAGACCATCGCAAATGGGGATGCCATCATTGTGGATATTAAAATTTTATTTCCAGATTGGGACTTTATTTGTTTGGATGCTTCAGGAAGATCAGGTGGATTTGTCACTAAGTGGTTGAAAAGTGCTTTTCTCTATACCAATTCATGGGCAGTGGCCTCTGGATTGGGTGCACATCTTTTTTTAAGGGAATATGGTCTTGCATTTACTTTCCTTAATATCTACAAGACGTATTAGACTAGGATAATCTTTTTAATCTCTCTGCTATTGCATAGGGTGGAGTAGTCATTGGTGGGGATTTAAATTTCATGTTGGGGGATGTAGAGATTTGGGGTTCTAGTGCGCAAATGGATCCTCTTACTAATTATTTTTTAGGAGTTTAGATGGAAAATCCTTTTTTGATATTGTCCATGTAAATCCTCATCCTACCCGGAGGAATATAAGGGTAGGTCATGATGCTATTGTAAAAAGACTAAATCATTTTCTAATTAATGAAGATATCCTCCAGAACACTGCCAACATCAAACAATGGGTCGTCCCTGTTGGAGATTCAGACCATTAACCCATAGTCTTGGAGATAGGCTCTTGTTGTTGTAAACCACCCAGTCTTTTTAAGTTTTTCTCCCTCTGGCTACAGGATGATATTTATATTAATCTAGTTAAGAGTTTGTTGGCGCCTTTTGATGTTTCTAGCATAGAGTTTGTTGCTATACAATTTCTGCAAAATCTCAAAATACTTAAAGTTGCTTCCATGAAATGGGTCGCATAGAAAAGAGTAGAAAGACAATCTGAGTTACTTGATGTGGAGAGATATTTACATGATTTTTATCTCTCCAATCCTACGGGATTCATCTATTTGCAAATGAAAACATAGATTATGGATCTTGAAGTGAAGAGGAAGAAAATTTTAGCTGAAAATGAGGATATGTGGAGATTAAAGAGTAGAGGTATTTGGGTACAAAGTGGTGATGACAATACCAAATATTTTCACAATTTCATCAACCATAGAAAGCATGTTAACTCGATTTGGCAACTGCAAAATGAGGAGGGTGAATATGTTTCTACTTTTGAAAATCTAGTTTCGACTGGAGTTAGTCATTTTAGAGGTCTTTTTAAGGAAGATGACACGGCCTCTATAGTCGAGATGATGAAAGTTGTTGCTCTTTTCCCTTCCTATGTTAATGGCCAACAAAACCAGGAATTAATGGAAGAAGTGACTCTCGAGGAGTTAAAAGAAGTAATTAAAGTTATCTAGAAAGATAAGAGCCCTAGCCCTGATGGGTGGCCAGTAGAATTCTTTTCAGCTTTTATGAATCTCTTTGAAACTAACCTTCTTAAAGTGGTGGAAGTCTCCAGACTTTCAAGTAATATCCCTGCAACTTTTAGTTCCACCTTTATCTTTCTGATCCCAAAATATGAGAATCCTAATAGATTGGAAACTACAGACCTATTTCTCTATGTAATTGCATTTATAATATTATAGCAAAGATTATTTCCTCTGTGATAAAATGTATCATATCCCTCTTTGTTTCACAAGAAATATTTGCCTTCCTTGTCGGTAGACAAATACATGATGTTGTGGGAACAACTCAAGAAGTCATGCATTCTGCAAAGGTTAAGCACCTTCCTGCTATAATTGATGCACTCAAGAGGGAATTTAGAGATGATATTGGAAGCTGAAAATGATTTTATGGCCAAATTTGACAGAAGCAACACTTTGGATGGGGTAAAGCTTTGACAAAGCATGTGTTGAGTGACATGATGTTCAATATGTTTACTAGAGTGGCCCGTGGCTCAAGATACCCCATTCTGTTGTATGCATTATGTCACCTAATGAACACATCCTTTCCTTGGAAACTGGATACAATGAAGTATTTAGTGACTAAAATTATTGTAACATGGCATCTAATTTTGATGGCATGACTGACTTACAAAACTGTTTGGCCAATCTTACTACATGATATCCTCATGTCTATAAATATTTACAAACAATTGACTCGTAGAAATAGCCATCCTTTGAGTTGAATGACATATTTTATGTTGATCCAATGCAAAACATTTGTAACCTAACAATGTGATTGAGATTGAACCATAAAATTCTTGCTAACAACTTATATCCAAGCAAGGTCAGTAAAGGGACCATACTGTTTACTAGATATTCCTATAACCACAAGATCAATCTGTCAGGTCCTAGCAAATGGCATCAAAAGTTATTCAATATTCCAACATTTATTCAATATAGAGTTTTTCTAATTGCACTAAAGCAAGATGTGATTCAATATGATAATATAATGGAATATTAGGAAATGTGCAGTGATTGACATTCTCTCCTCAAGTCAATCAGATTTAGTGATGTTAGAATATTTGTTTGAATGGGAGACATCCTCCTTAGGAGACTCGATTAGTAGACTACTCGGCCAAAATTTTGAATGTATTTTGTAGAGAACACCTAATTACTCTGGGATGGAGTTGGGCACAAGGAATAGGAATACTCTTTCATTTCTGAGAATAGATTTGTAAATAGATTCCAAAGGCATTCAATGCACACAACCCTAGGCCCAACCTCATTTTGAGGCGTGGTTTCAAAAGAGTTTTAGTAGTTATGCACTACCTTTGCACATGCTTTAAGACAACCACATTTTGTGGAGGTTGTTATAACTGTCAATAGTATTTCCTTTACACATTTTTAATGAACATCCACTTTGTGAACCCAAATATGGGCACACATATTCATGATATATGGCCTTCTATGGGTTTGTTAGATTTATTAGAGGAGCTCTCTCGTTTGGAAGTTTTATGTGTAGAATATCTGGTCAAAGAAGCATACCGAAAAGCTCAAATAGAACATTTCATACTTTTTATCAGTTGGTTATTCACTAGGGGATGAACCCCCCCACAACCCCCCATCCATTTTTTCAGTTAGTTATTCATTAGAGTATCAATCCATCCATTTGCTTCCAAAATATAATAAGAAGAGTTGTGTGAAAATTAAGATAGCATATAATGACATGATTTTCCCTCATAATCAACCCCTATTTATAGGTAGGTCTTATCCTCTCTTTAGAGATGCATAGATAGAGTCTAGACTAATGATATTTTACCTTTTTCTTTTATGGGGGATGTTGATGGGCAGATCATACCTACCTGAAAACAAAGGAGAAGCAACCTGAACAAGGTTTTTAAGGCAGTTCCCAATCCGTTTGGGATAGTTGCTTCTCGTGGGAACAAGGGTCCCGCTGTTGCTAATGTAGATTTGATCCTTAAGAAGGAGACTTAGTAATTGGATTTATCTAAGTTCCTAAGTACAACCTACTCTAAAATAAAATGCACAATTAATCTATGATGCAATTTTGAATAGCTGCAACAAACAGTTTTAGTAGCTGCTAAATCCGAAAACAGTTTTAGTAGCTCCTAAAAACCTGCAGCTTTCGCTTCTAAAAATTATGTTAAATATTTATGAAACTAAATTTCATCCTATTTAATCTATCCCACAGGAGCAAATTGAAAATCTAAACAGTTAAATATATTTTAGTTGAAGATTGAACATGCTCCAATTATATTTAATAATAAAAATTAAACCATAATTAAAACACATTTTAACACTAATAGAATTTATGAATAAATAACAAAAACAATTACTCTAATATTAAAAAATCATATTATTTACTTCAAATCTATAAATTGGCGATCAACAGATGAATCAATATGTGTAAACATCAATCTAAAAAGATTGTTAAAACAATGGTCATATACATTAGATAGGCAAAGAACAATTTACAAACTAAATAAAAATGTATTTACATTACCTAAGAATATGTAATCACAACAAGTCTTCAAAAGAATTATGAGTGTCATACATCAACCCCCAACCCACCCACTGTCTTGCACCTAATAATCTCTACAAGAGAAACAAAACAAGAACTTCAGGAAAACAATTCCCTTAAGTTATGCAGAACGCCCCTCCCCCCCCCCCCGCCATCATAGAAATTCCTGTTGTTTAAACAGGCAATGAAGAGCCTTACGTTTCTGTTGGCAGAACAAAATGCCTCCTCTTCTATCGCATTCTTTATCAATTTAACTTGATATCTGGCTTCTCAGATTTCTTGACATCTCATTTCTTCATGGAATATCCTCCATCAAATCACTATATCGCATTCATCCCTTTCACCTTCATTTTAAACACACACACACACACATATATATATATAAGAAATTGATGCAGGAGCAACGGGGCCTATGCAAAACAGTCGAAGTTGATCGACATAAGGAGGTCGATCAGAGGGAGTGCCGATGACCACTAGTGTGAAGTAAAATGTCATTCAAATCCAGTCAGTCGAGTAGAAGCTGTCGAAGTGCGGTCGACAGGAGAAAGGTCGAGAGTCGACAAGTTTGATGTTGACAAACGTCAAGAAGCAAAAGCGAAGGCGTCGAAGGTCGACATGTGGTCAAACAACGATACCGACGAAAGCGAAAAGGGCCAAGTGTGGAGGACGGGGCAGACTGGCAGCCGTGGAGACTAAGTGAAGCCGACAAGTAAGGCCGAGAGTGACGAAGTGCAGTATGGTCAAGACATGTGATGGGGCCGACAAATGTAGCAAATTCAAAGAAGTGTAGAAGTCAAGGCGATGTACTTACCAACTGTTCGTGGTTGTTGAGGAAGTTAAAGGCAGTTATGAAGGTGGTTTGGATCACGCCAGATGTCACCACATGTGGAGGTTGTATAGCACGGCCATGGGGCACTGACAACTGCAGGTCTACAGGATCAAGGAGAAATCGACGGACAAAGGAAAGGACGACTCGAGGAACAGAGTGGAACTCGGGAAGAGCAACAGAGCAAATTATAAGAGCAGTGTGAAGGCATAGAGAAAGGGATCAATGATCAGAGGATCGGAGGATCACACACAGTCGAGGAGCACACTAAAAGATAGAGTTTTGTTTATGTATATTGTAACAGGCTAAGGCCGACTAGTTTCATAGATTGTTTTGTAGTTAAACATTGTAACCGATTCAAGTAATAGAAGAAGCCAGCTTCTGGAATTCAATTCACATCTAGTCTTTGTCATCACCTTATGTGTTGTTGTGTGTTATTTTTAAGCAAGAGGGTCTCACCGACCTGCCTTGCGCCAGTTGGTATCAGAGTTGGAGAGAATCCAGTGAACCGGTAGAGCCAGGAGCAGAATTCGATTGAGCAGTTGAATCCGGAGAGCCGGAAGAGCCTGCGAGTGTGTAGGAAAATCCAACTACGGTTGGGTAGAGTTGCGCGTGAGTGGTGAAGTCCGATTGCGATTGGACAAGTGAAGATTTCGACTTAGTCGAAAGAATGGCTCAAAGAGGCGTTAATGTCCGAGGTGTAGGACGAAGAGCGCATGGCGCAGCACTCATAGTTGATCGTGAAATGTTCGACGAGTGCATGCGAACAATGGGAAACTTGACCAATGAGGTCGCAGCGATCAAAGAGAGCCAGAGGCGTGGATGTATTCCTGATGCGCTTGACCACATCGACGAGGAAGTCGAAGAGGTGGAAGCACGGGAAGTTGTCGAAGAAGAACCAAAAGATAAATTCATTAAGTTATTGTTAGAGATGAGGGGTAAGACAAAGATGGATGTGACTACCTACTCAGGAAGTCTGGACCCAAAAGACTTGATAGATTGGTTCAGAGAAATAGAGAAATACTTAGACATAGAGCAGATAAATGATCCTAAATGGGTTAAAACTGCATGTCTGAGGCTGAAGGGTCATGCGTCATTGTGGTGGGACAATGTACACGCTGACAGAGTCAAGAAAGGAAAGGAGAAAATAAAGTATTGGGACAGGATGGTTGCCAAGCTGAAAGGAAAGTTCTTGCCTAACGACTATGTGATTTCCTTGTCAGGAAGTTGCAAAACTTTCGACAGAAAGAGATGACTGTGAAAGAGTACACGGAAGAATTCTACGGACTGTCGATTCGATCAAGTCAAAATTTCGAAGGCGAAGAAGCTTTCGCGAGATATGTAAATGGCTTGAAGTATGCCATGCAGGACAAGTTGAGCCTGTCGAGGTTCAGAGCAGTCGGTGAAGCCTACTAGTTAGCTCTGAAGGCAGAAGAGAAACTGTCGAGGGGAACCTCATTCACTAGAGGAAGGATGATTAGTCGAGGTGCGAAGACTATTTCCGTGAAGGGACAAAGTAGTGGAACCAGGAGAGAAGCCGTCGAAGATGAACGACGTGCGGAAGGGACAACGACTAGAGAGAAAATGCAGGGAAACCAACGGGATGGTTGAGAGACCCACGGTTGAGGTGCATATGGTTGGACTGGTCTGACAGAAAAGAAATGAGTTGACATATTAGCTGTAGTATGTTATAAGTGTCGAAGTGTAGGACACAAAGCTTATGAATGCCCAGAGAATCTACACGTGGAAGATGAGTCGAAACCCAAAGGTCGACGAGATGACCAGGGCGACGAGAAGACGGATTCAAAATCCGATAATGGTGAGGATGGTCGAAGAAGAGGTCGAAACATGACAGCCAGAAGAACGTTGGTTCAAGACGACCGACGCGAAGAGAAGGAACCGACATAATGAAAGGCTATCGTTTGGACTAGAGTGCTGATTGGCGACAGGTATTGCAAGACCATAGTCGATGGTGGTAGTATGGAGAATTAGTGTCGACGGAGGTCATCGACAAGTTGGGTTTGAGATGTCGAGAACACCCAAATCCATACAAGATATCCTGGTTACAGAAAGGTCACCATGTGAAGGTAACGAGATAGTGCCTGATAACATTTAAGGTTGGGAAACTTGAAGACAGTGTATTGTGCGATGTAATCCCAATGGACGCATGCCATCTGTTGTTAGGGAGACCATGGCAATATGATCGGAAGATGGTCTATGATGGTCGAGACAACACAGTCACAGTGTGGAAAAATGGCATGCGGAGGATGCTAAAGTCGAAGCAGGAGGAGAGCGTCGACTACAAGCAGGGAGAAAGCAACTATTGGGAAAAGAGAGTGCTGATATGTTCAACCAAGGAATTCCTCACAAAGGAGGAGAAACAATTGGGATGTTTCGCCATCATTCCGAAAGGACCATGTATCAAGAGGTCGACAATGGAGAAGATTCTTCTTCTAAATCATTATCGCTTCCATCGGGTGACTTGTCGTCGTTTTTTGACTTTCTAATCTGGTCTTCTAGGTTTTGATTGTGGATTTTTAAACATGATATTTCTTGATCATGATCAGATAACATTTTCTTGTTATCTCTTATGGTTCGTTCTAGTTGTCGATTTTCATTCCATAAGCGATGACACTCATCGTTTCTCCGCTCCTTTAAGAACTTCTATGTCTCAATCTCTGCTTGTAGACGTTTACTGCTCGCTTTATATTGCTCTAATTCATCCAGTGTTGCTTGTAGCTTTGAATTTATTACTGAATATGTGTTTTCCATTGTTCCTCACTTTTTCGATGATAGCTGGTTTCCTTCTACTTGATTTCTTTGATGATAACCGATCTTCAAATTTAATTTTATTTTTTTTAACAATAATTGCTTTGCCTTTATAATAATTATTATTATTTAAATGTAATAATAATATTATATATTTCCCAAACAATTGTAATATTTTACAATTATGGACTAATATTAATTAATCTCCACGTTGGTTAACCTTTTGCTTTAGATTAATTTCTTTGTGGATTGTGTGTAGATTAGGTGGTTGGGAAGAATGATTGTTACCTTCCCCACCCAAGTTCGAATCTCACTTTTGGTTTGTTGTTAGGGAATAAAACCAAACCCACTTCTCACAAAACCACATGCACCTTAAAACCATGTGCGGTTTCACTTCTTACTTTTACTTTTTACTTCTACTCACTTCTAAACTTTACTTTTACTCTTTTTTTTCACTTCTTTTTTATTTATTTCTATATTCTATTTTATTCTTTTTTACTTGTCTTTCTTTTCTTTTCTTTTACTTTTTCCTTTTTCTTTCTTTCTTTTTTTTTCTTTTTTACTTCTTTGGGCCACGGGCCTGGTTTTGGACAAGGTCCTAGATTGGTGGCTACAAGCCTGGCTCTTCTGATACCAATGCAATATCCATAGTTGGATATTCTCAATTAGTTAGGGTTGAACCCATAATTTCTAAAATAACCCACAAATCCGTAGATATAAAATGATATATAAATTGATAAGATAAGATGATGAATTACAATTGAGGGTCGTTATTTATGCTTTGGTGGAATACCCTTTCACTAATAGTCACGTCTTTTCGGAAAGACATTATTAATTATCATTATTATTATTATTTATTATATATATATATATATATGTTGATGTTTATTATTATTATTATTTTATTCATAACAACCTCTAATGAATATGCTTCTCCAAGGTGGCTTCATGGAGTAGCAACAATAGTAACAACATTAATAACAACAGTAGTAATAACTTAATATTTCCTCATATGAAAAATAACAAGTTTCCACTTTCGTTGATCTTCAACCATATGATTTGCGGAAAATATCTCGGAGTAACAACAACATGTATGTTTACGCAAAAGTCATCAAACTAGGTATTGAATAAAGGGTGTTGAATGATGATTGACTATGTTTAACCATAGTAAATCATGGTTGACTTTATTGCACCATGGTTAACTTTGGTTAAGCATAGTTGACTTTAGTGAATCTTGGTTATGTATGGTTGACTTTTCTAAGGCTACATTGATTCCATTTGACCATCGTTGACCATGGTTGGTAATGGGTGACAACTGATAATTGAATAAACTTGACCATAGTTTACTATGGTTGATTATTGTTACTAAAGTTACCACGGTTTACCATGGTTAACAATAGACAACTTTAGTAAACTGTGGTTGACTTTGGTTAGTTAAGGTGGACCATGTTTGACTATCATTGACCATGGTTAATGATGGACGATAAATGATGGTTGATATTGTTACTATAGTTGACTTTAGTGACTATGGTTAATTATATGTGACAATGTATGGTTGACCATTCTCAATCATTATTAACCATGTCTAACCAAGGTTAACCAGGTTCAATTATGGTTGACGATGGGTCATTGTGTTTAACCATGTGGACAAGACCATGATAGAGTAGGATAAAGAATGTTTTCTATGGATTACTATGTTTTAACAAGGATGACCATGTTTGACTATGGTTGGACTATAGTTAAATATGGATGACCATGGTTGATTTTGGTTGGTGATGATTTATTATGGCTTACTCGGTGGATCGTTATGGCTATGTAATGTGGTTGACAATGTTTGATCATGATAGAGTATGGTAGATAATGTTTTCTATAGTTTACATTATTTTACCAAGGGCGACCAAATTTGACTATGGTTGGACTATAGTTAAACATGGTTGTCCATTCTTGATTTTGGTTGGTTGTGGTTGAGTATGGATTACTTGATGTGTCATTGTTGGCTATGGTTGATTATGTGTGACCATGTTTTAATATCCATGGCCATGATTGATTATGGTTGATTATGATTGATAGTAATTGACTATAGTTTTTGTAGTTGAGTTAGTTAACCATGGTTGACTATGATTGAATGTGGTTCACTAAGGTTTACGTAACAACAGTTGACATTAATAAACCATGGTTTACTATGGTTTCCTTTAGTTAGCTAAGATTGATCATGTTTGACCATTGTTGATTATGGTTGATGAAGGGTTTCAAATCATGGTTGACTAAGTTTTACGATAATAAGCCATGGTCAACTAATATTTGTTCATGGTTGAATTTAGTAACCATGGTTGACTTTAGTGTACCATGGTTGACTTTGGTTAACCATATTTGACTTTGAATAACCATCTTTAGCTTTAATGAAACTTGGTTTATGTATGATTGACTTTGGTTAGGTAACATTGACTTTGTTTGACCATTGTTGACTATGTTTGGTGATGGGTGACAAATAATAGCTCAATAAATTTGACCATAATTTACCATGGTTAATTTTAGTGAACCATGGTTGACTTTAACATCTGAGGGGAGGATTAGTATAATTCCTAATTAAATTATCAATATCAATAATATTAAAATATATATGATATTTGAATATGGTTTACCATAGTGTACATTGGTTGATTATAGCTGACCATAGTTGACCATGTGTGACAATGGTTGACCTTCGTTGACCATGGTTAACTATGGTTGACTATGATTAATCATGGTAGATTATGGTTAACCATGGGTACAGTAGCGAATAATATGGTTGACTTCAGTGAATCATGGTTAACTATTGGTGGCAAAGTATGGTTGACCATGGTTAACCATGTTCGGTTATGGTTGACCCTAGTTTGACCACAGTGGATTTCGATTGACCATGGTTAATTATGTTTGACGATGGTTAATGGTTGACTATGATTGAGTATGGTAGATAATGCTTGCAATGGTTACTATGTTTTATTAGGGATTACCATGGTTGACTATGCTTGAACATGGTTTCTTAATTCCCACCATAACTGAGAGAATATTGTTTAAACATGGTTGGCTTAATCATTGTTGACATTAGTAAACCTTGGTTGACGATGGTTGATATTGGTTAGTTAAAGTTGAAAATGTTTGGCCATCATTAACCATGGTTGAAAAAGGGTGTCAAATGATGGTTGACTATGTTTGGCCATGGTTGGTTGTTGCTTGGGTATGGTTGAATTTAGTTAACCATGATTAAATTTAATACACCATATTTGACTTTGATTAAGCATAATTGACTTTACTGAATCTTGGTTATGTATGGTTGACTTTTCTCAAGATACATTGACTCTATTTGACCATCATTGACCATGGTTAGCAATGGGTGACCTAAAATAATTGAATAAACTTGACCATAGTTTACCATGATATATTATTGTTTCATAGTCATGGTTGACTATGGTCGATGTTGGTCAACCATGGTTGACTTTAGTGAACCGTGGTTTACTTTGGTTAGTTAAGGTGAACCATGTTCGATCATAATTGACCATGGTTGATGATGTTTGATATTGTTAATATGGATGACTTTAGTGAACCATGGTTAATGATATGTGATAAAGTATGGTTGACCATGCTTAGTCATTATTAACCATGGTTAACTAAAGTCAATTATGGTTGACCATAGTTGATTAGAGTTGACCATGGTTCATTGTGTAAAACCATGGTGGATAATGTTTGACCATGATAGAGTATGGTAGAGAATGTTTGCTATGGTTTGTTGTGTTTTATCAAGGTGACCACATTTGATTATGGTTGGACTATAGTTAAGCATGGTTGACTAATCCAGGAGGATCTCCTCAGTAGATAAATGTAGAGAGACTCCATTGTTTCCAAAGATGTCTACACAACAAAGAGCCCATAGGGAGCTTTCCGATGCAACTTAAACGGGGATGTTAAGATGTTCTCTCATCTTATCCCTTGAGTTGTGCCTAGATCCTGAATTATGGGATAATGAGAGATATTTTCTCCTTGATATGTTGAAGTAATTTTCAACGATGTAAAGCTATATAAACCTCTCATTAGAGAAGGAAGTAGGCTTGGGGTTGTAATCATCTTATGGGAGAACTTTTGTAAGTCTCGTATTGGGGAAATGAGCCCCTTATTGGGAGAATGAGCCACTTATGTGAGAAGATGTTTCCCTTTGTAAAGGAGAGATAACAAGTTGTAGGCTTGCATGAGAATTCATTTGCCCTTTGTAAATGAGAGAATTAGCCCCTCATTGAGAGAATATTGCAGCCCTTTTGTAAAGAATAGAATCAATCGCTATCTATGAGAAGAATGCAAGTAGTTCGACGATTGTGCGAGCTCGGAGACATAGCTAGAAGTTTGGTGAAATCCATTATCAATTAGGTTTGCATATTATTATGTGCTTGATTGTTTAATTCCAGTTTTAATTCTGAGTTTTGATTAATATTTGCCAATTTCATTTTAATTATAGGAAATTGAGAATCTTCTAAAAGCATCCGTTATTGGAGAAAATTGAGTCAGTTTCATAATGCTTAATTTCGAATCAAGTTGGTATCATAGCAGGTTGGTCAAGTAAAGGTCTGGTAGCTTCTCCAAGGGATTCGAAAAATGAGTTGATTGATGATAAGCGCAAACCATGAGTTTTCAATTGAATATTGGGAAGGTTGTGGCTTGACCCTTGGGCACACACATATTGTATTATCGGTGTGCATCTAGAAGTGCTTCCAGCCCAGTACATATCTCGTTGTGCTTGTTCAAACCACCTGCAATACTAGAGTTATACTCCAAGATTGTAAATCGAGAGAGTCCATGTCATCTTTTTGAAGCTCACGACTTTCTCTCAATGGATCTTGTCACCTCTCACCCAGATTTGTGAGACCTGCAAATAACGGTGGATCCAATTCAAATCGTGGAGACACTAACTTCAGTCATGGCTTCCCCATTACGGTCTAGTACTCTGGAGAACACATCTATATATTCGTCCACATCCTATAGCTTTTGCTTGCAGATTTGAAACCATTTCTCATATTATCAGTTTCCTCAACATGCTATCACTGCGATTTTTGAAGTATATGGGTTTGATAGTTGCAGATCTTATTTGAAGAGAAGCGCCGAAGAAAGTAGGGCAAGTGCAAAAGAGGTGAGATCGACACTTTCAGATCTGTCTCAAAATAACGCATTTCATACCTGTGGCCCCTCTGCCCCATCATTGGTGTTCAGATCTGTAGACATTAATTCAGATTGCCACTTTAAAGTTGATCAGAGGCCGAATTTAAACACTGGACGAGAATTCTTCTCCAATGCAACACTATGTAGGATTTACAAGCTGTTGTGATCTGTGGCTTTCGTTGTGTGGTTGGCCGTTTCTTCAATTATGGAAGCCATTCCCAAATCCATTGTTACAGTTCCTCCATCGATCTTCACACATAGATGGTCATATATTAGTACTATTCTTCAAGCAATTCTGCAAAGAATTAGCTGTCACACGAGCTACAAATATGGCAGCATCCGATTTGCAGTATGACATGGCTGCTGATGTGATGCCCACAATAAGGAGTTTGTGATGTTCTAGAATAATTGATGAGGCACATCGACTGGGCTGTAGAGATGTTGGTAAATTCCCCAACGCAGACCATAGTATTAAAAATCTGAGGAATCTGGACAGCGTTGACATAACATCTTGAGAACGTGAATCATGTTTTGAGGATGCAGTCTTGATTATCGAATGGCCTGGGGAATTCTTGTGAGACTGGTGTCGAAATGCTGCAGGAACCCTACCATTATTTCTTTGTTAGATGCAAAACCCGGTGAAACTCTGTCAAGTGTTATGCAATCTTGCAATTCACTAGAACTGAAAGTTCATGGATTGCCGAGTCGTTCGTGTATTTTCGTGGGGCACCATTGCTGTGTCGAATTCCAACGAAGAATTAGCCTGAGCTTATTTATCTTCATTGCTGATTCTTTTCATCTAACGATCCAATATGGAGGTTGTTGATTCTCTCCATCCAACCGGGCATGAAGGTTGACTTTGCTCCATCTCATTGGATGGAGAGAATCAGCAATCGAGATAAGGAAATGGAGAGAATCGGCGACCGAGATAAGAATGTTCGTTAAATTATAACTAAGAATCAGCTATCGAAATGAGGATGTCCGTTAAATTATAACTAAGTGTTTGTGAGATATTTTTGTGTTGACCACCCTCACATTTATGGTCAATGAGAAACCTGAGATTGTAAAGAATTACTGTATTCTCGATGCACGCCAAGATCTTGGAATTTGAAAAACCAATTTCAGGCGATGGAAAGATGAGAAAGCAGGTCAAGTTCATGTATTTGATATAATTTGGGTAATGTGTACAATATTTGCAATGGTTGCAATATTTGTACTCCATGTATGTTGCATGTAAGTTCCTTTGATGACTAGTTATAACATTACTTAGTATGCAACATAATTTTATGCTTTCGTTGATAATGTGATCAACAAAGAGAATACATATATCAACCTTCAAGAGAGAGTTGTCACGTCCTTTTTTGTTGATCCATACAAGGAAGGGAACATGACTACAAATCTTGGGCTTTTACATGAAACTCAACCTTATTCATCATTTACAATACAAATAAAACAAATATTTGCATATGTATAAATCGTTTAAACACAACGGAAGTAAAATTCTTCTGCACACATTTCACATGCATCGTCGGCATAATCACAATAGTAAATAATTAAATACCTTGCAGAATTAACACAAAAGAGTATACTCATATAGATCTAATGCTGTCCCAAGCAACTAGCTATGCAGCTGCAACGTTCCACCCAGCCATAGGCCAATTGTGTTCATCAATCTCTCAACACAATTGCCACCCTCGAGCTGGGCATGATTTCCATAAGGAATGGGAACCTATGCACAACAAAAAGAACATCACTTCTAAGCCAAACCAGTCCATAGCTGGGTTTATCAAGCCAAATGTGAACCCTTCTATTTTTGGATGCTTGCATTCAAGCTCAAGCCAGAGCAATGGATATCCGTCTCAACCACAACATTCTCTCCCACACACAGCAATCTCAAATATTGGGCATGGATACACATTTTCAACAACGAGATTTACAAAATAGGTTACCCATTGGTTCTTCCACTTCGTGGCACATCCAAAACGAATTATGGGGAGGGAAAATCGACCACAAGGAAGAAAACATTTTTCCTCACATGTATATGAGCATTTGAATGGCAAAAAATGACCTCTATGGACCCCCAAATCGATCTCCCTTTCTCCCAGTCGCTCTGCAACATAAAAAATGCCCTCTTCATAGCTAGAAAACAAGGAAACACTGGAAAAACACCCCACCAGCTAAAACTGCGTGAGAGAGCTCAACTGCTTGATGGATAATGGCTTGGGGAGCAATTTCATGGGTCATTTCTTGCCTAAGAAGCAAAAGCACGTTTTTCAAAACTGATGGCTCGCCCATACCCGAATTTGGACAGCCACACCTCTCCATTCCCCAAATCATTAACTACCTCAACCAACTCTTGGAATAATTAAATGATTGGGTGCATATGTCAAAATGGGTAGTTGAGGGTTCATGGGTTCTCTCATTGACACTTGGCTTGACATTATTGGCTTGAGGGTTTGAATATTTTCCCTCCCAATTCCTTGTAAAAACCATGCCCCCATACTTTTCTTGCATTGCATAGCTTGTTGTGGGTATTTGATTAAAATGCATATGTACATGATATTTACGATGACTATTGTGCCTGGCTAGCACGCAAACCATATGCATCAACTGTAACACTAAATCGATGGTGGGGCCTTGGCCTTGAGCTCCTCACCATGATTTTATAACCATTTTACATCATTTACATGTTTAATACAATGGGGTCAAAATCGAGATATTACAAGAGTACACAAAGTCAACTAAAGTGATGACTAGTTATAACATCACTTATTATGCAACATAATTTTATGCTTTCATTGATAATGTGACCAACAAAGAGAATACATACATCAGTCTTCAAGAGAGAGTACACAAAGTCACCTACTATGATCAAGGATCTAGACTTTTTGTGGACGAAAGGTTTTTTTTTTGTGGGCAGGTTTGATCTAGGATCGCCTCCTCAGCCGATAAACGTAGAGGGACTCCATTGTTTACGAAGTTGTCTGCACAACAAATATCCCATATGGATATTTCTGACACAAATTGAACGGGGTCGAATGGACTTCATATGCGAAAGATATGGCTTGTTGAAGTTTCAAACGGAAAAAATGCTAAAATCAAATTAAATTGTTAATAAATATGTAAGGACTATATGCTTTGCATTTTTCCTCTTAAAATGTAATAAGAAACTAAGGGAAAATATATGTAGCATTCTAGTTTCCTAGTCTCATTGGAGAATTGATATATTCATGGAGAGTTGAGATCTTCGTGGGGATGTTGAGATGTTCTCTCATCTTATCCCTTGAGTTGTGCCTAGTTCCTAAATTATGGGATCTTGAGAGGTATTTTCTCCTTGATATGTTGAAGTAGTTCTCAGCCATGTAGAGCTATATAAACCTATCATTTGGAGAATGAAATATACTTGGGATTGTAAGCTTCTTATGGGAGAACTTTTGTAAGCCCCATATTAGGAAAATGAGCCCCTTATTTGGAGAATGAGACACTTATGTGAGAAGATGTGCCCTTTGTAAAGGAGAGATATCAAGTTGTAGGCTTTCCTGAGAATTCATTTGCTCTTTGTAAAGGAGAGAATTAGCCCCACATTGGGAGAAATTTGCAGCCCTTTTGTAAAGAAGAGAATCAAACCTTACTTGGTAGAAAAAATGCAAGCGGTTTGACGATTACGTGAGCCCGAAGACGTAGCCAGAAGTCTGGTGAACTCTGTTATCAATTTAATTGTGTATTATTTTATGTGCTTGATTGTTTAATTCCAGTTTTAATTTTGGGTTTTGATTAATATTGCCAATTTCATGTTAATTAGGGTAAATTGAGAATCGTGTAAATGCATCCAGTATTGGAGAAAATTGAGACAGTTTCATCATGCCCAATTTTGGATCATTGACGATGGTTAATTTTCGTTGGCTATGGTTGACTATGAATTACTTGGTAGATCATTGCTGGCTATGTTTGATTATAGAGTAATGTTTGACCATGATAGAGCAATGTGGTTAAAATAATGTTTGACCATGATATAGTATGGTAGAGAATGTTTGCTATTATTTCCTATATTTTATCAAGGATAACCACATTTGACTATGGTTGGACTATAGTTAAGGATGGTTGACCATGGTTGATTTTGGTTGGCTATGGTTGACTATGGCTTACTTGGTGGATCATTGTTGGCTATGTTTGGTTATGTGTGACCATGCTATATAATGTCAATGACCATAACTAATTATGGTTGACTATGCTTGATAATCATTAACCATGTTTTTTGTAGTTGAGTTTAGAGAACCGTGGTTGACTATGTTTGAAAGTTGTTGATTAAGTTTGACCATAGTTAACCATGGTTGCCTTTGGTTAATTATGATAGATCATGTTTGATCATGGTTGACTATGGTTGATGAAGGGTGTCAAATGATGGTTGACTAAGTTTGACCATAACAAATCATGGTCGACCACTGTTTTGGTAACCATGCTTGACTTTGGTTAACCATATTTAACTTTAAAGAACCATGGTTAACCATATTGATAGTCATTAACTATGGTTTTTGTAGCTGATTTTAGATAACCATGGTCGACTATGTTTGAATGTCATTGATTTAGTTTGATCATAGTTAACCATGGTTGATAATGGTTGCCTTTGGTTAGTTAAGGTTGCTAATGTTTAACCATTGTTGACTATGGTTGATGAAGGGCGTCAATCGATGGTTGACTAAGTTTGACCATAATAGACCATGGGAAACTACTATTTGTGCATGGTTGATTTTAGTAACCATGGTTGACTATGGTTGACTACTATTAACCTTGGTTGACTATGTTTGAACATGGTTGACTGACTCCCACCATAGCTAAACATGGGTAACTATCGTTTGACATTGCTGACTTTGATTGACTTTACTTAATCATTGTTGACATTAGTAAACCTTGGTTGACGATGGTTGACATTAGTTAGTTAAAGTTGAAAATGTTTGACCATCATTAACCATGGTTGACAAAGTGTGTCAAATGGCTATAGTTGACTATGGCTTACTTGGTGGATCATTGTTGGCTATGTTTGATTGTGTGTGACCATGTTATAATGTCAACAACCATGGTTGATTATGGTTGACTATAATTGATAGTCGGTGGCTATGGTTTTTGTAATTGAGTATAGATAACCATGGCTGACTATGTTTGAATGTTTTTAATGAATTTGACCATAGTTAATCATGGTTGACTATGGTTTCCTTTGGTTAGTTAAGATTGATCATGTTTGACCATTGTTGACTATGGTTGATGAAGGGTGTCAAATGATGGTTGACTAAGTTTGACTCTAACAAACCATGGTTGACTACTATTTGTGCATGGTTGACTTTAGTGCACCATGGTAGACTTTGGTTAACCATATTTAACTTTAATGAACCATGGCTGTGTATGGTTGACTTTGGCTAGTTAACATCGACTTTGTTTGACGATTGTTGACCATGGTTAATGATGGGTAAGAAATAAGGGCTTAATAAATTTTAGTATAGCTTATCATGGTTGAGTTTAATAAACTACATAAATTTATATTAGATATTCATTTGTATATCATTTTTTGAGAATTAAAGATATTATTATTTTTTAGAATTAAATAGGTTTTTTCTTTTTAAACATTTTATTAAAAGTAAAATTAATTTCAATTTTAGTTAAATGCATGTAGTAAAATCCATTTTTGACATGGTTCATTGCGCTTCACCATAATTGACAATTTTAATCAAATTATGTATACCCTAAATCTATTTACGGCATATCATGAAATTCTTATCATTTTAATGTTATATCTCTTTTAATATATATATATTTTTTCCAAATATTGTGTATTTAAATATTAATGCTTTTATTAAAACAATGCTTTTAACTAAATTTGTAACTGAGTTTAGATAACTATGGTCGACTATATTTGAACATTGTTGATTAAGTTTGACAATAGTTAATCATGGTTGGTTTCCTTTGGTTAGTTAAGATTGATAATATTTGATCATTGTTGACTATGGTTGATGAAGGATGTTAAATGTTGGTTAAATAAGTTTGACCATAACAAACCATGGTCGACTACTGTTTGTGCATGGTTGAATTTAGTGCAACATGGTTGACTATGGTTTATAGTCATAGGCTATGGTTTTCATAGTTGACTTTAATTAACCTTGGTTGACTATGTTTGAACATGGTTAACTAACTCCCACCATAACTAACAATGGGTAACTTTTTTTTTAACATGGTTGACTTTGATTGCCTTTACTTGATCATTGTTAACATTAGTAAATATTGGTTGAAAATGGCTGACATTCGTTAGTTGAAGTTGAAAATGTTTGACAATCACTGACCATGATTGACAAAGGGTGTAAAATGACTATGGTTGACTATGGTTTACTTGGTGGATCATTGTTGGTTTGTTTGACTATGTGTGACCATGTTATAATGTCAGTGACCACATTTGATTATGGTTGACTATGATTGATAGTCATTGACAGTGGTTTTTGAAGCTGAGTTTAGATAACCATGGTCAACTATGTTTGAACATCATTGATTGAGTTTGACCATAGTTAACCATGGTTGACTATGGTTTCCTTTGGTTAGTTAAGATTGATCATGTTTGACCATTGTTGACTATGGTTGATGAAGGGTGTCAAATGATGGTTGACTAAGTTTGACCATAACAAACCATGGTTGACTTTAGTGCACCATTGTTAAGCCCTAAATTTTAGCACATTACCCCCTATAAAGTGGCGCATTACCCCCTATATTGTGGTGCATTACATATTATTGATGTCGGATTGGGTCTATTAATGGGTCTATTAGTTGTTATTGTATACCTTTGTCTTCTATATATATGAAGGAGATCTTTTCATTTTAGTCATCATATTCTGTCTTGTCTTGTCTTGTGTATTCAACACATTGTGTAAGGAGGTTGCCCCACGAATAGGTTGGATATTTATCTTCATTATTCTCTATTAAGGCGTGCATTACTCTTTTATGGTCTTTTTATGCTATTTCTGGGAATTGGTTGCATAACATTTGGTATTAGAGCTCTTTCCTTGGGACTGGTTTCTTCAAAATGGGTCATCTTGGAATTTTCACTATAATTTTTTTTTTTTTTGTAGGGATTCAAAAAGCGATATTAAAAACCCATCTATGGAAAATGCCAAGCTATCTATGGTCCAATTTTCAGATCTTGAGACATTACAGATTTGGATATATTCACCTTGGAAGCTAGGGTTTTTAAGTAGTCCAAAAACTAGTCTAAAACAGGTGTTCTGGGGAATACGGTTATATCCAGGGCATAAAAGATCCAAATTGAGTGAGACTAGAAGAATTAGAAAGAGGATGGACCACAATATCTATTTTAGAAGTTTAAGACTCAGATCCAAAATATTGGACATGTGGAAGTCCGTACAAGTTTGATCTTCTGAAAGCACCAAAAATAACAAGTGTTGGGAGATTTGCCATATCTTTTTACTGTATCCTTAGAATTAGGTCAAACTTGTGGAATTGAAGAAAGGAGACATTAGGATACTACAGGAAGAATTTTCAGACTAGGATACTATAGGAAGAATTTTCAGACTTAGAGGATCGAAAATTGTAGATTTATATAAGTCGCAAGGTCGACTAGACAATTAAGCTCAAAATCAAGCTTTTACAAGGTGTGTATTTTTTAATTTGAATAACTTTTGATTCATAGATCTGCTTGGAGTAATTCAAAAGCTGTGGTGAAGAATATATATCATAAATTTGTTATAAATACTTCCCAAAAAGGGAACCTCTACACTAAATAATCCTTTATATGGGTCTACATGGACTTATGATGAAGGTGAAGAATTGTGCAAGGACATATCTGATTTACAAGAGAAGACAGTCACAAAAGATGTACTAGCATCAATCCTAGGAAAAAAAAGGATGAAATGGTAGTGAAAATGGATGATCTAAAAAAGGACATAGATGATTTGAAGGGTTTGAAATGGGACATGCAAGATTTGAAAGAAGGATTAACAAAGTTGCTACAAGAAGGGATTCCTAGAAGTGACAAGATCTTCCATGAAATTCATGATGAAAACAAAAGGAACATACATCATGACTTTAGCGACTCTAACTTGGGGTCAAAAACCAACTACACCCCAAAGATCGATATGAGGAATTTTGATGGCATGGATGCAGTAACATGGATACTACAAATGGATCAGTTCTTTGAGTTACATGAGGTGCAATCCACACAAAAGGTACGCATTGCATCTTTATATTTGGAAACTAATCAGTTTGTGTGGTATAGATGGATTTTCTCACGTAAATCACTTGTCACTTGGGAAATTTTTACAGAGGAATTGATAGCACATTATGAGGACACAAAGAGCAATAATTTATTTAGCCAACTGATAAATCTCAAACAAAAGCGTTTAGTTGGGGAGCACATTGAGAAATTCCAAAGATTGAATATCAAGATCACATATATTCCAAAGGAGCATTTGACTGATGTCTTCATAGGAACTTTAAAAGATAACATCCAACACGAGGTTCACCTTTGGGAACCTAAGTCCTTGGAGCATGCATTTAGGGT
This sequence comes from Larix kaempferi, assembly GCA_027924585.1. NCBI lineage: Eukaryota > Viridiplantae > Streptophyta > Pinopsida > Pinales > Pinaceae > Larix > Larix kaempferi. The sequence goes on from BSBM01001402.1 coordinate 14,103,159, forward strand.
GGCAAGAAAAGTTGAAAACAAAATTATAGTTACAAGGAATTATACCACTTACAACTATAAAGAAGGAAGTGTGGTCTCGACTCATCCATAACCTACTAGGTTGACACAACAACAACTAGAGGAAACAATGGCAAAAGGGATTTGCTATAGTTGTGATAGCAATTATAGTAAGGGACAAAAGTGCACTGAGAAGAAACTATTTTACATAGATTGTGAAGAAGAGGAAGAAAATGAACAAGAAGCATCAAAAGAAGAGGATTCACACCAGGAACCAACACCAGGGATTGAAGTAGAAGAAATTCATCCCATCATATCTTGTAATGATTTGGTCAGAGTTACCACTCCTCAAACTCTCAAGATAGAAGGCTATATCAAAAAGAAAAAGGTAATAGTACTAATTGATTCGGGCAGTACTCAAAATTTTATTCATTGTAAGATAGCACGGGCTTTAAATTTCTTTATATATCCAACACCAGAGTTTCAGGTGATGGTTGCAGATGGAGGAACTATAAATTGCTCAAGAAAATTCCATAGGATAGATCTCTCTATGGGAGAGTTTGTCCTAAATAGTCCAATGATTGCCATTCCAATGGGCAGGGTTGATGTGGTCACGGGGGTCCAATGGCTACAATCCCTCATAACAATAGCTTTTAATTTTCAAGAGATTTTCTTAAAAAAATTTCATGGAGGAAAAGAATTTGTGTTAAGAGGTATCACAGGAAGACCTAGTAATATCATCAACTCTAATGGAATGACCAAGATTTTGCGGAAATAAAAACAAGGTGTAATTACACAAATTTTCTCACTAGATGTTCATACACCTAAATTGTCGATCTCTCCAGATCTACAGCAGGTCCTCGACAATCATTCCAAGGTATTTGATAATATTCCCATAGGTCTCCCACCTACTCGATATCGTGATCATTCTATTCACTTGGTTCCAGGAAGTGTTCCTCCCAATATCAGAGCTTACATATATCCCTATGCCCTGAAGAGTGAAATTGAGCATATGGTCACAGAAATGTTAGAGGCTGGAATAATTCAACATAGCTAAAGTTCTTACTCTTCTCCAGCAATATTGGCATATAAAAAGGACGGTTCATGGCATATGTGTGTAGATTATAGAGAGCTCAACAAGCTCAATATTAAAGATAAATTCCTTGTTCCAATTATTGATCAATTGTTAGATGAATTACATGGGACAATTTACTTCACCAAGCTGGATCTTCGCTCAGGCTATCATCATATCAGAATGAGGAAATAGGACATTCCAAAAGCAACATTTTGAACTCATGAACACCATTATGAGTTTTTGGTCATGCCTTTTGGCCTTACAAATGTGCCTTCCACATTTCAAGGTTTGATGAATTCCATCTTCAAGCTCTTTCTTCGAAAATTTGTGTTAGTATTCTTTGATGATATACTGATCTAAAATAAATATTGGGAATCCCATGTTCATCATGTTGATAAGGTGCTTACATTATTCGAGGAACAACAATTATATGCAAAACCCTCCAAATGTTTCTTTGGAGTACATTAGGTGGAATGCTTGGGTCATATCGTCTCTCATGAAGGCATTAAGGTAGACCCTAACAAAATTAAAGCAATCTAGGAATGGAATATCCCTACAACCCTAAGACACCTTAGGGGATTTCTTGGGTTGACAATATATTATTGCAAGTTTGTCCATAATTATGGGCGAATAGAAACACCCTTAACAACATTATTGAAAAAGGATGCATTTTCATGGACTCCAGATGCAACTAAGGCCTTTGAAGAACTCAAAGAGGCCATGTGGAGAGCTCCAGTCTTGGCTACACCCGACTTCACGAAAACCTTCGTTGTGGAATGCAATGCATCGGGGAATGGCATTGGTGATGTTCTAATGCAATATGGAAGGGCCCTTGCCTTTGAAAGCCTACCAATTAAGGGAAAGAATCTACTCAAACCAATTTACAAGAAGGAAATGCTAGCAATTCTACATAATCTGAAGCAATGGCACCCCTACCTCATACGAAGACATTTTAAGATTAAAACCGATCATGATAGCCTTAAATAGTTCTTGGAACAAAGGCTATCTTCAGAAGAGAAACAAAAATGGGTGACAAAGATGTTGGGCTATGACTTTGAAATCATCTACAAAAAGGGGAAGTAAAATGTCATGGCAGATGCACTATCTAGGAAAGATGAGGATGTTGAAGCATTGTTCTTTGCTATCTCCATCATCCAACCAGATTGGATAACTGAAGGAAGGGAGGAATGGCAACGAAATGTGGACATTCATTCAAAAGCTGCAACAGGATCCCAATGCCTCTAATACATTTATGTGGAAAGATGATTTGCTATGGTACAAGGATCACTTATATATTTATAAGAGTTCCCAACTCAAGCGAAAGGTACTTTTGGAATTCCACTCCTCACTGATAGGAGGGCACTTAGGTTTCTTAAAAACCTACCACAGTGTCAAGAAAGATTTTTTTTGGGATGGTCTTAAAACTGATGTTCGAAAATTTGTGACAGAATGTTTGGTTTTCCAACAAAATAAAGTGGAAACAATTAAGACCTTAGGTCTTGGATCCTGAAGCAATCACTAAAACAAGAATCAACCAACTTTAGAATCGACCAATTCTAGAGTATCTCATTAAATGGAAGAACCTACCCACAAAAGATTCAACATGGGAAGACGAGTCGTTTATATAGCAGCATCCATAACTACTTCAACGTTGAGGACAACACTTTTTGAAGGGGATGGGCATGCTAAGCCCTAAATGTTGGCACATTACCTCCTATAAAGTGACGCATTACCCCCTATATTGTGGTGCATTATATATTATTGATGTCAGCTTAGGTCTATTAGTGGGTTTATTAGTTGTTATTGTACACCTTTGTATCCTATATATAGGAATGAGATCTTTTCATTTTAGTCATCATATTGTGTCTTGTCTTGTCTTATGCATTCAACACATTTTGTAAGGAGGTTGCCCCCTCGAAGAGGCTAGATATTCATCTTCATTATTCTATGTTAAAGCGTTGATTACTCTTTTTTGGTCTTTTTATGTTCTTGGGAATTGGTTGCATAACAACCATGGTTGACTTTGGTTAACCATATTTAACTTTAATGAACCATGGCTCTGTATAGTTGACTTTGAATAGTTAACATTGACTTTGTTTGACCATCATTCGATGTTGACCATGGTTAATGATGGGTAAGAAATAAAGGTTCAATAAGTTTTAGTACAATTTATCATGATTGATTTTAGTAAAAAATCCTAGGCTCTATCAAGCACTAAGAGGGATCAAATCTCCTGAGGTGCAAACCTCTCCTTGAATAGCTCCTTGAGTGCAATACGTGAGCCACCTAATCCTAAGCTCTAAAGTCTCTAGTTTAAGTCTCATATTTACTTTTTACTTTGTATTATTCTTTTTTGTTTATGGCCCACATAATATTTATTACTTTTACTTTGTATTATTCTTTTTTGTTTACTTTGTATTATTTTGTTACTCGACAAACACTCTAAAGTCTCATATTTACTTTTTACTTTGTATAAAAGTAAAAAGTAAAGTCTCTAGTTTAAGTCTCATATTTACTTTTTACTTTGTATTATTATTTTTTGTTTATGACCGGCATAATATTTACCACCTAATCCTAAGCTCCAAAGTCTCTAGTTTAAGTCTCATATTTACTTTTTACTTTGTATTATTCTTTTTTGTTTATGGCCGACATAATATTTATTACTTTTTACTTTGTATTATTCTTTTTTGTTTACTTTGTATTATTTTGTTACTTGACAAACTCGACAAACATTCGACTAACAAGATCTCCCTCATACTGGGCTGTAGAGCGCCTCTCGACGCAATTACATAAAATTATTTTAGATATTCATTTATTATATAATTTTTAAGGATTAAAGATATTATTATTTTTAAAAATTAATTAGGAATTTTCTTTTAAACATTTTATTAAAATGAAAATCAAATTAAATTTTAGTTAAATATATGTAGTAAAATTCATTTTGAAATGATTCATTACATTTAATTGTAATTGACAATTTTAATCAAATTAAGTATGCCCTAATTCTAATTACTATATATCATAAAATTCTTATAATTTTAATATTATATTTTTTAATAAATATTTTGTTTCCAAACATTTTGTATTTAAAGTATTAATGCTTTTATTTTATTTTTTACATAAACGACTAAGAAGCTTTGATTATATATAAAAACGGAAATTATATAGCACAGAGGACAAATTGCTCCCATAAGAGGGTGGCATCCGTCACTCCATGTTCATCTTCTTCAAGCTTATAGCTAACATGATATTTTCCTATTCTATGAAAACTGTAACACCTTACAAACTGTCGAAGTAGAGTAATACAGAAGTAAAACATAACTACAGTGCTTCCTTATACAAAAATATGAAGGATGGAGCTTTCTAAAAGAGTGTCAAGCCTATGAAGTACTCCCATCCTGTAATTTTAAAAAAGATAGAGCCAAAAACATAAAAATAGAAGTTGTATCATAACAAAACCAAAACTTATAGAGCCAACCGTCAAACCCCTAAGGGTGGAGGCCAGTGTCCATGACCACGCCTGCGGATTATGTAGTCCCATTCTTATCGGAGCTGAGGTTGATGTAGTTTCCAGCATGTGCAATAAACCTTTTCAGTTTGTTCATCTTCCTGCTGAGGTCTGCCATTTCGCTGCTCATAGCATCAGCTTTACAAGCTTTGTGAGGGTGACAGAGACCCAGAGTCTCTTCCAGATGTTCTACCTTCTCAACCACCTTACTATTCTGCAGCTTAACCTCTGAGTGAGGTCATTGTGCTAGGGAGTAGAGGCGGGTCAAGACCTTTTTGAATTCCAGATTCTCATTACGAACAAAGCGAATTTGAACCTCAAGATCCTGACGGTTCAACATTTCCCTTCGTTCTTCATGCTGCCATGCCTAAATTCATGCCCTTGAGATCTTCCAGACTCGGTATGCCTACAACAGGGGCCAAACACTAAAATGTTGGTATGTCCTTCATCCACCAGGTCGCCAATAGCTTCATCCACCATCGAGATAGCCCACCTGCAGGTGCCATGAGGGCTGACGGGCTTGATACATCTTAAACATTTCAAATACACAGCAGACCCTTCCTGAGGATGCCCAGTAATATGGTGCTCCATGTTCACAAAAAGACCACCTTTCCAGACAAAGGAATAATGCAGACAGAAGAAACCAACGCAGAGATGAATGCTAGCTGTGGCCATCCCTTCCCATCTTATGAAGAAACCTTGGCTTCACATGCCGACCAACTGGAAAACTGTCCGACTGCCTTTAATGCAGTGCTGGGTGGAGATCCCGCTCGTATCAAGGATGCCGTTGAATGGCATGGTTGGAATTTCAATAAACAAGCATTCATGAGGTCTAAAAATTGAAAAAACCATAACTAAGTGTAGTCCCCTTGTTGAAGTGAGGAGTGTTAGGATATCTCATCATTCAATATGTACTTTGCATGCATGCATGCATCCACATACTTCCCAGTCACCAGTTTGATGCCTCCAACACCTAGTCCCTAGTCTTCTAGCACCCGGGAGCTTCCTTCCACTCAGTTTTGGCCCTCCTAGTGCTTAGTGCGCCCAGCATGCACCTACCACCTAAGAGGGGCACTTTTTGTCACCTACCACTCCAGTTCACTTCAGTTAGCTAGTTGTCTTTCCTTGATTTGAGGCTAGACTGACTCCTAACTGCTGTTATCTGCAGTGCCCTTTCTAGGCACTGGGTCTCTATTCCATTTTCATTTAAATACCAAGTCATGTCCCTATTATCTAAAGGATTATATGACTCTGCAATTTAAATAAACATAAACATAAACCCTTCAATTAAACTCTGTTCTTTTAACATGCATAATTTGAAAATAAAAGAAAATACCTTTTATTTAAGCTAGCTCAGTAAAATACCTGGATCCGTAGAATTTCAGTAAGGTAAGAAGATTCCTGTAGTGGATTCTGTAGGTTCCCTTAGCAACCCAAAATGATGTGTCCACCCTGCCGATCAGCTATTATCGTGCTGACCCTAGGAAATCAACGGATTTCCTAGCCCCCGAGCCCACAGACCGATAATCTTGACAGCAACTTTCCATCGAACCTTTCCATGGTAATATTTCGCTGAGTTAACCCCCTCCTCAGTCTTTTCTTTTGAGTTTCCCACCTCCTCAAAGCTTCGAGTTAACCCCCTCCTCGGCATCGAGTTAACCCCCTCCTCGGCATTCCTCCTTTTTCACAAAAATCCTCACAGTTCTCCCACAATAACCCCCTTACTACTTTGTTAAATCCCCTCTTTATAGGAATCCACCTCCTTCATAAAGTCAAACTTCCTTATCACTCCACCGCCCTAGGTGTCGTGGTCTTTGGAAGTACAAATCATTAATGCATCCCCTTTTTAAGGTAAAAAGGTGGATTATATATTATTTTTAAATCACCCAAGTTTCTCTCAAGCAGTGGGATCATTCAATAATTTATTTAAACAAATCCTTTTTAATTTATTTTGGAATGATTCTGTCCCTTAATTTAAATGAATAATCTATTTAATAAATCATTCAATCCACTATGCTTTCGACCCCAAGACCCGGCTCGATTCGGCGCCCTCACCCACCATTGGGCGCCGGTTACACTGCTTGTATGAAAAAAAAAAGATTATTATCATTATTATCATTAATTAAATAATAACAATAATAACAATAATAACATAATAATTAATAATATTAGAAATTAAATTAATTGTGAATAGAAATTAGAAATATTTATTTGTTTACTCGATAAGTGTCAACATAGTACTTCGGGGTATAAATAATGGAATATACTTTAATGGTTTAATTAATCATGATCAACAATTATATAGCACACTCTTCTATTATTAATGTTTAACTTTTATACTTCACATTGAAGACACCTTTACTTGAGGATACTTACAATTAATGACATTTATTTTACACATTAGAACTTGATAATCTTTTACTAATTAAGTCATCCACTAAATACTTAATTGACTTATCCATGATAACTTATAACATTGTTAAATCTTGATAAGTAGGTTGTAAACCAATTTTATTGCGCATGTGCATAATGTGCATGCGTGGCCAGCGTATGCACAAGACAGACATGTACTATAAACATATGTCATATATATATCCTATGCATAACAGCTAACTAACACTAATAATACTTTATGCAAACTGAACAAGTATACATTCATCGTAATATTACTAAAACATCATCGGTTATTTTATCAGTTAACCTTTAAGATTTCATTTCGTTATTTTTATGATTACATTTGATCAATCATTCAGGTGCAAGGGAAGCTACCTACTATCACTAACTCCGGGTCAAGGAATACCCAACCCTCAACAGTACTAACTATCATATCCTCCCATCCTAACCTACGTCCACATCCTCCCTATCCTTCCTCTGCTAGTACAAAAGTGGATGTCGGACTCATCGACCTGACCACATAGAACTTGAGAGCGATAGCGTCGGCTATATAGCGGACCTATCCTCCCCTAGCAGGCATCCGACCGTCGTCATCACAACTACATGGGGAGCGTGTCTCAGCACGGCCCTCCCACGACCTCAGGTATCATAGGAACATAGGGTGGGCAACACATCCATCCATCTCAACATACCGGGTCTACACCCTTATCAAATCATACTCTGCTGCTGTCGAGATTATCGGTCCATGTCATCGTTTCATCAATTTCGATTGCTAAGGTTTACTGCATGGATAGGTTCTTCTCCGTATATCAGATCAAGTATCCGGCTATCCCATAGCCCTCGTGTCCTGTAGGTTAGTATTCCGCAAGATACACCTTTTATAACAAGCATTTCCATTCGATCACCAATTGATCCATATCATCAACATCATTTTATTTCACGTCACAATTTCATCACAGGTATGCATGGAATATAACAGTTCTATCAATTTCATCATAGGATGGCATCCACGTACGACACCATATATTTCACATTTCGTCAATGAAACGCTAAAACATATATTTTCACCATAAAAGCAATGAATCTCATGATAATCATAACTTAATAACTGCATGAAGATAGTGGCATCTTTAACATAGTAGCAACATATCATAATGTCTATTATGCCGAAAACATAGTTCACTCTGTCTAGTTGAGTCCCATCAGATAATAAGCAAATAAAGTGAAAGGTGTCTAACTCGTAAACATGCCTAGTCAAAATATGGGGCGTTACATTATCACTCCGATGGATCTTCGATGAGACTTGACTACCTGTTCTGAGTTCAGTTAACTCCTCATGTGCCCTCCACTGAGCCTCCTTCCCTACATTAGTGCCATTACCATCAGTTACACTCATTACACTCAGTTAGACTCAGTTTGACACCTGGCTGACAGTTACTTGTGCATTGATGACCACCACTGATTGATGATGAGGACTCCTAGTTGGAGCCAAGCTACACCATGCAGTATATTTGAATGACCTCCTGGATAATTCGAATTGCTTACTCATTGTGATAGTATTGTATTGTAATTCTACCATCCTGGATTATAGAGCACTGATGCATCTCTCTTGCATAGTTTTTACTCCAATTTGTTTTACATCATTGTGATTGATATTCTTGTTCAATAGATCTACTGTGACTAATTTTACATGGTATCAAAGCCATGGCAGGGACAAGAATTCTTTTCTGCAGGTGTTCTACATGAAGATTGAGTGAATTGCTCACAAAAATATTTCAGTAGCGGCATGCAAAATCTCATGTGCATGCAAGACTGAAATTTCTCTCCAATCCACTCTAGAAGCCTTGAGTTTTCCGCAGAATTCCTGGACATGAATCATTGGATCTTCAAGCTTGCTTGATCTCCTATGCCGGGTGTGATGCAACTCTAAAAGGGTGGATTGTTCAACCTTATGGTTCTTGTTTGTTTGTGATTTGCAGGTTTCTTACTTCTTCCATTTGCATTCTCTATTGCAGAGATGGAAGATTCTTCTTCACAAAATCTTCTTACTCCATTCAACTATGATGAATGGAAACCAAAGATGATAGCATGCTTGAAGAGAGAATGTCTCTTTGATATGTGTATTGGTATTACAAGAGATTTTGTCTCCAATGAAGAGGAGAATGATTGGCTTAATGATTGTGACAGAGATTTTGGGACAATATGCCTTGCTATGTCTCCTTGTATGCGCTACCTTAGTACTACTGCTGAAAATCCAAGAGATCTATGGGCCCAAATCAATAGAGAATTTGGAAAGCAGGAAGAAGAGGATCATGCTAGCCTTTTGGAGAACAAGCCCAGTGAGATCTCCTTATGTGTTCTCTCCGATTATGTCTCGGCCTCAACAATTGTTCAAGATGAAGAAGAAACTGTAGATTCAATACTCATTTTCTCACTGTCTTCTATTTCGAATTATGAGCAAGAAAAAACAACTCATACTCTAGAATCCGAAGAGGTTCTTGAATCCTCTCTTTCACATGAGTTTGCCGGTATGCAAAATAATGATCTGCTTGATGTTTTGGAGGTAAAATCTGATTTTGGAGGTGAAGCATTCGCCCTCCTTGATTGCATGCCTCTTATATGCTTCTGTTCTATCATTTGCACAGTTTCTTAGAGTTTTACTGAAGATGAAGAGAACTACCATTCGCTTGAGTTCAATTCTCATGCAATTTTTGCTGATTTTGGTTTTGATCTCACCCCTGTTGGTTCAAAGGAGATCTCAAGAAACCATTTGTCAAATCTTGGAGTTGATTTAACTTCCACTGATAAGAAGTTCAAGTTTCAAGATCTATTTGATTTGATTTGAGTTATTCCTACCTCACTTGGTTCGAATCATAGGTTCCAGGATCATCCTCATATTTTCAGATTTGTTCTCACCATTTTCGGTATGAAGAGCAAGTTCATAAAGTCTCCACATTCGCTTGCATCCATTGATGGAGAATTAAAGCACATGTTTTTGGAGCATGATCCATTTACTCCCAAGAGTAAGATACCTCCAGAAATATCTACTTGAGTTTGGAGCAGTTAAATCTTTTGGTGTGTTACAATCCATTTTGAGGGGGGTTTTTTCCCATGAGGTTTTCTCCATTTCCTCGGTTCACGAACTGTTCTTTATTTGGATTATTATTGTATTGGGGTGACCTTTGGTCTCAGTTACCAGGGCCCTATTATTTATTTTTTACATCATAGTATAGCTTGAGGGGGGGTGTTAGGATATCTCGTCATTCAGTATGTACTTTGCATGCATCCGCATGCTGCCCAGTCACCAGTTTGATGCCTCCAGCACCTAGTCCCTAGTCTGCCAGCACCCGGGAGCTTCCTTCCACTCAGTTTTGGCCCTCCTAGTGCTTAGTGCGCCCAGCATGCACCTACCACTTGAGAGGGGCACCTTTTTTCACCTCCCACTCTAGTTCACTTCAGTTAGCTATTTGTCTTTCCTTGATTTGAGGCTAGACTGACTCCTAACTGCTGTTATCACTCCGATGGATCTCCGATGAGACTTGACTACCTGTTATGAGTTCAGTTAACTGGTCATGCACCCTCCACTGAGCCTCCTTCCCTACTTTAGTGCCATTACCATCAGTTACACTCATTACACTCAATTAGACTCAGTTTGACACCTGGATGACAGTTACTTGTGCATTGATGACCACCACTGATTGATGATGAGGACTCCTAGTTGGAGCCAAGCTACACAATGCAGTATATTCGAATGACCTCCCGGCTAATTCGAATTACTCACTCATTGTGACAGTATTGTATTGTAATTCTACCATTCTGGATTATAGAGCACTGATGCATCTCTCTTGCATAGTTTTTACTCCAATTTGTTTTACATCATTGTGATTGATATTCTTGTTCAATAGATCTACTGTGACTAATTTTACAAGGAGAGCCCAGGTTCTGTGGAGAAAAATTCGAGTAAGGAATCCATATATTTTCATAGATGACATTGTCACAATCGAGGGAACCATATATGAGCCCAACTCCTTTGTTGGCCATGCCATCTGTTTGTCCATTTAGGCCTCTCAGGATATGAAGATAAGTTACGTCTTTGAATTCCTTGTTAATTCTAATTAGGAGGTGACGCATCTTGGAGGAGGGGTTCTTTCTCTTGGTGATGATGTTTTTGGCAGTGCCTCGGTTGTCATGACTCCCAGCTTGCATTGGGAACCGTGGCATCTCTTGGGTCACCTCTTTAGTTTTCCATCTCCTCTACCATCCCAGATGGGATACCATTAGGGGCAACTACAAGTTGTGTGATAATAGGTACATATTATGTTATGGTTGAATGTTTCATGTGATTGAATGGTTCATTGATTCAAGTATTCAATATTTCCACACTTAAAGTTTTAAAGTTCAAAGCTCATCATATTTACTCAAATATTAACAAAAATGAGGCTTATTGTTGATTGTTTCAAGATGTTAAGAAAACATGAACTGAGGTCCTAGAGGCTACCTTAGATTCTGGTGATGCTGTTGTTAATTAGGGCATTCTCAACAACTTTTAAATATGGTCATATACCCCAAGTTGTGTGCCATTTTCATACCCTAAACCTTGTCAATATTTTCTTCTATTAGCTGACAAAACCCCACTACATGAGATGATGTTTCCAAGTCTATCAACTAGATTCATATATTACGATTCAAAGTCTGCTTGTATGATCCTTTAGGCCTATGTGTATTGATTCTTCAACCATGATCATAGTTGCTTCAGAAATTCACCTCAAGACTTCACAAGATTGGGGTTTAGTTGTGGGTTGTTACTTGATTTGTTATATTTTCATTAAAGATAAGATATAGTGGTTTATGTTCTTGAAGTTATTTAAAAGTCATATTTTTTGTTACCACTCAATCTCTAAATCTTGTGTCCCTTGTATCTTATTTGTGGTAAAATTACAAAAGATTAAAAAAATTCATGTCAAAAGTTTGTTTTCCTCACTTCATAATTGAAAAAAATCTCTTATTTGTTATTTATTTTTCAGCGATGATAATCTTGTTTTGTTAAAGAACATATTGAAGATGGGAAATAGACGTAATAATAAAATGAAGTCTAGAAGGAAGGAGTTTCCCCCTGAAAAAGGTCCATGAGATAAGATAAAATGCTTAGTTGTCAATGGAAAAACATAGACATCAACCTGTCATTGCCTCAGATCCTAGCGTAATGCATGACACAATGACCTCTAGTTCATCACGAGAAGTGAAGTGGGTGCTGGAAATGGAGGCCACTCAAAATCCAACATCAAGTGAACCTCCAACGAATAATCCATCAACAAGTAATGATGGAAGTGGCTCAAGTCAATCAAATTTTGATTGATGCTGAGTATGCAGGATTGGATGTTGAACGAGTTGTTAATTGGAAACCTCCCCAAGAAGACCACACACATGTTGAATGCAGTCCCTTTCATGACCAACTCGTGAACAAAGTGCCACAACAAACCAATGATGAGACTTGTACTTCTTGTCCAACTCCCCTGCCTCGATTATCGAGTGCATGACGAAGAAATCCTAGATGTATTCATGTGGATGAAAGTTCCTTATTAGTCCTACTATTGATTTGCATTGTAGCAAGATCATCAAAGAATTTTTTGAATCCAAAAGCGATGCAACAAAATGTCAATCATTCTCGGATTTCTTAAAATCACATTGTCTAGCTCATGTTAGGAGAATTTTAGGCATAAATGTATGTTGATGTATATGTAACTTTGGAATGTATTTCATATATATTTATTGTACCCTTATAAGAGATGTGTTATTCCTCTATAAGGAAGTGTCGTCATGTGTATTGACAAGTGTCGCAAGTGTGTGTACTTGCCGATGGGTTATTAGACCACCATGTGTGGGGTCGACCCTGAAATATATATTATATTGTGGATGTACCTAGCTAGACAAGTCGGCCCCATAGTGTAACTGGGAAAACAGGTTAAGTATAAATAGAGATCGGGAGATCTCTATTTGATCACTCGGAAACTCACACTTCTCTCACTCAGAAAGTGGCGCACTAGTGAGGAGGAAGATCATCTGCTACTAGGAGACTATCTCAGTGTATTTTGGTTGTACTTTGGTTGAGCCATTGCTCTCTCTATCTCTGAGGAAGTTGTGGGGTTTTTCACCTTAGGGTTTTCCCCACGGAAACTCTGTGTCTCTTGTCTCTCATTCTTTTGATTCTTGTGATGCCTGTCATGCTTATTATGATTGTTATGCATTGATATACTGCACATGTTATTCTCTCAGTAAAGATCCTAGAGTATTGTGAATTAATGCTCAAAATTTAACAATGTAGTTAGAAGTTCAAAGGCCAATAATCATGTTGTTATAAATATATAGTCTGCATTTAATTTGATTGGAAATACTTGTCGTACAAAAGATCTTAATGCGGCCTATCGTGTACTGTCAGAATCAATTGTAGACAAATCCACAAGGCAACATTGTCTGTTATCACACACATGTAAAATATTTAAAGTTGATAGACTCTTCAAAAGTATTATGATATTAGAGAAAAACTTGATACCCCATGCCAAAAATATTGTTGGGCCTTTGTTGGTAGGTTACCTCGTTCAGACATGAAGCAAATTGATTCTATTAAAGAACTAGTACAAAAGTTTTGGCATGATAATAATAGACCTTCATCAAATCAAAGAGATGTGCTAAAGTGGAGAAAAGGTGTTAAGGAAAGTGAACCCCATGTCAAGCTCTTCCTTGACACGACACAAAAAAACTTTATGAGAGATTCAAGAATGAGCACACACAATTGAACTTGGGCCAAAGGTATTTTGAAAAATACAAACCCTGGTACGTTAGAATTTGGACTGACTGCAACACATGTTGCTGTATATACCATGTATAATTTGAATATTAATATGATGCATATAGACATATACTTTTGATTTGCATACTAACATTGTGCAGGAGTGCCCATCGATACTACCACCGAATGCATCCAAAGAATTTATCCATAGCATCATGTGTCCAAGACCCGAAGGACAAAAATATTATAAAAAATCATGTTTATATGGCACATGTTCCATGTGCAATGGATTTGCATTATTGAGTCATTACATCCATGAAAGCAAGGAGCACGAATTTGGGAGGATGGCAATAGAAATGTAGAACTTCAAGTATGTAACATATCAAGTAGACAATGTGAAGGAAAGTAAAAAAATTGCATTGGTGAAGTCGCGAGTAATTTAAGTTTGCATACTTTCATATTGTACCTGTTGAATATATATATATATATGAAATGTCACATTGTAATAATTCCCTTGGTTTTGTGGCACTAGGTACAAATATGCGATTTCATGAAGGAATTCTACAAGAAGATCGAGTACTATGTTCAACATGTTCATGTAGCATGATGGAAGCCGATGAACAATATAAAAAATGCAGGGACACCTTTCCCAATGGCACCATATCATCGATTGTGTATTTTTCTAAAAACTACCTCCTGCAACCACATAATGATATTCAAAGTCAATATTGCCATTCAGACCAAGTTAGCATAATGGTCCATATCACATATAGGCATGGGCCAGAGAGCAGTAATGACTGGAGGATAATATTGAAAGAGACTAACTTCTACATCGGTGATGACAAGTGCCATGACTTGCATTATGTGCAACATTGCTTCATAATTTTCTATGATTAGGTTAAGGAGAGAGATATACAAATGGAGCAGCATTGGATATGGTCAGATGGTTGTGCGAGCCAGTTCAAAAATGCTCGTGTATTCCAGTGGTTGAATATTTTGCACAAGACATACAATGTGCCGAATATTTGGAACTACTTTGAGATTGGGCATGGGAAAGGTGAGCACGATGGGGCTAGTGCGTGCATCGAAAACGCACTATGAAGGGAGGAGATGAGGTTTACAACAAACCCTCATATCCGATATGCAAAATCTATAGTTCAGTGGTGCTTTGCAGCAATGTCAAATCAAACCAAGGAGTAGCGGTCATCATTAGGGACAGGACATGTGGTACAATTTTTTTGGCAAGTGGTCAATATAGATCGATCATTTTCATATAGTTGCAACACGGTACAAGGAACACATGGGTTTCATTCCATTCGAAGCTCAAACAACCCTCTATTTGAAATATGGACATGGAAAATTGCATGCTTTTGTGTCCCCTATAGCAGTGGGGAATATGATGATTGTGAATCAAAGAAATGGGTTGATGAATGGGATCATGTGTCACTTGTAGTAGACCCACGTGCAGTTGTCGAAACAATCCAGTTAGAGGAAGGCCAGTCATCTATTTCGTCCGACTATGATCATATATTTGATCTTGTACAACCAGGTAGATATTTCTGCAATGATATATCAATTCCGTCCTTGTTTTTTTTTTAACCATGTTATCAAACCCCTACATGCTTGAATTTAATCGTACAATGCATTTTTGTAGGACACATATACACAGTTGTCACCGAGAAAGAGAATAAACGGGGCATGGATTATTGGTTGGCATGATGCATCCAATGGAAGCAAACCCTCCTCACATCATTAACTGATAGTGAAGGCATTCACTTTCCAACTGGCTCTATGGTTGTTCAGGGTGAATATCTTACAATAGATGGAAAGACACCAAATAACAATGGGTATGTATACAGGGATTACAGACCGGGTTCACGGGTGTATCACTTTACAAACTTGATCGTTGGTACACAAATCCAACTACAAACAATGTCTACAAAGATATCGAACAAGGTATGCTACTTCCTACCTCATGCAGAGCACGAGAGATTGTTGGAGACAATCATTAACATAGAGGATCCAGAAGGCCTAGTTGATTGAGGTAACTATTTCATGCTATGTACATAGTTTAGTCATGTAGTTATTTATTCATTCATGTCTAACGTTATTCATGTTAGATAGTTTATTTCATGTTATGTTAGATATTTTCTTTCATTATATATATATAATGTTATCTTAGATTGTTTGTTTCATGTGGTATAGATTCATCATATGTCACCATTACCACCATGCTTTTCCATCACCATGCGCATTGTCACCATCACAATCGTGCCTCATCGTACTCATGCTCACTATCTTTGAATTAATGGATAGGTTGTTTTGTTTTTTTCTCTCATCTAAGTCACCATCATCCTCGCTCATGTGTGCTATAGAATCCTAGTCTAATCTAGAAACCTAATCTATCCCTAGAGACCTAATCTATCCCTAGAGATCTAATCTAGTCATATAGAGCCTACTCTAGTTTATAGACCCTAATCTAGCCCTAGAAACTAGACAAAAACAATCTAGCCCTGGAAATCCTAATGTAGACCTAGAACCCTAGAGACCTAATCTAGAATCCTAGTCTAATATAGAAACATAATGTATCCCTAGAGACCTAATCTAGAATCCTAGTCTAATATAGAAGCATAATGTATCCCTAGAGACCTAATCTAGTCATATAGAACCTAATCTATCTTATAGACCCTAATCTAGCCCTAAAAACTAGACAAAACCAATCTAGCCTTGGAAAGCCTAATGTAGACCTAGAACCCTAGAGACCTAATCTAGAATCCTAGTCTAATATATAAACATAATGTATCCCTAGATACCTAATATATCCCTAGAGACCTAATATATCCCTAGAGACCTAATCTAGTCATATATAACCTAATCTATCTTATAGACCCTAATATAGCCCTAGAAACTTGACAAAACCAATCTAGCCCTGGAAAGCCTAATGTAGACCTAGAACCGTAGAGACCTAATCTAGAATCCTAGTTTAATATAGAAACATAATGTAACCCTAGAGACCTAATCTAGTCATATAGTACCTAATCTCGCTTATAGACCCTAATCTAGCCCTAGAAACCAGACAAAACCAATATAGCCCTAGAAATCCTAATGTAGACCTAGAACCCTAGAGACCTAGTCTAGAATCCTAGTCTAATATAGAAACATAATGTATCCCTATATACCTAATATATCCCTAGAGACCTAATATATCCCTAGAGACCTAATCTAGTCATATAGAAACTAAGCTAGCTTATAGACCCTAATCTAGCCCTAGAAACCAGGCAAAACCAATCTAGCCTTGGAAATCCTAATGTAGACCTAGAACCTTAGAGATCAAATCTAAAATCCTAGTCTATTATAGAAAATTTTATATATCCCTAGATACCTAATCTATCCCTAGAGACCTACACCATCCCTAGAGACCCAATCTAGTCATATAAAACCTAATCTAGGTTATAGATCCTAATCTAGCCCTAGAAATCAGACAAAACCAATCTAGCCCTGGAAAGCCTAATGTAGACCTAGAACCCTAGAGACCTAATCTATAATCCCAGTCTAATATAGAAACATAATGTATCCCTAGATACCTAATCTATCCCTAGAGACCCAATATAGCCCTAGAGACCTAATCTAGTCATATAGAACCTAATCTAGCTTATAAACGCTAATCTATCCCTAAAAACTAGACAATACCAATCTAGCCCTGGAAAGCCTAATGGAGAACAAGAACCCTAGAGACCTAATATAGAATCTTAATATAGCCCTAGAGACCTAATCTATCCCTAGAGACCCAATCTAGTCATATAGAACCTAATCTAGATTATAGACCCTAATCTAGCCCTAGAAACCAGACAAAACTAATCTAGACCTGGAAAGCTTAATGTAGACCTAGAACCCTAGAGACCTGATCTAGAATCCTAATCTAGCCTTAGAGACCTAATCTAGCCAGTCTAGAGACCTAATCTAGTCATATAGAACCTAATATAACTTATAGACCCTAATCTAGCCCTAGAAACTAGGAAAAACCAATCTAACCCTGGAAAGCCAAATGTAGCCCTAGTCTAATCTAGACATAATCTATCCCTAGATACGTAATATAGCCCTAGATACGTAATCTATACCTAGAGACCTAATCTAGTCATATAGAACCTAATCTAGTCATAAAGAACAAGCTTGCAACTTCTAATCATTTCATGGTCCTTTTACAATCCATAAGAATGCACACCTTACTAAGCATGTCTATTGCCAAATACAATTAGTCATTCCTCTGCTTGTCCTTGATAATGCCTCTAAAAATCCCATGGACATGATAATGAGGTATTACTAAACTAGATGGTACATCATAAAATACAAACTTTGAAAGACCTAGCCACTTCTTCTTGCATATTGAGCATATATACGTACCTTTGAAAGTTAGCCACATTCTTCCCAACACCAAAATTGTCATTAAACTTGGGTGTTCTTCCACTTATTAACTTCTTGAACCAAGTGACATATGTTTCCTTATTATATGTAGGGTAGTCCAATGCTTATCCATGGATTAGCTCTAAATGATAGCAAATCAGTCTCCCCTTCTTGCATTAGCACTACTCCCATAACATACCCACTAGCATCAATTTCTAATCCAAATGACTCTTGTGACATCAGTAAGAGAGGGCCATTTAAGAACATAAAATTAATCAATGCACTAATCAAACAAAAAATATTGCTAACCATTCATGTACAAACCTTGCCTCACATTAAAGGTGTTTTCTCAAGTAGTCAATGCACATTCTTTATTTGTCATCATTATTTGGTACTAAAATACCATGGTAACCAAATGGCAAGGTACTTGGTCTTATCAAACCTTGCTTCATCAACTCTTGTAAGTGGTTGTACCCTAGAAATTAATGTATTTGGGAGTCAAATTCCATGGACCTTGCCATGAAATCCTCGAGTTGGCACAACCACCTTTGTCATGCCTAGATACACATCCCCGCACTTATAGAACTCGATTTGAATGCTCTAGGAGAAATTTTGGCATGTGTCCCTAAATTTTCTACAAGGGCACAAAACCCAAACCAGGCAGCGTAACCGGGTTCCGTCATCTCCCACACATGCATTTGGCCATTGCAGATATGTTCATGGTGGCCATGGTTTCCCGGGAGAGTTCAATTCAAAATTGACCCCTTTGTGCAAAATTGGCGTGGCCTTCACTGAGCAAAAACCTAGTTCCAAAGATGGTACAATCTGATTGTTTCTGAGCAATTGAGTCACGGCAGGGGGGTCCTCCAACTGAAACCGAGTATCTAGAATCCATCGGAATTGACAGCTTCGCGACCAGAGTCTCAATTTTGGTTCTATGGCCATTTTTTCCTGGCACCTCGAGGCCATTCAGAGACACTTTGAGAATTTTCTACGGGGGCACGAAACCCAAACTGGGTAGCCAGGTTCCGTCAAATTTCACACATGCATCTGGACATTATGGATGTGTTCACGCTGGCCACAGTCCCTATGGAGCATTTGATTCAAAATTTACCCCTTGTGCAAAATTGGCACGACCTTCACTGAGCAAAACCCTAGTTTCGGAGATGGTACAATGCAATGTCCCCATTCAAATAAATCTCAAGAAGAGAAATTTCCACCAATCTACTAGTTTCCTAGGTTGGGCTGGAAACATTAGATTTAGAATAAGGGAACTATAAAACCCCCAAATGGACATTAGCTTGAAAAAATATATTAAATGGGGAATAAATAAATAATTAAGATAGGAAAATAAGGTGGCACTTGGTCATGAGGGCACATTGGAGGTGTGGGGCCCACTTAAGCAAGATTCCCCATGCCACATGGCATCCCACTCTCACCCATTTGAATACTAGGTGTATTCCAACATTCTTGGGGGATTTGGAAGGGCATAATACTTGGCATGACTCAATGAGGGTCGAATTTGAGAGGAAGAGTAACTCCCATGGAAGAGGAAGAGGCATCTTGGAGCTATTGGGACACTTGGGCTAGATTCCCTAGCTTCAATGACAAAAATGATGAAGATGCTATGACACTTATGACAAAAATAAGACCTAAATGCTGACATCTGACATATATGACATGTCAGGGCTAAAAATAGCCTCCAATAGGGCGCATAAGGGAGTTAGGGAAGCCAAAGAGTCATCCATTCGAATTGAGTGAAGGAGGAGGCTAGGAATTGATGGACAAGTGACACACATTGGAATCTCTTTCCAATTAGAGTTGGCATGAAGCTTATGGAGGGAATTCGAACCATGGAAGGATTGGGAAGGTAATAAAAGACAAGAACCAAGAAGGAAAGTGGCTTTTGAGCATTTCTCATTTTGCAAATTGGAGAGCATAGCTTGTCCAAGCTAGTAGAGTGCTATTCTACTTGCCTTGGTACCAATTTCGAGGGTGAAAGATTCCCATCCTAATTGGAAATTGGAGAGGACCATTCAGACCTTTCATTTGAAGCTACAATGAAGTTATTTTTTGCAGGTTGAAGCTACAGGGCAGCTCGTGATTCTTTCTTCTTCAACTTGTTCCCATCTTTATCTCACATTTCTCTACATATTTTGGCTCTTGGATGAAGGGCGCACTTGGCGAGATGATGATATCTTTGTGAGAGTCCAAGATACACAATTTATTTGTAATATGATATATATACTTTGTATTTGATGCTCAGAAGACTCTCAGGTCTAAACACCAAGTGAAACTATGTAAAAATACCAAACAATGCATAAATGGTGCCATTTTCCCTATATCTTGTTGTGAGAGCTTGAAGTTGCTTTATTTCGATTTGTATTAGTTCATATCTGTGATTTTTATGATGTATGCATATTCATTAATGTCCTGAAGAAGTTTCATATACATTACATAATCCTTTGGAACATAAATCTCGAATTTCATTGCAAGTGGTGAAGTTTCCTATCATTTCCCCTTATGTGAAGACGTGTCCACAAACCTCTAATTTATGGGAGTTGCAGCAGCATTTAGAAACTGATTAATGACAAATTTGGGTGCCCATTTAATTCCTTTAACTAAACCATGTCTCTGTTATTAAATTTTGGAGGGTCGTACTTCATTTGGGAATCCATTAGTGACCTCTACCCTTGGGGGTTTGAACCTCGAAATTGCTAGTAAAATTCCCCAATTTCTCCTAAAGTTAAATGAATGTTGCAGAAGTCTTTTGAGAGTTTCCATACATTTATCAGACTAATTTTATGTCTTAATACCTTTCAAATACCTTCATACCCAATTTGGAATCATTTGGAGCCATTTGGAAGCATTGGAGTCATAACTACTCTAAGGGTCAAATTGGCCAAAAATTCCAATTTTTCCAAATTTATTAAAAAGGGACACTACAAGTGGTATCATAGCATGGTCCTTGCACCTGATGTGGGTGACCATCTATGAGGACAAGAATTAAGAGCCCACTCTTAGAAACTCACATTGAAATTACTTTTGTTGAAGAGGAAGAAGAAGGAGAAGAGGTACCCTCTGTTGAAATTATGGCTAAGGATGAGAAAGGAACCTCAGAGACAGAGGAGAATGAGGAGTTTAGGAAATTAATGAAACCATTCTTTGAAGACATGAAAAATAAAATAATGAAAGGATTCAAATTGTTGGCCAGTGAAATTGGAAGCAAAGTGGCATTAAGAGGCATCAATAGTTCTCCTTTTGAGGAAAAGAAGGAAATGGGTGAAAGTATTTTCTCAAAGACAGGACCTCATAATTGACCTCATGAATTTCAGAGCTCAATAAGAGCTACGACAACTAGGTTTCTTGAGCCCAAAGAAGAACCTAACACCCAATTTGGCATGAAGGAAGTTCTAGCAGAATGGCAAGAGTTGAGTGAAGATTGTAGAAGGACATTGCCATTTGATCAATTCTTTACTGTCTCAAACAAGCTCAAAATGAGAGGAGGTAATAGGACTCCCTTTCAAAATAAAGAATTGAATTATTCCATAGGTAAAATGCCCCTTCCTACCTTTGATGGCTCACCTCAAAGTTCTGCAAATACTTGGATACAAAAGTTAGATGTATATTTTCAGCTGAATCCAATGGTGGAAGAGGATGCTCTAAAAATGACTATTTTGCATCTCGAAGGAGAAGCCAATGATTGGTGGTTCCATGGGATTAAAACCTTGGGACATGATCAGGTTACAACATATGAAGAATTTGTTAACATGGTATTGGAAAGATTTGAGCAAAAAGACCCCGAAATGCCTTTCAAAGAACCAGCACAGTTGAAGCAAAGTGGAACACCGGATGAGTACATGTTAGAATTTAAAAAATTATCAGTTAAGGTGGCTGATATATCTATGGTCAGATTAATATTTCTCTTTACTGAAGGTTTGGATGAACCTTTGGAGGGTTAAGTTAAATCCCACAAACCTACTTCATTGAAAGATGCCATGAACTTGACAAGAGATCTGCAGAATGTGCTACCAAGGACAAGGTTCCCCCCCAAGCCCAAATTTCCTTCCAAGTTCAGATTTGATAAGAAGCCATGGAAAAAAGATGCATTTGGAAAGGATAAGAAAGAGGGACCAAGGAAAGAAGAACTCAGAAGAAAGAGACTATATTACACATGCTTCCAACCATGGGTACCAGGGCATAAATATGCTAAGGGGAAAGCACAATGCATTGAAGTATTTTCTGATGAAGATGAAGGTGAAGGGGACATGGAGGAGGAAGAACATATTTCAGCCCAAGAAGAGGGATATGCCACAGTAGAAGAAGATCCTCCCTTAGCTGACAAAGGAAGAATGGCAGTGCTTTCAGGAGTGCCTCATATTCACACCATTCGATGCAAGAGAGTGGTACAAGGACAAAGGGTTTCGGTAGATGGAGGAGCCACACATAAGTTCATTGATGAAGCCATGGTGGAGAGGAGAAATATACCTACTGAACCATTCGATGGCTTCATAGTCATCATTCCAGGTCACAATACTATGGAGTGCAAAACATGGATTCCAAAGCTACAACTCACCATAGGTAATTACACATTTTTTGATAGTTTTTATGTGGTTGATGTTGCTGATACTAATGTGGTTTTGGGAGTGCAATGGATGTACTATATAGGGGAACACAAAGTGAACTATCAAATCCTTGAAATGAGATTCAAATATTTGGAAGGAAAACAAAGGGTAGTGAGAGGAATGCATACCTATCCGAATCAAGTAGTGTCCTTACACAGGATGAGGTCCATATTGAGGCATGGGGATATTGAATGGGTTGCTGAATGTTGCATCACTTCCACCAATCCAAAAATAAATATTTCAGAACATCCAAGGGAGATAAGGCAGCTACTACACAAATATGAAAAGGTTTTTGGAGACCTCCCTCCTAGAAGGCCACCTGATAGAGGAGTTGAACACAACATTGTTTTGGAGGTGGGCACTTCACCCATACACTATACCACCATATAGACATCCCAAAAATTTTAGAGATGAGATTGAGAAGGCTATTCAAGAGCGCTTGGAATTGGGACCCATTAGACCAAGCTCTAGTCCCTATGCTTCTTCAGTTATATTGGTGAAGAAAAAAGATGGGGCCTTGAGAATGTGCATTGATTTTAGAGCTCTAAACAAGAATACAATTAAGAATAGATATCCCATCCATAGAATATATGAGCTGCATGGAGCAAAATTCTTCTCCAAAATTGATCTTAGATTTGGTTACCATCAAATTCGAATGAAGGAGGAGGATGTGCAGAAAACAAATTTCAGATGTCACGATGGCCATTTCGAGTTTCTTATCATGCCTTTTGGTTTGACCAATGCTCCAGCCACATTTCAATCATGCATGAACCAAATATTTTGCAAGCAGATCCGTAAGTTTGTTTTGGTTTTCTTTGATGACATTTTGATTTACAGTAAAACATGGGAGGAACACTTGCATCATCTAGAAGTTGTCTTGAAAATTTCGCATGAACAATCTTTGTTTGCTAAGTTGTCCAAGTGTGAATTTGGGTTGAAATAAGTTTTATATCTTGGGCACATCATTGGGCAAGATGGAGTGAAGGTACACTTGGAAAAAATAAGATCTATCCTTGAATGGCCATCACCCAAAAACATCACAGAATTGAGAGGCTTCATTGGAATATGCACTTACTATAGAAAGTTTGTGAAGGAGTTCTCCAAATTGACTTCTCCACTTACTGATTTGACTAAGAAGGATGCTTTCAAATGGGATGAAGAGGCTGAAAATGCTTTCCAAAGAATGAAAGAGGTAATGAGTAGTTGTCCAATACTTGCATTACCTGATTTTTCTAAACCATTTGTTTTGGAATGTGATGCATCGGGAGAAGGAATAATGGCAGTCCTAAAGAAAAATCAACACCCCATAGCTTTTGAGAGAAGAAAGTTGCAGCGACATGAGAAGCTCTACTCCATTTATGACAAAGAAATGTTAGCCATCATGCATGCCTTGGCCAAGTTTAGACAATACTTGGTGGGAAACAAGTTTGTGGTCAAAACTGATCATAACAGTTTGAAGCATTTTCTCACACAAAATGACCTCAATGAAAGGAAACAAAAGTGGGTAAGCAAAGTCCAAGCTTTTGATTTTCACATTGAATATGTAAAGGGGAAGAATAATATTGTAGCAAATGCATTATCTAGAAGACCATCATTTTCCCTTATGGACATTTCGAAAGATTGGAAAAATATGCTAATAGTTGAATATGCCAAAGATAGTTTTGCTTGTGACGTGTTAGATGGGGTCAAAGGTGATGATAGGTACAAGATTTTAAATGGTATAATATACTATAAGGACAGAATATACTTGGTTCATGGTTTGAATCTCAAGCACAATATTTTGAAGGAAGCTCATGATTCTCCTTTAGAAGGCCATCCTGGTTTTTTCAAAACATATAGGAAATTAAGGGAAAGGTTCTTTTGGAAAGGGATAAAAGAAGATGTTATAAAATATGTGAATGGATGCAAGTTATTTCATCAAAAAAAATCTGAACATACACATCCTTCTGGTCTATTACAACCATTTCCCATTCCATAACAAAAATGGGAAAGCATCTCAATGGATTTTATCACAGGTTTTCCCAAGGCTTTGGGTAAGGATTGTATTTATGTTGTGGTGTATAGACTCACCAAATTTGATCATTTATTTTCTATTACATCATCTTATACTGCTGCACAAGTGGCTAATCTATTCTTTAGAGAAATTTTCAGATTGCATGGACTTCCCAAGAACTTTGTGAGTGACAGGGATAGAAGATTTATGAGTGATTTTTGGAAAGAACTCTTCAAGATGGTGGGCACTCAATTGAATACAAGCACAAGCTATCATACTCAAACTGATGGCCAAATAGAAAGAGTGAACCAATGGTTGGAGTGGTACTTGAGGAACTATGTTGGTGAGCAGCAGAAAGCATGGGTAAAATGGCTACATTTGGGTGAGTTTTGCTACAACACTACCTTTCATATGTCCATTGGCATGTCTCCTTTCAAGGCACTTTATGGTTATGAAGCACTCACCTTTGTTGAGCACATTTTTGGTGATAGTAGAGCTCCAAAAGCTAAGGATTGGATTGAGGAAAGTCAAGAGATTTTGAAGCTTCTAAAAGACAATTTGCAGGTTTTCCAAAACCAACAAAAACCGTATGTGGATCAACATAGGGAGGAAAGAACTTTTCAAGTGAATGATTTGGTCTATTTGAGGCTACATCCATATAAACAAACATCCTTAAAAGTGAAAGGATAAAAAAATCTCAAACCAAGATATTATGGTCCATATAAGGTAGTTCGAAAAGTTGGGGAGGTGGCTTATGAGTTGGAACTTCCGGAAGGAAGCAAAATCCAAAATGTATTTCATGTTTTATGCCTTAAGAAGGCTATTGGTAAGAAAATATATGTTTCAGAAACCCTCCCTCCATTAGATGATGAAGGACAACTCATACTTATTCAAGAAAAAATGTTTGAAGGCAAGAGAAAGGAAACTGAGGAGCAGAACCATAAGGGAGTATTTGGTACAATGGAAAGATTTGACAAGTGAGGATGCCACATGGGAGGAGGAATTTTTTTTGTAGAATCCTAATTTGAAATTGCTTGAGGGAGAACAATCTTGGGTGGGGAGGACTGTAATGTCCCCATTCAAATAAATCTCAAGAAGAGAAAATTCCACCAATCTACTAACTTCCTAAGTTGGGGTGGAAACATTAGATTTGGAATAAGGGAACTATAAAACCCCCAAATGGACATTAAATTGACAAAATATATTAAATGGGGAATAAATAAGTAATTAAGATCGGAAAATAAGGTGGCACTTGGTCATGAGGGCACATTGGAGGTGTGGGGCCCACTTAAGCAAGATTCCCCATGCCACATGGCATCCCACTCTCACCCATTTGAATCCTAGGTGGAGTCCAACTTTCTTGGGGGAGTTGGAAGGGAATAATACTTGGAATGAGTCAATGAGGGTCAAATTTGAGAGGAAGAGTAACTCCCATGGAAGAGGAAGAGGCATCTTGGAGCTATTGGGACACTTGGGCTAGATTCCTTAGCTTCTATGACACCAATGATGAAGATGCTATGACACTTACGATAAAAATCAGACCTGGATGCTGACATCTAACATATATGACGTGTCAGGGCTAAAAATAGCTTCCAAGAGGGTGCACAAGGGAGTTAGGGAAGCCAAAGAGTCATCCATTCGAATTGAGTGAAGGAGGAGGCTAGGAATTGATGGACAAGTGGCACACATTGGAATCTCTTTTCAATTCAAGTTGGCATGAATCTCATGGAGGGAATTCGAAACATGGAATTCTTGGGAAGGTAATAAAAGACAAGAACCAATAAGGAGAGTGGATTTTTATCATTTCTCATTTTGAAAATTGGAGAGCATAACTTGTCCAAGCTAGTAGAGTGCTATTCTACTTTCCTTAGTACCAATTTAGAGGGTGAAAGATTCCCATCCTAATTGGAAATTGGAGAGGCCATTCAGACCTTTCATTTGGAGATACAATGGAGTTATTTGTTGCAGGTTGAAGCTACAGGGAAGCTCGTGATTCTTTCTTCTTCAACTTGTTCCCATCTCTATCTCACATTTCTCTGCATATTTTGGCTCTTGGAGGAAGGGCGCACTTGGTGAGATGATGATATATTTGTGAGAGTACAAGATACACAATTTATTTTTAATATGATATATATACTCTGTATTTGATTCTTAGAATACTCTCAGGTCGAAATACCAAGTGAAACTATTTAAAAATACGAAACAATGCATAAATGGTTCCATTTTCCCTATATCTTGTTGTGAGAGCTTGAAGTTGCTTTATTTCGATTTGTATTAGTTCATATCTGTGATTTTTATGATGTATGGAGAGTCATTAATGTCATGAAGAAGTTTCATATACATTACATAATCCTTTGGAACATAAATCTCCAATTTCATAGTAAGTGGTGAAGTTTCCTATCATTTCCAATTTCCCCCCTATGTGAAGACATGTCCACAAACCTCTGATTTATGGGAGTTGAAACAACCTTTAGAAACTGATTAATAATGCATTTGGGTGCACATTGAATTCATTTAACTAAAAAATGTCTCTGTTCTGAAATTTGGGAGGGTCGTACTGCATTTGGGAGGCCATTTGTGACCTCTACCCTTGGGGTTTGAACCTCGAAATTGCTAGTAAAATTCCCCAATTTCTCCTAAAGTTAAATGAATGTTGGAGAAGTATTTTGAGAGTTTCCAGAAATCTATCAACCTCATTTTTATGTATTAATACCTTTCAAATACCTTCAGACCCAATTTGGAATCATTTGGAGCCATTTGGAAGCATTGGAGTCATAACTAGTCTAAGGGTTGAATTGGCCAAAAATTGCAATTTTTCCAAGTTTTCCAAATTTATTAAAAAGGGACACTACATACAATAGGAACGTTTCCGGGAAATTGAGTCACGGTGGAGGGGGGGTCGCTATGTTGATACGCGGCATCCCGAATCCATCTGAATTGATGGCTTCACGACCATAGTCACTTTGGTTCTATGGCCATTTTTTCCTGGCACCTCGGGGCCATTCAGGGACACTTTGAGAATTTGCTACAGGGGCACGAAACCCAAAACAGGTAACGTAGCCAGGTTTTGTCAACTCCCGCACATGCATTTGGCCATTGTGGATGTGTTCATGTTGGCCACGGTTGCCCGAGAGTGTTCAATTCAAAATTGATCCCCTTGTGTGAAATTGACATGGCCTTCACTAAAAAAATCGTAGTTCCAGAGATGGTACAATAGGACCACTTTCGGGAAATCGAGTCATGGTAGGGGGGGTCCCTAGCTGAAACTTGACATCTTTAATCCATCTAAATTGACAGTTTCACTATCGGAGTCATGGATTTGGTTCAATGGCCATTTTTCTTGGCACCCCAGGGCCATTCAGTGACACTTTGAAAATTTGCTTAGGGGGCAGAAAACCCAAACCGGGTAGCGTAACCAGGTTCCGTTAGATCCCACACATGCATCTGGACATCGTGGATGTGTTTACGCTGGCCACGGTCTCCCGACAGTGTTCGATTAAAAATTGACCCCCTTGTGCGAAATTGGCATGGCCTTCACTGAGCAAAACCCTAGTTCTGAAGATGGTACAATAGGAACATTTATGGGAAATTGAGTCATGGTAGGGGGGTCCCCCAGCTGAAACCCAACATCCTGAATGCATCGAAATTGGCGGCTTTGTGGCTGAAGTCATGGTTTTGGTTTTATGGCCATTTTTTCCTGGCACCTTTGGGCCATTCAGGGACACTTTGAGAATTTACTACAGGGGTACAAAACCCAAACCAGGTAGTGTAACCAAGTTTCATCAACTCCCACACATGCATCTAGCCATTGTGGATGTGTTCACGTTGGCCATGATCTCACAGGAGCGTTTGATTCAAAATTAAACCCCTTGTGCAAAATTGGCATGGCCTTCATTGAGTAAAACCCTAGTTCCATAGATAGTACAATAGGACCATTTCTGGGCAATTGAGTCACGATAGGGGGGGGTCCCCCAGCTGAAACCTAGCATCCAGAATCCATCAGAATTGACAGCTCCGCGACCGAAGTCACGGTTTTGGTTCTATGGCCATTTTTTTCCTGGGACCATTCAAGGACACTTTGAGAATTTTCTATGGGGGCACGAAACCAAAACTGGGCAGCGTAACTGGGCTCTGTCACCTCCCACACATGCATCTCGACATTTTGGATTTGTTCACGCTGGAAACAGTTTCCTGGGAGCGTTGATTCAAAATTGACCCCCTTGTGCAAAATTGGCATGGCCTTCACTGAGAAAAACCCTAGTTTTGGAGATATTACACTAGGATCATTTTCGGGAAATTGAGTCATCATAGGGGAGGTCCACTAGTTGAAACCCGACATCTTGAATCCATTAGAATCGACGGCTTCACAACCAGATTCACAATTTTGTTTCTATGGCCATTTTTCCTGGAACCCTAGGGCCATTCAGGGACACTTTGAGAATTTACTACGGGGGCACAGAATACAATATGTTAAATATATATGTCATGCATTTAATGTTTCATGTGAGAATGTAATATCAAGGGCACTTTTGGTGTGATTTGAGAAAATGTCTAGTTAGGAAAACTTAATGATTGCCTTCACACAAACATTCTTGTAGCATATGTTTAAAGACATTGGAAATCCTTGTTTTAATCCTAGGTTGACAATGATTATACCATACATTGCTGTCATTCCATCCTTTGTAACTTGAGAAATATTTAACAATTTACCTAAGGTGTTGTTGCTTTAACAATTTTTCATGGTTGCTTTGGAAACTACAATAGTGCATGTCATGTTGATGGGCCAATTTATTGTAAATGCAAATTAGGGTTTCTAGGGATAGTTACAACGCATTCTCAACTTCTTCCTCCAAAGGGATTAATGAAAAGTGGAGGAAGCATTTCAAATACCGGAAGACATTACCAAAATATCACAATGGCATTCATGTGTTCAACATCTAGTTTTAGGAATAATTGACCTCATTCATTTAGATTTGGTTATCTAGCTTCTAAGTACAAATTTAATATCAAGAAGAACTTGACATCTTACAAATCATCCAAGAGGTCAATAATGGGAATTGAAAATTTATATGTGATCATTAAGCTATTGCGAGAGCATGGATCATTGAATCTTTTTGCATGTGAATGGATTACTCCATTAGAACTTTTGTATGTGTATACATGTCTAGGCTATAAATGTTTAGTGTAGGCATGGTAGGGTAGTTAAGATAGCGATTCTTTGAGAATGTTTGAAAGTAGATATTGGCCAATGGTGACATTTCATTTGATATTTTAAAGTGATTGGTCAACCTAAGGATTCTAACAATTAGGGCCTAACCTAAAATCTAAGGTTTACAGTGTAAAGTAGGAGTTAGACTACAAGCTAGCGTTTAGATACAAGTTACAATTTGCAGAAGTTAGGGCTTCTACAAGGTCAACAATATGAGTTAGGGTTTAGATACAAGTTAGACTACAAGATAGGCTTTAGATACAAGCTAGGGTTTGTGCAAGCTAGGGTTTAGATACAAGCTAAGGTTTGTATGAGATAGGGCTTCTACAAGTTTCTACAAGTATTAAATTAGAGTTGTTTAGGCCAAGGTATGGTGGGTTAGAGTAGGTTATGTGGTTTAAGTTAATGTAGACTACATTATATCCAGATAGTCTAGGCTTTAAATGTTTAGTGTCTAGGCATGGTAGGGTAGTTAAGATAGTGGAGGGTGGAGGGTAGTGTAGTTTCAGGTAGGGTAGGCTAAGCTAGGGATGGATAAGCTAGATATTATAGGTTTGGGTAGGTTTGGTAGGGTATGGTTGATTTAAGTAGGTTCATTGGCTTGAGCAAGGTAGTAAGGATACGAAGCTTAGGCTAGATTAGGGCATTTTTCAAGGCTAATATATTAAAATTAAAAAGATATATTCAAGTTTTCCAAAAATGTAATTACTTCACAAGTAAGGATATAACAGATTTATTATTGTTAGGACATTCTTAAATTAATATTACCATGAAAACTAAGAAAACATATATAAGATTGCAAATGATAACATTCCTCTTTGTCCTCTTTTCACATAAATCCTATTAGGGGCCATAAACTTTTTTATATTGTTCCCAAGTTACTATATACTATCATTAAGATCAGTGACTATATGAGGCCACTAGATATAAAAATTTATCTATTTCATCACGAACAAAGTGAATGACAATTGCTAAAAGAAATAATGAAAGATTATTGTTGCAAGATGTTGTATGGACCATTTAAACAAGTTAGATATTGAATATATTGAATTTTGGATGAATCATCAAGGACAATATCATGTGTAACTAAAATCTATTGCATGCATCATAGTATTTTTATTCATGCCATTGAAACTCAACCATGTGTATTCAAATCATAATGTTGTTTATTAGGCAACTAGAGAAAACGAGAGACAACAAGATGCAAATAGAGACAACATGCATATAAATCACATAAATGAAAATCCATGTTCATCCAAGCTACAAAACTCATTCAAACATATAAATTTTCTGGCAAAAAAATGGAACATGGTTCCCAATGTACACATAATTGCAACTCGTGCCCTAGATACAAAATACATGGCAAATCATGCCCCAAAATGCCACATCATGGCTAATATGCATAACATGGTCTCTCAAGCATCCTTCCCACCCTCAGCATTCCCAGGAGCATCTCCAAAATCAATCTTCCTCTTTTTGGAGCTAGAGGAATCTCGAGCCTTCTTCCATCTAGGAGTAGATCGTCTCTCCGGGCTCTGAAACAAATACAATAAGATATCAACATTTTAATGCATTTGTAACAATTAACACATTTATAAAATAAAAGTAGAATTCAAATCTTAAATAAATCACCGCCGATGGGAATGGAAGTCGTGAGGCTGGTAGCCTCCTCAATCTAGTGAGCCTCTCAACAATGTTTCCTTGCAACATTTACAACAATCAGTTCATTGAAAAAAATAGTTTCCTAAAATCATTTTCGTTAATGATTCAAAATATTTTCATAAATTAATTTAATTCTCACCGTGAACACCTTATGCAATTTAGATGATTGGGCTTCAGGGCTAGCAGGTGGAGAAGTTGGTTGGACAACCTACTCTGATGCAGTCATTAGGGGGGGATGTAGGTGCAACAACTACATGTGCAACCACTGTAGATGTATGAACAAAGGATGCAAGAGCAGTTGCCATAATAGTGGCGGGAACTGAAGAAGGTAAGGTGGAAAAGCCCATGGTGGTAGGTGGTGGATGAGGATGTGGTAAACGATGAACCCCTAGCAACTGTAAGATAGAGGGGGTCGACCTAGAATGGCGAAAGGGGATGCCAAGGGATGGGGATGGGAGGGTAGTCCTGAATAGTGGGAGGAGGATGGACCCAAGGGGGGATGTGGACGAAGGGGGGGCGTTTACGAATGGGGGAGGATGGATGGATGAGGGGGGAGGATGGACAAGGGGGGGTATGGACGGAGGTGGAGTATGGACAGAGGGGGGAGGCTGGATGGAAGGGCATGGGTGGATAGAGGGAGGGGTTTGGATGGAAGGGGGGGGGACTCATGGGAGAGGGAAGAAAAAAGGACAGAAGTGGGGAGGTGGAACAGTGGCACCTACATACACATTTTTAATATGATAGTTTAATACAGAAAAATAAAAATAAACCATAGTAAGTCAAAACAATTCAAATTAAAAGTGTGATTTTAACTGCACATCATACCTGTGTGTACGGTGACTTGCCGATCCCTGGTGGAGATGGATGGTCATCATAGTCGGTATATACATGTGGACACCAAAATGCATGCACGTTATGAACACATTAAACAAATAATTATTTAGGCAACCAAAACATTAGAAAATATTCATTAAATACCACTTTAAATGCATTGTAGGAACTATCACCATGTAAGTGGTATACATTCTTAGAAGTGAAAGACTTGGTTGCATTCTTCTACAACTTCTCAATAAATAATGGCTACTAGTGAAACTAGGGATGAGCCTAAATATCACCATGATAAAAGAGGATGTTATCGGCAATACAAAAACAAAATTTTAATTTGGAAATATTTCTTAGATTGGAGCCATCACTAAAAATAGATTTAATATTCCTTTGAAAGTAAAAGCCATTGGAAAATTTCTAAGTGGGAGCAATTTAGAGCACTTCCAACTTTGAATGAGAGATGTGGATACACTTATGTATCTACACATTAGACCTAAACATGATAGAATTAGATGCATTATTGACACCTTCTCATGTTGTTGTTTGTAGAATTAACTACGTAAGGGAAATGGGACCTTTCATGTGCTAGTTGAAGCGAACCTCAAGTGCCATCTAAGGATTCATTTTGTCTCTTCTTTGTGTCTTTTTATTGGGAATTATCAAGAGGAGATGTGGAAATGTTGATAGCCATGCATATAGAGCATTGTTTTGATGGTTTATATACAGCTATGTAAGTGGTATACATGCAAAATTTTGACATTTAGTGTAGAATGTATAAGTATCCTAGTTTATCATGGTTGAATGAAATATTAAATATACAATTATCATGAACATGGTGTTTATGCCTATGGAGGTGTCCATATAGAAAAACAAGAGAAACATCTAAATTTCAAAACACATAAGGAAAAGCCAATAAATATAAATATAAGAAATGACATAAGCAGGTAATCAAAATGACGCAAAAGTAAACTTAAAAATGGCAGTAAAAATATTGTGTGAGGTACTGAAAATACTTCCGTGTGAGGTACCGTCATTTTAGTTGCAACTACCATTGTTGCGTCTAGGTTGGGAGATCCTACGTTCTCCCATGACGAAGATGACATCTCGACTTAAAATAGTTGTACATTGAAATAACAATTTAAGTCAGACACAAATACTTTAAAATTACCTAAATAATTTAAAATTACTTTACAAATACTCAAGTGATGATTGGACACAAATTAACCAAAGTGCTAACGTGTTCCATATAGCTGCCTTTGATTGGGCCAAGGCAAGTGTGTCCACAATGGGGATAAATATGTGGCACTGTTCCCGTCAAATTGGAAGGCCCAAAATGGATACCACCAATCACTGGTCTCTCTTGAATCTGCCATGAACGCCTTGCACCTTAGTCTCTCTCGGGGTCAACCTGTCTCTCTACTGTAGTTGCTACTACAAACTCAGTGTGCCTATGGAGACCGCGTGCAACACTCCTCATTCTCCCCTGATCTGATCAAGTCCGTGGGGCAATTGAGTTTGTTTGGGAAGGGAGTTAAGCTCACGCCTAGGAGATGGTGGCCCTATTAGTGGGTCCCTCCTGGAAGCATGCCGATCTTGGGCAGAGACTAGCCCAACACCCTGGAACTCGGTAATGTCAAAATAGTTGGCATGTAAATTGAGCACAAACTCAACCCAGAGTTGTTAGAGGAAGTATTGTAGAACCTCCCTATTATTGTAGGGAGGTTTATCATAAACGATAAACCACCTTTGCATCTAGTTGTCTTTCCATGGTTGGAAATGACACCAATCCATGCAGAAATGTGGATTTCTAATATCTCGTTGTCGCTGTGTTCTTGGATTGGTGAACATATTATATAATTGGGCCTTGGTAATATTTAATGCTTTTATTTCTTCCTTAGAAATGACGGTGGAATAGTACTCTCGCATCCCATCTCTATACTTAGTCATGTTTATCAACTGGCGATGTGCATGGTTAAAGGAGTTGAGGTCTCGATTGAAATGGCGAGGGACAACTGAGATGGTTCCCCTGTATTTCTTAAATCTCGAGTGTACTCTCTCATTTGGTTTAGGTAATTGCTCAACTCATCCTAGTTCAAATTTTGTTGGGGGTTTTGATTGGGTCCATGATTTATATTTTCTTGTGCTTATCAGGTTCCACTAAATTCCATGTTAATGTTTTCTTCATTCATTGTAGAGATTTATAGTCTACAAATGAAAAAAATTCCATTTTTTTACCAATTTGGAATCTGTTAAAATTTTAATAAACAATAAAAATATAAATAGGAGCATTAACTTACCTATCCAGTATAATGAAAACTCCCTCGATGGATGCCTCGGTGAAATTGGTGGGTGAGTGAGCTTCCTTGGACCACCCAAGCACAAGTCTCTCCTTTCCCTTTCACATGTTGTGTTTGTGTTTTATTTGCAAATAAAATGCACGTGGTCCGAATTTTTCTTTATTGTGTTTTGTAGCCCTGCATGCGCGCTTTTTGGCGTGCATGCGCCAACAATGCGCACATGCCTAGGCTTGGTACCGATCCTGGATACACGTGCGTGCTGCTGGAGGTGCGTGCACATTTGTCAAATTTTCCGCTAGCGCGGCCTCGTTGCAACTATTTTGGGGAGCATCTTTGTGCGGGACCCCATGAAGAATATGTGATGATATATTATTTTATGTCTGAAGAAGTAATTTAAAAGTAATTCAACATTAAAATTTGAATCTAATTGGGGGGCACACAAAGATGCTCCCCAAAAGTGTTGCAATGGGGGCGCACTAGCGGGAAGAAAACGACCACGCGAATGCGCCTAAGGCAGCGCGTACGCGTTTCTAGGTTTGGTACCGAACCAGGGTGCATGCGCGTGTCTAGCGAATGCGCAATCAGATGTGTGCACGCGCTTCTGTTAAAAATTATAAAAAAACAGGGCAGAATGTTTGTCATTCCACCGTTTGAGCCGAGCACGACTGCTCCTCAGTGTGCGTGTCGTTACAAGCCACCCAACTCACTCTTTGCACTCCACAATGATCCAAATCCATCCACCAACTCGTCAACAAGTCATTTGGTAGGTAAATTCCATTCTTTTTGTCATTTTATTCATTGTTTTTGTCATTTAATTCATTGTTTTTTGTTTTTTAAATTTGTAATAATTCCCAAATTATTAAAACAATAGAGAAATTTTCAATTGCAGATTGTAAACCCACACAATGAATGAACAAAACATTAGCATGGAGTCTGGTGGAACACAAGAAAATACTAATCCTGGAACTAATGAAAACCCTCAACCAAATCCAAATGCCCAAGAAAATCAAAACCCCTAACCAAATGTTGATCAAGATGAATTGAACTATTATGTAAATGAAATGAGAGTGCACACTCGAGATCTAAGAAACACTGGGGAACCATCTTGAGTGTCCCTTGCCACCTCAATTGAGAGTTCAATTGAATCTCTCATCCATGCACATCGCCAATTGACTGCCATGACTGATTATAGAGCTAGGATGCGGGATTATTATTCCACGGGCATTTCCAAGGAGGAAATAAAAGATTTGAATATTACAGAGGCCCAATTGTACAGTATGTTCATCGATCCAAGAACACAACAACCACCCGATATTAGGAAGCCATGTGTCTGCATGGATTGGTGTCATTTCCAACCATGGAGGGACAATTGGATGCAGAGGTGGTTCATGGTTTAAGATAAAACTCCCTGCAATAATAGGGAGGCTCCACAGTACTTCCTTTGGCAATTGTGGGCTGAGTTTCAACTTGGTTTACATGTCAACTACTTTGACATAACCGAGTTCCAGGGTGTTGGGCGTGGCTCTGCCTAATATCGACCTGCTGCTAGGAGAAACCCACTGAGAGGGCCACCACCTCCTAGGCGCGAGCCCAACTCCTCTCCCCAGCCACCTCAGTTACCCCACAAACTTGATCAGATCGAGGGCGAGATGAGGAGTGTTGCACGGGGACTGCTTAGATATACTGCCTTTGTAGCAACTACTACAGTGGAGAGACAGGCTGACCTTGATAGAGATGCAGGTGCAGGGCCTTCATGACAGAGTCAGGGTAGACCTGTGATTGGTGGTAGCCATGTTGGGCCTTCTAGTTCCACGGGGACAATGCCACATCTTTGTCCCCATTGCGGGCACACTTGCCCTAGCCCAATCGAGGGATTCTACATGGAGTAGTTTAGAACTTTTTTAATGTGTTTTCAATCATCACTTGATAATTTGTAAAGTAATTTTAATGTATTTGTGCTTGACTTAAACTATTATTTCAATGTACAACTATTTAGAGCCGAGACGCCATCATGGGAGAACGCAACATCTCCCAACCTGGATGCAGCAATGGCAGCTGCAACTGAAATTGTGGCACCTCACACGAAGGTAATTTTAGTACCCTACACAATATTGTTATTAATTATGGCATTTCTATTTTTATGTATTTATATTTATGACATACATGATGATAGTTCATACAATATTTTTTAATATTTGATTGACTGAATAATTACTTGTTTAATATGTTTATAACGTGCATGCATTTTGGTGTCCACAGGTATGCACGCAGTACTATGACCAACCATCTCCGCCAGGGGTCGGCAGATCTCCATATACACAAGTACAATGTGTAGTTAAAAGCATGCTTTTAATTTGAAATGTTATGACATACTATGGTTTAATTTGATTTTTGTTTACTAAACTATGATATTACAAATTTGTATGCAGGGGCCGCCAACAGGTGCAGGCCACCTTAGTCCCATGTTTCCACCCTCTCCCATGAGTCGCACCCCTCGCTTCCATCCAGACACCTCCCTCCGTCCACCCCCTCCCTTCCATCCACCCTCCCCTCTCCGTCCATACTCCCCCCTCCGTCCATCCTCCCCCATTCGTCCACGCCCCCCCATCTATACATCCTCCCCCATTCATCCACGCCCCTTCGTCTATCCATCCTCCCCCATTCGTCCATGCCCCCCCTTCCATCCAGCTTCCCTTCTTTGCCCACAACCTCCCTTCTATCCATCCTCCTCCCTCCATCCAATACCGCCCCCCCATTCACCACACCTCAACATCCCCCCTAGCCCTTTTGGGTCGATACCCCCTATTGTACAGCCGGTAGGGGTTCATCGTCCACAACATCCTCCTCCACCCCATACCACCATGTCCTCTTCCACCATATCATCTCCACTTCCTGCCACTATTGTGGCAACCACTATTCCATTATCTGCCCATGTGTCTGCTGTGGTTACCCATAGTTGCTGCATCTACATATGTGCCCCCCCCATGACTACATCGGAGGAAGTTGTCCAGCCAACTGCTCCACCTGCTAGCCCAGAAGCTCAACCCCCTCCATTTCTTGGGTTTTTCATGGTGAGAATCAAGTTAATTTATGAAAATGTTTTGATGCATTAACCAAAAATAATTTAGGCAATTATTATTTTTCAATGAAATGATTGTCGTAAATGTTGTAGGGTGGAATTGCTGAAAGGATTAGTAGATCCAGGACACCTGCTTCTCATCTCCCACTTGCATCAGCGGTGAGTTATTTAAGATTTGAATTGTACATTCATTTTACAAATGTGGTAAATGTTACAAATGCTTGAAACTAATGGTACCTTATATCATTTTTTTTCAGAGCGTGGAGAGACGGTCTTCTCCTAGACGAAAGAAGACCCTAGGTAGCAGTAGCTCCAAGAAGAGAAAGATCGATTTTGGAGATGCACCAAGGAGTGAACGGGGTGGTTGCAATGCTTGAAACGCCATGCTAGCTACATTAGCCATGATGTGGCACCTTTGGGCACCAGTTGCCATGTACTTTGTATCTACGGCACAGGTTGCCATGTATTTTGGATCTACGACACGAGTTGTCAGATTCTGTATAGGGCACTAGTTGCCATGTATTTTGGATCTACGACACAAGTTGTCAGATTTTGTATAGGGAACGAGTTGCCATCGTATGTACATTGGGAACCATGTTCCACTATTTGCCTGAAAATTTATATATTTGTTCGAGTTTTGTTCCACTATGGTTTTATCTCATGGATTTATATATAGTTTTGTTCTATATATGCGTATAATGATTTGGAATCAAATTTATGTCATGGCGATTTTGGATGAAACCTAGAGCACCAATATTTCAAACAAGATGTAATTTTGGATGTGTAATCAATGCACTCTAGTGTTTTTCACTCTATAAATACCCACAACACAATGTTCACAACAACTTATCTTAAGAGGAAAACATATAAATTTTGGGGTGTTGGAGTTAAACACATAGAAAACCATGTAAAGACTAAATTATGGATCTCAACAATCCATGGGAATGTTGTGGATGAGTGATGCATGCTTTGATCTTGCGATCCTTGCATGCCTTCATTTAATGGTCATTTTGGTGTCCAATAATTCTAAAGAAATCCACTTTAGATAAATTATAGTATAAATTGGTTTATTAATCCTTACATAACAAGGAACCTTGAGATAAAAAAGAATCACTAAACACTCTATATTGACTCCCTTACTTGCATGTTTCACAACCACCCACAACACAAGCAACATGAACCACAAAGTTATCTGAAAAAACACACGGGGCCCTTCCATGCACTGATTTAGAGGCAAGATCACAATGTGAACAACAATCGACAACAAAAACAACACAAAGGCCATGGAACAATCCCTCCAAAACCACCAATGTAGTCCTCGAAAACACAAGTGACCCCACAATGTAAAGAACAAAAATCGAAAGGCAATGAGAAAAAAATTAGTGAGGATGCAACCACCAACAATTGATGCCTAATCCTCTTAAAATAGAGGAAGAACTTCAAACACGGGGATCACTAAGCGAAAACCACCAAGGTGACTAAAGCACAACCACCGAAGGATAACATATTGCATTTATTGTGGCTAAGCACTTTGGAAAGCAATGTGAATAGAACCACTAGGGATACACCCATCAACCATTGATGCCTAGAGCTCTACACACAAGTTAAAGAAAAAACAAGAAAAACTCCTAACATTGGGAACAAATAGCCAAAACCAACAATGCAACTAGAACACAATGACCAAGGGAACTTCAAAATACAACACCACTCCACAAAAGAAGTTGCTTTAGACCTACCTCATTTGGTATGAGAGAAGTTGCTTTAGAGACCTAGAGACCTACCTACCACTTCTCTCATTTGGTATGAGAGAAGTTGCTTTAGACCTACCTCACTCATTTCAATGCTTGAGTTTTTGGAGGTAGACCTCCCACCCCACATGCCCTCTTCAACATTTTTTGTTCTCTTGGTTTTGTGCCCACCCAAACTTTTTTCATGCTTTGGGTACCTTGAGGTATATCCCCAACCCAAAAAGCTCTTATATTATGTTGATTATTGGCTTCACCCAACAAAATTATATTTAACAATACACATATTCATAGATTTGGTTCCCCATGCTCAATGCTCACCCAAATCTAGCTAGATTTTGGGTTTTTGCCCTTATCAAAGCATCGTGTCATCAACCTAGGGTTTCCACTAATATATTCTAACTAGATACTAGAATCTCCTTGACCAAATTTGGTGGACAAATGCATAAAGATGTTCTAGACTCTTAGATATGTATCCTAACAATTTATTTTAAAACATGCTCATTTATGGTTGAATATTGATGCTTGATTCCTATAGATAACCACTTAGAGGGACTTGTCCAAGCCTATGCCAGTCCCACACTACAAATATCTACAACAAATTCAATGAGGAACAATCCACTAGTGATCTTCACCATGACACATTACATGGGATGCATTGTGTTAGGCTTTGAAAAGACAATTTTTATCCTCTAGGTTATGAATCAAACTTAATAAATAGGTGGTTCCAATTGTGATAGGATTATAGACAAAGTATACAACAATACATAGAGGTTTTTACTAATCTCTAACTAAATTTAGGATTCTAAAGAAACACTTATCTTAAATTTAATTCATGTCTTGTTAAATATTTCATAATGAAATAGCTATTTGAGAGCACCACCTTAGACCAAGCCATACCATTAATATAAAATGTACATTAGAATTTCCTTTTATAACTCTAATTCTAACCCTAACCCTCACCCAAACCCTAACACTGAACCCTCTATACCCTTTAGATACTTCCTCCAATATGTCCTAATCTCCCTACAAGTAACACTACCTCTTCACCCTCTCCAAAATGGTGCCACTATCATGAAACTCAAAAGCTTGATAAATTTACTGAGCAAAACCCTTCATCATCATTGTCATCAATAGGTTCCTCATCAACATCTCCATCATCATCATCTTCATCATCTTCATCACCATCACCATCATCACCATCATCACCATCATCATCATCTTCATCATCTTCATCATCATTGTCATCTCTAGGTTCCTCATCAACATCTAGCCATAAGTGCTCGGTCAACGATTTTGCAAATTTGACCCCAATGTGCAAAAATTGCACACTCCCTTACTGAGCAAAACCCTAGTTTCCAAAATGGACCTATAAGATGACACATGGGCCGTGGGACCAGAGGATATGGGAATCCTTAGCACTATGTCGATGTCCTGAATCCAATGGAGTCGATGGTTTGTCGATCCGAGCCACGATCATCATTCTATGGCTCGTTCCGTCTCGCATCCAAAAGGCCTTCAGGGAAACTTGCTGGATACCTACCGGGCATAGAATTCCAACCATGCAACAAAATCGGGTTCCGGGGAGTCCTGCAAGTGTGTCTAGGAAGGTTCCAGCTGGGAACACTAGCCATAAGTGCCCGGTCGACGATTTTGCAAATTTGACCCCAATGTGCAAAAATTGCACACTCCCTTACTGAGCAAAACCCTAGTTTCCAAAATGGACCTACAATATGAGACCTAGGCCATGGGACCAGAGGAGAGGGGCACCCCTAGCACTATCCCAACGTCCTGAATCCAATGGAGTCGACGGTTTTTTCGATCCGAGCCACGGTTGTCATTCTATGGCTTGTTCCGTCTCGCATCCAAAAGGCCTTCAGGGACACCTCCTGGATACCTACCAGGGAAATAGAATTCCAACCGTGCAACAAAACCGGGTTC
This sequence comes from Larix kaempferi, assembly GCA_027924585.1. Classification (NCBI taxonomy): domain Eukaryota; kingdom Viridiplantae; phylum Streptophyta; class Pinopsida; order Pinales; family Pinaceae; genus Larix; species Larix kaempferi. The sequence goes on from BSBM01001402.1 coordinate 14,144,697, forward strand.
CGGGGAGTCCTGCAATTGTGTCTAGGAAGGTTCCATCTGGGAACGCTAGCCATAAGTGCCTGATCGACGATTTTGCAAATTTGACCCCAATGTGCAAAAATTGCACACTCCCTTACTGATCAAAACCTTAGTTTCCAAAATGGACCTACAAGATGACACCTGGGCCATGGGACCGGAAGAGAGGGGCACCCATAGCACTATCCCGACGTCCTGAATCCAACGGAGTCGACTGTTTGTCGATTCGATCCATGGTCGTCATTCTATGGCACGTTCCATTCCTAAGATCAATCAAGCAAGACAAGCATTGGGTGATGGACCCATGGGAGAGAAGTTCCTCTTAATGAGAGTAATTGGGTTCTTGAATTTTTGGAAGCTTGTCCACTATGTTTCTATTTTTCCTCAGAGTTTTTCACAATGTAGTGATAATTCCTAGCTATAAATGGTGTTCCTATTGGTCTAGGTGGAGGAAAAAGAAACACATACAACATCTCATTGAACTAAAGAACTAATGTATTGGTGTTGTAATTGATGCAACCAAATTAGCATAAGCATGGAAGTGGTTTGACCACCTTAACCACTAAAATAATGTATTAGTCAAATATGGGGGGAAGTGATAATTACATGTCAATGAACACTTATATTCCTCCATATGATTATAAATGTACCACTTTACACTAGTTATGGGACCAATAATGTATTCTTCTACTATGTTTTAAGATTAATATGGTATAGTAAATATTCTTGCACTAAGTGTCTTAATGTGTTTTTTTTCTTTCAACTCATAAATTCAAGACCGCTACAATTGATCCATGCCTCAATTCATTATTGTAAGAAAATATCAAACATGAAATTTATGTTGCAAACAACTTTATATGGCCATGCATGCAATATTATTTAGGTAGGCATGTAAGTTAATTGAGTGTGAAATTTTGAGAATATTTTATAGGATCCGAACAAACCTAAGACATGTACTATAAGGTAGTTTGAAAGCTCCTTTATGCACGTGCGGGAGCTGACAGAACCTAGGTTTGCTCACCAGTTTGGGTTTCGTGCCCCCGGAGCAAATCCTCAAAGTGTCCCTGAATGGCCTCGGGGTGCCGGACCAAGATGCCTGCAGCACCCAAACCGTAGCTCGGATCGTGAATCCGTTGATTCCGGTGGATCCGGGACGTCGGGTTTCAGCTAGGGGACCCTCCACCGTGTGCCTCCAACCCCCGGAAACGGTGCCAATGTGCCATCTACGAAGCTAGGGTTTTGCTCAGTGAAGACCTTTCGAATATTGCTCAAGGGGGTCATTTCTCGTCCAAGGGCTCCTGGACGCGTGTGGCCACCGTGGACACATCCACAATGGCCATATGCATGTGTGGGAGCTGACGGAACCCAAGTCCGCTCGCCGGTTTGGGTTCCATGCTCCTAGAGCAAATCCTCAAAGTGTCCTTGAAGGGCACCAGGCTTCCAGACCAAGATGCCCGCAACACCCAAACCGTGGCTCGGATCATGAATCCTTTGATTCTGGTGGATTCGGGACATCGGGTTTCATCTAGGGGACCCCCCACAGCATGCCTCCAACCCTCAGAAACGATGCCAATGTGCCATCTCCGGAGCTAGGGTTTTGCTCAGTGAAGGCCATGCCAATCTTGCTCAAGGGGGTCATTTCTCATCCGAGGGCTCCCAGGTGTGTGTGGCCACTGTGGACACATCCACAATGGCCATACGCACATGTGGGAGCTGACAGAACCCAAGTCCACTCGTCGGTTTGGGTTCCGTGCCCCCAGAGCAACTCCTCAAAGTGTCCTTGAATGGCCCCGGGGTGCCGGACCAAGATGCCTGCAGCACCCAAACCGTGGCTCTGGTCACGAATCCATCGATTCCGGTGGATCCGAGATGCTGGGTTTCAACTAGGGGACCCCCCACAGCGTGCTGCCAACCCCCGAAAATGGTGCCAATGTGCCATCTTCGGGGCTAGGGTTTTGCTTAGTGAAGGCCATGCTAATCTTGCTTAAGGGGGCCATTTCTCATACGAAGGATCCCAGGCATCCATGGCCACTGTGGAAACATCCAAAATGGTCATACGCATGTGTGGGAGTTGAAGGAACCCAAGTCCGCTCGCTGGTTTGGGTTTCGTGCCCCCGGAGCAACTCCTCAAAGTGTCCCTAAGTGGCCATGGAGTGCTGGACCAAGATGCCCGCAACACCCAAACCGTGGCTCGGATCGTGAATCCGTCGATTCCGATGGATCCAGGATGCCGGGTTTAAGCTAGGGGACCCCCCACAGCGTGCCATCAACCCCCGAAAATGGTGCCAATGTGCCATCTCCGGAGCTAGGGTTTTGCTCAATGAAGGATCTAGGGTTGACTGAGCAAAACCATAGCTCCGGAGATGGCACATTGGCATCGTTTCCGGGGGTTGGAGGCACGCTGTGGGGGGGCCCCTAGCTGAAACCCGGCGTCCCGGATCCACTGGAATTGACGGATTCGTGATCCTAGCCATGGTTTGGGTGCTGCGGGCATCTTGGTCCGGCACCCCGGGGCCATTCAGGGACACTTTGAGGAGTTGCTTTGGGGCACAGAACCCAAACCGTCACATTTTTCAGACAAACCTTTGTAGTGAACTATGAGTTTTCCATATTGCAGCCGCAGGGAAACGTAATACCATGAATCGTCATCGTTTCCAGGCTGAAACTCAAGACTGCTGGAACCACTCCTCGGATGGCGGGAGTGGGTCATACTGAATTGAGAAACTAATTGAGAGAAACACAATGAGAATCTGATACGGTTGCATAGTGAAATGCATGAAGAATGAATGAAGAGCGGGTGGCAAGCGAAATGGCCGTGGGACGTCGTACAAGAGGAAATGGCGATGGGAATTGATTGATAAGGTCAAATTAAATTCGCATAGTGGTAATAAACTATTGTGTCTTCAATTGTCAGATGTACTTCAAGCTTGAAGGTGGTAGCCTTGGGACTAGACATAGGTCGCAGGTTCGAATCTCCTCAGTTCAGTTCGTACCCTGTTATTTTTTCGCTGCAAATGATATGTTTTCTTTAATTTCGTTTGTCAAATTTACGTAAAACATATAATTTGTAGCAAAAAAATAACAGGGTACGAACTGAACTGAGGAGATTCGAACCTGCGACCTATGTCTAGTCCCAAGGCTACCACCTTCAAGCTTGAAGTGCAGCTAACAATGGAAGACACAAGTGTAGTTTATTACCACCATGCAAATTTAATTTGACCTTATCAATCAATTCCCATCACCATTTCCTATCGTACGACGTCCCACAGCCATTTCTCTCACCACCCACTCTTCATTCATTCTGCATGCATTTCACTATGCAACCGTCTCAGATTCTCACTGCGTTTTCCCTCAATTAGTTTCTTAATTTAGTATGACCCACACTCGCCGTCCGAGGAGTGTTGCCAACGGTCTTGAGTTTCATCCTGGCAACGGTGACGATTCATGGTATTACGTTTCCCTGCATCTGCAATATGGCAAACTCATAGTTCACTACGAAGGTGTGTCTGATAAATGTGACGGTTTGGGTTCTGTGCCCCCGGAGCAACTCCTCGAAGTGTCCCTGAATGGCCCCAGGGTGCCGGACCAAGATCCCTGCAACACCCAAACTGTGGCTCAGATCGCGAATCCGTCGATTCCGGTGGATCCAGGATGCCGGGTTTCAACTAAGGGACCCCCCATAGTGTGCCGCCAACCCCCGGAAACGGTGCCAATGTGCCATCTCCGGAGCTAGAGTTTTGCTCAGTGAAGGCCTTTCGAATATTGCTCAAGGGGGTCATTTCTCGTCCGAGGGCTCCCGGACATGCGTGGCCTCTGTGGACACACCCATAATGGCCATACGCATGTGTGGGAGCTGACGGAACCCAATTCCGCTTGCCGATTTGGGTTCCATGCCCCCGAAGCAAATCCTTAAAGTCTCCCTGAATGGCCCAGGGGTGCCGGACCAAGATGCCTGCAACACCCAAACCGTGGCTCCGATCATGAATCTGTTGATTCCGATGGATCCGGGATGCCGGGTTTCAGCTAGGGGACCCCCCAAAGCATGCCTCGAAGTCCCGAAAACGGTGCCAATGTGCCATCTCTGGAGCTAGGGTTTTGCTCACCGAGGGCCATTCCAAATTCGCTCAAGGGGGCCATTTCTCATCCGAAGGCTCCCAGGCATGCATGGACGCATCCAAAGTGGTGCGTATTTCAATTGTGGACGGTTCCACGGTGGCTACGCATGCCCGGAAGCCTTCGAACGAGAAATGACCCCCTTGAGCAATATTCGAAAGGCCTTCACTGAGCAAAACCCTAGCTCCGGAGATGGCACATTGGAACCATTTCCGGGGGTTGGCGGCACGCTGTGTGGGGTCTCCTAGCTGAAACCCGGTGTTTCAGATCCACTGGAATCCATAGATTCATGATCCGAGACATGGTTTGGGTGCTGCGGGCATCTTGGTCCGACACCCCAGGGCCATTCAGGGACAATTTGAGGAGTTGTTCCGGGGGCACGGAACCCAAAACGGTGAGCGGACTTGGGTTCCGTCACCTCCCACATGTGAGTATGGCCATTGTGGATGTGTCCACAGTGGCCACGGACGCCCGAGATCCTTCGGACGAGAAATGGCCCTCTTGAGCAAGATTGGCATGGCCTTCATTGAGTAAAACCCTAGATCCAGAGATGACACATTGGCACCGTTTTCAGGGGTTGGCGGCACGCTGTGGGGGTTCCCTAGGGGAAACCCGACGTCCCGAATCCACCGGAATCGACGGATTCGCGATACGAGCCACGGTTTGGGTGCTGCGGGCATCTTGGTCCGGCACCCCGGGGCCATTCAGGGACACTTTGAGGAGTTGCTTCGGGGGCACGAAACCCAAACCGACAAGAAAACTTGGGTTCCATCAGCTCCCACGCGTGCATATGGCCATTATGGATGTGTCCACAGTGGCCACAGACGCCCGGGAGCCTTCATACGATAAATGGTCCCCTTGAGCAAGATTGGCATGGCCTCCACTAAGCAAAACCCTAGCTCCGGAGATGGCACATTGGCATCGTTTCCTGGGGTTGGCGGCACGCTATGGGGGGTCCCTAGCTGAAGCCCGGCGTCCAGGATCCACCGAAATCAACGGATTTGCGATCCAAGCCATGGTTTGGGTGCTGCGGGCATCTTGGTCCAACACCCCGGGGCCATTCAAGGACACTTTGAGGATATTCTCTGGAGGCACGGAACCCAAACCGGTGAGCAGACTTGCGTTCCGTCAGCTCCCACACGTGCGTATGACCATTGTGGACATGTCTAGGGTGGGAACGCACATCCGGGAGCCCTCGGACGAGAAATGACCCCCTTGTGCAATATTTGAAAGGCCATTTAGGGACACTTTGAGGATTTGCTCCGGGGCCATAGAACGTAAACCAGCGAGCAGACTTGGATTCTGTCGGCTCCCATAGGTGTGTATTGCCATTGTGGATGTGTTCACAGTGGCCACACTTGTCTGGGAGCCCTCGGACGAGAAATGACCCCCTTGAGCAATATTCGAAAGGCCTTCACTAAGAAAAACCCTAGTTCCGGAGATGGCACATTGACACCGTTTCTGGGGGTTGGCGGCACGCTGTGGGGGGTCACCTAGCTGAAACCCGACATCCTGGATCCACCGGAATCGACGGATTCGCGACCGGAGCCACAGTTTGGGTGCTGCGAGCATCTTGGTCCGGCACCCCGAGGCCATTCAGGGACAATTTGAGGAGTTGCTCCGGGGGCACAGAACCCAAACTGGCGAGCGGACTTGGGTTCCGTCAGCTCCCACACATGCGTATGGACATTGTGGACGTGTCCACGCACGCACAGGAGCCCTGGGACGAGAAATGAACCCCTTAAGTGAATTTGGAATGGCCCACACCGAGCAAAACCCTGGCTCCGGAGATGGCACATTGGCACTGTTTCTTGGACTTCGAGGTTTATGATTATGGTTTTTTGATGGACCCCTAGGTGCATTTTCTAAATAAGAAGAAGAAAAGCAGATGTATTGCATTGGAGGATATTTTTTAGTGATTCATGCATGTTATATCTCCTTGTAAATCCAGATGGACCACATTTCTTGCAAAGCCAAGGATTGATTTACATTATATGTGTGTGATATCCATCGACGAAGAGTAGAGTTGAGATTTTTTGTGTATGATATTAACATGTTCATGTGCTCTTGCATGTACCCCAACGTTCTAAGAAAAATAAATATTTATATTTATTTGTAAGGCAAATTTAAGGTCTTGGAGATGACTGCGACCTTTGTATCTCATAATCACAAGCCATTGACATCATTGAAATATGAGATCATGGTAGTGGAAGAAGTTGAAGAGGTGTTAGAGGCCTAACTATTGAAATAGTTCAATCCCAACATAAAGCATCTCTTTCTTATCACCAACCAAATGCATATTAGGGTTTGATGCTAGAGTATAAGACCTAGGTTTTGAGGATTGAAATACCAAGATGGGCATGTAGACTTGGATTCTATAAGTTGAGTTCTCTAGTGGTGTACTTGTGTGACATGACAAACCCTTCTAATAGTGATCCTATCCCACTTGGAGTCCAAATACCCCCTATTGAGGGTATGTGTGGTGGTTCACAGATTCTAGGGCTAGATTAGGTTTCTAGGATTCTAGATCAGTTTCCTAGTGTTAGATTAGTGTTTCTAGGGCTAGTTTAGGTTTCGAGGACTAGATTAGGTTTAGAGTATTCTAGCTTAGTTTTCTATTGTTAAATTAGTGTTTCTAGGGTTAGTTTAGCTTTCTAGTATTTCTAGGGCTAGATTAGGTTTGTAGGGTTATATTAGTGTTTTTAGGGTTAATCATGCATGAATAAACAATCACATGGCTATAAATCATAACTTAATCATAACTCATACATCAAATAAACGATATAAGATAATGATATCAAATAAACTATCTAACATGAATAACATTAATCATGCATGAATAAACAATCACATGGTTATAAATCATAACTTAATCATAACTCAAACATCAAATAAACGATATAAGATAACGATATCAAATAAACTATCTAACATGAATAACATTAATCATGCATGAATAAACAATCACATGGCTATACTATGTACCTCAATCAATTAGGCCTTCTGGATCCTCTCGGTTTTTTATTGTCTTGAACAACCTCTCGTGCTCTGCATGAGGTAGTAAGTAGCGTACCTTGTTTGATGTCTTTATTGACATTGTTTGCAGTTGGATGTTTGTATCAACGATTAAGTGCGTAAAGCGATACACCTGTGAACCTGGTCTAAAATCTGTGTATGTGTAGCCATTTCTCTTTGGTCCCTTTCCATCTATTGTAAGATATTCCCCCTGAACAACCATCGAGCCAGTTGGAAAGGTAATGCCTTCACTATCGTATAATGATGCAAGGAGGGTTTGCTTCCCCTGGATGCATCGTGACAACCAATAATTCGTCCCAATTGCACTGTTTGTCGGGGGGACAAATGCGTAGATGTGTCCTGCAAAAATGCATTTTACGGTCATATTCCAACAAGTAGTGGTTTGATAACTTGGATAATTAAAAAAAACAAGGAGGGAACTAGAATATGCAGGCATAAATGTTTACATGGCTGTACAAGATCAAATATATGATCATATTCATTCAAAATAGAGGATTGGCCTTCCTCTAACTGGATTGTTTCAACAACTACACGTGGTTCCACTGCAAGTGATACATGATCCCATTCATCAACCCAATCCATTGATTCACACTCATCCCAATTACAACTGCTGCAAGTCCCACAAAAGCAAGCAAGTTTCCGCGTCCATATTTCAAATAAAGGGTTGTTTGAGCTTCAAACCGAATGAAATCCACGAGTGCATTGCACAGTACTACAACTATAAGAACGCGATCGATTTATATCAACCACATGCCAGAAATTTTTGACAACATGTCCTCTACCTGTTGGTCTGTGCTGCTCCGTGGTTCGATCTGACATTTTTGCAGAGCACCATCTAACTATGGATTATGCATCCAGAATATGAGGGCTTGACATGCACCTCATCTCCTCCCTTTGTAGGGAAGTTTTGAGACATGCTCCAGCCCCATCATGCTCTCCCTTTCCATGCCCGATCTCAAAATAGTTCCATATATGAAACACATCATAAGTCTTGTGCAAAATACTCAACCACTGGAATACACGTGCATTTTTGAACTAGCCTGCACAACCATCTGACCACATCCAATGTTGATCCATCTGTATATCTCTCTCCTTCAGTTGATCATAGAAAATTCCGAAGCAATGCTGTGCACATAATGCAGATTGTGGTACCTATCGTCACTGATGTAGAAGTTGGTCTCTTTCAATATTATCCTCATGTCATTGCTGCTCTCTGGCGCATGCCTATACGCGATATGGACCATTATGCTAACTTGGTCTAAATGATAGTATTGACTTTGAATCTCATTCTGTGGCTACAGGTTGTAGTTTTCAGCAAAGTCCACAACTGACAATATTGTGCCATTGGGAAAGGTGTCCCTGCACTGTCTGTACTGTTCATCTTGCCATCGTGCTACATGGACATATTGTACATACTGCGCGGTCTTTTGGTAGAATTCCTTCATGAAATTGAAAATTTGTACCTGGTGCCACAAAACCAAGGGCATTAATACAACGTGACATTTTCAATTTGAATATATATGTACAAATTAAACATGTACAATATGAAAGTATGCAAACTTAGATTACCTGTGATTTCACCAATGCAATTTTTTTGCTTTCCTTCGCACTATCTACTTGATATGTTATGTACTTGAAGTTTTGCATTTCTACTGACATCATCCCAAATTCTTTCTCCTCGGTTTCATGGATGCATCGACTCAATAATGCAAATCCACTGCAACTGGAACATGTCCCATATAAACATGATCTTTTATAATATTTTTGTCCTTCAGGTCTTGGACACATTATGCTATGTATAAATTCTCTGAATGCATTCGGTGGTTGTAACGATGGGCATTCCTACACAATGTTAGTATGCAAATCATAAAATATATGTCTATATGTATCATAATAGTACTCAAATTCTACATGGTATCTACAACAACATGTGTTGAGATCAATGCAAATTCTAACATACCAGGGTTTGCATTTTTCAAAGGACCTTTGGCCCAAGTTCAAATGTGTGTGCTCGTTCTTGAACCTCTCATAGAGTTATGTTTGTGTCATGTCAAGGAAGTGCTTGACATGGGGTTCACACCCCTTAATGCCTTTTCTCAACTTTAACACATCTCTTTGATTCAATGACGGTCTAGTGTTATCATGCCAAAACTTTTGTACTAGTTATTTAACAACATCAATAAGCTTCATGTCTAAACAAGGTAACCTACCAACAAAGGCCCAACAATCTTTTTGGCCCGGGGTCTCAAGTTTTTCTCTAATAGCAGAATAGTTTTGAAGAGTCTTTCTATCTACTTTAAATATTTTACATGTGTGTGATAGCAAGCGACATTGACTTGTGGATTTGTCTACGATCGATTCCGACAGTACATGACGGGACGCATTAAAATATTTCGTACGAGAAGTTTTTCCAATCAAATTAAATGCAGATTGTAGATTTCTAACAACATGATCGTTGGCCTCTGAACTTCTAACTACCTTTATGCCCAAAATTCTCCTAACATGAGCTAGACAATGTGATTTTAACAAAGCCAGAAACAATTGACATTTTGCTGCATCGGTTTTGGATTCAAAAAATTCTTTGATTATCCTGCTACAATGGAAATCAATAGTGCGTTTGGGCAACTTACCTTCAAGTCCTGAAAATGAACTTTCATCCACATGAATATGTCTGGGAGTTCTTCGTCGTCCGCTTGATAGTCGAGGCAAGGGAGTCGGAAAGGAAGTACGAGTCTCGTCACCGGTTTGTTGTCGCCCTTCGTTCACAATTTGGTCCTGCAAGGGAGTGTGTTCGACATGTGTGTGCTCTTCTCGGGGAGGTTTCCAATTAACAACCTGTTCAACATCCATACCTTCATACTCGACATCAAGCAAGATTTGATTGACTTAAACCACTTCGTCGTTGCTTGTTGATGAATCTAAGGCACTAACATCTTGATGTCTACGGTTTTCCATGTACAACCTGGCCTTTTCTCTTATCTCATGGGCCTTTTCAGGGGGCGGCTCCTTCCTTATAGACTTTCTTTTATTATTACGTCTGTTTCCCATATTCAATACGTTTTTTAACAAAACAACAATATCACCCCTGCAAGAATGAACAACAAATAAGATATTAAAACTCGATGTGCATGATTATTAAA